>JAABNY020000001.1:41208329-41237230 GCA_015164015.2 Brevimyrus niger
CACACTAGCTATCCATGCCAGGTGTGAATAGTATCACTGACCACCGACATCTGGGTGCAAATAATCACACTAGCTATACATGCCAGGTGTGAATAGTATCACTGACCACCGACAGCTGGGTGCAAATAGTCACACTAGCTATACATGCCAGGTGTGAATAGTATCACTGACCACCGACATCTGGGTGCAAATAGTCACACTAGCTATCCATGCCAGGTATAAATAGTATCACTGACCACCGACATCTGGGTGCAAATAATCACACTAGCTATACATGCCAGGTATAAATAGTATCACTGACCACCGACAGCTGGGTGCAAATAGTCACACTAGCTATCCACGCCAGGTATAAATAGTATCACTGACCACCGACATCTGGGTGCAAATAATCACACTAGCTATCCACGCCAGGTGTACATTGTACTGCTGGCTACTAACAGCTGGGTACAGAACGCATCTGCCAGAAATGCAGGTAGGGCCCAGTTAGAACAGACAATGTTGCAGAAGCTGAAAACAGCACAAAAGCACAAAGCTGCCGTTTCACATTTCAGCATTTTATTAACAAATACATCAGTCTTCCTTCTCCAGCACAGTTTTGGTCCCACGCAGTCTGCCCGTACGACGGGCAGCAATGAGGCCGACTTTGCGGCCAGCGGGGGCGTCCCTCCTGATGGTGGACGGCTTTCCGATGTGTTGGTGGTTGCCTCCTCCGAAGGGATGCTCTACGGGCTGGGGGGAGATTGTGGGAGTGAGCACATGACTGGATGCCTGACCCTCCAGGCTTTCAGCCAGCCTTTTTGACATTGGTCACCATAATCTACACTTAGTCCCCTTCGACAAACAGTCACGTGTCACACATCCAATTAATGTTCTTTACATTTGACTGGCCATTACGGAAAAACATTGTGATTTCCTTCATATCAGTAGGTATCAACCTGACAAAACACAGGTCATTATATCTTTAAACCAAGACTCCATAAATATATTTTAAATATATTTATATATATATTTTTTTAACATTAGAAAATGCCCACAGTATATTTCATTGCTGGGTTTATTTAACTGACCTCCTCATATCAGGGAACAGGCCTGACAGTCCCAGTACAGCTGTCATCCATATCATAATGAAAAATTAAATGCTGTGTCCCGTTTTAAACCAGTACGGGTACAATTTGTCCCGTATCTCTTCAAACAAAGTAGAACCCCTAACTGCTGGTGTCTGTTAGAACCCCTAACTGCTGGTGTCTGTTAGAACCCCTAACTGCTGGTGTCTGTCAGCACTTGCATTCTGTACGTCCTTCTGGACGGCGACGCTCCACTGGAGTTCGCAGGTTTAGTGAGACACATTTCCAGCACGTTCTCCTGCCTCCCAGGCTCTTAAAAGGCCATTTGATTTGTTGGATTGCATTTGTTTCAGCAATGTGATAGGCTGATATACACTATCCTTACGGACAGTATCAAAGTTTGTCAATGTCTTATTGTTTAAACTTTATATGACAATAAGTCCACATACTGCTCATATTACCCAGCATTATATTTAGATCATTAAAAATCACCGTCAGGGCAACTGAAGCCCCCAGCGGCACACTGACCCGAAGCAACCTGGGAACCGGACACACACCGTCTGCCCATCTAGATAAAACATGCAAACCCACACAGCAAGAGTGGCACTCAGCCACAGCGGCGGAGAACGGCGGAGCACGGCGGAGCGCGGTGAAGCAGGGCAGCACTTACGTTCATGGCCACACCACGGACGCGGGGCCAGCAGTTCCTCTTGGCCTTGTACTTGTGGTAGGCACGGCCTGCCTTCAGGATGGGCTTGTCAATGCGGCCCCCGCCAGCAACCACACCTGAACACCAACCACCATCATAAGCATCACAAACAAGCCAGAAACAGCAGCTACTCAGAACGGTTCCATCTTCCATTTACACACAGCTGACGCTTTCATTCCAAGTTTTATTCTTTGAGCTGGATGGTGGCACAAATATGGCCCCACAGCAGACTGTCTGAGGGGCTCCCGCAGGTATTCCCACACTCACCCACGACAGCCCTGTTGGCAGAAGAAACGACCTTCTTGGACCCAGAAGGGAGCTTCACCCGGGACTTCTTGGTCTCTGGGTTGTGAGAGATTACAGTGGCATAGTTGCCGGAGGCACGGGCCAGCTTGCCCCTGTCGCCAGGCTTCTCCTCCAGGCAGCAAACGACTGTCCCCTCAGGCATGGAGCCCACAGGAAGCACATTGCCGATGTTCAGCTGAGCTGGAGAAGGAGAGCATGTGGAGGGCTGAGCAGCGCACTAGCACCTGCTGCAAGTTCAAAGAGGTTACACTAACGATCGCTGCACACCGGGGGAATGAATGGCACGCTCTCTCACCTTTCTTGCCACAGTAGATAAACTGGCCCGTGTGGATGCCTTCAGCAGCGATGAAGAGCTCAGTCCTCCTCTTGAATCTGTATGGGTCCCGGAATGCTACTTTGGCCAGCGGGGCCCCGCGTCCGGGGTCATGAATAATATCCTGGTAAAGTCGTAAAAGGCCCGGGTTAAAAGCCAGCACGTCAGCTGTGATTCAAAGCCTGCCGGTCCCGTAAGGCTCACCTTCACGACCCCCTTGATGTAGCCATGGCGCTCGGCAAAGTCGATGCGCCGAAGCTTAGGCGCCCCCTTCCTGTGCTTGACGTGGGCTTTGAAGACGGAGCCCGCGCCTTTCCTCTGGCCCCTGATCACACGGCCCATTGTCAGCTGCAGTGGGAGTCCAAGAAACGTCAGTGCAACACCGAGACCATGTAAGCTACAGATAGCCCTTTAAAAAATCCAAGTATGAACACTAAAAATGACACCAATCCCGCGTTTCAAACTAGCAGAACTCCATGTATTCTTATGGGCAAGGTTTGTGGACATCCTAATGTATTAGTCGGAACTCATTAAAACGATTAAGGGGCCTTCAGTAAATAAAAATGTCATTTTATACTCTACCAGAATTACGTATCGACTTCTGCAGTATTGCTTTACAAGATGAAAGTATCCACGTAAACGGATGGTGTCTTTTCAACAGTGATTAAAACATGATTTAAGATAAGCGAACAGCGACGGCATTTTGATACCTGGCCTCTGCCGACGAAAAGAGGCCGCCGGAAGCGAATACAGTCAATTTCTTCCGGTCGCTTCCGCCCGGGGGTTTGTGGGAATTTGAGTCAAGCTGAGCGTAGGCGTCAGGCGCCTTTACGACGTTATTAACGTATCACATTCACTTAATATATAGGTATATGTCGTACAGTTTTACGGATACCATATACGTTACATTTATTATTAAAATGCGTGACGAAACGTGTATATACAACTTTGGGTGCCATTATCTGCCCTGTTTCATTAAATCTATTGAATACTCCATCCGGTTCCAACACTTAAGACCCAAAGTACTGCAAAAAGTTAGCAAGACCATCATTAACTGGCATAATAGTTAGTGCCAGTCAGCAATATTAAAGGCTAAATAGTAGGAAATATCGGACTATAATAAAATCCTTACAGTAAATATCATGTTTGAGACCATCAACACCAGATGACTTGAATGTTGATGGAGACCTGGTGTACATCTTGGATGTGGTAGAATTACATTCCAATTAATTCGTTGGTAAAAATTTTATGCCAAACCGAAGGTAAAGTAGGTCAAAATAATACTTTAACTGATTTTGGTCAATGTGTAAAGATGATGTGTGAAGACAATGGATTGATCTGGAATTTCAGTCAATTGTTCTGGGAAGTAGTTATTGAAGTCAGAGTAAAGATCCAGTAAACATTTCCATCCATCCATTTTCCAAACCGCTTATCCTACTGGGTCGCAGGGGTTCCGGAGCCTATCCTGGAAGCAACAGGCACGAGGCAGGGAACAACCCTGGACAGGGGGCCAGCCTATCGCAGGGCACACTCACACACCAGTCAGTCACACACCAGTAAACATTTACCTCTGTTATTTAAGTTGTGATGTTTCTGGGAATTTCCTGTTGAATAAATACATTTCTTTTTGATGTACTGTGATGCCAAGAATATGTAGTCATGTGGATTTCCTCTATATTACTATGAATTCGATCTTTCTTCATTAAGTGAATGCTAGCATGAAGTTCTTCATTGATTTCACTTGTTTTGGTCTTACAGTGTCAGTCGGGAGAACGTCAGCCTGTTATGAGACGCACAATTTTCCATAGTAGCAAGCGGATCACCTGTAATGTTTTTTTTTTTATTAAAAACAGATACTGTAAAGAGTAAAATCTGAGATATGTCTGTAATCAGGTGATTTTATGACTGTATTATTTCTTATTATGTTTATTTACCAGTTTGTTTTTTTTCTGGATGCTACATTAATGACGTGAGCAGGGCAGAGGTAGAGCAGTGGGGGCTGCAGTGAGTGCCAGTGTCTTCTGGCTGGATAATGTTATTCTCATGTTAGTCAGCCAATATACAGTATTACGTATGGAGGATGCTGATTACATTATAGGGATTGACTGGAGAACAGAGAACCAGAGCTCTAACATGGAAGCCTTTTGCAAGATCAGCCAGGTGTCTGCTGAAGCCATCACTGTCCCAGTGGAAGACATATATACAAGCTCTATGCTGAAGGAATGATTCAGTTGGCCACGATTGTTCTTGTGACTCCGTCAAGCCATATGCAGATCAGTGTCCCAGTGTCTCCGCGAGTGCCAACAATAATCCCTTGGGTGACCCACCCCCCTGTTTTCACCCTGCTTCACTATTCTACCTTTCATTTGTATTCCTGGATTTTGATTTGTGTGTTTATACAAAGCTGAGTGGAATAGCCAGACTAGGTAGGAACATGTCTCGCCATCATGTATGCCAATATTCTGTATCTAGCTTTAGATAATATAGCTATAGTTAAAGTGAATATATCCCAGGAGTTGGGAGGAAGCAAACAAACACTTCGACTGTCTGGAGTCCCCAGGGAATGAGATGGGATGCAATCATCACACTCAACACCAGATGGCAGCATTTTCATTTTTATTTTTGCCCAAAGCCTTGGTTCTTGCAATTATTTCTTACCCATCACGTCTTGTTACCTATACAATAAATCATCAACCCAAATACATAATGCTGCCACTATATCTGTTTTTTTATCACACAATAGTTGGAAATAAAAATGAGACAAAAACCAGAGCAAGGCAATTCCACATGGACAAAATGTGCAGCACATGTTTCCTTTATCAGATCTTTTCTTCTCTGTGTGAGACCAGTTGCTGTGATGGACCCACACAGACGGGATGGAAATATGATGCATAAATGAACACATTCTCTACACTGAAAGGAATCTTTAAAAGATTATTAGAGTAAAAACAAGAAATATGTTCTGTGTCTGATCTTGCCGCGACCTGCTCTGACTATTATGAAACTGTGACAGGTGATCAACTGCAACTGGCCGCACGTCTGTCAGCTGGACTGTGCTGCCCCCCCCCCCCCCCCCGTGCTTAATTGTTATTATATTCTCCTGCACATGCCAAGAGTCAGACAAACAATGAAGTGCGATGAAAGGCCACCTTTCTCAACTAGGACATAATCAAAACCAAGAGCTGTGATTTAACAATTGTCGCATACTGATGGAGTGACTCAGAAAAGTGCTGGCGAGCTTGTTTTCTCTCTCATGACGCGACAATTATTATCTAAAGGGGCAGGAGAGGAGAAGACACCTTTGCACCTTTGCTCCAGTTTCTCACACATGATCACAATCACACACCCTGACATGTCACATCCTGTTTCTGTTCCTATTCGGGGAACTGTGAGATGACGTCATCTCCAGTCAGAGGCTCCAAAGCAAAACCAAACATTGCTTTTATTTTTTGTACACAGGCTCACCTCCTTAGTACACAGAAATGGAAACTGATATTCACATATCACACTTGATTCACCTAATCAGGAAATAGATTTTTTAAGTTTAGATTTTCTATTTCCTGTAACCTTGTCATGTAACATACACATACAATTATGCTATATAAAAGTAGGCCTCATATAATTATTGTGTCCACAAAAAGTATGAATAATGGATTTATAAACACTAAGCATAATCTTAACTTGCTGAATAACCTAATGTGAAATGTGTATATTAAAAAATATGTTTACAAACTATGTAACCACCGATAACAGAAATCAGAACATGTGCTTTTGTTTCTATTATTTTCCAAACAGCCGTAAAAAAGAACGGAAGTACAGTGGTACCTCGGTTCTCGAACTCACTAGAACTCCAATGTCTTGAAAGTCGAACAAACCAGTTTGAACTAGAACTCGATCTGAATATCAGCAGTCGAACCGTGAACGCTGACCTAATATAAACTGCACGTGCCAGGAAATAGTCATACTACAATGCAATTCTTACTTGAATTAGTTACTTACTTGTTAGTTACATTACAGTAACCAACAATAAATAAACCACTAACTTACGTGTACTATTAAGAACATTTATTTAAACTTTATTTTACCAGGTAAATTAACTGAAAACCAATTTTCACTGCCTTACGTGATATTCGGGAGAAATAGCAGATTACGCATTGGAACTGCCTGGGATACAAACATCCTGCATGTAACAACTCTTCAGCCAATAAGGGAAAAGGTGTGTCGTCACGGAGGCGGTTCCAGTTTGTGCAGCTGGGTGAGAGGTCGCAATGCGTCGCTTTAAGACAGTGCTGTAAGCAAGTCGAATGCACCCAATGACCGGACTGGGGAAACAAACTCAAACGCGAACTTAATACAGAGGACTAATGACAACAATCAGAAACAGCTGATCACACAGGGATTTTACACTGAGTTAATGAGGGAGCGTGGCACACGGAAAAAGCGGACGATAGGGGCAGAACAGGGGTCATGTTGGGATAAGATCTTTATTGTTCTGGAAACCATTAAGAAAAAAAATGCTCTTGTTTTATCCTGTTCATTTTGTGTTTAAATGCTGCTAAAAGAAATAAAAACATATTTAGGCGTAATTTTGGGGGGACAGGAACCAATTAATTAAGGTACCCTTGAGCAAGGTACCTTCCCCAAGCACTGCTTCCAGGGCTCTGAATTATCTGCCCACTGCTATGTCAGGAAAGTCACATATGGGTTAAATGCAGAGGTCACATTTCGTTGTTGCGCACTGTGTGTTGTGGTGTGTTGACAATGACCACTGACCACTAAATTCTAATTATAATTGGTTTTCCATTATTTCTTATTGAAAAAAATCGATCAGAACTCGAACTTTTTAGGAATCGATCAGTATTCTGGAACGGATTAAGTTCGAGAACCGAGATACCACTGTATATTCTAAATAAGAGAATACCCCAAGTTAAAAAATGCAATTAACACGCTTCCCGCTGTGGCTTTACGATGAATAAAATAAGCCCATACCTTCACTTTTACCCCAAATAGCCCACGATGACAGAATCATTGAAATAAAAGAACTTACTCAAATTAACCAGTAAGTTTTAAAGAACTGCACTCGAATTATGCGTTTGGTTATATTATTTTGTTGTTCAATAACATACTGTATCTTATGCAGTTCAGCAATTTCTACTGGTTATTTTTTTGCCGGTTTGTAAAATCAGAAAAGTTCGCAATTGGTAGTAAATTTCCAAAATGCAGCATCACATCAATAAGTTATTAATTCAACTTCATAAAATCGGTCTTCTATGCTTTACTAACATGGCTTAATAATCTTGCCAAACAGCTTCACATAAAGTACTCTAAATATAAGAACGCTAATTTTAATAACTCTATCGTCGTTCCCCTTTTCTTCAAAACAATAATTTATATACAATAATTTATAAAAATGTTTTACCACAATAGTAACATTTCAACTTAAAATACGCGACTTCATTCGTCGTTTCTCGTAAACAGTTTGGCAGCTGAGTTGAACTTTAAATGTACCTTCTCTAGACATGTTATAAACCAGTAACTAGTGATAGACACTGGAGAATTAAAATTGATCAATGTGTTATGTATTGAGACGGCTAAAGACCACAACATAGAAACTAAATTATGCCAAAAGTAAAACGAGAAATGAACAACGCACAACTAACACAAGCGCTCTTTGTCTTAGCAATTCTAATACTATTTATTTTTCCAACTGCGCCAGCTGAATCGGTCCAAGTCTCGCGATATTTGGATGTGTGCTCTGCATTGGGCTCCGTCAGGTTGCTGCGGCCAATAAAACCTCGCGTTGCTTCATCCTCTCTATTCCGTCTTGGAGTAGCGAAAGGTCGTTTAAACGTTCAGCTCGGCTCGGAAAAAAGACCGCCGATCGTTATATAACCGACCGCGTAAATAGTCAAAAAGGAGATATTTAACATACGTTTTCTACACTATCTCGTTACTTTAGCTATAATTCTACATTTTGAAACTAAAACTAAAGACGAGAGACAACGGGGAAATACGAAGACGTGTCGCTATCGTGCTAACAAAGGAAACGCGTTTCTCAACAGGGATTCATCCTCACCAGTCTTTAGTTATGAGTCATGTGGCCGTCGAAAATGTCCACGGTCTAGATCAGCAGGTGAGTGTCGGTGGCTGCGGTGGCTTTTCCGCCGGCCACACGATTATAGGGGTGACGCCGGGCTAAATGCGCCGCGATCTGCCGCTAGCTTGGCGGTGGACTGCGTGCTTCCGCCGCCCGGCGCTGTTAAGATGGTGGCTGCTGGTGCAATCGGAGGTAGTGGTGATGATGGCGGCGCTTAGCTACGCCGCCGCGGCCGGTTTTCGGTTCGCTGCTATCATTTTCTGGATCACCGGGTCTGATCTTTTTAAACGGATTTACCATTAATGTTAGATGTGATTTTCCTGTCCTGTACGGTGGTTAATAATTTAATTTATTTTTACATGTGTCAAAATTCGAAGTCTGTTTTAAGCTAGGATGGGGTTTTAATGGAAACTAAGGAACAAAATCTAGAATGGTTACAGGTGGGGGTAGGTTAACATAGCCAAACATCGCTGTGAATTTAGTTCATAAATGAGGTTTTATTTCGGGCATTCTTTACGAAAGAGAAGCCTTGATCCAAGTTTAATGTAAAACTTCTCTGCTATTGGGTCTTCATAAAGAACGGTGTGACTGTTTTAAGTTTTGCTTGGATCACGATGTTGGTTTTAATCTAGTTAAATCTGGGACCGGCTTTGTTTTTGCTTAGGATTTAACGCGTTCACCGACCCCCGCCCCCCCCCCCTCCCATGGAAAACGAAGGTGCCGACTGTGTGCAATCCGTCTTCATCGGAAATTCCGAGTCTGTGGTCTTTGATCGCTACCCGCGGTCTAGACGTAGCCGTGTTTACTCTATATTTTTATATCCAATGTGTTTTAATACTTACGCAAGTGAAAGAGTGCGGCCGGCATGAACATCGAGTTAATACGCAGTTAGGCATACGAAGTAACTAGTTCCCTACATGTGAACAGCTAGAAGCCTAACATTTCCGTGTCCGTAAGTGTTTCGAACCTAAAGCAAAACATCAGCTCTACGACCCACTTGTCATTTTCGGCTTTACTAGGTTAGTTGTAAGGTAATCATCAGTTTGGTCTGCGGATGCAGTTCGCGTAACCGAGAAGGCTGTATTTCGGCGACGGCGCATTATCTTCTTGCCGGATCTACTTGCGGCCGATCTGGCGTTGACTGACTGACTCGCTGGTATCCGCGTGGCGGTGCTGCAGTGAAGCTCGCGGTGTCTCGCGAGTCGGCCCGGGAGCGCGGGGGGCCACGTGACATGCGTAAAGTGATACTTTATCGGCATCGCAATGTACAGCGATGCTTTTCTCTGGTCACGAACACCGTGTGAGTGAACTAATGATTTTTCTCTTTCCCGCAGCTTGCTGTGCTAGACTTAAATTCACCGGCTGACGGGCAGGGTGGAGGTGGCACAGGCAGTAAGTGACTGTTGTATCCTGGCAAGCTGACAGATTTGTGCCTCGATCTACTTGGTTGTGGAATTGTTAGCTTTGCGTTGTGATATAAACTAATGGTAAACAAACTGGATCATGTTCATTTGACCAGTGTTGTTTGGCCCTTCAGTGAACAATATTGTTGCTGGAGCAGCTGCCTAAATGTAATGCAATATCCTCATTGTCATATTTTTTTCAGGGCGCTACATTCCACCTCATTTACGGAATAAAGAAGCATCAAAAAATGGTAAGATCTGAATCCTGTTCAGCTCAATCCTGCTTTTTTTTTGTACTGAATGTGACTATGGGATGCCTAAGACAGCATCATGTGCTTTCTGTGTTAAATCTGGAATTTGAGTACACTGTAGTTAATTTAATGGTGATGGTTACAAATCCAGCTTTATGTTTATAACAAATTCAGAGTGCGCCCTGAAGTAAACATTGTTTTTGTTACTGGTTGATTACTGAGGACTTTGTGTCTTCAGGGGTCTTGGTCTGGACAGGCGTGGTCTTTTGTCCTGTGTACATGGGTTTAATTAGCTGCACTTCTGGGGCGTCTTCTACGGTTGCTTTGGTACATGTGCCTCTGCTGTTTTTTACTTTGACCGCCTGGCTGCCTTTTCTTATTTCTATACAGTCTGAGGGGGGACAGCAGGATGGAGTAGTAGCTGCGTTGACCCTTTTCGCTGAGTGTTTACTTCGTTTGTCGATCATCATTAACACAGACTCTCCTCTCTCCCAGCTGCCATGCTTTGGCCTCTGAGCCCTGCTTGCATTTTCCAGGCCGCCGGTCATGTCATTTTAAGTCTTGATATTTTATGGAAACGTTTGAATTTATTTGCCATGAGCCGTTGTGTTCCCCCCCCCTCTTACCTTTAACAGCAGGAAATACCCCCCCCCCCATTCAGAGTGCTTATTCAAGTATGATATCAACAACACTTTAATGAAATTGCCGTAATGAGCCAATAAGGCGGCTGTCGGCCATTTATGTTGCTTTCCGATGGTTATATTTTTTTATAATGAGACGTGGTGATTTTGTTTTTTTTCCTTGCAGATTCTGCCAGAAAAGCGCAGCATTTTGCCTTTTCTTATTGGTCCTGTTTAAACCAATAAGCAGTTAAACACTCGTTTGAGTCCGAATACAAGGTAGACAAGTACAATAGGCAAAGAGGACTCTTCCCCTATTCTGACTCTACTGGAAGCCTGGTCCCTCCTCTGTATTCTCTCCACGGGTTTTACTTGACAAAGGGTTTTGTGCTTTTGTTCAGGTTGCCCAAGATGCCCCTCGCAGGACCTCTCTTTGTTTCAGGCCTACAGCAGTGGTTGGCTTGCCAGATGTGGTATGCCAGGATGCATCTGCGTGTGTCTGGGCTGCACTGCAGAAGCTTAGCTTGTCTGTGTCTGCGCATACGAGCTCGCATGACGCCCCCATGCCCCTTCCAGTCTGTGTATCCATGGACTGTGGCTGATGTAAGCCTTGTGTTGCCCGTGCCCTGGCCCCCGATGCTTTACCTTGCACGTTGTGTACCAAGTGTCGACGTGGATGTTTCACTGCGTGAAGATGAATGCCAGCCACCTAGTCACTGCTTTGTTTCTTGGCTTTTTCCTCTCCCGGTCTTCCTTTGTTCATAAATTACCAGTTTCAGCACTGCTCATTTGGACTTCTTTTTTTTTTTAATCATTGGTTCTGGTTGTTAGGAGTTGCATTGAAATGTGTGATTATAGTCAGGTACGTGGTCTTCGTGTCCTAAAGCTCTCGGCTGACGTTTTGGCAGCTTCTCCTCCTCATGGGGATGTCCGTTTATGTACCGGCTGTCATGACTTGGCATTCTGGGTAATGACAGTATTAACATTTCGTTGCGGCAAGACGTTGAACAAAGCACTGGCCTGTTGGTCATGGCATTATAATTGCATCCCTGTGGCGCCTTAGCGTTACTTTTCGAAATGGGCTAGTTTCTTTGGGTTATGCTTGTACCAAAATGAACTATGCATACCCCCTACTGAAGGAATATGCAGCTTAATTACCTCTTGATGTGTCCTATTGCCATGAAATAAGAACATAATACTTCTCTCATTGAAATGTGTAAACATCTGGTTCAAATCTGTTCCATAGGTCTTTCATTGGAAGGAATGGTATAAAGCGAACGTTTTGGTGACTGCATGCAGCTGTAAGATTTTCATAATGGTTTAGAATCTTTAAATTCACCACGCAGGTCAGACAGTTTGCTCTTTTGAATGATGCAAATGAACGCTGACCCGCTTTGTAACGGCCGAGCCGCGTTGCTCTGCGGTGCTCTTCCGTTTCCTGGGGTTCGGCTCGTCTGAGCGGGAAGTGTAGACTGCGTGCTGGACCGGGGCTCTTTACGATTAAATTAAGCTCTATCTTTTGTGTGGCATTTTTGACGTGGTCAGTTAAGTGAATCTCTTGGCAGATGGGAGCAGGGATGTGTTGGTGTCAGTTTGTGTGGGAAAACAGTGGTGCATTGCTCAGGTATTACATCAATTCTTTCATAAATGATGTGATGTGAACAGCAGCAGGATGAGGTTGATAGTCAGAGGTCAGTCATTATTAATGCTTGGCAGTCGGTATCCAGACCCCTTTCTTGTCTGTTAAAATCTATGTATCTCATCTCCAAAGTGTTGCCGTCTTGAACATTCTCAACTTGTGTTTAGTATTTAAAACTGTAACCTGCAGGTGTGTGTTTGTGCTTTTTGACATGTGAAGACCCTCGGGGTTTGTAATCCCCCTTAAACTGACACCACTGACCTTCAGCATTGCTGCTTGGTTTCAGATTTCATGTCGAACTCATTTCTTGTGAATTAACTGGCCTTAATCTTTTTCCCTCCCCAACCTATTGAAGACTCTCCTGGATGGGACGGTGGGCGGAGCAACGGCTTTGTGAATGGATACCACGATGGCAGGGACAGTCGCCTGAACGGAGACCGTGGTTATGGAGGACGCGGACCTTCCCGCACAGATCGAGGTGGGCGTGGTGGGTACCGTGGCAACAGAGGCGGTGGCTCCTTTAACCAGTCCCAGCCAATGCAAAATGCAGGTAGGGAAGAGCTCATCTGCTGGTAGAGTCCTGAAAATAGATTTGCATGGATGTTGGTAGAGCATGTGAATGCTTTTGATGGCCTTACCAAGGAACCTGGCTAAGTAGCTCCACTGGACTGGCATGGAAATCGGTAGAGAGCAGGGAAAAAGTAGGCTGGGTGGTTCTGAAACTTGGCTAATAGGCTGTGATGTTCTCTAGGGTATGGAGATGGTGGCTGGGCTGTACCCAAAGACAGAGACACCTACAGCAGCTTCGGGGGGCGTGCCGACAGAGGGAAGTCGTCCTTCTTCAGCGACCGCGGCTCTGGCTCACGAGGAAGGTATGGATTTCTGCACCTTCGGTAGTTGCATACAAGAAGAGCGAATTCTTCCTTTCATGGTTGGTTTCTGGGCTTTTCGTGCCGCCCTCCTGTGCTCCTCTAGGTCTGACAGGTATGAGCGGGGGGGCTTTGGAGGAGGAAACAGCCGCTGGGTAGAAGACTCCAGAGATGAGGAGGACTGGTCGAAGCCCATGGCCCCAAACGAGCGTCTGGAGCAGTCAGTATCTGTCATCGGCAGTCCTTCGTCTTCCTCAAAGAGCTGCCTTTCCTTATGCTGACTGGTGTTTCTGCCCCCCCCCAGTGAGCTGTTCTCTGGAAGCAACACGGGCATAAACTTTGAGAAGTATGACGACATTCCCGTTGAGGCCACTGGCACAAACTGCCCTCCTCACATCGAGAGTGTAAGTCCTCCTCTCTCGCTTGCCGTCACCCCGTTTCCTCGTCTTCGTGATGCCGTCTAACCGGAGCCCCAAATGTCCCCAGTTCCACGACGTCGACATGGGCGAGATCATCATGGGTAACATCACTCTGAGCCGCTACACTCGGCCCACTCCTGTGCAGAAGTATGCCATTCCCATCATCAAGATCAAGAGGGACCTGATGGCCTGTGCCCAGACAGGTGAGAGGGCCCCTTGTGGCCCCCTGCCTGCAGCTACATGCTGGCTGCTTTGCAGTTGTTGTGTTGGGTGGGAGAAACTGGCTGAATGTTGACCTGAGGTGGGGCTACGCAAACCTGAGTGACTTCTGCTGATTTGTCCCCATTCAGGCTCTGGGAAAACCGCAGCGTTTTTGCTTCCTGTTCTGAGCCAGATCTATAACGACGGTCCAGGAGAGTCCCTGCGGGCCATCAAATCTGGCAGTCAGGTAATGCGGCGCCGTCACGAGTAAATGATCGCATCTCAGACAGGCGTTTGAGCCGTATCAAGTATCGGTCGGGGGAAGTGTGATGTTACTGAAAATGCTGCCAGGTGTCTTGGAATGTAAATTATCTGTAAATGCTTCCACAGGAGAACGGGAGGTATGGGCGACGCAAGCAGTATCCGATCTCCCTGGTTTTGGCCCCCACCCGGGAGCTCGCCCTGCAGATCTATGACGAGGCCCGGAAGGTATGCGGTCTAGACGTGAAGCGGCATGCTGGGTGACGCGAGCCCGCCGGCTCTCTATAGTCTGACTTCCTCTTCTCCCATCCCCCCTTGCAGTTTTCCTACCGTTCCCGCGTGCGCCCCTGCGTCGTGTATGGGGGGGCCGACATCGGACAGCAGATACGGGACCTGGAGCGCGGTTGTCACCTTCTGGTGGCCACGCCCGGCCGTCTCGTGGACATGATGGAGAGGGGCAAAATTGGCTTGGATTACTGCAAGTAAGATTCCTCCCAAAACGCCAGATGTGGTTCTGTGTTTTGAGCTGCATCAAGGTCGTTTTGGACGTTTCCTATGCATGTAAAAAGGCCTTTGCATTAAGGTTACGTTTTCTTTCTCCCGTCCCTTTTGCCGTTGCTGTGATTTACGGATTTGTGTGGAATTCAACCACTAGTGGAACATGGGTGTGTGTGGTGTAGGTGGCTCCTGTTTTCCCGTTGGGATTAACTTTGAGGAGTCCCTCCTTCCAGGGCTTTTATTGACGTGTTTGGCTTTTCTTCTCCCTTGCTAATCCAGCTTCCTGGTGCTGGATGAAGCAGATCGCATGCTGGACATGGGCTTCGAGCCGCAGATTCGCCGCATCGTTGAGCAGGACACCATGCCTTCTAAGGGCCTTCGGCAGACCATGATGTTCAGTGCCACCTTCCCCAAGGAAATCCAGGTAGCTCCTGCTAGACTGTGAGCCGCGCGTTTCGGATCCCGGAAGTGGTGTCTGATTTGCTGAAATGCCCTCAGATCCTTGCCCGGGACTTCTTGGAGGAGTACATCTTCCTGGCGGTGGGTCGTGTTGGATCCACCTCGGAAAACATCACCCAGAAGGTGGTCTGGGTGGAGGAGAGTGACAAGCGCTCTTTTTTGCTGGACCTCCTGAATGCGACAGGTAACCACACCTCCGCCTTTGATCTGCGATGGTATTTATAGTTGCAGCGTAGTGCGTATGTTCCTGCTAGCCAACTTGGGTAGAAGGTTCAATGTTTGTTGCAGACGCAGCGGGTTCCTTCTGTGGGTAACTGCCATTCTCAAATGCGGAATTAGGGTTAGATGGTCCTTGTCACTTTTAGGGGGTAAAGCGGCATTGATACTGTGTGTTTCATTTGGGGCAGCTGTTGAGTGCTATTATTCAAAGAAGCTGCTCTGAAATGCCTTTAAGTGTGTTACAAGGTCTGGTTTTGTTCAGTTATTCCCACTGAGGTTCAGGAAAATGCAAGTGAGACACCAGAGAAACCCGGTAAGTTGTTGACGAGCGTATGAAGTGGTACGAGTGGTATTCCAATGCCTGGCACTTTATAGAAGTTGTTGCTGGCCGTGTCAGTTCCCCCCCCCCCCCCACCACCACCACCCCATTTCGCCCCACTCAGTGACGTTAACTGGAGCAGACGGTGACTGCTGGTGTAGGCTTTAAACGGTGCAGATGGCTGGTCTGTGTTGGGCAGCCCCCTGTACTTGTAGGAGGAAGGCTGTTCCAGTTGGGAGTCACTGTCTGCAGCAACATCTTTTGAGTTCATCTGTCGCCTGTGAAGTGACTCATTTTGAACCGTCAGTGACTGTTGTGCTCCATTCAAACCTCTTTTTGAATGATCAAATTCTGTTGTCCTACATCACAGAACTTTAGAACCAAATATTTGTGCCGTGAAGCAATGTTGCATGTTGCTTAGCATATGAAGGCTGCCTCCCTTTAGCTGTAGGATGTAGCTCAGTAGAACCTGTAGGATTATTTATACTTTGTACATTACGGACCAAGTACTTCACCAGTCCCCCGAGGCGTGGGAACTAATGTGGGTTTAAAAGGAATGGACTGGCTGCTTTTGTCAGCGTTGTAGTCCAAGCTATTTAAAAATGTAAATATTGAGGTTTCGAGTTGATCTGGGCGTAATGCGATTTTTGGGTGCAGTCAGTGATTATGGCACTAGCTTAAATGAGGTCACTTCATGTAGGTCTGAAATGCTGTAGTCTTTCATGCCCCATCCTGTCTTGCCCACCAGTATTTCGTGTGTGTGTGTGTGTATATATATATATATTTTTTGAGCGTTTGCTGTGATAGCCATTAAAGTCATCCTGTCACACATTGAACCCAACTAAAGTCTTCACACTTGAATAAATTTTTGTTTTTTGTCAGATTGTCTTCGATTCTGAAGTATTCTGCTGAATTGGGCACAAATGGTTTAACTTAATGGTTGTCAGTCAAGGCAAAACTGCTTCTCATACATTTAGTCCCCAGTTTAAGTTGCAAGCCCCCATGCTTTTTAAGAATGTGCTCCCATGCATAGTGGTTTTAGCTCGGTGTTTCGAGGTAGGTGGGCTCACGCTTTCCACCCTGAAACGCAGGCCGCCTCTGGCGGCCTTGCATATCAACACTTGTTCCATTCCGCAGGCAAGGATTCCCTCACCCTGGTTTTTGTGGAGACCAAGAAAGGCGCAGATGCGCTGGAGGACTTCCTGTACCGCGAGGGCTATGCATGCACTAGTATCCATGGTGACCGTTCCCAAAGAGACCGAGAGGAAGCCCTCCACCATTTCCGTTCTGGAAGGTGTCCCATCCTGGTGGCCACAGCTGTATGTTCCTGCGCTTTGCTTCACAAATGCATCGGTTCCGACGGAAAAATCTGACTTGGTATCTCATGCTGGTTGTGGGGTGTCATTGTAGGTCGCTGCTCGTGGGCTGGACATCTCCAACGTCAAGCATGTCATTAACTTTGACCTGCCCAGTGACATTGAGGAGTATGTCCATCGCATCGGCCGTACCGGTCGTGTGGGAAACCTCGGTATGTTTGTGCCTTAATGTTTTAAGAGGGATTCGGCTACATGAAATGTGGGCGTCGATCGCGCTTGCTTGCTGTCTGAGGCGACGTTCAGGGCTGCACAGTTCACGGTCGCAATTCCCTTTAGGCTTGGCCACCTCCTTCTTCAACGACAAGAACAGCAATATCACGAAGGATCTCCTGGACCTCCTGGTGGAGGCCAAACAGGAGGTGCCTTCCTGGCTCGAGAGTCTGGCCTACGACCACCAGCACAAGAGCAGCAGCCGGGGCCGATCCAAGAGGTACTGCGGATACTTGAAGTGGGTCAGAACCGTACGCCTGCTGAAAAGAGCCAATGGATCTTTAAAGATGCCGTTCTGTGCCTTTCAGGTTCTCTGGTGGCTTTGGGGCCAGAGATTACCGTCAGACGGCCGGCGGCAGCAGCAGCAGCTTTGGAGGCCGGGGGGGCCGCAGCATTGGAGGGCACGGTGGAAGTAGGGGCTTTGGTGGCAGTAAGGGTTGGTGTCCTTGAATGTGATTTGAGTGGGGGAGGTTCTCAGTTTTAGAATGTGCTCCGTCACGTCGTGTAGAAGTGCTGACCCGCCACTCTCTGTTCCCAGGTGGCTTTGGAGGCTTCTACGGCGGCGACAGTGGATATGGAGGGAACTACTCCTCCCAGGTTGACTGGTGGGGCAACTAGAGGCTCTCGTGAGGCTCGGCGACATGCCAAACTAGCTGAATGGATACCACATGTAACTTAGCCAGACTATGCCCTTGTAGCTTCAAGAACCTGCAGTACATTACCAGCTGTGATTCTCTGACACTCCCAACACGGTGGCTGGGGATGGGCAGGCCAGAGAATCTGAGGGTCACCACTCAAACCAAACATGGCTGCTGCGATAAACGCCTGGCATCTTGGACTCCGGTCTTCTGCTGTAGATGAATTTCTTTCTTGTAAATCTGAGGATCATTTCTCTGTTAATGTACTGTGCCTTTGAAATTAGACAGGAATTAATTTTGTCATTACTGACTGTACTGCTGGCCTGAAGCTCAGTAGGATTTTTTCCCTTTTTTTTTTTTTTTCCTTTTTAAGGCAAAAAGCTTGTACTAAATCAAACCTTGGCAAACACTGGGATGTTATGACTTGAGTGAGTCATTCCATTTGAACCTCAAATTGTCACATGACATCATGAGGTCTGCATTAGGCTACAGCTCATGGAATCATCTTCAGGGCTGAGATGTCGACCCTTAGTGTGGCAACTATCAAGGGATGAAGAGTTTTTCTTTCTTTTTCTTGTGCTCACTCTATCCTGGACAGGTACCTATGAAGGATTTGGTATTCTTCAAAAAGCCATTCCAGCTGTGATCTTAATTTGTGACTAACTTCTTAAAGCAGGCCAGTGTTTGGAGACAAATGCTGCAATTAATCCACCTTTTGCAATTGACTTGAGTGCTGAGGCAGCTAGAAAGTTCACAATCTAGCCGTGAAGTGGGTTTTTTTTTTTTTTTTGTTTTCTTTAAAAACTTTTATGGGGGGAGCAGTTCTGTTTAAACTCTACCAAATCTCAGAATCGCCTGCCATATTAGATGTGACTCGTTGAATGGCTTCTAATGGACCACAGCGCTGAAACGGCCTCGTGGATTGTCATGGCCGATTCGGTGTCCTACGCATGCTGGTGTTGTTTTTTGGTCAAGGTGATAAAAAGTGAGTTCTACAGCAGGCTTTATATTAGACATACTCTTTGTTTTCTCCTTTTTTCAAGCTGCGTTGATATTGAAAGACATTCTCGGCAGAATCGAAGGCACGGCTCATTCTTGGACTAAAAAGGCTGTTGGAGATTTCAGAGCTCAGTGATGTACATACAGAGCAAATCCAGTCTGCAGGGGGCGCAGTGGAGAGGGCAGTTAGTCCGCTTTGTGCGACGGCATTTCAGGTGCAGAGGTTTCCATTGTGAACTGGCTGCGTGTTCCATGTGGACCGGCCACAGCTGGGCCAGGGGGTTGCTTTTCCCCCAAGGTACGGTGACACTGCTCCTCTGGAGTTAATCTGCCATTTTGTAGTTAAACAAATGACTGAGAAGCTGCCTTTGCTTGATTTCCTAAGCAGGAAGTTGAGATATAGGGGGGCGTGATGGCATTTAACTTTAAGTGCAATAGACTAATTCTTTTGTGTGTTGTGCCTTGAAATTTTAAACGAACTGAATCGGATGCACTGACAGTATTGAGGTAAC
This sequence comes from Brevimyrus niger, assembly GCA_015164015.2. Lineage (NCBI taxonomy): Eukaryota > Metazoa > Chordata > Actinopteri > Osteoglossiformes > Mormyridae > Brevimyrus > Brevimyrus niger. The sequence goes on from JAABNY020000001.1 coordinate 41,227,712, forward strand.
TATTGAATGGTGCTATTTCAGTTAGGGTTAGGCCCTTTTGTGTCGTATCCATCACGTTTTACAGAGTTATTTTATTGCACACCTAGAGTTTTATATAAATGTCTTGAGTGCGTGTCTTAAGCTTACCAATATTGTATGTTGAGATTGTGAGACGCAGCTTGTTTACAAAAGGGGAAGGTTCTTGATATTTAACAAGGATTTATTTGGGACCAGGGGTGAATAGCAGTTGCAAATTTAGCTATTTGCACACAGATTTCTAGATTCTACTTGTGCTGCTAGTTTTGTGTAATTTATTAAGCATTTTTGAGAAATATTTATTTTTATAAGCCTAAAGTGATTCTTTGAAAGTTTTGAGAAACTTGACCAAAAGACAGTTCATTAACACTGGCACTTGAATGTTGAATGTCACCCGTATGCGTGAGACTTATATTTTGGGGTAGTGTGGGCTTTTTAATGTCAGTCATATTGGACTCTGTCAAAATCCACACCTGTCACTGGCCTTTTTGGCCTTGCATTTCTATATGATTACTTAATTGGCAAACAAAATTTGAACCGACATGCCAAGGTTTGGATAAGTTCTCAAACACATTTCCTTAAAGTATCAGTGCCGTGTCCAGGTTCTTCATTTGTGATTTTTTTGTTCAGGTTTTTGTTTTCCCAGTGAACGTCTGGCACAAGGCAATCCTAAAACATGTGGTTATTCTATTATTGCATTTGCATATTAGGTGTGTCTGGTGTTTTGACCTTTTTAAATGAACATTTAACAAGCTTCAGCTATAGCAGTAAGTCTTAGCCTCTGAGATGAACCATGAATGATGTGGGGGGGTCTGAGTAATTTGAGGGGGTTTGAAGCTTAAATTAAGTGTTTTTAAACGGAAACGAACGCCAGGTCTTTAGGTTTAGTGTTTGCTTTATGTACTAGTTTAGAAGCTATGCACTGCACGAGACGTCTCAGCTGTGCATTTATTGTATGATTTTATCTGAATAAAGTTTGGAAAAGAGACCGTAAGCATGTTTTCTAAGACTGTTAACATGGAGAGCCCTTTGTAGCAGCTCAGCGCTGCACCGTATGCAAAGTGAAAATGCAGTAAAAGTCAGTTTATACAAATCGACATTTCGTCTGTGCATTCTGTCTGCTTCCATCGTCTCATTCTAAATTCTGCTCGGTGTTCCGAGTCATTTTCTTGTTCTGATCCATTAACTCATAGTACGTCAGCTGACGCTGCATTTATATGTGTGAAGGACTAAATTTTTGTAAGGTTTGTCTTGAATTTTTGCATGCGATCTTTTTGTGTTCACAATTTGGAATATTCCATTACACCTGGAGTTGGAGCCAACTTTGTCTATCCTCAAAGCTGTCGCATGAAATGTAAATAACATAATACGATCGCTTAAATTACAATAAACACGTCTATAATAGAATCGAATAATCCTTTAATTGTCCCACATGGGGGAAGTTTGGTTGTAACAGCAGCCAGAAAGACACGTATACAAACAAACAGGACACAGAACAGAAACATGCACAATTTGTCTTGCATATTTACATTAAGGACAATGGTAACTATAAACAAAGTGCTGTACAGTTATTAAATTAAGTATAAATAACTGCAGATAGGCAAACCAGGTTGTATATTCTTAAACATAACTTCTGGAAATTCTGTCTCTGAGCCCCCTAATTTTCAGGACCCCGGGTGGTTGCCTGGCTTGTCTAATGGTGAAATCCGCCCCAGCGCTTAAGCAATAAATACCGAATCATTTCCTGGTGTGGCGGCTGTCTTTATATCCGATTTCGTACAAACAGGTAAAAATGCAACAATACGTATGTGAAACTGCCATGCATTCGAAGTATCAATAATGAATAATGAATTATTTCGTAGCTTGTTATAGTATGACCGACTTGACTTATTGCATTAGTTGGAGGTGCGCTATGTGATTAATTCCCTCGCTCCCCCTAGCTCGGGCTACCAGCGGGGGTCCCCTGCGGTCAGCCATGTCTCATATCTGAATAGTAGCCTGTCTAGCTCACTTGGCTAATTGACCCTCGGAGTAACATATCATCTTGGTTGTGATCGGAAAATAGGCGATAGAGAACCGATCACGCAAATGTCCAGTCCGATTTTTTGTGCAGGCGCAAGATGCCGCCCTAGGCGACTGCCCGTGTCGCCTACCCCTACATCCGCTATTGCCCCCTACCAACCCCAAATAAAGTTGGATTGAGAACTTCACTGCAGTTATTAATACAATGGGCCAGATATATATATATATATATGAGCTGTCGCCCAAAGCCGTGCTGCAGAGCTGCTTCTGTCTGCTGAGATTTATGAGTCCTGCTTTGACCTCTGTAATCCCCCACTGATGTGAATGATGACGATCCCACCCACCGACGCTGCTTTTAAATCCCCGGTAGGGATGCGGGCTGTGCAGATGCAGCAGCCTGTGCGGAAAGGGTCACAAGTGGGATGCCTTCAGATGAGCTCATCGTAACGGGTAATGCCGGTCTGCTGGGACGGGGTGCAATTTCTGCAGCTTCATAAGGATATGAAGTAGGCCTTAAACTGCGACTCATGCCAGATGGTCGTATATCTATGTATGTATGTAATGTGTTTATGTAACTATGTTTTAGGAAAGGTTGTCCGACGGTTTAAACTGAGACCTGCGCAGTTAAATGATTCACGGACAGAACGCCTTATACCTAAAGTTTCTGTTTCAGGTCTCGCTCGGTCTTGACATGCATACGCTAAAGGAGAACTGATGTTTTTCTTCTTTGTGCAAGGTGCGTACAGGACTGCGCTCGCGGTGTGTCCCGAAGTATCTGTCTGCAGGTCACACCGTTCATACAAACATTCATAGGTGACTTACAAGAAAATACGATTTTAAAAGTGTCGAGAGCATCTTGGCGAAATACGATGACCTTTAAAAAGTGTTTCTTTAGATCACTAATTAGATATATTTTATTTAATATTTAATAAATTACTTTTATTGCTCCGTCAGTCAATCTACCACAACCTTAATCTTACCGAAAGGGGGACTCAGTTGCTAAGTGATTACTGTTACTGTGGCTGTTTTCATTACATACTAATTCTGATGAGCGCCCGTACATGAGTGTTTCGTTATTCTGTTTCTCGGTCCTCACCCAATATTCTGCTTTTCGTTGCAGATTTATCCGGTGAAAATCTTTTCTTGAATTAATCCTAATACGCTTTACAGAATGCGGATATTCGCTTTAATTTTCTGATAATCGGGAGTAATTGTAATCAAATTGAAATTGCATACAGTGTACCTCTTAAGGAACACAACTTTCGTTATTTTAAGTTAAGCAACAGCAAATACATATAGTCTAAATTAAACCTGATTTTGAAATATATATATATAAATATATATATGTATCAGGTTTTTTAGACTATATATATATATATATATATATATATACATTTCGACTATTCATTTAGAAGACATGGCTACGTGTTCATTTACAGATATTTGACACATAAGAGCACGTTTCCCGTGATATAAATATTTTAAGTGAATCCCACAATTAACGAGTTTCGGGTTTCAGGTAAAATACAATTAACGGGGAGTTTCAGGTAAAATACAATTTGATACATCATATTTGTCAAGGCTCGTGTCGTTCCACGGGAAAATTATACTTATAGGAAATCCCCCGCTTTCCGAAATTACTTAGAGCTCAGAATTTTCCAGGTGATTTGCAAGGCAGCAAAAATCGTTGCATTTGTCATTAATAAAGAAATAATACATTTATTCATTTAAATTAGTTTATTCTATTTAGATAAAGAGCGAATATAGAGTGAAAACAGCACTTCATATTTTAATATATTAGTTTCTTGTTTAGTCCCTCACTTGGTTATAAACAGGGACCAGAGATCCAATATAAGGAGTCTAAGACTGATATGCACCCCTTCTTGCTTTGCTCTCCCTCCCATAGCGTCTCTCCTTCTGCTAACCCCTGCCCTAGCCCCCTGGGGCTGCACACGCTCCTGTCCGGCCAGCTGCGCCTGCGTCCAGGAAGGCGGCTGCACCGTGCTATGTGACCGCGCCGGCCTGCTGGACCTGCCCAAGGAGTTCCCATGCGAGGCCACCTCCATCAACCTGGACAAGAACAGCCTGAAGTTCCTAGGTGAACAGGCCTTTGGAACCCTGCCCTCTCTGAGCTCCCTGTCGCTCGACCACAATAACATCTCCTTCATAACCCCGGGGGCCTTTAAAGGGCTGCCCAACCTGCTGCAGCTCTCCATGGCCCATAACGAGTACATCCGCTACCTGCACACCCGCACGTTCATCGCTCTGAAAAGACTGAGACGCCTGGAACTTGCGGACTGCAACCTCTTCAGCATGCCTGACCGCATCTTTGTGGAGCTGACGGCACTGCGGGAGCTGCTTTGCTACCAGAATAACTTCCGCCGGATACCGGGGGCAATCAGAGGCATGGAGAATCTCACCCATGTTTACCTGGAGCGCAACAAGATTGAGGCCATCGCCTACAATTCGTTACTGGGACTTGGAAAACTCCAATACCTGAACTTGCAGGAGAATCGCCTCAATGTCATCCATGACAAGGCCTTCCAGGACCTTCAGCGGCTGGAGAACTTTTACCTCAATGACAATCTGCTGGCGGACCTTCCCCTTTATTCATTCAAAGGCCTCGGCCACTTAAAGATGCTCAACCTGGGTGGTAACTTTCTCACCCATGTCTCCAAGACTTGGTTTGGCGATCTAGTACAGCTGGAGGTGCTTTATATGGACCGGAACCACCTATCCTTCATTGAGGAGGACGCCTTTGAAAACCTGACCAGCCTTATTTCTCTGCACCTCAACAGTAACAATCTGACCACTCTGCCATTCTCAGTGTTCCAGCCCATCTACTTCCTGGGTCACCTCTATGTTTTTCGCAACCCGTGGGAGTGTAACTGTGACTTGGAGTGGCTGAAGGTGTGGATGGACAACTACAAGTTGGTGAGGGACATTCCCTGCGCCTCCCCATCCACCGTCGCTGGCTTGGACCTTAGTGAGATAGCCTACTCCAAGGCTGGTGGGGTGTGTGTGGATCCAGCAGAGCTCAACTTCACAAGCTCGGCCCCCGGACCCGCGGACCAGTGGGCTTCCACCACCGAAAACAGCTTCAGCAGCTTCCTCTCCAAACTTCTGCAGCAGGAGCTGCGGGATGAGATGCTCAACATCTCCGAGGGCAGGAACAGCACCATGGCGAACCTGACGGAGAGCCGGGTGTCAGCTGGCACCCGTTTCTACGGCGACCAGCTTCTCCTGCTCTTCGTACTCCTCTGTGGAGCGTACGCACGCGACGACGAGCTCTTGGGCGGTTGAAGTCGATATTTTTCAGTAGGTTGCTGATTCTGCCATTTCTTAAAATATGTATCATGTCTTGACAACTCGGGGGAAGTCAGTCCATGTGCACTACAGTGGATATTTCACAATGCAGAGAACTGCAGATTCCGCTCCATGATTTATGGTGGCTGTGGTGTTTTATTGGGATGTACCACTATGACTATATGTATAATTTAACATAATGCAGAGATGTGCTGTTGGAGGTCATTGTCACCCATATGTTCCATTTGTTTAGAGGGACATTTTTTTGGGTCCCCAAGCAAACAAATGGTACAAACATAGAGGAAGGTAGCATTAAAATCTGTTTTTTTCAGGAAATGGAAGTGGTCTGTCAGGAATTGCATCCCACAGCGATTCCCTCCAAAGAAATTCTTTCTTCTCATTAGTTCTACTTTCCTCTTGTGCCAGGAAGCTGTACAAGTTGAGCTGGGATCATGATCTTGTATGGAGGGCTACCAGCACTGCAGCTGGCTGATTGGCTTGGCAGTAAAAAAACAGTGATCAGCGTGATAATTTGTCACATTGGCTTATAGAGGATACCGGATCTAGGTAGCCACATGTCTTCAGAACAGCTGTAATTATTAATAAGCACCCACATAGGGATCCTGTGATCTGACACCATCAGCCATTAAGAGCAGGTGGCAGTGATGTATTCTGGGTAATGTATTCTTTGTCAGGCTCACCCTTTATGGGCCGAGCAGATACAGCCTCATGCAGAATCGTAAGCACGATTGATTGCTGATGTGACACTTCAAAGGATCAAGATATTCTATTTAGCCATTGCTATGTAGTGCACAGTTGTACAGTTATCAATATCTGTCAAATGTAGTGTGTATTTATGCCAGCGGATTGATTTAACTGTGATGACATTAAAAGCAGTGATGTGTGACTGTCAAGAACTGAATCTATGATGTATTAATATTGTTAAAGACCTATAAATCATTCCAAGCCCTCACATGTCATTAGGTGAATCGGTATTTCCTAGAAATATACATGTCCATTTGCAAGGTGATGTGATACACATTATTGATTATTGATGACATTATCGATACACATTATTGATCCATTTGCAAGGTGATGTGATACACATTATTGATTAGGGTTGTGCATCTCCATCTCCGAGGCAATGCTTTTGACCCGTATATGTGCGTTTAAAGATCCTTCCTCCCCTTCCCATAAACAGGAATGAGGTGGCGATTCTTCTCCCTGCACAGAAAGTAAAAAGCTTGCTTATGTGCTCAGTTGTTTACAATATTCACAAACGAAAAATTTCAATCTAGGCTCCCTTCATCGTAGCTTATACTTGCTGCTAATGAACAAACTGATAAAATTTTAATCACCGCTAACTGATCATAGTGGGGACCGCAACTTGTTGAGATGTATATATCATTTTGAAAACCATAAACATATTACGTTTAATCAGAATCTTTTAAATGAACTTCCACTGGTCCTTATCAAACGTGCTGCGACATGTAAACGTACCGATTGCTCAGTGTTATTTCCCTAAAAATCAAAGTATTTTTCAGCTTAATTTCCACACATGGACACAAAAGAAAGTTTGTTTATGTGCGCAGCGACTTAAAAGGTTGGTTCATGATAAAAGACGCCCTCCGGTGGACTAGAAGCGTAGTTACCCCTGAATAAGGTCTGGGTGACACTCGAGGTGGGCCCCGGATTTGTTTACCATTTCCGAGGCCATTTCTCAATATTCAGACGACAGTCTGAAATGTCCATCAAAAGCTTGTATGACGACTGTCCCAATGTGTCTGTTAGGCGTCAGTGTGTCACTTTTTGCAAGATGGAGTAAAATATATAAACATGTTGTGGTGGAGCTTTCCTGGGGCAAATGGATGGCTCTGCACGCCTGCCTTTTACCTTCATTAAACTCACTAAATTTAGGTCTCCAAGCTTTCAACAAATGAGTTAAGCTCCTTAAAACATAGTGCCTGTTTGTCTACCGTTAGCCTGGTGGAACGGAGCCCTAATCCTGGTCTTAGCCTATAAGCTTGTGGATTTTCATGACTAACTTCAATTTTTATTATCTGACCCCCTCTTAACCTATTTTGCAATGTTTCAGGAGTCGCCGATAAGCAGATCCTAGACGTCGGATTTATTTATTTGCCTGGGGGACTGTATGACAGCTACCTTTTCAGATTTATTATGGGTGTTTGGCCAATGGGATGGACTCTGGGTGGCGACTGGCCAGTGGGATGGGCTCTGGGTGATTGCTTGGCCAATGAGACGGGCTCCGGGTTACACTACGTGTTCCGCCTGTCACAATGCCACTCGCATGCTGCTACCTGCTTGCGCTTTGACGTATCATGTGAAAAGGAGGAAGTCTGCGTGCGGCGGTACTTTCCAGTGCGTTCCGCTGTGGTGATGCCAGGCCTTCGGCGCTGCTATAAATAAGAGCGGTGAAGTTATGGTTCTGTGGGAACCGCAAAATGCTCTACTTACCTACAAGCCATCGGGCTAAGCTGGGCCAGCCAGGCGCTCCTGGACACAGGGCCCACTTTGCATAGCTTCCTTTATAGTATAAACAGGCACACAGACTGCGATGGTTTAGGTAGGATTTGGGCATTTTGTGCAGGACGGGATTAAAGTAACTTCCATTAAGAAAAAAAATACATTTTTAAAGAGCAAGATTAAAAATAACAGAGCAGTAGTAATTGTTGGCCGGATTCTTCATCCAATACTGCAGATTAAAAAGCCGTATTTTTTCAGTGTGGGACAGAAGGAGGATCTCTGACGCTAGATGAGAGCAGTAAAGATGATTAGTGGTGAGTCACCGAACTAATTTTCTCTCCGGGGGTCATTCAGATGTGTGGAATCTGCATTAGCTGGGGGGTGTAGAAAAGGTGCCTGGGTGGCTGTTTGAACCCTTTTCCAAAAGCGCTTCAGGTTTCCTCTAAATCCTGCCCTCCAGCGGTGAGTGCTGCACATCTGTTCAGTAACGGGGAGAGTTAGGGTCAGGGTTAGGGTTAGGGTTAGGGTTAGGGTCAGGCCCAGTCCCTCAGCTGGCTTCCCAGACCCTCTGCATGCAGGCGTGCCCTGAAACGAGGCCTGGCGGTAAGTTCAGTGGTGATGGGGCGCAGCGCAGTCTTTAAAGCGCAGCGCAGTCTTTAAAGCGCAGCGCAGGTTTTAAAGCGCAGCGCAGGTTTTAAGTCCATCCTCTGCTACGAATTACTCTTCGCTAAATCTTTTTTGACTTCGAAGTCAAGTACGAGAGTTTGACAGACTATTGTAGCTCTTCGTCATCTACCTCTACAAACAGGGCTAGAAGCTCAGAGGTGTGTGTTTATAGGTGAAACACTCCAAAAGGATCCAAAAGGGCCAACAAAGGGAAATCAGCATCGCACTGGGCCGGGATGCCGCGGGATTGAAGGAATCGAGACAGGCTGACAGGCACTGAGCCTCTGACCTTTGTCCTTATTGATTCTCTAGGTAATGAGGGTGTGCATCATCTCCATTAGGGATGCGCATCTCCATCTCCGAGGCGATACGATACACATCTCCATCTCCGAGGCGATACGATACACATCTCCATTAGGGATGCGCATCTCCATCTCCGAGGCGATACGATACACATCTCCATTAGGGATGCACATCTCCATCTCCGAGGCGATACGATACACATCTCCATTAGGGATGCGCATCTCCATCTCCGAGGCGATACAATACACATCTTGATGCCAATGATACAGTAAATTAAAGATACATGTGAAGCAACTACCATTGTGATACGATTCACTCCTGTCGTGATGCAGTCCGATTTCACACAATATGACGCAGTGCATCTCTGGACACACCTTTTCACTCCCATGACACTTAGCCGAGAGGCTTGCAGAGAATTGGCCGTTGACAGCAGTGGAGAACTGGATATGAGAACACTTGAGAAATAGTTTGGGGGGAACCAATCTAAATATACAATTATTAGTCACATTTCTAAATAATAAAGACTCGGGGCTTCTACTTTTAATTAAAAATGTGTGCAGCCCTGGTCATAAGAACATAAGAACATAAGAAATTTACAAACGAGAGGAGGCCATTCGGCTCACCAAGCTTGTTTGGGGAACTAATGAACTAATAGCTCAGAGTTGTTAAAATCTTATCTAGCTCTGATTTAAAGGAACCCAGGGTTTTAGCTTCTACTACACT
>JAABNY020000001.1:41262810-41276603 GCA_015164015.2 Brevimyrus niger
ACGTCCAGCAGGGTGTGCAGGTGCTGGTCCTGGAACACGCTGTGCAGGAAGTCCAGGTCCTTCTCGCTGCAGTCGGTCAGGCCGTGAATCTCCTCCAGGCTGTCCAGCACCTGACACACAGCCCCTGTGCTCGGACACAGAGAAGGGCTGCACTCTCAGACGACATCCCCCCAGCTCCCCAAGCCGACCTGCTGCTCCCCGAGCCGGCCTGCTGCCCCCCAAGCCGGCCTGCTGCCCCCCGAGCCGGCCTGCTCTTCCCCGAGCCGGCCTGCTGCCCCCCAAGCCGGCCTGCTCTTCCCCGAGCCGGCCTGCTGCCCCCCAAGCCGGCCTGCTGTTCCCCAAGCCGGCCTGCTGTTCCCCAAGCCGGCCTGCTGCCCCCCAAGCCGGCCTGCTGTTCCCCAAGCCGGCCGGCTACCCCCTGTGGCCTCATTAAGGGACCACCATAAGGAGACATAACCATTATGGGACTCCCCTCGTAATGTGAACTAAGATGTACTGGGGCCATTCTGTGGCCTCTCTGGAGAACAACCTGGATCAGAACAACCCAGAACAGACCCACTTCAGGCAGCGTGAAAGACGTCGGTGTGTGGCCCAGCAGATTAAGGGTCCTGTGCCTTTACTCAGAAGGTTGCTGGTTCAAATCCCTGAGCTGGTACAGTAATTTGACCGTTGGGCCCCTGAGAGAAGCCCCTAATCTCCTGACTGACCCAGGCACTGACTGGGCTTGTCTTTACAACTCTAACCCCAACCCTAACTCTATGTCACTTCAGGTAAAAGCTACTAAATAAATAGAAAATGTAGCACAGAGTTGAACTTTCCCGAGTCATGGGAAGAGCCCAGGTAAGTCCACCGTCACGCAGGCTTTATCAGCAGTTTGCTGCTCTCATCTCATCCTGGAATGTAAACACAGGATCTGTGCACGGTTCTGACCCGCAGTTTGATCTGCAGATAGCCACGGGCCGCCTCTCCTTAACGTTAACTGTCACCTAGGAGAGGGATCGGCCCTGGGACAGGCCGGGAAAGGCGGAGCATGTCCACGGGGGCGTGTGGCTGCGAGAGCGAGGCAGGCAGATGGAACATGCGGCATGCGGACTGACGATGGGGGCAGGGAGTGAATGAAACATGTTAAGACTGCCAGCTGGTGGGGGGGGGGGGGGTGCACTGGCCCTGTGTTCACTGCTGGGATGGCTTGTGGCAAAAGGCTCTGTCCTCATATCACATGTACTTAGGGAGCCCTGGGTTATACTCAGGAAGGCGTGCATGTTGCCAGGGCGACAGCAACCAAATGTCCCCACAATGTGATTCAAAGCCTGCATTTTCGACGTTGTGGGGGCCATTTTTGTGTGTGTGTGTGTGTGTGTGCCCCTCCATGGCGTCCCCGGCCGTGTGTCTAGGAATTCTCTACAATCACTGGGCACTATACTGGTTTTATGGTTAATTGCTGGGACAGAGACTATGCAGCGGCCACGGTCAGGGGGGGGCAGGGGTGTGGGGGGGTTGTGTTTAAAACAGTTAGTGGAGGATGGGGGGGACAAGTGGGAGGGGTTGCACGACATGGGGGGCCAAATAAAGTAATTTTGTCCCAGCCGGGAATTATAGACAGCAGGCCAGGCTGCGTATGAAGCCATAATGGAAGATGTATGCATGAGGACCAGTTTGCAGACAGGTCTGAATCAGCCGGGCCCAAATCAGATGGGTCCGAATCAGACAGGTCCGAATCAGCCAGGTCCGAATTAGACACGTCCGAATCAGCCAGGCCCAAATCAGATGGGTCCGAATCAGACAGGGACACTCCCTGAGTTCACTGGGACAAAGATGTTTCACTGGGGTGGACAGGGATGGTCGGGGGTGTTTCGGCATCAAGTACAAGTGAAATCCCAGCATTCAACAAATCATGGGGGTGGGGGGGTTACCTACTTTCTGCGGCTAGCAGTCCTGAACCGAGGCAGCAGGAGAACAAACAACAGACATCAAAATACAGAAAGTGGTTAGAGAGAGTTAGGCAGGCCTGCGGACTGCAGCCACGCTCCAGGGACAGAGTTAGGCAGGCCTGCGGACTGTAGCCACGCTCCAGGGACAGAGTTAGGCAGGCCTGCGGACTGTAGCCACGCTCCAGGGACAGAGTTAGGCAGGCCTGCGGACTGTAACCACACTCCAGGGACCACTCTCAGAGCTTCACCTCATTTATAGTCAGTCTCCCTTCAGGGACAATCTTTACTTTCATTTCAAGTTGTGGACTCTGGAGATGCGAGACCTCCTGGACCGTGAGTGCTGAGGCTGGCCTGCCCGTGTCAAGACACAACATCACTAAGACAACAAGATGATTACTACAAAACCATGACCAGCAGTTATGTGAGACAAATCATCTCTCTGCAAGCACTCAAAGAGATACCTCCACAGAAATGTGAGGAGGGTCAGGAAATCGGTGGCCGGCAGGAATGTGAGACCTGCAGCGTGGTAAACTTTTTATAAAAGCTCAACACCCCAAAGTTTCTGAACATGGAGGGTCAGGCCAAGACACTGACTTGTAATTTGGGGAAGAGAGAAAACCAAAGAGTCATAACTTGCTGCTGCAGGTTGTCACCGCAGACAGGCAACCATGGCGACAGCAGAGCTGCTCCGGAGCCTACCTGAGGATGTGGGGTCTTCAGAGAAGTCGTGTAGCTCCTCTGGCGGATCGCCGTAGAAGGAGTTAAACTTGTGGCTGGAGACGGCGGCGAGCACTGCCCCCTGGGGAGCAGAAATTAAAGGAAGGGGGGGGAAACAAAGAAACTGCTTCGTCACTGAGGCCATTTGCAAGGCTTCAAAAATGACAAGTCCTACAACAACAGGATAGGGATGTTTGATTTATTCTCCTTTGACCTGTGCTATCATGCTCTCCACGAGATGCACAGACAGGTGAGGACAAGCTGGGGGTAACAGCACAGGTTGAGCTAGCGTGCAGCACAGAGTCTGCACAGGGTTAGCCAGCGTGCAGCACAGAGTCTGCCAGCGTGCAGCACAGAGTCTGCACAGGGTCAGCCAGCGTACAGCACAAACTCTGCCAGCGTGCAGCACAGAGTCTGCACTGGCTCAGCTGGCGTGTAGCACAGGGTCAGCCAGCGTACAGCACAAAGTCTGCCAGCATGCAGCACAGAGTCTGCACAGGGTCAGCCGTCGTGTAGCACAGGGTCAACCAGCGTGCAGCACCCCTGGAGCTGGGGGCTATTGGTGCGTTCGTTTTTTTCTCGAAATTCGGAAATTCAGAGTTGAGTGACATCACGTCCGACAATCTCCCGTTCAAGCTACCCGCATCTCGGAACAAACATGGCTGCCTCCATGAACACCCAGCTATGTGTTGTTGCTTTATATTTTAGCAGATTTGGAGTGAGATTATTTTCTCTGAGATAAGCAAACAGGAAACACAAACTAGTCAAACCACATTAAAAGTTTTATAAAATGTTTTAGTACATTCATAGTGATGAATGAGGGCAAACAAACTACAAACAAAGCAAAGACGCTAACGATCTGACATGGCTGATGGGTTTCTGCTTGCGGTCATGATACGGTATTCTCTAAATCGAACACGAGCAATTACATTTATGACTATTAATACATTTAACAAGGTAAACATTTTTAAAGATTTATAAAACAGAATTACTGTTGAGTATGTAAAGCCACCGTGTTGAAATGACGACACGGAAAACTCGGACAAGAAAATTCTGTCCGACATGAACGTCATAAAAGTGGCGTGTTTCCGAAGGGAAGTGACGTTTCGTGACGTTTTCATCCGACTTCCGACTCGGACCCCGACGGGGACAGGGGAGTAGGGTTAGTGCGCTGAGCCACAGGCCGCCTGACCTTCTGCGCATCCCAGTGATGTGCTGTTCTGGTAACTATGCCCCATTATGGCCAGTCAGCGAGTCCTTCCGGAGAAGCTCACCTTCAGCTTCCTCCTGGCGTTGAACTTCCTCAGCTGCTCCACCGTCTCGGGGAGGTGGATCTTGTACGCGTAGCGGTCTCGCTCCTGGACAGACACAAGATCCAGCTCCGCATGAATGTTCTGTGACTAAACCTGCCTGAGAACCTCGCCACTGACACCTAGCTGCCGCAAGAGTCGCTACAGTGAACCGAGCGCAGCCCGGCGGCCCGGCAGCCCGGCTCCCTCTAGGAGAGACCAAGACACGAGGCGCTGGCTGGGACACCCCCCCACTAACCAGTCACCCCCCCACTAACCAGTCACCCCCCCACTAACCGGACAGGAGGCGCTGGCAGGAGAAACTTCCCAAAGAAGGAGCGACACTGCAGTGCAGGGCTGAGGGTGGGAGTACTGTACTCCTCACGCAGTTCACAGAAGGTTGGGGTGCCTCCCCCAGGGGGGGTGGGGGTGTGGGGGGGGGTTACCTTCAGCCAGGGATGGTTCAGGGCTTCGTACACTGTGATGCGTTCAGCTGGGTCCTGCATCAGCATGCGACGCACCAGGTCCTTCGCGCTCTCCGAGATGTGGCTCCACTGCCGGGGATTCATCTAAGGGCGATTCATGGAGGAGAGTCGGCGAGGAGGTGCGTGAGGACAGGAGGGGGCCGCGTGCATCTCCGCGCTGGACTCCTCAAGCACGTCAGGCGCTCCGTCGCCAGCCGCCGCACTTTTGACGCTCACGAGCTGCACAGCGGCCTCAGAAAGAACCCACAACCGCGAGTCACGTAGCACGCTGCGCGCAGCCCCACTGCATGCGACATAATGCGCCTGGGAAAGAGCGCGCAACCCCGACGACACGGACGTCTACCGGCCCGAGAAAGCTGTGCGTTGCCTCGTAGACAGGTACCTTGTATTTGCCCTTGATGATGGCCTCAAACAGCCTCTCCTTGGTGCCGTAGAAGGGCAGGCAGCCGCTGAGGAGGATGAAGAGGATGACGCCACAGCCCCACACGTCCACCGGCTTGCCGTAGGGCTCCCGTTTCACCACCTCGGGGGCCATGAAGTGAGGCGTTCCCACGCGGCCTGGGGCACGGACAGGAAGAGGAGCCCCCCCCCACAGTTAAGAGACGGGCACGCAGCACACACGTACATCCTTGTGGGGACTCTCCAGTCATTTCTAATGGCAACATGACGACCCTTAACCATAAGTAATCTTTGTGGGGACCTGAAAAAAATGGTCTGCATATGTCAAAATAACAGGTTTTCATTACATCATGGGGGACATTTTGAGTCCACGCACACATTTCATAATTCCAAGTCAAAACCAAACCAACCCAAAACATAAACAAGAAGGAAACTGATACCCAGTAAAGTCTGAAACTAAAAAGCAGAAACGTTCTTTGGGCCATCCCAACAAATTTCTTTAAAGAAGTTCTAGGGACACATAGACACCTTCAAACACAGCCTGCATTGGCACGTCTAAAGGCACCTCACTGCAGCATATGCCATTCTACTTTCAGTTCCTTAGTTTTTAGAAATAAAAAGTGTTTCTTGGAGATCAGACATCCAGAAGAACTGCAAAGCAAACAGAATCAGCGCTGCGACTGGCTAAAACCGTATCTTACGTATTGTGGTTAAAAATTAAGGAAACGTGCAAACTGCTGTTTCTGTGTTACTTAAGGCTACTTCAGCCAGAGCCGAGTCAATGCATCACAACATCTGTCTCAGCTGATAGCCCTCCAGCTGTTTGTAAGCCGAACACTAATGGTGTCATTGCATTGCAAGTACAAATGTTTCGACATCTTTATCTGTGAATCTGTGGTCAGATGCATGGGTGGGGGTGGGGGTGGGAGTGGGAGTGGGAGTGTCTCTTCACATACCTCCTGCCACAAGGCCAGACTCTCCCAGTTGAATGGCTACACCAAAGCCCCCCAGCTTCACTGGAGCAGAGTTCTCCTTGGATGCCAGGAGAACACAGTGGGGCTGTGGAATATTGGGGGGGGGTTGTTAGTGTAACTCAGCAAAAGATTCCACCACAGGGATTCAAAAAATAATATGATTTTAGGAACTTTATTTCATTCTTCTAATCATCCATCAATCACTGAATCACTAGTAAGCCCAACAAAGAATTTCGCAGGAACTGACCTAATTTTTTTTACTAAAACACAGTTTGTCAACTTCCTCAACATTCTCCAACAAGTCCTGACTCATATTTCCAGCCATGTATATCAGGCGGACCAAACCCATGAGAGGACGGTACGAGTCCATGAGGCTGTGCAGGTTTGCGCTTTAACGTGTCTCTGCTTTGGAAGCCGGGGAGGCTCCCAAGAGCTTCTCAGAGCTATTTGTGTTTGAAACCCACAGCTGCAGCTTCCGCAGGGTTTTCCTGCGGCGAAAAGGGGATCTGCAGCCAAGTCCGCCTGCGCATTCGCTTACTTCTGCTTCTTTCTTATTCATCTGCATGTTTTTTTTTTTTTTTGCTGTCAATCTGCCCATATATGCATAGAGGAAAGAGGAGGTCTGCGGGCAGGAGCCCTCTGAGCAGAGCAGTGCAGGCAGTGCGAGGAGTCAGAGCACGTCAGGAGAGCAGAACGCAGCCGTCAAATGCTCCAGCTGTTGTGGGTTTGATGATTTAATTACAGAAACACCGAAGGGGTCAGGAACAGCAAACTCAGAAATTCTCACAAGCAAGATGCAAAGGGTAAGTTGGACGCTGTGGGGAGAATCTTGAAATGACAGATGTGAAGTCACCAAATTCGTTTTGCTCATACTGATTAAAATATACACATCCATATTAACATGATAAGAAAAAATAATGCATGCAGGTCAACTCTCTGGTGCCAGGAACAAGAATTTAGCGACAGGAAAATATTTAGCGCAAGAAATGCCTTTTCATGTGATCATTTTATATTTGCCTGTATTTACTTAGCTGAAACTTTCATGCGTAGTGACATGCAGGAGAGGCAGATACTGCATCACAAGCGAACGGCCATCAAAGGGCCCACTAGTGCAATTAGGCTGAGCTTCCTGTGAACGACCAGTAACAAGCGCAGGGCAGTTTTTGAACCAGAATGCATAGTTCTGCCTGACGGACTTCAAAGCTGTGAATCAGGCCGAGAATCTCTGTGTTACAACTGAATGTCACAATCTGCCTCATCTCCAGGGGAACGTTTAAAAAACGTCGTGCCTTCCTTCTGAAGAACCGAGGACAACAAGAACGGGAGCTGGTCCCAGACCACCAACATTCAGGACGCCCACCATGAGTACCGACACACACAGCTCTGCCACAGCCAACGGCACCTGCGTTGACGACTCCGTGCTCAGGCTGCCTCTGGCCATCTTCTACTCCATCTTCTTCGTCTTCGGACTGCTGGGGAATGGCCTCGCCCTCTGGGTGTTCATCTTTGTCCATGGCAAGAAGAACTCGGTGCGCGTGTTCCTCATCAACATCGCTGTGGCTGACCTCCTGCTGGTGGCTTGCCTGCCGTTCCGTGTGATTTACCACAGCATGGGAAACCGCTGGCCCCTGAGCCCCATACTGTGCAAGATGGTGGGCAATGTTTTCTACATGAACATGTATATCAGCATCACCCTACTGGGCTTCATCAGCGTGGACCGTTACATCAAGATCCACCGGGCCAGCAGCCGGCGCCTCCTCAGCAGCTTCTGGACCACCTTGCTCTGCGGGATCATCTGGACCATCTCCATCGCTGCCATCATCCCCATGATCATGCTCTCCGAGGGCAACGAGCAGGAAGAAAAGTGCTTCCAGTACAAGCAGAGGCAGGATGCCAAAGGCAAGGCCTACTTCAACCTTGGAATGGTGGTGATCTTCTGGTTGATATTCACTTTGCTCGTCATCTCCTACGTAAAGATCGCCATGAAATTGCTGGAAGCTTCCAGAAACAACCTTCCCAATGCCATCAAGTACAACAGGACGGCCAAGAAATCATTCTTTGTGCTCTTCCTGTTCACCCTCTGCTTCTGCCCCTACCACTTCTTCCGGATCTTCTACATTTATTCGCAGATCACTGACTCTTCCTGTCCAGTGAAGAACATCATGGACAAGACTAACGAGGTAATGCTGCTCCTCTCCACCTTCAACAGCTGCCTGGACCCCGTCATGTACTTCCTGCTGTCCGGCTCTGTCCGCAAGGCCACCATGCGGATGCTCAGCAGCTTCTTCCAGGTGCAGGAATTCAGTGGGAACAGCTCGTCCACGGAGATGCGGAGGGCCTCGGTGCCCCAGGTGTCCAGCACCCCGCGGAACAGCATCAGCCTTCTCATCACGCAACGCTGCAAGGCCTCCCCAAATTCTTTCCAGTGCTGACTTCCCTCGACTGTCCTGCAGGGGGCATTGCCTGAACATTGTGCGAGCAGGAGGCCCCGGAGCAGGACTTGCCTCCCCCCACGACACCCGGGACCTAAGCAGGGTACAACTTCTGCTTCGCCGGAGGTCTCCCGCAGCCCCTTGTGCTGGGTGTCGGAGAAGGGGACCTCGCTGTGGGAGTATCTGGGCATGGACCCCCCCCCCCCCGGGAGCTGTACTAGGTCCTGTTAAAGTGCGGAAGAAGGGCGCCGGCAGGGATCTGACATGCCAGCAGTTACCCCAGCACGCGGGGAGCGACCTGCCCCATCATCAGACCAACCGGACACCTGAGACCCGCACCAGAACTGACAGAACTGAGATGGTGACTGGGGGTGGTGGTCACCGGGACAGTCGACCTCTGAGGAGGGGGCAGTGTCGTCCCGGCGGGGCGCATGTCCCAGCATGCCCCGTGTGCAAGTGTAAATAGCCCTTGTTGTGTTGTTGTTAATGTTAATGGTTACATTTCTTTATTGTTGAGCATGTATTTACTCTTTCCAAATCTTGTGCAACCGGTCCAACCCCCGTATGAATTTAGCTTGTGGGTGCATGTTGCAGCTCAACGTCTGACAACTTTGTGTTTCCCATCTGTGTGGTGGGTTCAGTGCTCATTGGGTCCCTGTTGCTGCGAATAAAGAGCGTGTTCTCCCCGGTAAGCAAGTCTCTGTGTCTCTCTCTGCTCCTGCGATGCCTCGGTCCGCCCGACACCACAATATTCAATTCTTTATAATAAATGAATTACTGGGATTTAAAAAAAGTCTATAAAACTTAAAGTAATACACTATCTGGTCCTTCTTTTCAAATCACTCTGAATTTAAGACATACGTTCCAGACACCGCGAATGGATACAATTTCACTGTACAGTTCAGCTTTCCTATCAGTACAGTGCATGATATCTGAAAACAAAAATGCAGGCAACAGTTCATACTGAAAATGTAGTGTTAAATAGCAGAGTCAGCGCAAGGGGCGTTTGCATTTATGTCTAAAGATCTTATTTATGCTAATAGTCATGAACAACAGACCCCAGGTCAGTGGATTCTGCCTTTCCTCCAGGCAATAAACTTTTCTGATTCTGATTCTTACACACTATAGCGGGCTCTGTAATCATTGTAGCAACAGGTAGCAGGTTTCAGAGACCACTCAGACAAACAAATAAAAACAGCGGATATCCTGAGAAGTGTGTTCGTTATTACAGGAAATCAATCTGAGAAAAAGACCGACTACAAGATACCTGCTGCTCGCTGCTGCGATGTTCGCATTTGGCCACAAGGGGGCACAATAGAACCACAATGCAAGATTTTAAAAAAAAAAAAGGTCTGCTTTGGACCTGAATAAAATCATGGAGGGTAGGGGGCTGAGGGCGGGGTTAATGTTCATGCATACAGGCACTCAAGAGACTGACCATCACTTGATACCCAGGAAGAAGGTAAGATCCCCCAGCGGCGAGTCATACTATGGTGATACTCGACGTGCGGAATAGTGACAATGGTGAGTCTCGCCTAACGTAGCCAAAAACCTCAAATGCTTGACTGAATTGGTCACAATTACTGTCTCATAGACAATTATATCTGTTATTATTACCGACTGTAACTGAATGTACGTTTTAGCTGCTTCTGACGAATGGAACGCGAGTTTGTTGATCTACTTGAGTATGTGACACTGAGAAAAAGAGTGATGACAGAACGAAATAATCGTTAATTTTCTTAATGCCTGAAAGTATAAATGCCTGAAAATAAGGGAAACGCCCAGGAAAATTACTTTACGAAGAACGCGGTAAAAGTACCGTCAGTGGCGGACTGAAGAGAAGCCGCTTCCCTCTAACCCTATAGGCACATGATCACTTTCGGATCCATTGTTACTAATGTAAATCGTTTTACCTCATACTGTTTCCGACTCGCTTGTGTAGTAATGCTGCAGTTGCAGTAATCAAATATCACTGGGGAAAAATGAAGCATTTCATTAAAAAAAAAAAATCTATTTCAATATATTAAAAATGAGCAGGCAGAATTTGAATTTGCATAAACCGTCTGCATGTGAGATTTTAAGGAGACAAAGTACCATCCGCTCTGGGGGAAATGCCTTGGGGGGGGGCGACGGACACAATCAGACCCTGCTGCTGGCCCCGTGCTCGTCTGTGACGGCTGTGCTCGTCTGTGACGGCTGTGCGCTTCTCTGTGCCAGCTTGACAGGTCGGTGGAGAACGGCTCCAGCGCGGACTGCTCCCCAGCGGCCCACAGATCCTGCCTGTGTACATCTTCAGCCACTCGCCTGGTTCTGCCCTCGCTGTATACTTTCATGCTCCTGACGGGGCTGACGGGTAACGCCTTGTCCCTCTGGATCTTCACCAAGAAGATCAACACCAAGAGCTCCACGCACATCTACCTGATCAGCCTGGGTGTGTCCAACCTGCTGCTCTGCCTCACCATGCCCTTCCAGGCTGCCTACTTTGCAGCGGGCACCAGCTGGCACATCAGCGACCCGCCCTGCCGGCTGGCCATAGGCCTGGTGACGCCAGTGCTGCACATTAACATCTACGTGGGCATGTTCACGCTCACCTGGATCGCCCTGAGCCGCTGCGCTTTGCTGCTGCGGCACGACCACGGCGGCCGGCCCAGCACCTGCACCAGGGTCTTACCGCCGTCCTTCCTCCGCCGGCTGCGGCAGGCGAGCTTCGCCAAGGCCTCCTGCGTGGTGACATGGGCCGTCGTGATTGTCGCCGTGCTTCCAGGGGTCACATACTACTCTGTCCAGGAGGCCCCGGCTTTGGACAGGAGACAGGTCTGCTACAGCGTGCCCGTGGAGGTGGGTGGGAAAGGCTCCCAGGGCACATCTGTCTTGGCCATAGTCTTCTTTTATATTTGCTTCCTGTTGGTGCTGGCCTCCTACACTGCCGGGTCCCGGTACTTCATCAGGTCCCGGAGGAACACGGCCATCTTGGAGAAGCACCAGGTCTACGCCAAAGTCCTGCGCAACATCATCGTGATCCAGTTCGTGCTCGCGGTCTGTCTGCTGCCGCACCACATATTCAAGGCCGTGTTCATCAGCCAGGTCCGGCAAGCAGCCCAGCTGGTGACCGACGGCTGCCACTCGCTCTCCCGACTGGTCGAGGTGAAGAACCTCCTCATCTGCCTGGCCGTCTTGAGGTGCAGCACCGACCCCATCATCTACTTCCTGTTGGACAAGACCTTCCGCAAGAACGCCATAGGGGTGTTAAACTGCAGCGTCACCTCCCAGGTCCCCCTGCCAGCCCCCCCAGCGGCCAGCCCCCCAGTCCTTTCCATCTGTCACCCAGAACAGAAGCTGCGGACAGGATAATAAACAAAGTCCGAAGGTCAAAAAAAATCTCAGTGTCGAACGCAACACTCTGGGACTAATATGAGACCCGGGAAATTACAGGGGACCTTAGAACTATCAAGGGACCTTAGAACTATCAAGGGACCTTGGGACTATCAAGGGACCTTGGAACTAAGGTTCAAACTACTTTGCCTATTTTATCCCACATTTTTTATTCATAATTCTGAATGTGCTGCTTGCAGAAATTCTCACTCATGGTGACCTGTTCAACAAGCAGCATTCAGTGTTAGCTTGCGTTTGTTGATGTGCGGAAATGAACGCTTCCTTATTTTCAGGGAAGATCCACGACATCTCCGTGGCAACACACAGTTCTCCTTTAGAGGATGTGAGCTGGCCCACTCTTCCCACCCCTTCCAGCCGTCCTGTTCCTGAAGCTCATTTCAGGTCCTTGTTGCTTGGCTCACAAACCCCTCAGGTGTTCCGTCCGCAATTCTGGATGCAAATGAGTTCTTCATTGTCTTTCAGGAAACACATTAAACCCATAAACATAAAACCAATAAACTCCAGTTTCCCACTGCAGTTCAGCAGCTGAGCGTCGTGTTCAGGGGTAATAATGAGCAACCTGTCACGCCCCGCTCGTCTGATCCCCGTGTGCCACGCCCCCTCCCCCCCCTCGCTACCTCGTGTGGAGTCCTCATGTCACCGGCTGTGTCTAGTTTCGTTCAGTGCAGTCTGGTGTATTTAAGTACTTCCCTGTTCGTCTTCCCCCAGTCCTGTCATTGACGTTACCGCCTGTTTGTCCCGTGTGTCCGACTGTCTCCCCAGTAGTGTCCTCGTTTCCCTAATAACCTCCTTTGGTTTCCGGACTTCCTGGACTCCCGCTCCGCTCCTGCCAGTAGATGCGTGTTACACATGCGTCTAAATGAGGTGGAATCGAATTGGCTCGTCAGCTCGGATGAATAACAGCATTAGGGTCACATCGGTCCCGTGTGCCAGATTAGATTCAAGTGCAGATATGCAGATACGCAGAAGTGCTTGACGATGCGAGGATGCGACCTCTGGCCCCGTTAGCCTTCCTGCAAAGGCAGACACTTATGAGAAGACCCCACCCCCACCCCACCCCCAACAGAGAAGTTGTTTGCTCTCAGCTTCAACCTCACCATGCAGTGCTACTCTGCTCCTAGTTCTCATATATACAAGTTCAGGGCCTGTTTTAATTACTGCACACTGAAAAACCCCACTTCAGCTAAATTACGAGGCCTGAACTTCTCCATTACCTTCCACAATTATTGAATCATTTGGCTGGATTTGTAAACACCCATAGGAATGTGATTCTGTATGAATGCTGAGAATGCATAACATCCAATCCCATTTTAGCATCCATAAATGGGAAAGCTCAGTGCCACAAACCGAACTAAGGACACAGGGTGGCGTGCGGCTCTGTGTGGTAGGCCTGGGATTAGAATGTTGTGGGTTCGAATCCCATGGCTGCCAGAGTGAGGTCTCTGTCGCCGCAAGTCACATTGATGGGCAATACAGCAGGATCACCACGTAGTACAGGGCAGAGCAGTCTCTGTGTCCCCACCAGTCTCTGTGTCCCCACCAGTCTCTGTGTCCCCACCAGTCTCTTGTGTCCCCACCAGTCTCTGTGTCCCCACCAGTCTCTGTGCTCAGGTCACACCCCAGAAGCTTAACACTGTCGCGCTAAAACATAATTGGCATCAGGTTCCTGCATCCTGTTCCGTTTCTCTTTGGCAGTGATTATGCTGAGTCTGAGCCATGCCAGCTGTCAGGCCCACTGGGAAAAACAATCTGGTTTCCACAGTAATTGATTAAACACCTGCATAAATTATGATGCAATTCCGATAATTAAAAAAAAAAAACAATCAGGGAAAGCGCTGTGAGAAAGTAAGTCAACAATAGACTTTATGGCACCTGCTGAACATGCGGCCCAACTCTCCGTCTCAATACAATTACAGCATTACTGAGTGTAACAACTACGCCACAGTGTTCATGTCACCATTATCGAGCACGAAAAGAAAGGCAGGGACTGTGAGCCTCAAAGAGGAGACATCTACAGGCCGAGAGGTGCTCAGATACCTAAGGTATGAGCTCCGGATGAATATGCCATAGGCTCTAGGTTCAAATTCCATCCATCCATCCATCCATCCATCCATTTTCCAAACCGCTTATCCTACTGGGTCACGGGGGGTCCAGAGCCTATCCCGGAAGCAAC
>JAABNY020000001.1:41332362-41343506 GCA_015164015.2 Brevimyrus niger
TGATGCAAATTAGATTTTGCAGTTGGAAATGCAGGATATTGATTTTTTTTAATTAAGTGTCCCTCTCCATCAGTCACGTGATCCTGAATAGACTCCTGCTGCTTGTAGCAACGCATCTGTGCCCAAAACCACGACGTTACCTCATTTTTTGGGGCTGGCGGTGCTGTGTTTGTCCTTCAAGGAAGTGGCCAGGCTCAGCGTGTCGATGGACGGAAATCCTGCCCTAACTCTGCTTAAATGTTCAGGTAGAGGTTCAGGTAGAGGTTGGGTATCTACCCATTCCACAGCAGCATTCCAACATTATTCTTCACAACAGAGGGATCTCACCTGACCCCCCAGCAAAGCGTCCAGCTGCGGGAGAATAGAGGTGTCAGTGAGGCACACAGATGTGAAGGCGAGGCCAGAAGTTTGGCTTAATGGGCCCGCAGTTCCGCGTAGCATACCAGCCTGGCGTCTGCAGCTCGTCTGACCTCTGTAACCGTCGCGGAAAATGCCAACCCTCCCGCGGTTTCTGGAGCTGTAAGACCGCGCAGGGACGCCCTGCTGAGCCGCACCGAGTCACACGGGGATGCAGGACGAAGTATCTCTGAAGGATCGGCCTCCCAAAACGCTTGGTGTCTTTCTTGGGTTCAGCTCGGGATCCTGTTCCTGGGTTATTTCAGCATGATTTCATTAATGTATGATTTTATGAAGTTACTTTATATTTTTTTATATGTTAGGCATCATTTTTTTGTTTTGGCTGCTAATCTAATTAGCAAGTCATTCATTATTTTGTTGATGTCACTGGATTTTTGTGACAGGGTTGGGGCTCCCGATTGCTGCCCGATGGCCCCCGGTTTGTAAGGGAAGAAGGGTTGTGAGGAAGCCGCTCACCTGTAAATGCTCCCAGGCAGCTTAGTCAGATGACAGAGGCCATCTGTTCCCAGCCCAGCCGTCGGTCACGAGTGTCAGTCAGCCAGAAGTGGGCTGATGGTCCAGACCAGCGACCCGGCGGGGCTGACAAGCGCTGCAGTCTGCATGTCCGGCACAGCAAACACCCCCCACCTTATACAGTATATTTCTCGGGGCTGTTTTGCTGCTCGAAGGGGCAAAGCTGTTTCTCACACGAACATTTTTTTTTTTACACACACAAGGCTTAGTCTGAATGAAATGATTTTAGGGAGCATAATTTTGCATAATTGAATTTGCCATTGCTTCTCTGTAACATTGTTTAGGTAGATTTTGCTCTGGGCTGAACAAAAGACTTAATAATTGTAGCAGAACTGAAGAGAATTGTTTCCTCTGGAGAAAAAAGCCGGAAGAACTTTGTTTTTTAAGCACAATCTAATTATTTTTCCCAGGGCGACTGTGAATCCCTCTGCACAATGGGATGTAATGTGTTGGGTTAGGGTTCATTTGTGGGTCTCCTGCATGTTTCATGTCCATGTTTGGAAAGTCAGGAATGGTTTTTTTGCTCCTGCAATAAACTGGTATCTCACCCAGGGTGGACCTTCACCTGTGCTGCCCGGGACTCAGGCCCCAGGCCCCGTAACCCAGACCCCAGGCCCTGTAACTGAGGCCCCAGGCCCCGTAACCCAGGATGAGCAGCTAGAAGACGCATGGATAGATGGACGGATGGAGAAGTGGAGTGATGGATGGATGGATGGATGGGAATACTTTTTAGAAACGTTTTGGAAAAATGAAAATGGAATTGTCCATGTCTTCTGTCAACTATGACACCAAACACACTTTTGGTAATGCACTTTAACTGTTACAATTTTTGATTTATGTCTCATCTCTTGTTTTGCTGATATTTTTGAAATTGCATTGCAGCGGTCGAGGCGCACAGGAGAGATTTGAGAGGAGTTCAGTGATGCTGCTTTCTGTGGTTGAGAAGGAGGTTCCAGCGAATTTTGTTTCTTGGAAAGCCGTCTGTCGTCTGTTTTTGTCGCGGGAGCCTGCTGGGTCACTGTTATCGTTCGACTCTGAGGGGCGAGCCTTGCCTTCTGGTGACATCAGCTGAGGGGCGAGCCTTGCCTTCTGGTGGCATCCACGGGATGTTCAGCGGGCTCACTTTGAGCGAGCAGTCGGCCAGCACGCTGCCCGCAGAGGTGTCGATGTGACACCTTCCTATAGTGTACCGAGTTACATGAGGATGGAACCCAAGAGGATTTTGGGAAAAATAAAGCATAAGCCTCTCTAGCCGTGTTGCGCTGGCGGGCTTGACCGGCTGAAGCGTGAGACAGAGCGCAGCCTCACATTCACAAGTGTGAATAATATTTCAGGGCCTAAGATTTATATTTAACTCCCAGTGTAACAGACCTGAAACAGACTTGGGAAGCTGCTGGACCTGATCTGTGTAGGCGCCTAAGACCAGACATGACATTAACAGAGCGCGCAATGTTGTTTGAAAATAGACTATGTTACTTAATTAAAAGATGGTATAATCAAGTCTTTATTCTTTAAATGGGAGGTATTTGGTCTCAAGGGAACAATTTACACTTTACACTGATTTTATCTTCCTTCAGAACAAAAGCTGCAAACTGCACCTGATTTGTATTTTATTACCTGAATTTACCGAATCAGCCATATGATCTGTTATGTCACTGGGTCCCAAACTGTTGTCAAGCGTTGTGTCTCCAACCGTCCTTGCAGCTAGACTACCATCGTACTGCCTCTGCTTCACTGCATCTTACTGCCTCTGCTTCACTGCATCTTACTGCCTCTGCTTCACTGCATCTTACTGCCTCTGCTTCCCTGTATCACCAGGTAATGGCATCAGGAGTATCATATCGTCACTCGCAAAGTTGAGTAGACAAGCAGATCAGATGTATTTAGATATAATGTCCCTTGTGGGGGTGTTTGTAATGGTGAGTCATTCCTTGATGTGGTTCCACATGCAGGTAAATAGCTCCCCCATGGAAAGGCGCTCACTGCCTCAGCACCCGGGACCCCCCTGCAGGCTGTCTCACGGCTGCCCGCTCTTAATATCCTGCCTGCAAAGTCTAGATCTACATCCTGATTCATGCATAGTGTGTCTCACTCAAGTGCCCACGGATGACACTGCTGCTTGGAGGAGTTGCTGTAGTAGGTTTTCAGCAGAAATGGAGGGACCCACTTATCACCTACCGGCAATAACCGGCGTGCGATTACCTTCGGCGTCTGGCCGACTGCACATCGCGTTCTGGAACCCGTCAGGACCGGGGCCCCATTCGTCTCGCTATTGATCTAAGGCCACCGTCCCAAACCAGATGGAGGCTCAGTGGAATCTGATGTAGCTTCTCAAGCAGCGTGTGGTGAAAGGGCACCAGAGACTCACTTGCCTGTTTAGCACTGGACTGTAATCAGAACCAAACCACTGGAGAAGCATCACTGGGCCAGGCCTGGGTTGTAAGAGATGGCTGCTGTCAGTCAGACAAAGGTTGACCCGAACAGAACGTTGGAAGAGCGTGTTTGTAGCTGCTGGCCGGCTCAGCTCAGACTCTTAGGGCCCTAATAGCAGCATAAACACAGATTGTTTCTTGTGATTCTTTATTCTTGGATCCCTCATTCAACAATGCATCTGAAGAATCAGCCGGAATCACCCAGGAAGATCGTGCGCGAAGTGACCCCCCCCCACACCCAGTTTGGCTGCCATGAGTTCCCATCTTTTTTCTTGATATGGACAATTTAATCTGCCCTTGACTGTCTTTTCTCAGCTCGTCGCGCCGCCCTGGATGCTTGATAGAGCAGCTGCTAATGAACTGATGCGTCCTGCTGGGGGGGCGCTTTGAAAACACCCGGCCTCAGAGGACTTCATAATTACAGGCTGACGGGGTAGACGTCTCCGGTGCAGCGCTGACGCCCGCCGTGGCCGCACTGCGCAGCTCTGACATGCAGTGAACGCTCACTGCGTCTTCACTTCAGCTCCTACATAAGGCCGGCCATGCAACTGGGATGGCAAACGAGGACCCAGAGTAACTTGGGAACGAGATGATCTCTAGAAAGCACAACATCGATGTGTCTCTCGTTCTTTAAATCTCCTTCAGTGATTCTTTTTGTAATGAAAGGAGAGGTGATTATGATTCGAGTTCTTGAAGGGCACTGGAATTAGATTTTTTTTTTATCAATATACAGTGGTACCTCAACCCACGAACAGTCCTGTTCATGAACAAATTGGGTTATGAACCTGATGTTTGAAAAACTTTTGTACCGGTTCACGATCCATGTTTCAGGCTACAAACACACATGCCCCCCCTAAAGTCCCCAAAGAACCCCCCAAACACGACGAAGTGTACATTATACCCTTTAAGAAAAACATTTAAAAAAATTTAAAAATCAGTGTTTCTGAAGTTTGAACAAATTAGTTGTATTTATATTATTTTAAATGGTAAAAATTGATTCCGGTCGCAAAGTTTTCGGGTCACGAACTGAGTCCTCAAAGGAATTAAGTTTGTGAACCATGTTTTGACTGCATAGTAAAATCTGGAATAATCTTTCCCCAGTTGACACTGGGAAGGCGAGGTCTTCCTCTTTACCTGACAGGTCTTATGCTGGGGTTTCCTTCTGGGGGCACCATTGCAGAGTGAAGCTGCCGTTAGCGTCAGCAGCTGGGGGGGAGGGCATAATAAAATTATGGGGGGGAGTCCATTATGAGGGGGAGGGCATAATAAAACGCTCAACAATCGGCAGCAGGAAAGGGGCTCAGATTTCCCAGAATGCTAAGCGGTACGTGGTGGCCCAGTTAGGGCTCGCCTTCATTTAGGGACCTGTTCAAGTCTGTATGCTTATATGGGGTGTTTGTGTGTATCTGAAAGCGCCACTGGCTATTTATATATAATCAAATTCCAAGATTCAGTGAGTGTGGCAAACGTGCCTAATTTCTTACAATCTTGCGTAAGAATATAACAGATGATTAGCAGAGCTGTGAAGTACAGCTTGAAGCGCTTAACCTTGTTCAGCTGTATCACACTTTTAATCAAATCTCACTTCAGAAAGATTTATGCAACACGCCCTGAAATACACTGCCTGTAATAACAGCCCCTTCTGCTGCTTGCTCCTCTGCAGTCAGGCTTAGGTGACGTCTTGAGAGGTGTGCTGCCCCCTTGTGGTAAAAGTGGTAATAACCAGTAATTCCTGAAGAGGATGATCTTGTCAGTGCTGGGGCTTTTCTCTCAAGAACAAAGGACAGAGCAGTGTAGCACGCTGACATGCCAATAGTGCCAAATCAGTATATCGTACAGACGACTGACCAACTCGGGCCCTCTCCATTCATTCTGGCCCTGCCCATTCAACATGGCCCCGCCCATTCATTCTGGCCCCGCCCATTAAACCGGGTCCTGCCCATTCATTCTGGCACCCCTGGAGAGCAGAGCTATGTCACCATTAGGATGCTCACGTTTCAACAATCAATGCGGCTTGTCATCTACTGAGAATCACGGGTTAGCTCAGTCAGAGGTTCAAAGAAGATTTAATCCTGCTTGGCTTTGCATTGCTTCTGCTGCAATGGGAGATCTGTCACTGAAATTATAATTGTATTGTTCATTTTAGTGATCAGCTGGTTATGAAAATGAAATATATACATTTATATATTTATTTTATATATTTATATAATCTTTACTTAAACAGTGATGAACATAATCATAGTCATGGTAACAATGTGTCGCCATGCCACTGGCTTGCTCTGTCACGGTAATACTTCCAGTGGTTTCCACCCCCAGAACTTGTGGACTGCCCATGAATGCCGTCCGTTTTGTGGTCCCGAGGGCGTTAGAGCTGAACACCATGCAGATCTTCTCAGCACCGGAAGGAAAAGCTAAACGAAGTAAGGGAACCATCCAGGAACCATCCAGGAACCATCCACTCACAGCAAGAGAACCATCCACTCACAGCACGTCCCTGCCAACCCGAACCACTGACCTGTCACCCTGTGAGGTGCCGTCACTGTCGAACAGCCGCCAGCTGTGTGATGTCACAGCATGCTGGAGCTCCTGTGAGAGATGCTGCTCCTCATGTGACTGCCTGGGCACAATCCCGCCTGGGCACAATCTCACCTGGTTACAATCCCACCCGGGCACAGTCCCACCTGGTTACAATCCCACCTGGGCACAGTCCCACCTGTTGCACAGTCCCACCTGTTGCACACTCCTGCCTGGGCACACTCCTGCCTGGACACAGTCCCATCTGGGCACAATCTCACCTGGTTACAATCCCACCCGGGCACAGTCCCACCTGTTGCACACTCCTGCCTGGGCACACTCCTGCCTGGGCACAGTCCCATCTGGGCAAAGTCCCACCTGGGCACAATCTCACCTGGGCACAATCCCACCTGGGCACAATCCCACCTGGGCAAAATTCCACCTGTGGCACACTCCTGCCTGGGCACAGTCCTGCCTGGGCACAGTCTTACCTGGGCACAATCCCACCTGGGCACAGTCCTGCCTGTGGCACGCTCCTGCCTGGGAACAGTCCCACCTGGGGTAAACGCCTGCCAGTGGCACTCTCCCATCTGGGCACCCGCCAGCCTGGGCATGCACAGCCCCTTTCTGAGACCCAAATGGAGGAAACCTACACACATGTTGTAGAGGAACGTCTGTCCACAGCCGAGCAACCAAGCTGTACATTAAATCACATCAGACGTTTGATTGGCGTTGAGACTGGCAAAGTTTGACATGAGAGAACACAGCTGATCACCGCAATTAAACATAAAACAAGGAGGATTCTGTGTTGTTAATTAACCCACAGAATAAGAGAAGTGTGGGAATCATGGTTTGCGGGGCGTTAGGTCTCGCTTTTTCATGTGGAGCCCCCAAGCTTCAGCGGCTTTTACAGGTAGCATGTCGCCAAAAGACTGAAAGACCCAAAACGCCGTTAAGCGACCCTGCAGGCCTCCGGTATCCTGCTGTGCTGCGTGACGTATGAACGTAGTCCGCCCTCGTGTCTTCCCGGGAGCTACAATAAAAGTCATTTAAGCTAAGATAATGCCCCCCCAACACACCCCAGCTCCCGGTCCTAGACAAATTAACCGGCTCGCGGCAGTGTGCAAAGACAATATCCTGGTGGGAGTCTGGCTCTTATTGCGGTTTGGGGTTATTGGGTTACTGGCTTCAGAAGGGAAATAGCTGCAGATTTGTCTGTATGGAAGTGGCCTCCGGCTCCATCTGTGTACACGGTTCTACACACAGGTTCCCTGCGGATCCACACCCTTCCCACTGTCACTGCATCAGCGGCCCATCTGTGTACACGGTTCTACACACAGATTCCCTACGGATCCACACCCATCCCACTGTCACTGCATTAGCTCTTAATCAATACAAATGGCTCTCTCCACTGCACACAACCCTGGGCGCATCCCTGGTAATAAATTACAGCTCCCCCGCTTCCCCTATAGCCTGTATTTTTCATTCCCAGAGAAGTGGAGAGGAACTCATGTGATTAACAGATTTATATAATATTTTTTTATTTTTGTGTGTATGTGTTCCCCTGTAACGCATTGTGAATGTGGGCGTGCGACATCTGACGGGTGTGCTGCAAGCAGTGAGGACAGTGAGGAGGGTACCAGTGCAAGAGGGCAGCAGCTGTGAGCCTGAGTGCACTGCCTCTCACTGCGCGTGTGTATGTGTGTGTGTGTGTGCTGGTTTCGATGCCTGTGAGTGTGGAAAGATGGTGGTGTTTGCCGTAGAAAGTGATGAATGTCAGGAAGCCTGTCCCAGCCACAGGGGTCAAGCACTGCGATCTCCATGATCCACCAGAACACACTGCACATGGTCACTGTCAGGGCTGGGTTCTGTTGTGTGTGTGTATGTGTGTGGGAGGTTGGCGTACTCATTAATTCCGCCTGCCCCTTGTTCCCTGTAATGTGTATAAATGATTTGCACGTTGTGTCCCTTTTCTGCCCTTTAAACTGGATAAATCCTCTCTCCTGCCTAGGGGCCCCTCTCTCCTTCCTGCCTAGGGGCCCCTCTCTCCTTCCCACCTAGTGGCCCCTCTCTCCTTCCTGCCTAGGGGCCCCTCTCTCCTTCCTGCCTAGGGGCCCTTCTCTCCTTCCTGCCTAGGGGCCCCTCTCTCCTTCCCGCCTAGGGGCCCCTCTCTCCTTCCCGCCTAGGGGCCCCTCTCTCCTTCCCGCCTAGGGGCCCCACTGTCCTTCCCACCAAGGGGCTCCACTCTCCTTCCCGCCTAGGGGCCCCACTCCACATCCCCTGACAGGACAGAGCATTTCCCATCCCCAAGTTGTCCCTGCTGAGGGAGCATTTCCTCTCTGTATTCCCCCACCTTTCGCTGTGCTGCCTGTTCCCAGTGACGTGCTGCAGCACAAGGTCTCCTCCGGTTTTTACTCCTGGGCTCACCTTTCGCTGCCTCTCCAGTCACTGTGGTTTACAACCTGCCTCATTCCTGCCAAGATGGAGACACTCAACCCCAATCAAATTTTATTTGTTAAGTTCCCGTTTTGCAATAAAGCCTGTCTGAAGGAGTGAGGGTGGTTTGTCCCTTTTTATTTCTCAGGTGGAAAAGAAAAACCATGTTTAAACCAGCTGTTTAAAAGTGCTTTGATAAGATTACTCTCTGTAAAATTCCTTACCCCTTGCTTGCAGCAACAGCAACTCCAACTTGTCTTCCTCCCATGTAGAAAGCAAATATAATGACGTCATATTCCGTAATCATGGTAAATGATGAGCATGGTAGCCTCATAACTCCGAGACTAGCCCCATGTCCTGTGATAGGTTGGCGTCCCGTGTCCTGTGATAGGTTGGCGTCCCGTGTCCTGTGATAGGTTGGCATCCCGTGTCCTGTGATGGGTTGGCGCCCCGTGCCCTGTGATGGGTTGGCGCCCCGTGTCCTGTGATGGGTTGGCGCCCCGTGTCCTGTGATGGGTTGGCGCCCCGTGTCCTGTGATAGGTTGACGCCCCGTGTCCTGTGATAGGTTGGCGTCCCGTGTCCTGTGATGGGTTGGCATCCCGTGTCCTGCGATAGGTTGCCGCCCCATTCTCTCTTATTCTGTGTCCTGAGCCCATAGGGCTGCAATCCTGCCCAGGGCAAGACCGGGCGCTGCTAGGGATTTTGGGCCCCATGTAAGACTCTCATCCTAGGCCCCCAACCCTGATAAATCCAATAATGTTTAAACATTTTTAGGTTTCCTGTCAGTCAGGGGCCCTTGAAATTGTCCTAAATTTGCCCAGATTTATGGCACCCCTGTAAGTGGGTATAGAAAATGGATAGATGGATGGATGGATGGATGAGAGGCCAGTTTGAGAAGAAGTACATTTAAGTTGAAAGCGAGAGTTCTTTCCGTCTTTCCGTCTTATTCTCTTACTGTCTCTGTGTACAGCCTTGTCATGCCCAGATCGTTGCCCAGGTCAGTCCTTGTGGTGCCTTTGTGTCGTCGCACATTGGCCCACGCTGAAAACACTAAGCTCCCCCCCCCTCCCCCTCCGCTCCCCCACCACAAAAAGGGTGTTTTTTTCAAAGCTGTATTGAAACTAAATGACACATAGAAATTCAGTTTCCTTGATGGGTGGATAGATGAACTGATTGAGAGGGGGACAGGCAGCTGGGACATGACTCACTCAGGTGCATGTGGCAGTTTAAATTGTCATGTGGTGGGGGGGGCGATACCGGCTCAGTTTGCCTGAGCTCCCCAGTGCCGCTGCTAACTCTCACAATAAAGAGTTAGAACACTCACAAAGCCGGCTGGTCTGTCGCTGACCAGAAGTTCGCAGCTTGGCATGGGGGGGCTCTCCGGGAGTCGGAAGTCTGTGGCTTGGCGAGGGGGGGCTCTCTGGGAGTCAGTAGCCCTGCTTAATAAGCCACATCGGTCCAGTTTCATGCTTTACATGGGGTGTTACACACGTTTTTTTCCTGGGACATGATTCTAATATAGTTAACAGTTAACTGCAAATTTAAAGGATTTCATCCATATTCCATGGCAGTAAATAACCAGGATAAAGAGGGAATAACCAGGATTTACAGGGAATAACCAAGACATACAAGGAATAACCAGCATCTTGGCATGTTTTTAGTCTGGTTGAGGGGGGGTTCTTGTGGAAAACCCCATGGGGGGTACTTGTGGAAACCCCATGATGACGCAGAGTGAACATACAAACACCAGACACATAAAGCCGTGGCAGAGACTCGAACCCTGGTCCTAATGCAGCGAGACAACAGTGCCAGCCACTGCAAGATTTAAGGGGCGGAAATAGATGAAACAGCCTTTCTGGCTTTGTGGAGAGCTCATGTATTGTCTTCACAGCGCAGGCGAATGAAAATTTTCCATCAATAAATACTAACCTTGAGAGGCAGTCGACAGAGTACAGCGTTGGCAACACGTGGCATCAGACTGATGGGCGTGGATCAGTTCATCCCTAGTGCCCATCTTCACATCCTTCAGGGTGCCTGAACTGGCAGGCTGGTAGGAGCAGGTGACTTCTAGGGCCAAGCAGGTGACTTCTAGGGCCAAGCAGGTGCACCTCGTTCATCTTTTGGACAAATGCAGGAAATAAGTAAGTTGAACAATTTTTGAAGGTTTGCGAAGATACAAAGTGCAGCCAGGTCCCCCAACACTAATTTGAAGGTGAGGGACGTCCCTCCTTCAAGGACGTCCCCAAAGACAGACATGATGCCTTGGCTTTGGCTGGGGGTAGCATGGAAGGTGTTTCTCCCAAAGCTGGTGTGATACGTCTTCAGCTCGTCGTGGCTATTTTCATTTTAATAAGCTCTATGCTGGAAACGAGTGCAGGATAGAGGCAATGGACAGGATTTAACCAAATGAAAGGAATTAATTACAGGGAAAAAACAAATATAAAATTAGGCCGTGGCCCCTTTAAGACTGGGAAACTGAAACTTCACAGAAAAATTCTGAAACTCTTGTAACACAAGGCAACCTAGAGCTGAAGGCAAAAAAAGAACCTTAAATAAATGTAACGAGAAATAAAGCCTGAAAGGCCCTGAAACTGTTAACTGAACTTTTTATGGTTTGAAATCCTGCTTCAGTAAAAATAAAAATGTCAAGGCTATTATCAGTCATTATTTCAATTAGAAAAGAGCCTTTGAAGTCAGTGGTTTAGCAAGCGGACAGAGGTGCCACTGGAGACCGGGGGGGGCGGGGGGGGGGGGGGGTAAGGCATCCCCGCCACTTGTAGATGTTTAGTTACACTGACGGTTATTACGGGGCTGAATGGAAGTTTATAAAA
>JAABNY020000001.1:41352679-41370235 GCA_015164015.2 Brevimyrus niger
CTGGGACATGCAGGACATGCAGGGTATGCTGGGACATGCTGGGGCATGCGGGACAGGCGGGGTATCCTGGCACATGCGGGACATGCAGGGTATTCTGGGACATGCGGGTCATGCAGGGACATGCAAGGACATGCGGGGTATGCTGGGACATGTGGGACATGCAGGGTATGCTGGGACATGCGGGACATGCAGGGTATGCTGGGACATGCTGGGACATGCGAGACATGAAGGGTATTCTGGGACATGCGGGTCATGCAGGGACATGCAAGGACATGCGGGGTATGCTGGGACATGCGGGACATGCAGGGTATGCTGGGACATGCGGGACATGCAGGGTATGCTGGGACATGCGGGTCATGCAGGGACATGCAAGGACATGCGGGGTATGCTGGGACATGCAGGGACATGCAGGACATGCAGGGTATGCTGGGACATGCGGGGTATGCAGGGATATGCAGGGTATGCTGGGACATGTGGGGCATGCTGGGACATACGGGGACATACAGGGCATGCTGGGACATGCAGGGTATGCTGGGACATGTGGGGCATGCTGGGACATACAGGGCATGCTGGGACATACGGGGCATGCTGGGAGATGCACGGCATGCTGGGATATGCAACTCACCGGTGCTACAATACATTTCTACAAAAAAAACAGCTTGCTATGAAAAATGCCAATTTAATTACAGTTAACTACATTAAATAATTTTTTAATTAAAAAAATTCTAAATGCATTTAGAAGATAATGGATGGATTGGTAGATGGATAAAAAAAAAAAGTTTTACTTCGAGCAACTTTATACCAAGATCCAGGGTGTAGACAACAAAAAAACAACACATGATAAAGGCCTTTACTCTTTGAAGTAACTAATGATTCATTAGGTTAAATGCTAATTAGCAGGATGTGTCAGCTATTCAATTAATTCTGAAAATCGGCGCTTTGATATGTGAGCTTTCACAGGACTGTGAGGCAGCTAAGGGGGATGCAGAGGAGTCGGAGAACCAGTGCTGCATACCCTGGAATCACAGCCTCGGGCATCACAGGAATGAATCAGCACGTATGTAGCAGCTAAAGCAAATATAAGGTTGTGGGCTTCATGAAACTGGGACTTTATCAGGGCTGCCATTTGGAAACGGCTCGTGTCCAAAGTCCGTGCGCACACCCACGTCAGGTGCAAACAAGTGCACCCCTGAGCAACTGATGAGTCACCTTTTCCTGTTTATGCACAGGTTTGTGACAGGAGAAGCCATGGGATGCCGTCAGCCCACCATGTTGCCAACTGACAGACATGGTGGGAAATCCAGAGTGCCATGGGCGGCCATCTTGTGGGAGTCCAATGGCGCCATTTTACAGAACGCTCCTCTCTTATAATGTTCCCATATTCCAGGGTGATTATGACCCCGTTTACCCTGTCAAACGCATCCAGGAGTGGCTTCTTGACCGCAAAGCTATCAGATACCTTCTCTGATATCCCTAGTCACCTCACCTCAACATCATTGACCCTTCGGGAGCACAGAGCTTGGAGCAGATTTCTTCTTGCAGAACGGCCGACAACAGGAAGTGATGTGTGACAGCATCCCCAGAGGCCTGGAAGCTGTGCTCGCAGCGGGAAGCAGGCCTGCTCCTTATTAGGCTGCTTACTATCATATCCTTAGTTGTTTCCTTCAGTTTGTCCAGCTTTAAATGAATTATTAAGGTCTTCACTCCTGGCACTGCATTGCTGTGTCTATATAAGCCAGCATGAATAATACAGGCACCCTGTAAGCCCAGAGCAGCTTCCCCGCCATATATGTTTCTAAATTAAGTCGAAAGAGGACCCTGGACCTGCATTATCGCATAGAGGTATGTCTCATTTATTCACCATTTCCAGCCCCCCAGTTTCCTTCACTGGGTTCTGTATTACCCTCTCAACCTATCATGTAGCAGCACTGATCTTTGACTTTGAGTCACGCCATTGGCCGGACTGCTTACACTGCAGACAAATGGGGACGCGGCCTTCCAGGAAACACAGCACACAGGATCAGCACACAGGATCAGCACACAGAATCAGCACACAGGATCAGCATTGCTGTTTGAAATGAGCTGGGGGGGGGGCAGGGGGTGTAAGATTGCGATTAGGTGCCTCTGAAGGGGAGGGGGTACATTCATGAAGGTCACTTCCCAATTACCAGCCCACCCTCCTTATTACATAGCTTGAAATGTTAAGGTTATACCTTTATGTTAAAAAAACAGGATTCACTCCTACTTCACCTGACAGTAAATAACAAAGGTTGAGTACTATTGAACTCCCGTGATTAGCCTTGTTCAAACCAGTGTGGCTCTTATAAAATTCAAAGCGGTACGAAACCATAATCTTGGCTGAAATATTTATAGGCAATTGTACTGGGAAGGGAGAGTTGGCAGAGAGGAAGGCGGATTTCTGATGTTGTACATGAAAGTAATTAAAGTGAAGCTGAAGATTGATGATAGACAGAGTGTCAGTCATCTGTCATTAGAGTGCAGCCGTCGCAAAAGCATCAGCGAAATAAATCTTTGTGGCTCTCTGAGTGATGGGCGCATTTTTAATCCCCAGAGTTAAATCACTTCCCTGTGAGGTCAAACCCTTAAAGTCGTGTATCTTCTCTGCAAGCGGCTGTTTCTGCCCGCCGCTGGTTGTGAGACCTCAAATGATCTCCTGCTCTGGTCGTCCCACACAGGTGACCCGGTTGTCCTTTATCCTGATGCCCCTGCGCTGAGCGTTCGGGGGCTTGTAAAGCCATGGTGGATTTTAACTGGTGGGTCTGGCACCGCCCTATCGGGGGAAAGAGAGCAGTAACGTAGCGTGCTGCTCTGCACTCAGAAATCCACACTCCTCACAGGACTGGTTTGAATTAGATGTCAAGATAATTCCATTGTTCTGTTACTCCAAACAAGTTGTAAGACGCCCTAACATATGCCTGCCAGCCCTTCTGTCCATCAAATGCAGTGATGTCTCGTCATTAAGGCTCTTCCGGTACCTTCTGCTGTCACCCAAGCTTATGCAGATGTCAGGCTGCCCCTGGTCTCGGGGCTCGTCTGTCTCTCCGGCTTCTCTGCATGCACTTTATCGGGCCCTGCCTGGAATACGGAGCGAGGGGCTCCATCCTTAAAGAAGGGGGCACCGTATGCAGTCGGTCTGGTGATGCCCAGGAGGCTCCTGGCACCGCTGGCTGAGGCAGGGTGCCGCATGGCTCCCTAACACGCTAACATGTGTTTCCAGAATGCGTCCTTATTCCGAAACTTCCATCCATCCATCCATCCATCCATCCATCCATCCATCCATCCATTTTCCAACCCGCTTATCCTACTGGGTCGCGGGGGGTCCGGAGCCCATCCCAGGACTCTAAAGATACTATGTGTGTATTACTGCTCTTAATTTTATAAATCCTCTATCTGCCAGGACGAATTCGCAGGCACCCGAGACTGCCACTGTCCACTGTTAGACTGCACTGTAGGACAGAATATAAATGCGGGCCTTTGCAGCTGCAGCAGAGTGTTGCTCTTGACTGGCTGGATAGCAGCCCACAGCTCCACGCAGAGCCGGGGGATTTCCAGCTGCATTTGGATGTTGGCTGGGTGGTCTATCTCTTCCCTTTCTTGTCTCCACTCCAGACTTATATTCCCTGCTCATGTTTCTGAGAGAAACCCATTCGTGTTCCCACCTGCATTCGTGTTCCTCAGCCCTGTCTGAGTGAAGAGGATTTGCTAATGTAAGAAGCGATACGTGTCTTGGGGGGTAGGCTGATGTCTTTGTACATGAAGCAGGAACTGTATGTGCAGAACTCCTCCGACCCTAACCCTAACCCTAACTCCTCCGACCCTAACCCTAACCCTAACCCTCCGCAACATCCTGTCACCCTCTGCCTGGCGGAACATGAATCAAGAAAAGATGCCTTCAATAATCTGGACATAGCAGGACGTCGGAGGCACCTAGGTGACGAGCACTGCAGGAAACCATTGATCTCCAGTGTCCCTCCTCAGAGACCCCTATCAAGTTCTTGTGTCTGCAGTAACTGGGTCTGCAGCCTACTCAGGCCCGTTCCGGTTTCTCAGGGTCTGCAAGATCATGGTCTCCTTAGCTACAGCTTCAATACATTCCTGCAGAACTCCAGCATTTCAAGATGAAGGTTTAGCTTTAATATTCACCTCACTCACATATTAAATATATCTCGTGTTTGATTAGTCTTGGCCTTAATTACTGCTAAGACTTTGTAATCCAGCACATAATCACTGAATTTCTTAACCTGAGCATGCATTGCAGTTTTGCCAGCCGTGTCACAGGGGAGCCCGTGTGTGAGGCACTCCAAGACAGTCCGAGACACTCCAAGGCACTCTGAGACACTCCGAGACACTCCAAGGCACTCTGAGACACTCCAAGGCACTCTGAGACACTCTGACACACTCCAAGACACTACGAGACACTCCAAGACCCCCCTCATCGGCGGCTGGCCCCTGGCACTTGTGCAGTCTCCCTTCCACATAGTAGTGAATTTTCTCCTTTAGTCTCCAATCAGGACACTGAATTCCTGGGATTTTATACCATCTCCAATCAGGACACTGAATTCCCTGGATTTTATTCAATCTCCAATCAGGACACTGAATTCCCGGGACTCTATTCCGTCTCCAATCAGAACACGTGTCTCCTGTGAAGAAAATATCTCCCCTTTCCGTGTTCTCTGCACTGACAGGTGTTTCATCATCCTCAGGTGATGGGGGGTGCTGTGGGGGTGGGGGTGTTGGGCTCTTCATTCTAAGTCTGTGCTCCACCTCAGACCCTCCCAGGAAGTCTACCACACTTGTGATTGAGAGTGGAAATCCGAAGTTCAATCTGATTGAGGTTCCGCTTTCAGAGGCAAGATGTTTGGCGTGAAATTGCAGACTGGGTCACAAATATAAATTTACGGGGTGATACCCAGAGGGGGTGCCTTGCAAAATGGAAGGCTGAGAAGGGAGGGCAGTATTTTAACAGCTCAATGAAACCCCTGGCAGGCTGGTGACGGATTCCAGGGCAAATCGCCAGTGTCACGTGGGGATTCGGCAACTTTCTGCTGGCGAACAGATGGGGAGGGAAATGGAGACTGCCACTGTACAGTGTGACATAGAGACTGCCACTGTACAGTGTGACATGGAGACTGCCACTGTACAGTGTGACATAGAGACTGCCACTGTACACTGTCACACGGATTGGGGGATACCGGGACCTCACTGCATTGACAGAGGCTAAGAGGATTATTTTTTGCCCTTGGCAGTATGGATATTTTCTACATATGATAATTATTTGTTAGCTTTGTTACATCATCATCCAAAGGATTCCCTGTCTTCATGATAATGACCATTTAGCTGGGGGAGCTCCTTTTCACTAAAGAAGGCTGTGCATTAAGGTCATAGCTCAAGCAATTTCTGTATGATATTTACTTATCCGGCATCTGTCATTCTGATTCACTCAGAGGCGAAGCCAGTCCACTTTCTGTAGGATATTCACTGTACAGTGTGGCGCTGATCAGTCTTCTGTCATTCTGATTCACTCAGAGGCGAAGCCAGTCCACTTTCTGTAGGATATTCACTGTACAGTGTGGCGCTGATCAGTCTTCTGTCATTCTGATTCACTCAGAGGCGAAGCCAGTCCACTTTTTGTAAAATATTCACTGTACAGTGCGGCACTGATCAGTTTTCCATCATTCTGATTCGCTCAGAAGTGAAGCCAGTCCACTTTCTGTAGGATATTCACTGTACAGTACGGCGCTGATCCATCTTCCGTCATTCTGATTTGCTCAGAGGTGAAGCCAGTCCACTTTCTGTAGGATATTCACTGTACAGTGCGGCGCTGATCAGTCTTCCATCATTCTGTTTCGCTCAGAAGTGAAGCCAGTCCACTTTCTTTAGGATATTCACTGTACAGTGCGGCGCTGATCAGTTTTCCGTCATTCTGATTTGCTCAGAGGTGAAGCCAGTCCACTTTCTGTAGGATATTCACTGTACAGTGCGGCGCTGATCAGTCTTCCATCATTCTGTTTCGCTCAGAAGTGAAGCCAGTCCACTTTCTTTAGGATATTCACTGTACAGTGTGGCGCTGATCAGTCTTCCATCATTCTGTTTTGCTCAGAAGTGAAGCCAGTCCATTTTCTGTAGGATCTTCACTGATCAGTGTGGCGCTGATCTGTCTTCTGTCATTCTGATTCGCTCAGAGGTGAAGCCAGTCCACTTTCTGTAGGATCTTCACTGATCAGTATGGCGCTGATCAGTCATCCGTCATTCTGATTCGCTCAGAAGTGAAGCCAGTCCACTTTCTGTAGGATATTCACTGTACAGTGTGGCGCTGATCAGTCATATGTCATTCTGATTCGCTCAGAAGTGAAGCCAGTCCACTTTTTTTTGTTCTTTTCATTGTTAAATGCTTAAAAGGCCACCTGGACAGCTGAGGATCCTGCTCAGGAGATGCACTCTGTGTTTGACTTTGCTAGTTAAACTGCTTGTTCGGTTGATCTCCAGCCAGAGCAACAACAAAAACAAGATGTGATACAGGATGCAGAATTGAACTGATAATTTGGAAATGTAGCGGCATAATGTCACTTTTTAATCTGGAAAGATCAAGCTCTGGGAACAGAATGAATTTTCTCTCAGGTCGTTTGAACACAATTGAATCTGATTTATAATGAAAGCAGGTTTTGTTAGACCACTTGTTTTAAATGGCAGAGTGTTCAAAATAATCCTTTTGTGAACTCGATATGTCCATGCCCACTTTCCTGATTGGTTGTTTTTCTGTTGTTGTTGCAAGTGACACTTTAGGATTCATTTATCCTACAACTGCTTATCCGGTGTGTGGGGGGAGGGGATACTCTATAAATCAGCATACTGCCCCACTGCAGAGAATGTCAAGTGTTATCTTATTATTATATTATTTCAGCTGTGTGATCTTCATCCTCTGTACAGTGATTTCAAGCACTTGAAACCTTTGTGAAAACACGCAGTGTCCTAAGATTGTTTTACAAATTAGGTGGCAAAGCATCATGGGGGGAGTTTAAGTTCAGTGATCTGAAGATTGTCAATCCTTCACCTATGAAAGAGTATTAAAAAGGCACTGAGAGCAAGGAAGTGTAGCTCATCATTCAATGACTTTATCTGACAAAAGAGAAAAAAAACACAGATTTATTATGATAAATATCCTCCGTTAAACGTAATTAATAGATTATTAGGAGGAGTGGATTTATAGCCACAAAGTAAATAAAAATAAAAAATCCACTGTCATCTGTTTTCCTACTTTAAGTTTGTTGGGTGAGGAAATGAGCGGAAATTAAAAATCAAATATACGAGCATAGCTGCAGGAATGGATCACAATATTTAATTTAATGTTATGCAGGACTGGATCTAGACGCTTATATGGAGATGGACAAGTACAGCACAGTCACGGGCTCAGGCTGTAAAACAGTTACATGCCATATGGGATTTGACCCCATGTGTCCCTGTGATGCTCATGCTGTTTATGTGTGTGAGGTGTGTCCCTGAACACATCCATCCCTTGGCTCAAAGGGTGCGACACAAAGCAGCGTTCAGTCTGGGCAGCGGTCTCCAGGATGGGGGGGGCACGACTCTGAGATAACAAAATGGCCTCTCAAAGACGGCGTGTCACACTTCCCTGCTGTTTATGGACGTGATTACGTGAGGACTCGAGGACATGAGGAAGACTCAAAGGAGACCCCGTAAAAGCCCAGGTTCTTCGGGGGGTGGCCATCAGCAAACAAAAGCTTCCTTAGCTGCCGGTTTGTTGGTTCAAAACCCCAACTGTATACAAAAGTCCACTTCTGCTTGGAACATGCATTTTGTTAATTAATTAACCAAATTAACATTTCATTCCATCTACTGTAAACAAGACTATGAAATAATAAATGAATGAGCCAAATGGAGAGAACCAACTTTAATTAGAGCCTGTGGCATTTATGGCCCTAATGCTGAGTGTCACACCCTGCTCCGTACGATCCTTCCTTTGTGCCACGCCCCCCTCGTTACCTCTTGTTTTTGCCCGATTGTGTTCACCTGTGGCTCGTTCGGTCTAGCCTGTCTTTCATATTTAGTCCGTGTCTCAGTCCGTCTTCCCCAGATCTGTCATTGACATCTACCTATGTATGAGTACCCTGTCCGTTCAATCCAATAATCCTTTTGGATAACCTGGCTGCTCTCGCCTCCCCTGCTTGCTCGCCGACCACGCATCGGGACACTGACGGTGACGCTTGGGGATTCCTGTGCTACAGTATTTCTATTTCTAGGGATAGACTCAAATCAGACTTGACAGTCATTAAGCAATATGTTTCACTATGGCAACGAGTCAAAAAGACATACGTTCACTTTCCATGTGTAATGTGCTGTGACTACGAGCGGCAGGCCTATAAATAAAAAAAAATGGCTGCTATCACGAGAGACAACAGGCCGCGAGATTTTCCAAGAAGATGCTAATTAGCATAACGTAAGGTTGGCTAAGGCAGGCATCTATAATTAAGCTCGTCAGACGTTGATGTTTAGAGTGGCTGAATCTAAAGGCATTTAAGTTGTAATTAGCATGTCTAATTCTTATGCATTTTTTCAGTTTTAAAATCCAACAGCAGGAAGTTCAGTGAAAAGTGTCCTGTGTTAGGAAGGCCGACAGGAAACGGCATGAACAGGGGGTCAGGTGGCACACGTTTGAGTGACAGGACCTGTTCACCTTTGACATTGTGTCAGTGCCAGTTCCACGGCACCTTAATGATGAA
This sequence comes from Brevimyrus niger, assembly GCA_015164015.2. Taxonomy (NCBI): domain Eukaryota; kingdom Metazoa; phylum Chordata; class Actinopteri; order Osteoglossiformes; family Mormyridae; genus Brevimyrus; species Brevimyrus niger. The sequence goes on from JAABNY020000001.1 coordinate 41,361,439, forward strand.
CATACATATATCTGCTGCTGGAATCAGACCTGGGCCGGGGCGGGACCGCTGTTGGCCTGTGGATGCTCATTGGTTCATCTGGGTCGTTCTGCAGTCTGTGAGCCTATAGCATGTGGGCCGTGGTGACTCTTAAATTGGTGGGCTGACTCTTCTCTTGCCTGATTCTATAGAGGAACGCTAGGTGTTCACTACCTTTATGGATAAGGCTCTAACTAAAACAAATGCATTGTCAGATTGGCCTGCGGTGGGACGTCCTTTTCCCCATTGACTCTGCCAAGCACTTCACTGGAAACCCAAGATGATCCTGATTTGTTTTTGGTTACAGTGTTTGCCTTGCCCATGCTAATCCAATGAGCACTGTGATTGCCCAACGCAGCGGCCATGACATCCAAGGCCAGCCACAGTGTTTCGCTTGTAAACAGAGGCCTAACCCCTAACGACCTTTTAACATAGAACATTTTTCTTTTTGCCTGACTACAGTATAAGTGTATAAGATGGGCCGTTTGACCACACAGCCTCACTGCTCTAGCCGATGCATCGGTTTTAATTGGGCTACATTTCCTGTTTTATTCAAATGTCCATCATATACACCAATTTACAGGGTTTCTGAAGACATTTGCTGCGATGAAGCACTTTATAAAAGAGACTTTCATGAGCCATGATTGGCAGCAGTAATGAACATGTTCCCTGTCCATGCATTCGTTCGAAAAGGTGACATATGGTTTTTATTCTCTGTTATTCCAAATCAATTCCCGGATTCCCTGCTTAAAGGCTGGAATAATTCAAGCTGCAAATAGCTTTCCTGGTTCAATGAACGATCCCAAAGTGGTTAGAGGTTTACTTTTGGGCCAATTCCACTGTTGACATCAGACAGCGCTGTACACTAAATCCAATATGGGCCCCAGTTCAGTTCCATCAAATGTCCAGTTTGCTGTTCGTTATTTCGAGGTCTTGTGCATTGATTCACCTGCTAAACTGGAACGTTGCATGTGTGCCGAGTGAGAAATAGGTTTCGATTAACATGGGGTCTTGATTGCTCTGTCAAGTCATGGTGGAACTCCCCCTCCCCAGTTCCCAGCCCCCCAGTCAGTTTAATCTGGCCTGGTTCATCACTCGTGGGTTTCTTAGAAGACCAGCAAAGATGAAGAAATCAGATCACATGCAGAAGGGCTCCGTTTATGCCTCATTGCTGTAAGACCTATGAAACGGGGAGGTGGGATATTGACTGAGGGTTGTTATGGCAACAGGACCAGTGGCTCTGTGCTGAGAGTTGGGAGGGCGAGAGAATCAAAATACAATGAGAGCGATAGCAGGGATGGTGCGGGGAAGCGGGAGGCGACTTCATCACTGTGCTACAGGGGCGACTTATCTGTGAAAGATTGTGTCCTTTTGCTATAAGAGAAAGTTCACAGGCATAAGGCTGCATTTAAAGCTGAGTCAAACAGAAGGGGCCCGTCAGAAATGATCAACACACAAGTAACGCTGGTCAGGGAAGCAGAGGCCCCGTGCAGCATGCAGGACAACAGCTGTCCATACATGTGTACATGATGGACCTGGTGAATGAATTCATCGATTACGAGGGATAACTTAATAATCCTTAGTAATAATAATAATGTTTTACCATGGGCCTGAGTATGTGTAGTGTGAGTTCCCCCCCATGCAGTCAGTGAGGTGGTATGCTCCAAGGTGAACTTCTTAGTGAAATACACCAAGCCACTTCCCCATAAACCAAACGGTTGCGCGTCTCCTGTTCGACACAGTGAGGGTGCAGGGAGGCCCCCCCCCAGCACCTCTTCTCGAGCTGCACGTCTGTGTGCCGCATGCCGGAAGCATGTCCTGAGGGGGGCGTCACCGCTGCTGTCTTCGCTGGGGGGGGGGGGGCTCCACACAGCATCTTCTCACATGCTTGTTGGTTTTGCTTGTGAACTCATCTGCATGTTTGCCCTTCCTCCGCTCCCCAAGGTGCAACCTCTCTCTTTTTATCCTGCTCTTCACTCTCCCTTCTCCTTTTTTCCCAGATGCTTCTGCATCCGCTGCCTTATCTCTGCAGACCTCCAATGTCCTAGCAGAACTTCAGCACGACGTGCCGAGCGCAGCTGACGGTATTTGACTGATAAACTGTCCTCTCAGCGTATCCCAGAGACTCCGAAATCAATACTGAACACAGACAAGTGAACAGGACTGTAGGTTTTACACTGTTGGGTCTTGTTTAAACAGCAGAATTACAGCAATCTGTCAGTTTTATGGACCAGTGGTCCAGTGATCTTACCAGCCTCAGTTTATGCCACTGGAGATATGGACTCTATTATCTATTATACAATCACATTCCAAAAGGTGCTATTTGGAAGCTGTTGAATGAGTTATTCTTTAATAATGCTTCTGTTTCAGGTGCTAATAAATACATTAAGTTGTTTATTAAGTAGCCAGCGATTCCTTTGCCAGCGACTGGACTTCACTGGGAATCCATGGCTCTATCCAACGGCCCACCTACATTTTTTGATCCTTTGACCATCCACATTCATTGTGTGTGTGACTGGGCTTGGGCTGTTCTTAAGTTAGCTGGAATCATTGGTTGTCAGTTTGCTGGCTTGAGCAGATGCACCAGTCCACTTCCTACCAGTAATCTCTCTCTCATCTCATAAATCTGCGTTGAACCCATCGCCCCCTGCAACGCGCTTTCAGCTAAGGATTCCAGCTGACTTTCAATTTCATCACTCCGACCAAATTCAGGGGAAACCGTGTCAGACGTCTCCGTTGCTTCTCTTCGTCACTTACCAGCTGCAGGGTGTTACCTGCCGAGGGCAACCTGCCACTGAATCAGTAATTTTTTGGTTCCCTACCTTGTTCACTGCTGCCACCATGTGGGGGGGAGATGCAATAACGCTCTGCTGTTCTAAGCCAGACCTCACGCTTATTACTCTCCTTGGAGATTTGCTTAGCAGGAGTCAATAACCCTACCACTCCACTCACCGTGTTAAGTGAGTGGTTCAATGGATATGTTTAGGTGTGGTATTGGGGTCCTCAAGCTAAACGCAGTTTTCGTTCTCAACCGAGATCTTGGCTGCCACAGTGCGGTTGCCCCCAGGACGCAGTGAATTCCTCACGGTTTGGTGTAACGGGCACATAACTCCTGTCTGCCGGCACAGCGGGGCTGACCTACTTGGAGGCATAGCGATTAAGATCAGACTCATAAATTCACGCCCTTCATGAGCTGCAGGCGCACTGCCTGTTTCCTGACCCCCCCCCCCCCGCTCCAGTGCCAGGCGTCCTGCAGCCACTCTAGACTGATTCTCGCCCCATTCCGGAAGGTGTCTGTAAATTGGCCAGAGGTGTGTGGGTGTGTGCCCGCTCACTGTGTCCCCCGCTTACTATCACCCGGACTTACATAAGCGGTCACAGAGTGGCTGGATGATTCATTACGCACTGCACTGTCATTCTCTGCCGAAGCAGATGATTTTTCCCTCCGAACAGATGGATGTGTACTGAGGACAGACAGGTCGCTCATTCAGGGGGACGGCGTACAATAACGGATGCCTTTGCTTTATGAAGCAGGCAGGAGGGCGTCTGTAGAACTAATGACCCTGCAACTGCACCAGCAGCGGGGGGGGGGGGCCCGCTTTTCCACCTCAGGCCTCGACGAACGGCTGATTAATGGACGTGCTCAGCCCCATCACAGCGCTGTGAATTAGCTTTTATATTAACAAGCCCAAAACCAGAATTCATTTCCTCCCGGAAATGAATTTGATTAAACTCCGATTGAATTTAGAGTGTTTGTCAATGGGCACAAAAACGTTTCCTGCCTCTACTCGGCGGGGCATGCTGTTTTTTGGAGTGCTTTAGGTTTTCTTTACACCTTTTTTGTACTTTTGCAGCCTTTCTCATTCAGGCAGACCTGACGGGACTGTGAGATACTCATCCTGACCAATAACCAGCCCCTGAGGTCCATGTAATGGAGTCATAAACAGTGTGTGTATGAGTGATGGGGAGTTCACTGTACAGTGTGTATATGAGTGATGGGGAGTTCACTGTACAGTGTGTGTGTATGAGTGATGGGGAGTTCACTGTACAGCGTGTGTATGAGTGATGGGGAGTTCACTGTACAGTCCGTGTATGAGTGATGGGGAGTTCACTGTACAGTGTGTGTATGAGTAATGGGGAGTTCACTGTACAGTCCGTGTATGAGTGATGGGGAGTTCACTGTACAGTCCGTGTATGGGTGATTGGGAGTTCACTGTACAGTTCGTGTATGAGTAATGGGGAGTTCACTATACAGTGTGTGTATGGGTGATTTGGGAGTTCACTGTACAGCGTGTATATGAGTGATGGGGAGTTCACTGTACAGTGTGTGTATGAGTAATGGGGAGTTCACTGTACAGTGTGTGTGTATGGTTGATTGGGAGTTCACTGTACAGTGTGTGTATGAGTGGTGGGGAGTTCACTGTATAAGGCAGGAATCCTTCACTGGTGGCGGCAATCGGTAAACATTAGACATAGTGGGAACGATGGTTTAATTTTTATCACAAAGTACATATATAGAGTATAATGTAAGTGTGTACCTGGCATTCAGGTGCTTGTGTTACTGCTAACGACACATTGTTACCCTTGTTGAACAAGGACGATACATTAACACTTATTATTGACACATTAACGGCCATGAAAGCACCAGGCAGCGAGACACAATTCACAAATTTTTATTTTCAACTTTGGAATTAAACTGAACAGAAATCATAGAACGTGACCACATGAGCAGAACATCGGACGAAAGAGGGTACGGCAGCGAGGCTCGGGATTCGGGGACCGCCACGGCGCAGAGGGAACACAGACTCTACAACATCAGCAAGAAGTACAGGAGCAGCATGAACCGCTACAGGGTGTGGGAAGCGGAGCAGGCGAGGCGGCACGCCGAGGCGGCACGCCGAGGCAGCAGAGGCAATAAAAAAATAACAATAAAATCACAGTTAGCTGAACCAGGCACAAAGTCCACGGTATTTCAAAACCATTTAGCTGCAATTTTAGCTATTTTAGACGGCTAAATTCCCCCAGGTACCCTCAGGATGCGATACAGGGCAACCTGACACAACGGGGTCGATTTCACGGCCCTGAAACAAGTCCCATCTGGAATGAAGAATGATGCGTGGTGAGCGGGAGAGGAGCAGCTCAGAAACATGCAGCCTGTAACCACAATGCAGGCGCACTAGCAAGAGGACGAGCGAGTCTCCGGACTCCACCGGGGGCGGGACAGTGCTGCATCAATCAACTATCATCTCACTTCCCATTGGGTGAAACCAGGTAAGTGACAGCGCAGTGTCATCAGCTCACCGGGTGCCGTTCTGGCTGCTGGCCCCCTCCCTTACCGCTAAGCAGCATGAGGCGATGAGGATGGGCAGGGTAGAGGTTTGTGGGGGGGGGGGGTGCACGATCACAGAGGCCCTTGTAAAATGACAACACAGCACGGCTGGAATAAGGCACAAGATCACAGACACCACGGACCCACACACATCTTTGGGTGACAAGACAGGACAGATGCTACTAACACAGGATTTATTTAAGTATTTAACTACCCAGCTATATGCCTATTTATCAAAATCTTTTTTGGATGAAACAATGACGATATACATCAATCCCTTTGGATATTTAAAAAGAAAGACTTAACTCATGCCTCTGGCTTTAATAAAAGGCAACTTTTCTTTACTTATAGCCGTGAGGTATTGGTGTTACAGTGTTACTATTTTGACGGTTTGTTAAAAATACTTGTTTGTAGGATTGATACAATATATGTGCCTTTCTTGTATTACTTCAGTGGATTAATAAGAAGTTTGAATATTAAAACACCAAATCAGTAATCACCAACATAAGAAATGTATACAAAAATTTCTTTTTGTAGGGGAACAGAGTAAATTGTCCACTCATTCTGATCTCATGGAAGGAACGTCAAAGATCGTGACCGGTGGTGACTAAATTGTAGCATGTGCCTCAATACCGCCATCTTGTGGCAGATTAGCACTATTAAACAACGTTGATTGATTTTGACCTGGCTAAAGCTTCCAGTGAGCCATAGTCATATTTCAGCAAATCTTGAGCCTTTGGAATGGACCTTGATAGACACACGCACTGTGATTCTTTAACTTCATTTTGAGTGATTTCAGTACAAGTTAATTTATTACAGGAAGATTATATTCACATGATTTGTCATGAAAGACTGAAGGGTGTGCACAGTCACACTAAGCACCTTTAAGAGGCAAACGAGCTTTTAAAACCGCTATGCTGCGCAGACGCCTGCTTGCTATCAGCTAGACAGGCAGACAGGCATGGTCTGACACGACTCAACGCACCAGAAAATCGGAGCTAATCAGACGAATCACGCCAACACAAGATTTTTCTCACGACGATGATTGCTGATTGGCCAAGCAGACCTTTTTCGTGACGTCTGAATTCCCCTCAAAATCTCAGAATTTTCTTTGAACCGCACTCTTTGGAGAGAAATCATATTTATCATCTTTAATAACATGAATATTACAACAATTTGTTTCGATCACACGATATCTTTTCTAAGTTCCCTACATGTGGCCCAACAGAGACCCTCGTGTGTTGGAGGAGTCTCACACCTTTATCTTCTGTTATCTTAAAGTGGCACAGCTCCCCGGCCGACAAGGAACCCTCACGCATGAGGAATACGATGGACTTAACACCCAGGGAGGGAGGCGCTCTGGGCTGGTGGCTGTGGGCGGGGCTTAAGTCCGGGGGATTAGGCCCTTCTTGTAGGCCAGGATGCCGGCTGAAGCCACTGCCGTCAGGGCAGAGGTCAGGCCCAGGAACTTGAGCAAGCCAGGTACGGAGGGAAGGTTCCTCTCCCAGAACGTGGTGACGAATGGAAATGCGGGAACATCCTGGAGGAAGTGCGTGATTGGTCAGAGGGGGCATTAACCACCAATCAGTGTCTTAGAACCGGCCCCTTTTGGTAACACACAACTTTATATGTTGCCCTTCAAATACATGACGTCCCCAAATAGCGTAAGTGCTTCTTAGACAGTGTTTGGGAGCCAGGAGGAGAAAAGCAGATTTATTCGTTAATCTGCAGCTCTGTGAGACACTTACCACGGACTCCGGCTCCTGTTTCCAGACTTCAGTCACGGAGATTAATCCCATTGCATGAAGGATCTGAGAAACCACCGGAAGGAGAACAAAAACATTCCAAATGATTCTTGTGATGTGGTGACCCCCACTGGAGGGGGGAGGGAATGCAGCCTAATGAAATACTGTGAGGTACATGGCCACCCTGGTCCTTTGCGCCTCCCCCACAGTGTTAAATCCAGTGTGAGAGCCAGCTGATGTCATCATAAGTCCAGTATCTTTTTGTGATTGGTCAGATTGCTCAAGCTTGACCAAGATGCTGTGGCGCGGTTTTGGCCCCGCCCTTGGACCCCGCTGAGGTCACATGACCAGCCCCCTCACCTCCCGGGCAGCCCGTTCGCCGGCCTGGACGGCCCCCTCCATATAGCCGCTCCATTCAGTGGCCGTCTCTGTCCCGGCAAAATACAGCCTGCCCACCGGCTCCCGCAGCACCCTGAGTAATGGGGGGGGGGAGGGGCAAGACGTGTCCCTCAACCTTTTAATCGATCCCTTTTAGAGAAAGCGGAGCATTTCCTGTTGTCTGGATCATACTTTATGGTCCATTACCCAGAAATAATTAAACAGGAAACGTTAATGTCTCCAAACATAATGGATCAGATCTGGGTTAACAGTCATTGGTTGTTCACCTAAGGTCAAAGGTCACTCACCTGCCATATCGAGTGAGTATGCCTGGAGGGAAATAGGCCGTGTAGCAGCCTCCAGAGTACTCTTCTTCACACCAGTTCTTCTCCTCATAGTGTATGGGCTGTGGAGAGTGGTCAGGGGGAGAATTAGGCCCCACGGTATAAATTGGCTATCTGCCTGGCCAACTGTAGGGTGTGCCTGTGGCCACCAGGGGCAGTGTGACATAATCTATGTGGATGGCAATTTACAGAGACAGTATTACTGACTGTGTGCATTTTCACAGTTCATTGGTAGATTCAACATGTACCTTAAGGTGCGCCTAAAATGCTCAGAGCCATAGCTGTTCCCAGCCACTTTACTGGCCCAGGACCATGTCACTCACATACAAGGCCTCTTCTGAGCCCAAAACTCGGGAATAGATCTCGCAGATCTTCTTCTTCCTGTGGGGACCAGGAGGTTCCGCTTGTGAGATTGATGCCTTCCCCAAACAGCTTAAACCAACCACAAATGCAGAGAGTGAGGTCACCCGCTACAGGTCACCCAGAGCAATTACCTCTCCTCCTTAGTCAGTCCAGAGAGTCTCACAGCTTTGCGAGCCAAGATGAAGCTGCGGAAAGAGATGGGTCCTGTCAGTCAAAGGACACCCCACGAGATTTCCTGAGAGGATTTGGATGTCTTGTCTGTTGTCTCAGGGTATGTTCTGTATGCAGTGAGTGATGTCTTGTTGAGGGAGACATTTCACTGGCAACTTCACTAGGTGGTTGATGGCTGCCCATGAGATGACTCTCCTCTGGTCATAGGTGACTTCAGTGTGACACTGGAACTGACAGGCTGCCTTTGAGGATTGTGCTGGTCCCCATGGGCTGGGCAACTCTATGTTCCTTGACTTTGTAAAACGTCAGGGGCAGCAGCTAACTGGATCCAGTGCTCTGAGCCGCACTGTTGGACTCGGTACTCCAGTACTGGCGGTGCAGCAAAGGAGGGTGATCACTGGATCCAGTGCTCTGAGCCGCACTGTTGGACTCGGTACTCCAGTACTGGC
>JAABNY020000001.1:41370335-41383997 GCA_015164015.2 Brevimyrus niger
GCAGATGCTGGAGGCTCCTGCAGAACTGCAGGATCTACAGAAGTGCCCAGTTTGTGAATTCTGACTACAGACGTATCGCTAATACTCTGAAGATACAGCTTAGGTCCAGTAAGCTACCACCTACTAGGAGAATGAGGCTGGACTTGGTCAGATCAGGCTGCTTCTGATGAGTTTGCACGCAGTTTCTGCGAGGAGCTTGCAGAATTCGGTGTGACTGCTAACTAAATGTGACGTGGGAGGGTGGGTCTGGACCATGTGTCTGCCTGGGGGGTTGCCAGCTGAGATCCTGAGGTGGTTTGTCATGTGGTGGGTGTGGTAACACGCTGCATCAGATAATGGACCAAGTGGTGTAAGTATAGGACGTATACATGGTTACTTCACAACAGCATTTATTGAAAATATTTCTCTGTGAATTCCCTCGGATATATTTCCCTGTGTCCTGCATCTGTATAACATAGTTATTTAATGTTTAGTAATGATGGGCAAAACAATGCTGCATGAACCATTTGTTGTATATTATGATCCCACTAGATGGCGCTCTCTTTTCAAAACAGGCCCTAAAACAGGCCCTAACGTAAACCAATGGCACCATCTTGTGGGGTCAGGAAATACAGCAAATGGTTCTGCCATTGGTCCAGAAGCCTTGTGTTGTCCGTCAGTATTGTACAGTATTTGAATCTACTAATGTAAACATAGAGGCAGCTAAGTAGAATATGCCTGTACATGTATAATCCACCGTGAAAAGTGACAAATAAAAACTGGGGAACAACAATACCAGCATGTAGGGAGAGCTGGAGAAGAAAAGAAGCCATCCTGTGGACTGAGGCTGGGACCTTCCCACGAGCACCTACCCCATGATGGCGGGAACGGATCCGTCGGGCTTGCAGTCGTCCAGCGTCAGGCCGATGGGGGCCTCCTCATCCTCGATCACCATGCTGCCGCAAAAGCCTGCAAGAGGGGCCCCCGTGAAACACGGCGTGAGACACAGCCTGGGGAGGGACACCATCTCTCTCACCACGCCTGCACAGTGCCCCCCCCCCCCCTAAAGTATCAATGCAGTAATTATGGATAACATTCTGATGGACAGACAGCAAGACATAAATAACTCAGTCATACGGAAGGTACCAAACACTCGGATTAAATTATAGATTGGGAACTGACTTAGAGAAATGACCTTCGAAGTAAGCGTTCATTCCAAGCCTGTGTCTTCAATCTGGCTGTAGAATAAGTATTGATCAGCAAAGGCTGGAAGAATGATTCACCTGCTCTGTGTGCTGACATGGACTGTCAATATCAAGAGGAGAAATGTGGCCGTTCGTACAATTTCGAGCAGACTGAACATGCATTACCGGCCCGTCAATATTGCCATTTCAAGACGGTTAATGTCATTTCGAGGTTGGCTTGTTTACTGACACCAGAAACAATGCTTGGAAATTCACAGTGGGTCGGATTATCCTGCTCTGTCAATTAGAGGTTTAATCTAATGGTTTAAAGACAGTTGTGACTGACAGCACGTGATGTGGGGGAACAGAAACGCAGACTGGGGAGGTCCCCAGGGTCTGGGCCGGCCTATGGCATTGTCTGCTTGGAGTCTGTCGACTGTGTGACCTCCCGCCCGAGTGAGCAGGGGGTCTCCCAGCCCACTCACCCTTCTTCCTCCAGAAGCTCTCCCGGTAGTAGACCATGCACTTGATGACGGAGCCAGTGGGCACACGGTGGATCAGCTGGTTCCTCAGCGGGGGCAGTGGAGGGCTGAAGTGCATCTTCAGGTTCATCGCTGGCGCCGTGGCGATGATGACGTATTTGGCCTGAAAAATGACGGGGGGGGGGGGGGGGCTCAGATCAGGGTGCGAAACACCAGCTCCTCAGCAGAGAACTGAGGCGCTTCTAGAACGGGAATCCCAACCAGTCAAACTGAGCTAACTGGTAAATACAGTTACAGTGATGATATGATTAAGCCACTTTTTCAAATATAACTTAATATAATTTAATTTTATTGATCAAATAGCATTTTTGTCTGACCAGTAGGGGGTGGAATTGCAGCCCTGGTGAAATTGCCTGTGTAGCACACATGTTCACCTAGAAGAGACAGCCCCCCTCCCCCCCCCCATATCCAGGATTATACAGCCTACAGTCAAAGAAGACTCTGGTCGAGGGACCAAAGCTAATGTGGCTTCTGTCTTCTGTCTTCTGTCTGGCAGGATGACATCCAGAATGAGTGAAACTTATTTAAGTGCTTCTCACCAATGTGCCGACAGTCTGATTTAATTCCTGCTGTTCGCGTTACTTGACTTCCCACATGTCTGGTCTGCCACGGCCTGAACACGCATGCTCAGGGATACCGGAACACGGCCCCCCAGGCTCGCTGGAGCTGCTCTTACCTCGTACGTCTCCTTGCTGAGGGTCTGCACGACCACGCCGTCGCCGCTCTGCCCAACGCTGCACACGGCCCGGCCCAGCTTCACCCGCTCGCCCAGCCTGTCCGCCATGCGCTCGCTGATCTGGCTGGAGCCCCCCACAAACTTCCTCTCCTGGTGGGGGTCGATGGAGAGTGTGGGGCTTAGAGGAAAAGGGGGCTCGGAACGTCGGGGTTGCTGGTTCGAGTACCAGGAGGGACCGATATGCTATAACCCTGAAGAAGTGAGTAAAATTAAAACTAAAGACCGTATATGACTGTGAGATATCTGACTGCTTCTCGGTGACCCAGCATGGACCAGATTTATCCACCCAACACCCCCCCCTGGCTCCGCTGAATCATGCCACAATCCTGTTGTTGATGTGATTTTGCCATAACTAGTCCAATGACTGCAGCTGTTACGCTACGTTATACCATCCGTTACAGGGGACTGCATTTCCATCAAGGAACCCATGCCAATTCAGGTAAATACCTGGTATCTCTCCAATTTCCTTTAATCTATCTGCTCCATCAAACCATGGAGACCTTGGCTAGCACTTCCTGCCGCAAGCTGAAGTCATTCCACGTTTGAGAGAGTCTGCATCATTGCCACATCCACCGGTGCCGCCGTCCCCCATCCAGGGGCCCCGCCAGCCGCCTATAGCAGCAAGGGGCCCCGCAAAGTTTCAGACCAGCTTCCTCAGACCCAAGATGAGCGTCTCATACAAAGAAAAAAAACAACCCTTCTGAAGCGAGCACAAAGCTCAACCTTCCACTATTTTTAAAGCTACAGTCTTTCGGATTCAGAAACACCAACTTTGCTATTAGCCTGTAGAGCAAAAAACTCTCCCAGAAAATAACACTAAGAAGCTCGAACCCCAAATGATCACTTGCCTATAGTTTCTGGTATGAATCTGTGCAAAGGCCTGAACATCCGACAGCAGTGATGCTGAACACTGACTGCTAGGATGGGACAGGTGGAAAGAGGGTTTCTGCATGGCATGAATAAAGAATCTCTGTTCTTTCCAATGAAGAGATTTCTGGCAAACTTCTTCTGTTGTCCACCTGGGGGAGCTCTAAGGATCTGCTTCCCCGCTGCCCTGCAGCAAGTCGCAGAGAAGCTGGTTCATTGAAGCTACTTAGCAGAACAGAGTCTCATCTTCATCTGGGTCCATCCTCCAGGAAACGGCTCCAAACCTCATATCAAATCCCGATTAGTGTTATTTGGGGAGAGGGGGGGGTGACTCAGCATCATAAATAATGAGACATGGCCTCACTACCTCCAAATCTCTCCTCACATGAACTATCCAAAGCAGAGGGAGCAGAAACACAGCTTGGCTGCAGCCACACTGGCTGACCCCAGCACGTTCCGTCCCTTTTCTGCAGCTACACTGGCTGACCACAGAACGTTCCGTCCCTTTTCTGCAGCCACACTGGCTGACCCCAGAACGTTCCGTCCCTTTTCTGCAGCCACACTGGCTGACCCCAGAACGTTCCATCCCTTTTCTGCAGCCACACTGGCTGACCCCAGAACGTTCCATCCCTTTTCTGCAGCCACACTGGCTGACCACAGCACGTTCCGTCCCTTTTCTGCAGCCACACTGGCTGACCCCAGAACATTCCGTCCCTTTTCTGCAGCCACACTGGCTGACCCCAGAATGTTCCGTCCCTATTCTGCAGCCACACTGGCTGACCCCAGCAGGTCCCGCCCCTTTTTGTGCAGTCTCACTGGTTGACCCCAGCAGGTCCCGCCCCTTTTCTGCAGCCCCACTGGCTGACCCCTGCATGTCCTGCTCCTTTCCTGCAAGCCCAGGGGGCAGAGACGCCCCACTGTCTCTCCTGATCCCACACCAGTGGGCTGCCTATTGTCTGCAAGGTCCCTGGACTTTACTGTCATGCAGATGATGCCACCAATCAGTGCATGTTCTTCAGCTGAGGTGAACGTTTGCAGAACCTATGTCTGGACTTTTCAGCCTATGCACCAAATTTCCACACCCATCCCCTGGGCAGCTCTCCAGGGCATACCTGTCCTCCATTGGAGGTGGAGAAGATGCGCATGGTGCCCCCACACTGTTTGACGTACCACAGGAACCAGAGAGCTGAGACCTCGTGGGGCTCTGATGTCACATTGACGTTCACAAAGAGCTTGGCAAACTGAAGGGCGCTCCTGGGGAGAAGGGAGAGGAGGCCGCCTTCAGCTCCGCGGAGACCCACCAACCATCAGAACCTGCACATCAAGATGGCCTCCCGCAGACTCTACCTTGTCCAGCAGAGCTTGTCAAAGAGCTGCTTCATGGTGATCTGGTCCCACTCCTCGGCATGCGGTGCTCTCCACGGCGCGTCCCTCGGAATCTGAAATGCACGTGACTGACATGAAACCGTTCCCCACTCGCTGTGCAAGTCTGGCGCCTCTCGCCAGTGACGGCAGTCCTACCTCCTTCCCCATTTCATCCATCGTCCTCCACAGGTTGTTGTAGTCCAGGTAGGTTAGTGGGTTCCATATGGGGGGAAATGGTCCCTTAAATGGGTACGATTTTCCCTGAAAGAGGGCCCAAAATAGCACTGATGAGCATGGATCTTTAACACACTCTTCACATGCTCCCGGATTCTACCCCATTCCCAGACTGGCCCATTTGTCTGGCTTCGGATTCCCTGAACACAAATGAACAATTATGACATTTTGTTATAACTGGTCTGCAAATCTAAAATTCAGCTGACTGACTGAATAGCTCCAGAAACACAGACAGAGTTTAAATCTATGGCCTACCTCATTTCCATTTACTTCTGTGAGCATTACATACCCATTTACCTCGGTGTACACTGCATATCCATTTACAGCACTGTGCAGTAAATACCCATTTACAGAGGTGTACACTGCATATCCATTTACAGCACTGTGCAGTAAATACCCATTTACTGCGGTGTACACTGCATACCCATTTAGCATGGCACACATTGCATATCTATTTACTGCAGTACCAGTGCATACCTATTTACAGCAGTGTACACTGCATATCGATTTGCCACGATGCACACTGCATACCCACTTACCATGGTACCACTGCATGCCCATTTGCTGCGGTGCACACTGTATACCCACTTACAGCCGTGTACACCACACACCCAATTACCATAGTGCCACTGCATACCCATTTACTCCAGTGTATATTGCATACCCATTTAGCATGGCACACATTGCGTTTCACACACTGCATATCCATTTACCGAAGTATCACTGCATACCCATTTACCGCTGTGCAAACTGCATACCCATTTATCACAGTGCACGCTGCATATCCATTTAGTGCAGCACACACTGCATATCCATTTACTGCAGTGCCACTGCACACCCATTTACAGCGGTGTACACTGCACACCCATTTACTGTGGTACCACTGCACACCCATTTGCTGCAGTGTACATTGCATGCCTCTCTTACTCTATCCATTTATCCTAGCTGAGGGTACATAGGCTGTGTGCCCTGGGCACCTACTCCCTTCCTGTGGGTCTTGTACAGCTCTGAGGTAACCTTTTCCAGGAATCCTCTGATAAAAATATTGGACCAAGAAACCTTTTAAACCAGGTCAAAGCTTGAAATGTCATGGTTTGTTGAATGGCACCCCTGATAAGATATAATTTCAAGTTCAAAATTCCCCCGGGACTGTAGACACTTTGCCAGTGAGCCAACTGGGCTTTACGTAGGAACAGGCCGCCCAGAGCACGCACTTGGCTCCGCTCGCTGTGGCCCCCCCGTTCACCCGTCTGGTGTTTCGCCATCTAAGCAGGCAGGTTTCTCAGCTTGCCTGCACCAACTCACACTGCATATTTGGAGTGGCGGAGGTGAGGGGGCTGTAAGGGGGGCAGTTCTTACGTAAGTCGCAGGGAACACTTAGTGGGTCATGTAAACAAGAGCCAGGCTACAGCTGCAGAAAGTGCTGTCTAGAGCAGGAGGGGGGGGTGCATCCACATTCGGCTAAATCCCCCCCTTAAAGCTCAGTGCAGCCTCAGCTGTGTTGAACTTGGAACGGATGTCTGTGTGGGGGAGGGGCCTAAAACAGCCACATCAAGCAATCCAAGCCAGGTCCAACCGACAGCAGCCTGGAGAAGATACAGCCCACTGGAGTTAGAGGGCCAAGAAGGTGAAAGGCTCTTCTGTCTGTACGTTTCACTCGTGCATCTGTATCGAGAGGAGCGATGTCAGAAGCAGATGATCATAAATGGGGAGGGGGCCTGGGTAGCTAGCGACAAGCTAACACTGATAAAACCATACACCCAGTGCAAACCCTACAGATATACTATCTACATAATGGGGGTGGGTCAACTTAAGTGTTTATGTAAGAAACGTCCAGATCAGTTGATTAAAAATGGGGAGAATCAGACTGTGGCCCTTGACTTCTGTGTGGTGCAGGACCTTGTAATAAATATTTGCGATATGGTACTTTTACCCCCTCCCTGTTATCACAATCGCCCAGGACGGGGCCATCGGGACCCCACGATGCTTCGTACCCAACTGACCTTCATCCTGTCAGTCAATGCGGTTGTTTGACATCATCTACAGCGTCACGCCCCAGATAACACACTCTGCATCTATCTGAGGTCCATCTCCTGACACTCTTATCGCCGGGAGACGCCAGCAGTCACTAAAGCGTAGATCTGTGGATGCCAAGAACGTGGAGGACCTTCAGCGACCTGTGGATGGAGGACCTTCAGCGACCTGTGGATGGAGGACCTTCAGCGACCTGTGGATGGAGGACCTTCAGCGACCTGTGGATGGAGGACCTTCAGCGACTCACAGCGGCGCTTCCTTACGCCTCCGAAGCGCCGGCGTGTTGCCTGGGGGATCCCCGGTCCGCCACGTCTCCCGGCGGCCCGCGCCCGACAGCACAACAGACCAGAGCAGCGACGGGACCGTTTCCATGACGACCACTGCCCAGGCTAAACATGAGGACAGGCGCCGCCGTGATTATAAAAAAAGCCAAAGCTGTATGCCTTTGTTCAGCCGCTCTGGGGAATGGAAATAAAAAAAAAACAGCAGAATGCCGAGAGGGGGGTTTGCCCCGCAGAAGGTGGGGCTCGCGTAGCGACTTGCATTCCCTGCAACGGTTTTAAGAGGTACTTGAATTTGAGGATGGTGACGGACTTCCCGCCCTTCACCTGGGTGTAAAAACACAATGGGCCATCGCCGGTCCGGTCCGGTCCGGTCGACACTGGGCCCTCGACGCTAAACCGCCAGTCGGGCTGCTGCAAACCACAGGCTCCTCTGATAATCCGATTCATCTGCCTCCCATCCAGCTGCCTGTCACTTCATTAGCGGCCCTGATAATCTACGGTGATTAGAAGGCCAATCAGAATGACACCCTCTCCCTGTGCTCTGGAGTCGACCCCCTTTGCCTTAAAGACGGAGCCATACTCTCCTCCGCTCGTTTCAGAGGAGACAAGACAAACCCAGTGCTTTGTAAAGATCCGTACATTCAGGGCCTCCCCCCCCCAGGCCTAACTGGAGAAAGGCACAGACTGGGGAGGGAATGCTCCCACCCCCCACCTCCAAGGCTATAATGAGCTGGACCTCCTTATGGTGAGTCTTTTATTATGGACGGCGCCATGGCAACAGCCTGGGGAAGCAGATGAGAGCAGCAGAGTCTCGCCACACGATCCCATTTCGGGAGACTCTACGCCACCTCAGACTCTCCACGCTCCCCCTCCGGAACTTTCCAGGCGGCTTGAGACCCACGATCTGACCGAGTCCTTCTTCCTGCCATGTAGGCTGGCGAGATCTCTCCGTAGCAGATGAGTGGCCCCCATGTAATGGGTCTGCGTAGATTCCCAAGCCCAGAGCCTCCATCCTTTCCTCTTCACCATGTGACACCCCCTCCTCCACCCCAGTGCGCCTGACTCCCGAACACCCCGGAACTGCCTATCTAACCCTAACCCTAACCCTAACCCTAACCCCGAAACCCTAACCCTATCCAGTACTTCCTGCTACACTTTCGCTGTTGTCGTTCCTCTCAGACAAAAAGCATCTGGTTTCTCCCTAAAGCACAAAATGCTAATAAATTATGAATGCCAGCATGAGGCAGCACTGACAGCCAGGACAATGGCAGGGGGGGGGCGGGGAACCCATGGAGAGGTGCTGGAGGCTTCCCAGCCTGCAGTAGGGGCTACTCAGTGATTTAAGCCCCCGCAAAGACAGGATCGCTAACGCCTGTGAGACAGCAGGTCAGAGACACAAGCCAGGGCACTGAGCAGGTATGGAAGTCTGAAACTAAACCCAGTAGGGGCAGGTACGGTTTGTCCCTGGAAGGGTGGGGGGCTCCTGGCAAATTGGATACATGTGGGGGGAAACGGGGGCAGCTAGTGAAGCATCTTGGGGGCCCTGAGAACTCAGGCCAGCAGATACCCAAATAAGGTCTCCAGGGGGGGCACATTAGTGTCCCCAGCAGCTACATATCCAGCTCCAATAGGCCCCCAGGGGAGCCTTGCTGGTCATGTGAACCCCCCCCCGTTGGAATTTTAAACAATGTAAAGGCCCAGTGTCTTTCATGGGGTCCAGAACCTCTAACAGCACCTCTGCTGATGTGGTACATGGGACTCAAAGCAGATGGTTCTGGAGCCGACCCAGACCGTATCTCTCAGTGTCATCCCAGACGACGCGCACAAGAGCAGAATGAAATGGCCTCGGATTCACGGTTTCATTGGGCCTCATTTCACTGCTGGAATTTACTGTCGTATACATTTGATAAATAACCTTCGATTTGATCTGAGGGGTTCAGTGAGGGTAGCAGATGACGTCCGGAGAAGCTGGTCCACCTACAGCTCCACATAGCTACTAGCAAGGAACCCAGTTTGCCGCGTCGCACTCGCATGTCTATAAGCTGTTTATGTGGTGAATCTCTGCACGCAAATGTCTGACACCCAGTTCACACTGGTGAGTTACAGACGCGTCCACTTCATGGGAGGAGGTGACAAGAAGTTCCCCAAAGCAAATACGCGAATACGCCGAAAATCAATAAGTTCCGTTCTGTTCAGGCGCAGCGCGAATCTTCTCACCTTGATGTGGTGGACTAGGTTCTCCTTCTCGTTGACCTTGTAGGTGTCGACGCCGAGCTCCTTAGCCACCCGAAGGATGCGGTTCTGCGTGGGGCCGACGTAGGCCCCCCCCAGGTCCACATACTTGGTCTCTTTGTTCTGGGTTCAGAAAAGACAAGTTCAGTGCTGCCTACGTGGCAGAGGACACGCAGTCCCCGTGTCCGGCAGCCGCCGCGTTGCTCTTCGAGACGCACAAAGGTGTTACACTTCAGATATACCAGACTGTTGGATCCATCGCATAGCTATCATTCAGCTACTTTTGTAGGTAACGAGTAATATAACAAATGACCTTTCCAATTTAAATAAGTACTGAAATTGAAATGGGCTCATTACTTGGTAATTTTGTCTTGCATGAAAATATTATTGGACAGACGCAGCCTATTGCCCCAATTTCCTTTTTATGATCTAATGTCATCCGACATCACAGTGGCACAAGGAATGGGTGACGTTAGGTACAGTGTTACATAAAATTCGACAATTATATTGACTGGCACTGTGTCACAGCACAAACACTAAAATAATATAACTATACGTATGCATTAATAAGAGTGTAGAAATAATATAAAAGTTGCTTTCCCCAGTAAATAATTACTTTTACAGTATAAGGAGTAATTACATACTATTGTAACCAAAGTTACAATTGTATTTAATTTAAAGTTACTACTGTAGTTGCAGTAACCAAAATACTATGGAAGGAAGTAAATTCAACCAATTACAATTTTTTGGACGATACTGAAACATACCAATGCAAACATTCCTCTTAAGCAACATGCATGAGAATAAGCGAATGGAGCCCGGCTTAGATCACAGATCGCAGGACAGAGGACCTTATAAGGAAAGACTTTGGGGTGAACGCAATATCACAGGTCTGGAACGGGTAATGAGCTCCGTCACTGCCAAGCGGAGTAACCAGATGGGGGGGAAGCTGCGCTGTGTGAAAATGGAGCCACACCTTCCTTGAGTCCCCCCCCCCCCCGCAGAGCCCTTACCTGTACGGTGAACGTGCGCCCCCCCACCCGGTTTCGGGCCTCCAGCACCACGGGGTTCAGACCCGACTCCACCAGCAGCTTGGCTGCGCACAGACCTGGGAGAAAGCCGGGGGGGGGGGGGGGGTGCCATGGGAACAGACGTCACTGATTGCGTGAAGAACCTGTTCCTGTCAGCATGTGGCTTTCCTGCATTACATCAGCTGGGTCATGTGGTACAGGAACCTACCCCCCCAAGGAAACTCCACGGGGTGGCGGGATATCAATCTGACCAGGAAGTGCAAGTTCCTGTTTCTACCATGGAGTGAACATGATTAACCGAGTCGATTCTGGAAAGCAATACCAAAGCATTCAGCAGGAACTGATCGCCGAGGTGGGGCATATGAACGTTCACCTGCTTTACTGAGCTGATAGGACCGTTCTGAGGCGGGTTCATTGTGAATAAGGTGTGTCCGTTACCATGTGCAGGAGTGGCACCGCCATGAAGGCGGCGCAGTTGGACGGCATAAGGCATGTCAGATGACCTTCTTTCCATTCGTCCCTTCGCCTGACATTCATACAGCATACGGCTCAAAATGCCAAGAGGCATTATGTCACATCAGCAGAAAATGTACAGGAGAGACAGTGCAGCACAAGAGTCGGTCAGGGGGCTCCATGCAACAGGAACCCACAAATCACAGCATCTGCAGCTTCGGAGAGCATGACAGGAAGCTGGGACTCAGTCATTGTTAGTAAACAATGAGAAGATAATCAGCATTGTATGAACTTTGACTTTTGCAAGCTGTATTTACCTTGTTTGTTTCTGACCCAAAGCTATAGGCCTGGAAAGGTTTCCTTCCAAGCTACTCCACTGCATCACGGTGCTTTCCATGTGCTTGGCTGTTCATTTACCCAGAATCCACTGCTGTCCTCAGTTCAAATATCATAACTTGCATTGCGAACAGAATGGAGCTGAGCACACTTCTTCAGAGGGTTTCCAGAGACCCATCCAGAATCTGCACAATATCTTATCTGACAGAAGTAAACCTTCGTCTCCTGCAGTGACTGCAGCCAGCTTCCACGGAGTCTTTCATTATCATTGCTATCATCTGATGTTCCACAGCTGTACTGAAATGTTTTTAAGACCCAGCCAACACTCAACTGAGAGCCAAAGACGTAAGGGGTAATGATGTGTGAGACAAACAGAAGGTCATTGCTTTTTTTTGGGAGGGAATCCTTCTAACAGATTTTGGACAAATTTTACTGTAAACACTTTGACACAGATAGATAAATAAGCAGAACTGAACCTTGGGAACCTCTGTAATCCATAAACCCCAACTCCCCACACAGCTGAAGAGCTAAACCACAAGTTTTTTTGAGAGATTGTTGCGCCAATACAGAAAAGGCAGCTGGAGGCCAAATCTGAAAAAAAAACCTTTCCCAGCAGCACAAGGAGAGCAATAAACAGCTTTTCTGAGCCAGAGAAAGGCCAACAAAAATGGAAAAAGGACAGAAATAAAAATCACAGCTTTGGGCTTAGTCTACGGAGCACTAAGAGTCTCTCCAGTCTGCCTGTGAGCTCTGCTCTGTTCCCTGCCACACGGAACGCCCCACCTTAAATGACACCCCACCTTAAATGACACCCCACCTTAAATGACACCCCACCTTAAATGACATCCCACCTTAAATGACATCCCGCCTTAAATGACACCCCACCTTAAATGACACCCCACCTTAAATGACACCCCCTCTTAAATGACATCCCGCCTTAAATGACACCCCACCTTAAATGACACCTCACCTTAAATGACATCCCGCCTTAAATGACACCCCCTCTTAAATGACACCTCACCTTAAATGACATCCCACCTCATGGGACACAGGCCCCTCCAACTCTGCACATCCCCAACGGCCTTCCCCAAAGGGTCGTTGGACCATGGCTCACAACCTTTACACAATATGTCACATAAGATGGTTGGTACCGACCCAAACTCAGGCTTCTGCCGATCACCCAGCAAAGTTCTGAGGATGCCATGGCAACCGCGGCATTTCTCAGAGCGTCTGCAGTAACCGGAACCATTTGGGTTGACTGGCTGCCGCGCATTAGACAGTCGGCGGCCCGGGTCCCTCACCTGCAAACACCGGCCATCCCATTGGGGGACCGATTTCATTACTGCTCCTTGAAGCTCTGATTTCAGGGCCACTTTCATCTTCCAGACAGACCACGATAAAACCATAATAATTTGGCTTTATTGCCTTTAGCTTTCAAAGGTCTGAGTATTACGTCTGCCACAGGCACGTCTATCGCATTACTATCAGGCTTTAATCAAATGTCGCTTGACTTTTTAAGAATTATTTCACTCATCCACAGCGAGCGCCGAGGTTCCATCCAATGCTTCCTGCTCTTTGAAAGCCTCCTGATGCATGCAGAGTAGCGAGACATGAAGGGCACCGTCCCTAAAATCATCTCCATCTACCACATCACCTGAAAGTAGGACAGCGAGACATATCATCATGTGTAAGTGACCTTTTGTATCTTCGATGGAGATTTTCTCGAAGCAGATGAGCACGTCCACCCAGCGCCGTGAATGTGACTCCAGCTTACTGATACATCACTGATGAATGACACTCAGATTGTCGGCGGAGTGGGGGGGGGGGGCAATGGAAAGAAAAACACGGTCAAAAAGCACAATCCGGAAAGCAGGTGGAAAAGTATTTCACTACTCAGCAGTACGTTGTATGATTGCGTACGGGTGAAATAAAACCTGAAACGTGAAAGCTTCTGTGATGTGTATGGCCTGGAGGGGGGGCCGCGGGGGCCTGGGGTCGAGCGGCAGGTCTCCCACTTGCCGGCCCCCCTACCTGGAAGCCAAGCCTGACCCAGATGTGGGACGTCTCTTCCAGGACAAACGCTCCCCTGCGGCCAAAGGAGCACACACAGCCTCTGAGGGCAAACAACCCCCCCCACAAATTCTCATTTCCATCTCCTGGGGGCCGAATTACTGTGACCTGACAGGGTGGCTGAGGGGGGGGTTTGAGCTGGCTGGGTCAGCTACACCCCATCTGAGCGGCTGGGCAGGGCTGCTGATCCCCCTTCGGATCGGGGGGGGGGGGGGGGGGGGTAAAGTTGGGGGGCCCGGGGCGGCGGGGAGGGGCGCCAAAACACCCGGGAGCAAAAAAAACACTTGTTGCAGAGAGCACAGGACCCCGGGAACC
>JAABNY020000001.1:41429796-41441176 GCA_015164015.2 Brevimyrus niger
TGCATAGTGTGAAGTAAGTTGCACAGTAAGGGATTTTACCACAATTACTGATTGTTGAATAGCCTGATGGCACTGGGTGACCGGATACATGTGCATCACTTCCCTGGGGAAGAGATGGCACCAGGACGCACTATGGGAAAAAATGCTAATTGGTGGAGGCAGATTGACACTCTGGGCAATGATCAGCTGGGAATTCTTGGGTATTCATGTTCATGCTACATTGATGCATTCCACCTTCCAAAATCACTGATACAGAGTAACATCTTCGCGGCGACGATATTCCCGGATAGCAGTTGTCTCTTTTGGCAGGATAATGCGCTCTGCCTCACCACAAAAATTGTTCAGGAATGGTTTGAGGGACATAAAAAAAAGAGTTCAGGTGTTAACTTGGTCTCCAAGTTCCCCAGATCTCAATCTGATCGAGCATCTGAGGGATCTGCTGGACAAACAAATCTGATCCATGGAGGCTCCACCTTGCAACCTTCAAGACTTAAAGGATCTTCTGTTAACGTCTCAGTCCCAGATACCACAGGACACTTTCAGAGGTCATGTGGAGTCCATGCTCAGATGGGTCAGAGCTGTTTTGGCAGTACAAATGGGATGTTATGGCTGACTGGCGTACATCTCAAAGCTAAAATGTCATCAAGTCAAAGTGTGTCCTTGATCAACTGTTGGAATGTGGATTTTTCAAAGGAATATTGTTAGCATCGTCACATAGCAGACCAGTTTCTCCTAAAGTAAATTACCTATCATAAATTATCACGGCACACAAATATGTCTGAAATATCTCAGCGACAGTTGTGAGTAGAATATTTTTCTTCAGATGTAACTCAAAAATGTTTTCCGTAGAAAAAATACCAAAGGGATGACATATACACATTTTGTGTAGGAGTGGCATAACGGCTCATCAGTTACCGGTAGAAAATTGAAGCTTGAATTGAACATGGGCTAGCTCGGTTGTTTTTTTACCATTGTAAAAATTATTTAAGTAAATCACCATTTTAAATTGCACACTGACGTATGGCGCTCCGTCTATGATGCACTGTGCACTCCCGGAATACTCGTCGTCAAATGTGTATTTAGGTAAGCGGTTATCAAAACTGACTGATTAATATGCGAAACACTCAACTACTTTTATTGCACATCATATACACTGCTACACTACTGCTAATATGTAATTTGTAGCATGTCGCTAATAAAATGACAACTGTAAAAATTAACAAAATAATAGATACGGGGATTCTCCATCAGCTTAGTTAATTTAAAAGAATTGGAATTTCTTTGATTGACGAAGCTTTTTTAAATAAATAAATAATTACGAAACTGACTATATCAATAAATAAAACACATTACAATTTAAGGCGGAAAGGTAATCGTTTTCTGAGTGGTCAAAATACAAGCAATATATCAACATAAATATTTCAAGACACAGTTGTTGTTGGAAAAATAGTATATATATGTTAACCACTAATTTCCCACTAATAACCACCACAATCAGCTGAACATCACAACAGTTGACAAGTTCGCTAAGAAAATAGGGCATTAGACGCTGCAACTGTGTATTTATATCTTGGAACAATCTAACTTGATGTCTCACACCCAACTTACACTAATGAGAGTTAACATTTAGCCAATGAGACAATAGAAACTAAATTACATCAGAATAAATGCAGAGATCCAACCAATCGTAGCAGATCTTAGAAATGCGTAAAGTTGACTGTGTATTTTTTGTCCTCCCCCTAGTAAGTTTATATGAGAACCGAAGCCCCGGAGAAAGGAATCTGAAGACTGGCTAGTCACGTGTTGACGTATGAGTGCTACTATTGGCTGTCGGAGGAAAGAGGGCGTTCCAACGACGGCGGCGTGGGTTCGCCTGTGTGACACAATTACAACAACTTTGAGCTGGTGGTTGGGGGAAGTTTGTGATATTACCAAATAAATCCTGATTTAAAACACCCTGCGAAAACTGCTGTATGCATCACATGGCATTGACTGCATAAAGTATTTTCTACAAAACAAAAAACAATGTAAAGGGAAATCATTTGGAAGGCTTCTTTTTCCTAGAGGATTTACAATTGTTTTCACGTATTAATCCTGGAGGGGGGGGAAAGTTACTTTCCTCGTATCTGTTTTTTCGCTCGATTTTTAAAGAATCGTCGGAGTCTCCCGCCCACTTTCCAGCCGCGTTTTCATGAAATCGTGCGGAGTGTCGCTCGCCGCCGTCGCCTGCGTTTCTGCTCGGAGTCTCGGCGCCGCTGGTGATGAGGAAAAGAAAATGGCGGCGGGAAAAGCGAGCGAGACCGAGGAGGACTTCCCGAGGCTGACGGCGCAGGAGAGGGACCGCCTGGTCGGGATGGACAGGTCAGAGTCGCCAGGCGACGCGCTTTTCTCGCGCTTTCGGCCGCGCACTGGCGCCTGCGGCCGCGCGGCGTTACAGCGCGTCGACTAACGCCGAGCCGCCTGTGTTTGTCTCCCCTCTGCCTTGCAGCTCTCTGTTTGGATTTCAGAGGCTTCATGAAGATGGCGCCAGAACGAAGGCCTTGCTGTTAAAGGTACGTCAGGGAGCCGCTACTCTCCCGCAAACAGTCGTGCCCCGTGTGTTTCACACCTCGGGTGCGGGAGGGGGGCGACACTTTGCACCTGGGCGATCGGGATAACGTAAAGTTGTGCAGAAAATTGGCCATCTGCACTTCGGGGAAGGCGGAGGGTGATTGTGCGCATAGCGGTCCCGCTGCATTTACATCGTCTTGTGCAGGCTGTTGGCTCGCCTCAGTGGTCTCGGTTTGTTTTTCCTGCAATTGCCGTGGTATCGTTGGGATTTGTGCGCCGAAACGTGCAGTTTGGTACTCCCGATGCAGTTTGGTAAACCCGGGCGGAGCGCTTGCTGAAGGGGGAGCCGCAGCGGCCGCCAGATGAGGAGCCCACCTAGGTAATGACAGCTTGGAGGCTGCGAGGCGCTGCACAAATGACGGCTCTGGCTGCATCAAGCCCCGCCGTTTTCCCAAGCAGCGCTGCGGATCGACTTAAGATGAAGATGGTGGTGATGATGGCGCAAATTGCATTTTGTCGTGGAAGTTTTATTTTTAAACGACGACTTAAGGAGTGAACGCGGGGACCGTGATCTTCTGGGCTGGTTAGTGCAAGCTAATTCGCCTTGATAGCAGTCTGAATAGCTGCTTGTTTGCAAGTGTAAATATGTATGTTTGATAAGTTGATTCTGCGTTGAAAGCGCCGTGGTTCAGAACCCGCTGCGTCTCCTGGACCTGCGCGCTTCTGCGCCGTCTTGCCCGCCTCCTGCGGCTCCGGCCTTCGTTACCTCCTGTCAGTCGCTCGGCATTTCGCTATCAAATCAAGTTGCTACGGTTTGTTTTTTTTTCTGTTATTTTAAACGCACCCAGCTAGTTAGCTGATTAGTAATGGCTGCTGCAGTCGGGCCAAGATGGCGGGACGGGGAGGAGAAAAAAATGAGTCTAGGTGGGGGAGCTAGCTAAATCAACTAGATATGTAATTTGTCATGCTTTATGTAATGCGACCGTCGGCTAGCAGTTAGGTTGCTTCCCCCTCCGGTGGTTTCCTTGCGTTGACCCCCTCTCTCCGGCTTCAGCTAGGGGTGTGTCGCCCGTACGGATTTTGGCTTTCTGGGCTCCACCGTCGGCCGCGATTTATGTTTAGGAACAACACCTACATCGACATCCACCTGTTAGCGGACACGCTCACAATCGACATCCACCTGTTAGTGGGAAGGGAACGGTCAGAACCAGCCTCCACATACTGGGACCCATCAGCATCCGCCCGTTAGTGGACATGACCAGCATCAGTGTCTCCCTGGAATCCATATCATCAACATTGTATACAAGCATAAGTTTAACGACCATTGCCCTTGGCATCAACCTCAACATGCACCCAGACAGTCCTCACAACATCAGCATTAACCTGCCTGCCTCCTCTCTTGTCGCATCCCCAGTCCTCTGTTAGTTGTGCTGACATCACCCTTGATCCATTGTGCGAGCTGGGTGTGGATAGTTTGCCCCTGTTAACATGCCATGTGACTGTAGTTGTCTCTGTGTTTTTTTAGAGCACATTAGGAAAAGCTTTACACTCGCTTGGATGCTGTAGGGTTTGTGTTAGATTAATAATCCTCGTGGCTCGCATTTATTATGAATTCCTTGTGTGGTTTCTGATTAATTGTAAGCCACTTGGTTGTTTTTTTTTTTGTGAATACTTCATTGGTTTTTAACGGTAGATATTGTGACCTGCCAAGATCTTAACTCTGCCACTGAGTATTCTTGTGTGTATGTACCTGTGTGTATGTGTGTGCACATGGGCACAGTGTTGGGGGCGAATCTGAAGGGCGACCGTGTTCGTAATCCTGTTTATTATAAGGAGAGTGCTGCCTGTTTGTCTAAGGTGGGTGTGCCGTGTTATCATTTGAAGGAATAGTATGTAATTGGTGCTGGGTCAGAATGCTATTGGTGTGTGGTCCCCTTTAAGGTTGGTTTCCGGCAGGTAATGTGTTTGTCTTTCTCTTGCCCTGTGACTTTCTGCTCCCTGCTCCGTAATCGTCATTCTGTAGTATTCCAGATGTCGTCACGAGGCCCTGTGTCCGTCGGCGTTTTCCCCCCTGGTCTTGTCTGCACTCTCACAATGCGGCCAAGAAAGTGGATGTCAGTATTTGCTTTGCTTGCTTGCTTGCTATGGGTGGTTTTCAATAATATGCCCCCTTGCTTGTGCAGAAAACCAATATTGCTCATTAAAACAGCATCCGGTCTATAGTCCCCATTAACCTGATGATGAATTATTACAGGACATATTTATCTGGAATTTGGCTGTAATACAAATTCAGTGTTATTTCCATGTTGTGTGTGGACTGCTTGGTCCCTGCTGTAAGCTCCCTTTACAAAGCTGCCTTGCAAAGTGCACAGTCAAATTCTGTTTTGTATATGAATTTTAGAAGTTTATCTGCCCCTTGATTGTCAAGGCCTTCGGTCATGTCCAGACCGGCTGGGTCTATTTCACACAATCACACTTGCTTTACATCCCAAGCCTCCGATATTTATTCCCTTAGTAGACAACCTTTATGCAGATGAGATGCTATCATATGGGTCGAATTTGAATCCGGCATTTGACAATGCGACTCATCGGGTACTGTTTTTGTGCCGGATTGTTGAGGTGACGTGTCTCCCTGGGGGGCATATGGGCAGCCCCCCGGTGTGGTTTGCTGAGGAACGGTCTGTATTTGACCTGGGGAGGCTGCGTTATCAGCGGTGGTGGGTGTAAATCACCCTTGAATCTCGCCGTAAGTGATATTTACGGCTATACCTCCAATGTCTGCAGTAGAAAGGTAGTCAGTGTACCTCTGCCTTGTTTAGGGCTGGCCCCCATTTTCAAAATGCCTGTTAATCTCACTAAGTGGCTCCCCTAGCTGGTGGATGGAGTGAGGGGGTGGGCACTGGCTGATGGACAGGTGCCAGTCTTGGGCCTCTTTGCAGGGACAGAATTGAGATGGCCAGTGTACGCTGCACCTTTCGCTGTCTGAATGCCCCCCTCCCTCTTGTGCACCTCAGTGTCACACTTGTGAACCTGGGACTAAAGGCTGCTCTGTCCAGATTCGCTTTGCTTTTGGTGACTGTCAGGGGCATTCTCGTGAACTTTAAGTGCCGGGTGTTTTCGAGAGGAAACCTGTGATATCGCGCCTGGGGAGGTGCTGCCCATTTATGTGGTTGCTGGTGATGATAGGAACATCCCTGGGGGGGAAATGAGGCCAATAAATGCAGGAGGGGGTGAGCAGCCTGGTGAGCCCCCCCCCCTGAATGAGTGCATTTATGTCTTCATGATTTCAGCGGCGTACTTTTTGCACACGACCGCAGCCTGGGGCGTGTAATTCGGGGTCCACAGGATACTCCTGCAAGTAGGTCATAAGAACTGCGACTGGTGACAGCTGGCCGCACGCGGCACGTGTGTTTTGACGCGCTGCAGATAATTGAGATTTTCCGGAAAGGCTGTTTCATTTCGCGTAGCGTCCGTCTTGAGGGATAAGCACGCCCGTCATAGTAAGGTGGTAAGCGGGCCGCAGGCTTTAAGTGAAGCAGTTTCAGCGGTGTTGTGGGAGCCGTGTGACGTAACACTGCTGGTGCCTGGCGTCCCCCCCCCCCCCCGGCTACGTAGCCGGGCCTTCTTGTGAGCTGGGGCGTGCTTAGGGTGGGGAGGTGTCGGCTCGTGCTGACCGTTTTGCTACGGTTGTAGTGTTTTGGCGGCTGCCTAGTCAGGAATGTGAAAGCTTGGTGGGAAGACTGTCAGCAGCCATCCGTGGGTCCGGAGCCCGTGTGCTGCGGTTTGTGTGCGGTCTGCCCTCGGGGTCGTCATGGCCTCCTCGTGAAAAAGGTTTGCTCAAATTTTGAGGGTTTTTCCATAAATTGGCTCGTAGTGCAATAAGTCACACGGTTGCCTCTTGTCTGGTGGGAAGGAGTTTCCCTGTTGGCTGAACACCAGGCCTCCCAGTTTTTATTTTAATGCCATCTCTTTGTGGGGGGGGGCAATTGTGTATTATTCAGCTGTGATCAGAGTGTGATTTTTTTTTCGGTCTTAAAATTGAGAAACTCGTCCATCCCCCCCCCCCACCCCCAATAGTTAAACACGGTGTCTTGGTGTTTCATGAATGCCTGCATCATTAAACAGCGTCCGTTGGAGTGTGTGACCCGGGAGCCGCAGCGACAGGCCGTAGCGCGTGTGACCCGGGAGCCGCGGCGACAGGCCGTAGCGCGTGTGACCCGGGAGCCGCGGCGACAGGCCGTGCCGCGTGTGACACGTCGCCATGCGATTTCACATTTATCCTCCTCCGTGCTCGCGGCTTGGCAACTGCCGACTCGGCTGGACTCGGCTGGGCCTTCGGGAGTGTGGCGATTCCCTAGAAAACCCCTCTGCCTTTCAGTGTTTATTTGGCTGTTTTAATATCACCTGAATG
The DNA here is from genome assembly GCA_015164015.2 of Brevimyrus niger. Lineage (NCBI taxonomy): Eukaryota > Metazoa > Chordata > Actinopteri > Osteoglossiformes > Mormyridae > Brevimyrus > Brevimyrus niger. Next base: position 41,436,758 of record JAABNY020000001.1, read on the forward strand.
GCTGGATGTGACTCTGCTTCTGCAGTGGAGTCTGCATGGTGGGAGATTCAGAGCAGAATTAGCCAATCAGCTGCCGGCGTCGGTCTGGGGAATCGGCACCTCCACCAACAACACTTACCCCCCCCCCACAAGGGCCAGGGGGGGCGCTCTGTTGTCCAGTATGTGTTCCTCATTTTTGGGACTAATTCTAAAAATGGCCGTTTCTCCTGGAAATGTTGAAACTATAGTCTTGTTGACCTTGTATGTATTTTAGAAGCACAGTTTGTATCATGGACGCCTCCATGTCGGCTCACAGAAAGGCAGGCGGAACACGGCTGTTTTTATTTCGGGTCGACCTGTGAACGATTCCCCTCTCATCTGACACTGACTTCCCGCCTGGAAGGTGGATGGATGGGAATGAAACGATTCTGTTTCCTGCCTTCGCCGTTTAGCGTGTGGCTGCCGGTTTCCATGGCGCCGTCGGCCGGGGGGCCCTCAGGCTGCCGCCGTGCCGCCTATCTGCAGCTGTGTCTCCCGCTGAAATGTTCGCTGTGGGGTGGAGGGTCTCCCGTAGGGGGTGTCGACTGTAGGTTGGGGTCCAGCGCTTTGGCCGCTCTTTCTTTACCTTACTTGCCCCGCCCGGTCGGTCCCCCGGTACTCCGCTCTGTTACTTGGTGAACAGGAAAGCCCCGCTGAATTGGCCTGAATCTGCCCCCTTTGCGGCTTCCTCTTTCTCCGCAGCTCACCAGACGAGCGTGTCAGTCAGGTACAGGGTGGCATGAGTGTGTAAACGGTGAACTTACTGCGTGTCCTTGTCGGAAAATCCGAAATATCAGCCCTGCTTGCCGTCTAATTAGGGAGCATGCTGTCGGGGCGTGGAGGCCCCAATCCCAACCCTCCCCCCTCGGCCATGTGACATGCCCACCCATGCCTGGAATGATGCCCGGCAAGAGGAGGGAGCAGTTTCTGAGAGGCAGTCTCCTCTGTCATGTGACGGGCGGGACGCTGATCACAAGCATGATTACTTGCGTACGGATTTGGGAGCTGATATTGAACATCTGACTCTCCTGAAACGAGTTATGTAATAAGCAGGGAGTCACGTGATTGGTTTATTAAGCAAACAAATTGTATGAGGTGCTGAATTATTTGGGGGGAGGGCTGTGGGCTCACTGCACACCCCCACGGTAACTGGCGCACAGGTCAGTGCCGTCCCCGGCTGCTTATGACACCGCGCTGTCCTGCCGGGATTCCGCCAGCAGGGGTGCTGTAGGCGTTTCGTCTGGTTGCATTTGGCATTGATTAATCTGTGGATGTTTATTGCCCTGGATATTAAGCGTTTAATGTTGTAGTGTTGTCATTTCCATCAGTGCAAAGCTCAGTTTTAATTAAACTGTGAAGGTTGGAAAGGTAATTACAGGTAATTCATTTTCTTCTGTTTGGGGCTTCTGGCCCGGATGAGTTTTGTGGGAATTGTTTTCAGCGAACGTGCTTTTGCCTGCGGTTTGCGGTGAAACTGGCCACGTCCGCCTCGCGCATCTCACTGTGGCATAACAGACGGTGTCCGTAGCCTGCCAGCGCGTGCAGTGAAGCGTGCAGTGAAGCGTGCTGAGGCCCCACCCCCTCCCACCATGCACCGGCATGGCTGCTCCCATTGGGGAAAATATCTTCAATCACCTTCTTTGTCACGTGACCGAAAATTACTGAAAACTTGAGTGAATCCTTCGATCCTCCCAGTTGACGTCAGACGGCAACATCTCAAAAGATCAGGCCGTTTAATAACATACAAACGGAGCCTAATGAGTAATGGTTGGAAAAGTTCCCGCTAGAGTAGTTGGCCAGCTAGCGACTTTTCTCTAAACCCATGCGCCGTGCGGAGCAGTTTGTTAGCTCTGTGCCTGAGCTCTCTGACGGCAGCGCATTGTAATTAGGCTGCAAGCCATGCGATGCTGGAAGCCGGTCCCTTCTCCACCTTGCGAAGTCCCCTCACCTCCCGACTGCGCAAAGTCGCCTGGGGTCAGGGTTTGAGAGCCGATCGTCCCCCCCGACAGCCCGTCTGTCCTTTATCCAGCCGCCTGTGAAACGGTGACCCCCTTCGGTTTGGCCACTGGGTCATTTTGTAAGCGGAGGAAGTCCTCCCAGTCCTCAGGAACCCCCAGGGTCCCCATTTTTGCTTGCAGCCAATCGGGAACGGCTCACCTGGTACCGCTGTGCTGGGAAGGAGCAAAGCTGTGCGCTCTGCCGGTGTCCCGGCAGCTCCCGGAGGTCCGCGGTGCCGGCTTCCTACCGAGCCGCTCCGTCCCCAGTCGGCCGCGTGGCGATGGGTGGCCCCTGCCCGTCGAGTGACTCGTCAGTCAGCCTGACTCATTTTCTACAGCTGATAGACTGAGGAGTCGATCACTGGCAGCCCTTCCCATGTCCATGTGACAAGCAGCTTAAGGCCTGGTCCCAGTGCCGTGTCCCCCTCTGTTTATTTTCTGTGCCCCTGGTCTTGGTCCCCCCCCTCCAATTCAGAAAGCTGGGGCTCTGAATCGGAGCCTGAAGGTGGCTTGTTCGCTTCAGCTCAGCCTGCAGGGCTGACATTTCCCCTCTTTGTGGTTTTCGTGTAGTGTATTTATTTTTTTATTTATTTATACTTCTCAACGCACTCGCGTGTGCTTTCCGGGGGGGGCGGGTCGCTGAGGCAGGGGCTGCGGCTTATTACTATAATTCCTGCACCGTTTATGCTACAGTGATTGTCAGTGACGTAACTGCCAGTTCCGTGGCAGGGTGGCGCCAGCGAGTGCAAGACGCCTGTTTGCCTTCAACTTGTGTACAGTTCCTGGGTATTAATGAGAGCATAAAACTGCTATTAAAGAATCTACAGGCATTAGGAAAGCTTTTTTTTCTCTCACTCCACACGAACACGAGCCCTTGAACAATTTGAGGGAGGATGTTTATCTGAAGTGATTTTACGTTAAGCTGCCGCCCACGTTAAGCCGGGACTTGGTGTTCAGATGTCGCGCGCAGTGGCGGTTGGTGAGGTCAGCTGACCCCTCAATGTGTCCTAAGGGTGCCTGTGTTCAGGCCATTTTGAGCTGAGAACCGGGAAACGTGGAAGGGGAGTGTGGCTCGGAGTGCCGGTCTGCCGGGTCCTGGCTGGTTGGTGTGGAGGCTTTGTGCAGCTGGGTACTTGGCACTTAATCGCATCACCTGTGTTTACCATCCTGTGGTGTCTCGCGTGCGGCGTTTCCGCCCGGCATGGCGGCACATGCTGGTTAGTTTGTCATGTGACCCTTCTCTCCTGCCCCTTTCCCACAGGCCATTCGCTGCTATGACTCTCTGATCCTGAAGGCCGAGGGGAAGGTCGATCCTGAGCTGTTCTGCCAACTGGGCCACTTCAGCCTGCTCCTGGAGGATTATCCGAAAGGTAAAAGCCCCTCGCCGCGGCGTCGCCGGGGTTCGCCGTCTGTGTTTGTCTTCAGCCGGGCCAGACCGCCGTCTCTGCTGTGTTCCGAGAGGCTCCAGCGCCTTCGGCGTCTCGCCGCCGTCTGCGCGCCGCGTTCCTGCAGTCGGAGCTCTGGCCGGGTTACTCTGCGGATTAAGATGTCCCAGCTGCGCGTCTCCCGGCCGGGACGATGCGACTGAAGCTCTGGTCACATGGTGTCGACGGGGCCTTTCCTGTCCTGTGGAGCCGCGTGAGGCGTCTGTTAAGGGAGGAAATGGGGGATTCCCTCCGTAAGAGGATATCAGGTGGAAATGGTCGATGTGGGCGAGGAGGAGGGGGCGGTTTGCGTCCCGTGTGGATGGTGTCGGTGTTGAGGAGACGCACAGTGAGGCTGTGTGTGAGCAGCAGGGGGAGGGGACTGGCTCCTGCTGTTTTCTCATGATGGAGTGTTAGTGAGAGAGTGCTTCATGGCTGGGGGGAGCTACTTTCCTGCCTATAGCAGCAGGAATTTGCCTGTCCCTCAGAACTGGGGTGACTCAATATCTGAGGGGCTTTGAGGGGTCGTGGTCCTCCCAGCTCCCTGCCAGACCGGACACAGTTTTGTTTTGGTTTGAGAAACTCTGGTTTAGGAGGTCATGATGGGGATACTGTGCCCCCCCCCCCCCACTGCCTGTCATACGTCTGCCAGCGAGTGCTGTGCGGGTGCTGTGCAGGTGCTGTGTTCGGTTACGACAGTCAGCCTGTGCCCTGTGAAGCTGTGAAGGTTTCTCATTGTCGAAACTCGGGTGATAACGTGATAACATTTCATCTATGATGCCCAAAAGCAAATGTACAGATATGTTTGTCAATCAATAGAAATGACACCAATGTTAGGAACAGACGTATTTGCTGCTGATTCAATCAGATTGGTGCTGTTGGGAGGGAGGGCACCCCCCCCCCCCCCCCCCCCCCCCCCCCCCCCCCCCAGCCAGAACCAAGCTCCGCCACCCGACCAACAAAAAACAAAAAAATAAAAA
>JAABNY020000001.1:41460715-41470751 GCA_015164015.2 Brevimyrus niger
TCTTTTTTTCTGCGGTCGTGGTGTAGTGAGTGCGCCGCCCCGGTGTTCACCCCTGTCAACCCCCTCCACTCAAAATTCATGGATTATTTTATAAACCCCCCCCCCCCCCCCCACACTTTGTACTTAAACCCTTAGATCAGGTGCTGCTCTCTGTGCTTTGAATCCGGGTCGACCACGTCACGCGATGCTGTCCACACGCACTGGAATTTGTGATGCTTCTCTTGCATATTACCATATGCCTTACATGTTTTCCAAAACTAATAAAAAAAAAAGCATAGCAAAAAGGCTTAAGGATGAAGTGTGTTTAATTACGTTCGCGTCACCATTGTCCTCTTTATGCGACACGGCGATCACAGTCGCTGAAATGAGCATGCTCTCCGTATCTCTCTGTAACAACTCTGATCGCGCTTCTTTTTCCGTGTTTCCTTGACAACGGAATACAGAGATATCATGAAGCCTGTATCAATGGCGCCGGCTGAATATGAAGCCTTATCGCGCCACATTCATTAGAATCGTTGTAAAACTACTGGGATATTTCTGTCAGTAAGCTACTTCCTGAGGCGTTTGATAGTAACCTCTTGGCGTCGTTTAATTCGGGATCGAGCCGTTGACGTTCGTCTCTCGCCCCCCGAGCTGCCGCTCTCCGTGTTTCACGCAAGTTCACGTGATTTCACAACGCACAAGATGAACCTCTCAAAGCCTCCGTTGGCCCGGGGAGTCTGTCTGCGATTGGCAAGGCGACGTCGGCTGGCTTTGAGTGTCTGCCGCGGAAATTTCCGCAAAGCCCGAGGATTTCGGCGCGTTGGGCAGGCAGTCGGTGTAGCCGGAGTCTGGGTAGCCGTCCCTGTAACTTTAACAGATGGCAGTCGCTGGTGTGGACGCGCATATCCCCGGCTCAAGCCAGCCGGCTGAGCTTAATTTCCAAAGCACGTGGCGCATGGAATTCTGATGTTCGGAGCCGTCTCTAGTTATTGGTGTTTGCCGGAGCCAAAGAGCATCCCCGGTGGCTCAGTGTGGTACTGCAAGACAACTCCCCATTCTCCGTACCATCCAGCCTAGGATGCGATTCTTTCATTATTTCCACTTGTCAGTAGCCATTTATAAGTAACATTCTGGCTTCATCATCAGTCCGCTGGTTAGTCGAAGTCCAAAATAAATGACGGTTTTCGCATTTGGTTACTGCTACCCATACAGCGTGGAGGTCGGTACCGATGGAACAGCGCCTGAATTCGCGCTGGCAAGATATCCATATGCATGAAGGAGCGTCCATCACTATCCTGTGCTACATAAGGGGCAGGAGAAGACGGATGGATGAGTGGGTGGAGAAAACATCCATCGTAAATGGCTTTGGATAATAACATCAGCTAAGTACCAAAGGGAGGCAATGGCAGGAGCTTAAACAAGGCATCTTTCTACCATTTTTTTTCCCTATGAGTAATAAATTAAAGGAAGATGCCTTCGGGGAGCCTTCCGGAGCTGCGGTGCAACAGCACTAAGCCACGAGATACGAGCGACCAGCGCCTGTCGGCCCGAACGTGGGGCCGCCCGCCCGCCCGCGGGCCACGCATGCAGTTCACACCGCGCCCGCCGCTGAGGTTCCTCCGCGGCCGTATTTTCATCGTCTGTCGTCTCCCAGCCAGTGATGAGTCACCTGTCGCCACGGCGCTGGAAGCGGCTATCAGGCGTCTCGCTCCGTCCTGCTGCAAAGCTTCTTTTTTTTTTTTTTGTTATTTGCTATTTTTTTTTTTTTTTTATCCTGAGCTTTCTGGGAAAACAAGTGACTGAGCTCCTCCAAGAGCTCAATTTGCAAATGAGATCTATAAAGGAACAGTAGGACCTTGCATGCAAATAAATGATTTGCCCACCATCAGTCATCCAGAGGTGGGGTGTGGAAGGGGGGGGGAGTAAGAGATCTATAACAAAGCTAAGAATTAATGGCCTGTTCCTTTGCAAAAGCCAAATGCATTGTCAGCAAAGGCAGAGTCTAACTTCTAGACGTCAGAGTCGACTGAGAAGCAGCCAAAAATCATGGTTTTAAGTTGGAATACATTACAGTACATTAAACATAATTCCTCTCTGGCATGAAGGAATCAAATGAGCAGGATTTATAAAGAAGGGCACACATTACTACTGGATTGTTTTATCTTCACCTGTAAGATTTAATGTATGTTTTACCCAAAACAATCTTAGTGGTTGGGACTGTTTATGTCATCTTATGTTTCACAACGGGCACAAAAGGCTATTAGCAGTCATGTGGAACCTGATTTATAGTCCGGTGTTCCTCACTCCAGTCCTTTTTGCTCCCTCCCAGCTCCCAACACACCTATACCAGCTATCCGGTGTTCTTGATTGGCTGTGAGGGAAGCAAAAATGTAGACTGCCTTGGGAGTCTATGAGCAGCGTCATAGTCAGAAACGTGTTCCCCGCTGCAGTGCAGCCCGCCGCCAGTGTCGCGGGTTCGGATCCAGCCACCCAGACCTTCCACCTACTGCTGTGGTCTTGCGGGGGGATGTTCCCCGAGCACGTTGCCCAGGCACCTGGGATCACGGTGAAGGTCAGACCGTGTGAGAAGGCACGCTCCAGCCCAGGAAGTAATCGTGTCTGCCCCGGTGAGTGGAAGGTAGGCCTCAAGCACCCCCCCACCGAATGGAGCGCCAAGGGATCGGTGACATTCCTATATGAAGACGGAGTGCGGGAACCTGTCAGATGGAAACACAGCATGCCTCACCTGACAGAGGAACCCCAGAGAGGTTGGTTGCATAGATCAAGTACTCGTTGGGCAGCATGCATTGATTTCAGCAGAGAAGCATGTATATAAACGGGATGCCCGGTATCTATAAAGCTCATGCTAACCGCTGCCTCACAAATAGCCGTTACTCCTGCCAAAATCATAGATCACAGCCGATTAGATAAACTCGTCACTAGTAATAAAAGCGCTTTAATGAAAAACTGTGGACGTATTAAGCGCGGTTAATCTTTAATGACAGTAAATACCTTTATAAATTATTCTGCGTGACCCTCATGGCCATATTAATGGAAATTAATTACATATAATGACTTACTTTTCAGTGTGGCGAGTACAGGGAATCCTGACTATACTATACACATTCATAGTCTGAGAGAGCTTCTAACAGGTTCCAAGTCCTTTTCCTCAAGATTTTCAGCTCAGTCTACCAATTTCCTAAATGAAATTCAGCCTTCTGCAGCTCCTCTGCCACGCAAAGGGGCACATTATAGATCAGGGTTATTCAACTCGCGGTCCTCCGAGGTCCGAGCCCTGCTGGTTTTCCACCCTTCCTTCGCCTGTGAGCCGGGTGTGAAAACCTCTGACCAATCGGAATCAGTCATTATCAAATTTAACTACCTGGGAGAACTGAAAACACGGCCCGGATTTGGAATCTCAATTTTCATCCTTATGTTTCGGATTGCTTCCTCTTTGGGACATTGCGACATCCTGTGTGCTGGGCAATGATGTCAGCAGTGACATTTACCCCCTCATGTTGAGTATCTCACAAACGTGAGTACACCCCTCACATTTTTGTAAATATTTCGTTATATCTTTTCACGCGACAACACTGAAGATATGACACTTCGATACAGTGTAAAGTAATCAGCGTACAGCTTGTATTAAGTGTGAATTTGCTGTCCCCTTAAAATAACTTAACACACCGTCATTGATGTCTAAACTGCTGGCAACCAAAGTGAGTCACACCCCTAGTGAAAATGTCCAAATCGTGCCCAAAGTCTCGATATTTTGTGTGGCCGTCATTATTTTCCAGCACTTCCAGCCTTAACTCTCTTGTTGCCACGGTGAATCCTTTTCCCCTCCCCCACGACGACGTCACGACATCACATCTGGATCTGGTGGATGTTAGAGACCTTGCATTCCTCCACCTTGCGTTTGAGGCCCCAACAGATGCTCAATAGGGTTTAAGTCTTATTTTTGCACCCCAGGATGGAGTTACTCTGTTGCTGGGGCGTGTCTCTTCTTTTTGCCACACCTCTGGGTCATTCTGAGACATCCTAGATTTAACCAGGTCTTTGCTGAGCAAAGCCCCATCCCCAGAGGCAGGTTCCCGACCCTCTCGGTGTTCCGTCTCCTTCGAAGACGCAACCTCCTCAGAACGAATGGAAGAGGACCGCAAGAGACGGCCCACCAAGCGCTACAGACATCTCTGCCTGGCCCTTCTTTGTGCTAATGACAAACACCTCCATTAGGGTTCTGGTGACTTGAGAACACAACAGCTTTGGCCCAGCGGCGAGGAGGCTTGTTTTTCCAGGCCGAACATGAACTTCCCAAAAGTTCCCGAATCTCGGCACAGTACATCTCCAGGGTCTCCATCCTTTGGGTCGGCAATCCCAAGCTCAGCGAGCATCAGCTCTTGGATGCAGAAACCTGCGGCAACCATGGCAACGAGGCTTCATCAGCTCCCGCTGGCTTTGTTCCCAGCCCTCAAAGGAAGGGTGACCTCTTCCCCAGACGGACTCTCTGTCATCTGATCTGAAGGCCTGAAGTCATATCCTTAAGCTGACTGTCATAAGACACCTTAATGTAATGCCGCATAACTTGAGGAAGTAAGATTGCTGTGCTGCAGCTTTTCCCCCTTTCTTCTGCACTGTGCCCCAGAACTGCTGGGTCTGAAGGAAATTTCTTTTCTCACTGTGCGATCTTAGCTCTTCAGCCGCCTTTGATTCCTGCTCAGATATAACCTGACCACAGGGGCCGCTGACACATCTCGGCGCGTTCCGAGCCCCGGGGCACGTTGAAGGAAAAGCCGCCACATTCGTTGCTTTGTTTCCAAAGGGGGCTGGCGTGATCTGTGGGGCTTCGAGAGTCCGTGAAAGGGGAGCTTTCACTAAAGGGCACCGAGTCAGCGTTTCCAACGCTCAGGAGCAAAATTTCTTTCCCACTGAAGTGGGAGACAGAAAGTCTGCCCTCTTCACGCACATTTCTTCACCGATCCTTACTGTACTTTTTCCTTCCTCATTCTTAAGGCTGCCTGCCTCAGTCTCTATCCCAGTACCAGTTGTATTGATTGTTAGCCGGCCGCCCAAGGCTTGGCCACATAATTTATTCCTCGTGCGAAACATCCCAGCAGGTTTAGAAGATGATGGATCTTGCAGTGCAGCCTCAGGCAATAGCTCATTCAATCTGTCCCTGTGTTCATTCTCACCCGTTATCTGAATCTGCTGCTCCCTAAACCTAGCAGCCAGTCCGACATCCCTATTTGATTCTGTCCTGTGTCTAGTCTTCCACACCCGATTGACCATGACATGTGGTTCGATGGGGCCAGGTGTGGGTGAAAGAGCCGCTTGCCCCGCCAGCTCCGAAGGATCAGACATGGTGGACAGAATCTGCCCCAACGTGACCCTCTTTGTGTTGGGAGTCCAGTAAGAACCTGCTTAGCATCAGAAATTTCATTGGTTCCCCACAATGGAGATGCGGCATCGATCATCGCTGAGTAACAACTCGGGTAACGCGGAGCTGCAGTGCTTCTAAAACCTTCTGAAAATCCCTCGGAGGGATGATCTCTTTAGGCAGCTGCTCCTCGCACAGGTGAAACCGAAGTTCTCTGTACGGCCTACTGAGGTCCCCTTGAATCTGGGGAAGTTGCTCCTCAGCTCGCCCTGGTTCCTCCATCCTGGCCTGCAGCGAGAGGGCGTAGATGCCCTGTGTAGTCACTTCCAGAGCCTCTATGCTGTACTGCTTCAGGATGCGTTGGTATTCATAGCCACAGTCCCTGCGCCTGTAGTGGAAAATTGTCTGAATCCGTGTTCAGGGAGGAGTCCTCTGTCAGGGTTTGTTCTTCAACTCCTCCCTTCCTTATAGAAGCTTCTTCATCCCCATGAGAATAAAAAGAAGATTCTGGATCTTTGGGATTAAAGACATGCTCTCGTCGGCTGGTCTTTCTGTGCCTATTTGTACTGAAATGATGGTTGAGTGGTCTTTGAGGCGCACCCCACCGCTCATTATACGCCGAGTCGCCATATCTGGGTGACTGCTGGACATCGGAGAAGGAAAAGCTCTCCGATAGGCCCAGCAGCTGTGGGATCGATGCCCAGACCTCTGAGCTCAGTCCCTTCAGGATGCACGGGTCCTTTAGCTGATCTACGCTGAAATGGACATTAGGGAAACACCGTCGTTGTCGGCTGGTAAACGTCACCAGACCCAAGGGGGCAAACTGACTGCAAGTCAACCATCACCATCATTTCAACGAAGATCTGAGGAGAAAAAAAAAGAATACAGAGAAGGTGGTGGGGGATGGTAAAAAAAAAACAAAAAAAACCTAGTATCTTACTAGTCATTTGCAATTTATTCATTTATTCGTACCTTATCTTGGTCTGCTCCTTTGTTTTGAAGTCTCACAGCAAGCTGATATTCTTTGCTGTCCACAGGAAAAAAATGTGTCTCCCATACTGGAGGACTCTCTCAGCCACGATGTGCGAATCGCCAAAGCCAAACGGCCGGGGCCGAGGAGGGGAGGCCAAACAGAGTAAATCCTCTCTTGGCGCCGCGTCGCTCCATCGAACAGCAACACAATCTGATGGAGGTGCAGAGGGGGCATCCTGATCGATCGACGTTTCAGGTTCAGGGAGTGTGAAAGCAGCGGTTAGTCCCGCGCTGGATCTCTGAGAGGGCCGGGGTCCTGCTGCACAGCTGCGTTGTCACCGATTTCACGGGATATTTTGCTGCACTGCTTATTGTTACGCTGTTATTTTATTATTGTAGTTCTGATTTGTATATGAAATTTTCCCGTGGTCAAGAAAGTCCATGAAAATAAACAGGAATAATTTATGTACTTACATATACAACTATCCAATAATATCCTGCCTTCATCTGGAACCCCTAACGTGCGTCCCCTCCCCCCACTGTGCTGCTGGGTGTGGTTGTTACATCCGACCCCCTACCTCCACTAACCTTTTTTTTCCAAAGATGATGAGGGCAGAGGTTGGCGTCATCTTGGTGACAGAGACAAGAGGTTATCTCCCCTCCCCCATGCCTGGACCTCAGGAAGTGAACGTAGAGCTTGTCTATCAACCGTTAATCCTGAATGTCCGCGGGGAGACCCCGCAATCTGACTGTCTGGTCCTCTGCTGCCATCTGCTGGAGAGGATGTGACCTGCTCCACTGCGGATTGTCTTGTGGGACGTGATAGTCATAGACCGCTCACTGATTAGGCACCGAAAGGGCAATAAGGGTTCGAAAGCATTGCATTCTTTTCTTAGAGTTTCTGTCGAATGTAAGACTTTTATTACTGTTAAAGCGTGGAATTGCGACTTTCCAGGCTTTAAAATTCAACTAACTCTGTCGCACTGTTTCACTCTGATGTCTACATGCAGTTCTGTTTGAGAAGTGTTTGTCGTAAACAACACTCGTAAAATATAATTATTAGCACTGACCGGCATGGCTGGGTACCAGCATAACCAGCATAATGCATGCTGGTTATACCAGTATATGTGGTGTTTTGGCGCAAGTGGGACCAGCACCATCAATGAGATTTTGCTGAAGTACCAGCATCATGTGCAGTTAGACCGTCACATCTATGTCCACCAGCTACACCAGCACCAAACCAGCACTTTCTAGCACCAAACTAGTACTAACTGGCATGATTTCCAAGCTAGTCGTCGCTGTTCTTTTCCCCAGCAGGGGTATTTAAAATAACTGTGAACTGAATGACCGATGACACATAAATGTAATGTTAATTTCTATTATTATTCTATATTATCGGCTTTTTGTAAAAATGAAAAGAAAGTCTAGATATAGTAGCCTACTACAGGAAAGACTTTTTTTGGTATAAGACGAGTTTTCCTTTCGCATGACTCAGTTTGCAACTGCTGTTCGAACTCCGCACTAAAGTTGAAACCACCACAGGGCTCCACCTTTTAACAGCTTTTAACGTTTTAATTAGGAACTGAAATCGTAGCATGATGGAACATGAAACAAACGTCTACGTGCAGTATCCGTGTAACAAGTATTGAGTGTTTTTTTAGTCAATCCTTTTTAAAAGGAAGCAGCGCGTAATAATTTACTGCAGTTATATATCACCACTGTCGGAGATAGAAAAGTATGAAAAAATTTCAAACAGACGTTTTCAATATTGTATGACTGAACTGATATTTCCATTCTTTATGTCTGTCAACCTCAAGCACAGCAGAGAGGATCACCGAATATCCATCTTGATCCGCAAGAACTGATGCATTTTTATTAATCCTATGTATATAGTGGAATATGTCTGCTTAAAATCTGTTTCTAATACAATATTTAGAATTGGTCAAAATTTGGTTAAATGGTGGCAAAAATATAAATATATATACAAAAATTCAAGGAAGTGTGAAGACCTGTAGGTTACCTAAAATGGCAACACTGTCATTATTGGGCTTAAAAAGAGAGAATCTCGTTAACGAATTTTGTCTCGGCCAAATAAAATACCTGTCGTCGAAATACAGGGAGAACACACGTGAATTAAACACCTCCGAGAAAAAGAAAGTGAAAGGGAATTACTTTTGGTCGGTGTTGGCACTAAGTGGCGTAAAAGAACGGGAGGAAATGTGGTCCAAGGCGGCTTCATTCGGTTGGTCAGCAAATACGTCCACTGACCACTTTATGAGGTACACCTGTTCGACTACTCGCTGAAAAATATAAGGCAATCTTGCGTGAACAGCACGATGCATAAAACCATGCAGATACAATAGCCTCAACTGCTATTAAAGTTACACTTGTTCTTCTTTTTGTTTTTTTTTTCTCATATTGCAGCATATCTACAAAGGCTAGTGCACCAGGTCACAGTGTACTTTTGTGTCGCTGTGCATGATAGCACTAGACATTGTGCTCTCGCATTCGATTCTTAGAGTCGTCGCTGTAGTTGTGATACCCTGCCTTCACCCCAGGGGCTTCTGGGAAACATTCCTAAAATTCTTTAAACAGGTAAATACCGGTCAGGATCGGCATGTCTTGCAAAACAAAGTTTAGCCGTCCATAGTTGCAGTTGTCTCACATTCATAAAATGCTGTCATGTTCAATCAGTATGTGTATAAATGTAACATTTCTCGGTCGTCACACGCATATTCGTGCTTGAGCCACTGGGCACCAAGCGCATTGTGAGCCTTGAATGCTGATCTTGTTTCTCCTGGCAGAAGCTGATAACAGCTCATTTGGTTGACTTGCCAAGTTAGTAGCATCCTTACAACATAAGCTTCCACATCTTTCTCCAGTCAGTAACTGGTTTCACAGCCAAACAATGCACCTTTCCTTACTCCTGCTTAATACCATGACGTTTCACCTTGAGGTAGAAAGGTTTAAAGTTACTTTTATTATCTTCCTGGGAGACTTTGCTGATCTTTCCCTGTAAATTCCCATGAATAAAATATGGTGAGTGAAGAGTGACTTCCTTGTGCAATCAGTAACCAAAGATAATGTTTTTTCTCCACTCTTCTTATAGTAATGGACACGCCTCTCTCCCTAGGGCGAGCCAGACATCTGTAGCATGAGTGCAGGCTGATATATAAAGGCAGCGGGGAGACCTTGCTGCTTGTTTTTCCCCAGACACCCCAAAAGGAAAGAGATGCATGCAGGACAAGGCTTTGCGCTGATTTGTTTCTGGGTGGGACTGGTGCGGACTGAAGATGCAGCCCAGTGTGCGACTGTGCCTGATACTGGGAGCTTGATTTCCGAGTTGTGCAGCCTGAGATCCCGGGTGGAGCAGCTGGAAAAAGACCTGAAAGGTTGGGGTTAGTCTTCGACTTTACTTATGATCTCGCTGACATTCCATTTTCGGCTCTTCATGACACAAACTCGGATTTTCCGTTCAGCTGTCCCAAGGGTGGCCTTTTCTGCAGCCCTAAAGGAATCCGGATCTGGGAACATCGGACCTTTCCAGACGGACACAGCCCTCCAATATGCAAAGGTGTTTACCAACATCGGTAGCAGCTACAACCCATCAACCGGTAAGTTCTGAACCACCAGAGGTGGACATTTCAGGTCCAGAAAGTAAAAATCCAAACCAGGATTTTGTTTCAACCAACCAGTTGAGTACTA
>JAABNY020000001.1:41492465-41506062 GCA_015164015.2 Brevimyrus niger
ACCACCACGCCCCCCATCCGTCCCACCACCACCTGCCGGTTCCGCCCGTCTCGCACCTGCCGCCGCCCCCGGCTCTCTTCAAGAGCGAGCCGCTCAACCACCGCGGACACGAGGACGGCTACATGCGGCATATGACCCCCCCCGACAAGGGCACGGGCGCCCCCCCGCACCACTGAGGGCCACTGCCGGAAGGAGTGACTCGCACGGCGCGGCGGACACTGGCCCGCTGGACACTGGCCCGCTGGACACTGGCCCGCTCTCCTGCCCGGCCAGCTGGCCCATGTCTCACCGTCTCCCTGGACTCTGGGGAGAGACGAACCGGGAGCTGGAGGGGGGGTCTCCGCTTCCAGGGCCGCCTGTCTCTGTTTGACTGTGTGTGTGTATCTGTGTGATGAGAGGCCAGCCCCCCCCCAGCCCTAGGCTCTTGGCCCCACGGTGCAGAAAGCACCCAGCAGTCTGCTTCAGGACTCTGTGTCTGGGGGTGTCCATCAGACAGCGGCTTCTCGTCGTCAAGCTCGTTAACCTACCGCGAAGCCACCGGGGGGGGGTCACGCGTTCCGTTCTTCAGCATTCCTTTGACTCCCACGTCTCAGCGTCTTTTTCCCCCCCTTGTCTTGTGTTTGGTGGTCAGATGTCAGCAGGGCCCATTTCTGCTGCCCGCAGGCTCAGATCCACTGTCCGAGGGTCATTTTGGGGGGGGTCGGCATCCTCTAGGCCCCATTACACGCGACAGTCATATCACAGATTTCTGTGTCGACGGCGCCCCCTAAGGGACAGTGCCGCACGCGTTCTGATTGGCTGGTCTTTGTAGTGACATGTTTCTTTTGTTATTTTCTCTTCCCCAAATGGCTGCTCTGACTGTAAAACCCCTTAAGCTGCTGCTTTCCAGATGCCTGACATTTTGACTGACTGTTTGGAACTGACGCTGTTCAGGAGGATCCTCCCGGCCGCCCCCCCNNNNCCTCCTCCCTCCCCAGCTTCCTCACTGCCAGATGGCCTGGGAGACACCAGAAGCTCCTGGGGCCCGAGGCACCGCTCCCCAACGGTCTGAAACGCTGCTGTTTTTCCCTCTGGTTTCCTGTTCTCCTATTAAGAAGCGGCAGCTGTGGCTCCTGGGGGCTCTTCTGTGAGCTCTTCTGTGAGCTCCTCTGCCCCCTCTGGCCTCCCAGCAGGTCTGTCACTGTTTCCAAATCTCACGCATCAGGCCCAGTGCCTACAGACGCCATTACCTTGCCGTCGGTGTCCCGGCTGCCTCTCCAGTATGTGCTTTCCCCCCTGCTCTGGTTCCCAGCTTGCTTTGGACAAATCCAGTGTTTCAAAAACAGAATGTTTACCGTTCCGTCAACCCCCCCCCCCCCCAAAACAAAACAAAAATTATTATCCACAAACAAATACTACAGAATTGGAATGTGGATTTTAAAATGGTTTATTTAACAGGCCCAATTTAAATGTTTAAATTGGTCAGAGGAAATTAGAGAGTGAAAAGTCTTTTTGTTTGCAAGTTTGATTGAATAGTTGGCGAATGTGTCCTTGGGCCCCTGTTGTTAATGACGCAGAACTTTCCAGAACCCACTGCGAATGGCTTTTTAAAGTCTCTGTTCTCCATCTTGTCCACGAGCCGCCATTACGTAGACTCTAGCAACACCGAGATGGCGAGTAGGGTGGCTTTTCTGTGTGTCCTTACCGTGATTCCGCATAACCCCCCCTACCCCCTTGGCCATCACCGTGGCAACAGGCAGCCATCCGTCTCAGGTACCTCCAGTCAACTTCCAGGCACCGAACCCTTCTGAGCTGCCAGCCTCAGAGGAGGGGTTCCGCCCCCCACCCGCCCGCCGAGAGCTTTCATCCCACATCTGCAGGACACACATGTTCCAAAGTGGCCCCCCCCACCCCACGTGCCTGACAGCTGGTGAATCCTCATCTCCTGCCCCCCCAGCCCCTCAGCACGAGCCTGGCTCTCACCTATGTGCTCACGCCCACCCCGTGTGCATCAGTTTGAGATCCTCCGACCTCAGTTGGACGGTTGGTCAAGTCTCATTTTCTAAAAATTTTAAGCATTTTGTTACAAAACTTTTTTTTTTTTTATCATAAGGCTGAGAGGTAAATAATGAGTTTGAGAGTAAAGGTTCGTATCACGTGTAGCACTCGTGTTGTGCGTGTCACTGCGTGTGCGAGAAAAGGGAGAGGAGCCTGTTCAGTCACTTTGATGGTGTGGTGTTTGCGTGTGTGACGGTGTACTGAGCTCCGGCAGCGACGGTGTACTGAGCTCCGGCAGTGAGCCTGTGTACTGAGCTCCGGCAGTGAGCCTGTGCAGCCAAGCAAGATGGAGAAATCCTAGGAAGAGGAACATTAACCGGAGGATTTCAGGACATTTCTCCCCGAGCCAGCTGTGATCCGCCATCGCCCCTCGCCTCTTCCGGAACCTTCCCTGCCGTGTCTAACCCTCTGCACTTTACCGCCGTGCACATGAAACGTGGCGAAGGGCCGGGAGAGCAAGGAGAGTCGCCTCCCTGGAGTCCGAAGCGTCGCCCTGTGGGGGGGGGAGGGGGGCTCTGCAGTAGGGAGGGAGGAGGATGAGGGAATGCTGGCAGTGAGGAAGACGGTGCCGGCTTTGGGAGTGCATCCTCAGCCAATGCTGGTCTGGGGGACCCCAGAGAATGGGGGGGGGGGGCTTAATGGTGCTCTCCCCCCATTCAGACCTTCTGAAGCAATCTGTCACAAGCCCCTCCCTGCCTCGCTGGACTCCGCCCCCCAGCCATCATTAAAACACAGGCTGTTCTGTCCTTTATATCGGTTTCCCATTTATTAACTTTTTTTTTTTTTTTTATTTTGTTCTATTGTATGACTCTCCCTTTATCTTTGTTATATAGAAATGCACTTTCTACTAAAATCATTGCTAGTTCAAAGAAAAGAAAAAAAAAAACAATACTGAGTTCTATTCTTTAAAGATGTTTTAAAAAGCAATCTACTTTTTATGTATTTTTAACCACTTAATGTAGCATTGTGTATTTTATTCTGGTGAGTGTCTGGTACCTGTCGCTCAGCGTCGCGGCTGTTCGTGCTCAGAGCAGCAGACGCGCTGGGCCTTTTTGATAATGTGCATTTAACAGACTTTATGCTAACTTTCAGAGTAAAACAAGTAGCCATAATTATGACCCCTACTGTGTTCCGCCTCTTCCTTCTCCCTTCTCATTATGGCCGTTTGACGCGTCCCCCTGTGATCCCAAGGCTGCCAGAGGCCGTCTCTGGGCCGTGTCACGGCACGGTTACTAAAGTTGATCGGAGCGTTGATTTGTACGTTAGCCCATTAACCTGCGTGATCCTTTCATAGTCAGGACTGGTGTTTGGGTGAAGTGGTTACTTTAATTTTCGGGGACCTATATACATATATATTTTTTTTTTCCACAACACTGGTTGAATTGTGAGAAGCTTGGTGCTCCCATTGCGAGGTGCAGAGCACTGAGAACATTAAACTGGTTTACTGCGATGGCGCGCTCCTCTTTCCTGTTTACGACTGCAGCCGCGCCACATGTACCGTGTGCCCTTTGTTATCGTGTCACCTCACACGCCACGGCACGGCTTTCAAGAAGACTCCTGGCACGGAGCCGCCCGGCATCGCGTCATGTCAGACGGAGATAAGGCCCGCGTCGCTAGGGCTGCTGCCTGGGGGGGGGCTGCTGCTGCCTGGGGGGGGGCTGCTGCTGCCTGGGGGCCGGCGTTCGCACCCAGGACCTGGCCTGCCACGGGGAGGCCTCTGGCCTTTGGTCTTGGAAGGACTCGCTCAAATGTCTGGTGCAGATTAAAGTCTTATACTAAGGTCTTCCTGTGGGACTGGATCTCAGCAGGAAGCTCTTGCTCTAACTGGGTCAGGAGCCGTCGGCCGGAGCCATACCGAGACCAATGATTGGCCCGGCCGACTGTCGGCACCGGCGCGCTCTGGGGACTGAGCCCCCGCGGTGTGACGGACGTCTGCATGGCTCGCTCACAGCAAGCAGGAAGCTCTGGAAGGTGTGAAGAGTAACTAACATGCAGACGACTTCTCAGCGTTACAGGAAATATGCATTCAAGAATCTGACATGAGAAGACCTGCTGTGGGCAGAGCCTGTCCATAAAGGGGTTTCCATGGTAATGGTGTTTACCCCTCATGTGGGGAGATTGACAGTGACTCCTGTTTGTTAGCAGTGTACATGGAGGGGGGGGGGGGGTTGTGGTGAGATAAGGGCAGAAAGTGGGCCACCCACCCCGTAGGCCCACTGCTGCTGTTAGGGTTCCTGCAGCATTTCTGTAGACTTCATGTGGCGTGTTATAAAAATACCCCCCCCCCATCCATGTTACTGCAAGTACAGGCTGAGTCACTGCTGTCTGTGTGCATGGGGGGGGGGGGGTCAGTCTGATAACATTGAGTGGGTGAAGTGTAGATCTGTCTGCCTCTCTGCTGTTCCTAGCTGAAAGTAGCCTGTTGGGGTCTTGCTTTTCCAGTACCAGGGAAAAGTGGGGAACACCCCCCCCCCCAAATACACACACACACAGCAGGCTGAGGAACGAAGTGCACATGGGCCCAATGCCACAGCTCAAGAGGAGCAAAATGTCTGGTAAGTACAGCCTCCCAGCCAAGGGTGTACCATGGGAAAGAGATTATTATACAGAGTGTTATTCGAGGTGATGTGTGAACCTGAGGAGGGGAGGGTTAGGGGCCCTGAACGTCGGGGAGGCAGCATCTTGTCTGCTGAGCGTCCTGAGGCCCAGGGGCATGAGGATACAAAGGCGTACGTAACTTACATGGTCAGGGAACGTGATACCAACATAGTGCAAATTCTAACCCATGGGGACGTACCATCCACCTAAGGGAGGGGGGGGGGGGGGATTGCAACCCCCTTCCAGTACAGAAAAACAACCCCTGTACTCCTTAGACTGGGTGGAGACGACAGCCCTCAAAATGCTCAACCCAAAGTTACTGTTTTGGATGTAAACAGATGGATTCTAGGGAAAATGTGGTTCCCGTGGTTTTACGTACCCTAAATTGCCATGAATCGCTCCTTAAGACGAAATGTACCTAAACCTTCCAATTAACCAAGCACGGATAAAATGAAACATACGGTGGAGTTTTATACCGCATTATGTGTAGTTTAAATTGGTTTCATCAAGGCAAAATGAGCAATACATGTGAACAAAACGGACCGCTTTCTCAATCGATAAATGGGAAGCGGAACGGCAGTGACAGACACTTCTAGGAGAGGTGCACCCCCCCCCCCCTTCCCAGTCCTTAAAAAGAGCCTCGTAGGCGGCTCATCATTGGCCGGCGTCCTGGGTCGTCTCTCCCTCTCTCTCCCGACCCCCAGTCTATAAAACGCGCCGGCAGCGCTGCGCTCTCCGCGGAGAGCCGGAATGCCCCCGGAGCGGACGCACGCACGCACGCACGCAGGACCGAATGAGGAACGGGAGGAAACTGCGCCGCATCATGACACTTTGACCGACGTTTTTGTGCACTAACGGAGATACAGCGCGCGATGCGCGTTGCCCCGCCGGACCGGATCGCTGCCAAGTGCCGACGCCTCCAGCGTCTCTCCCGCCGGCATTTCACTTTCCAGCGGTGATTCCTCGCTTGTTTTGTTTCATCGGACGGAGAAGGATATTTGCTTGATGATTTAAGTGACAGCAAGTAACCTTTTGTTCAGTTGTTCCTGGAAACATTATTTAACACACACATTTACTGTTTTTCGAATGATACAGAGACAGAGTTTTAAGATTAGTTTTGTTCCGTGGCAGTTTTGTTATATCCGACTTTGTACACTACTTACCGTATTCCCTGTCGTGGGGATGCAATGCCCTCGCAATTTAGTACCCAACTAAAGATGAAACCCTATGACAGTCTTCACGATGCCGCTTAGCACATGATATTATAGCAAATAACGTGAAAATGGACGGATTCATCGCGTGCGTTTTGGGACTTAATTTCCCTATTGTGACATCAATGGGATCTACCGCTTCTCCGTTTCGTAATTGCGTTTCCTTGTTTGTTTTTCGTTACAGATTGTCCAGAGGACTGCAGATACACTAAATTAAAGGTTAGTAGCATAATTATGTAACCGTAACGGCTAGAATACTGTCACCATGTTTACTTCGCCACTGTATGTAACAGTGCGCTGTGGACATGTTTTTGTTCATTGTATTTTTGAAGAATAATATTTGATTGTTTTACTGTTTTAATTTTTTTTCCAAGTTTAAAGCCTTGTTGTATGAGGTTTACCAAAAGTGCATAAATCTGCATTATATTCACTGCCCGAAGAGACGCAGAGACCGTAACAAAAAAATGAATGAATAGAGAAAAACATTGTGACTAATTGCATAAATAAAAAGCTGTATTAATTAGTCATACAATTTGTTATATAGTTTGTGGTCCGGGGCAGGCTAGATTCACACAAGACAAAATCAAAGAATTATTAATAGAACGATACAAATTTATATAGGGGTTTAATTTGCGGGTAAATGCACCGATGTATGTTTTTTATAAACCAGTAAAAAGCATACATTTCCGCTAGTTGGTCAACTGTTAAATGGCAACTTCCACTGTTTAATTTTATATTATATGCCAGTGTGGTGTTATACATCCCACTAATAGACACAGTAGTGCCCGGTAACGAATATCTAAAATATATATTTATATCGGAGTGACAATATTAAGGAATCTCTAGTTTTAGGTCTATGCAGCACAAACGGAATGTGAGTGTGAACTTTAATTTAATATAAGTTAAAATCGCACATGGACGTCAGTGGGACCGTGGTACAGTTCACTGGAACAGTGATCTTATTCGATGACGAGCCCCGTGTGGATGGGGTGGTTAAAAAACCCCTCCAGCGGAATATTGACGAAACGGGACCTACTATTATGGAATGGAGAAATTTGGATAGAGTTATATCTTCGAGTCATCCGGGCTTTTTTGTTGTACCGTCCAAAACCAAGTATGCATTGGCACAAGATAACATTTCGCTATTAATATACGAAGTGTTGTAAAAAGAGCAAAGTGACAATAAATGATGGATCCACAATCATTTTAAAATGTGTACAAACACAGGAGAAAGCAAATAAAGGGCGCTGGCTTATGGCTATATAAACGGTGATCTTGATGTGGTCTTGTGATTTTGTGTGTCTGTTTTGCTTTATTTGACGATCCTTGTCCTTGTTTTGTGTTTCTCATCTTTTAAATTCCCCCCCCCCACCCCACAGAGTGTCCACAGAGGGGGCTAATAAACACAAGAGAAAGGAGAGCCAATCACAGCGTCACTCGGTGTAGTAAGAACAGAGGCGGCCAATCATGCGGGACTCTGTATTCAACTGCTGCTTTCTCCCACCCCCTCCCCCAGGCGAGGTGGAAATCTTGAACCGGCGGCCGGGCAAAATGGCCGCCCCCACTGAAAAGCGCTTCCTGATATTTTTTGACTTCGATGAGACCATCGTGGATGAGTGCAGTGATGATGTGGTGGTCCAGGCTGCTCCCGGCCAGCGGCTTCCTAGCTGGCTGAAGGACACGTACCAGCCCGGGCATTACAACGAGTACATGCAGCGGGTGCTGGCCTACATGGCGGAGCAGGGAGTGACGGAGCAGGCCATCCGGTCCGTCATCGAGAAGATCCCCGCCTCGCCCGGCATCCTAACCCTTTTTCAGTACCTGCGCACCCGCACCCAAGACTTCGAGATTGTGTTGGTGTCCGACGCCAACATGTTCTTCATCGAGACCTGGCTCTGCCGTGTGGGTGCCCGCCAGCTCTTCCTCAAGATCTTCACTAATCCTGCATCTTTCAATGAAGATGGCCGCCTTCTCCTGGGGCCCTACCACGCCCACAACTGTCCCCGGTGCCCGGAGAACATGTGTAAGCAGGTCGTCGTGCGAGACTACCTGGCCAGGCGGATCCGGGAGCGAGGACGCCCCTACCAACACGTCTTCTACGTCGGAGACGGCGCCAATGACTTCTGCCCCTCGCTGATCCTAGGTCCCCGCGACACGGCCTTCGCTCGCCGCGATTACCCAATGCACAAGCTCATCGTGGAGGTGCAGGCCGACTTCAAGGCTGCCGTAGTCCCTTGGGCCAGCGGGGAGGATGTGGTGGCACGTCTGAGAAGGCTGGTGGAGGAGAAATAAAGCTTGAGGGCTGAGCGGATGGTGCGCAGTCACTGACTGGCACAGACGCACTTTCCCAGACACACAACCTCAATGACTCACAGAATACAGTATGTATTCGTGCCAGAGTGGCAGACAGGTATTCCTGTAATGAGATTTCACTCACAGAAAAAGAGTTAAAAATGTACCCTTGTATTTGTACCTTATGAGGTACAGAAATTGACTCTGAGGAACATCCCAAAGGTTTGAACAGCATTTATGTACCATCAGTTGTACAGAAATGTTCCCCAGAGTCCATTTCTTTACCTTAAAGGGTACAATTACTTGCAGCTAAGAATACAATTGGCAGACCCCTGAGGGTACAGTCCCAGTGACAAGCAACAAAAATAAGCGCAAGTATATAACTCAGGTGACCAGCTAAATCTGCAATACAACAGCGTTGCCTCATCAGCTGATACACTTCCACCTCCAAAAAAATTGTTCCCTGAAATTATCAGTGTCTAAATGAAAACTCACAGACAGAATCCAATATAATCTAGGACCAAGTTTCTGTTGAATAAAAACACATTTTGTCCCACAGATCTAGGCTTCTTTACATAGTCAGTGTCATAAAGCCGGCAAACTGATTAAAACGATCTTTTATCCTGTCCTCAGTTTCAAAGACTGATATCATGCCATTTAAGCTGGAGTCCTGTTGGTAACCACATCCAACCTCATACGTCTGATACTGCGATATCAGACAAGGACATTAGTGGTGTACTGCTTAGATTAGGAATGACTATTAATCGGACTTGGAATGATTAAGAATAGAAATTGAAATCTAACCAGCTAACTACCCTAACTTTGTAGTTTTTTTTTGTAATTGTGTAATGTAAATTAATAATAGCAAAACAAGTGATTTTTGGATGTCATGAATCTATGAATCTCTATTAGTTGTATTATTAGTCGTATTTTGTTGTTGTATCAGGAGTAATTATTTCACATTTGTATTTATTATTTTACTGATTCTTGACCAAATTGTCTTTTCTTCTATGAGCGCCACCTGCTGCCTTACATTAGATCGCGGGTCTCCTGTCGGTCATGACAGGTTTATGACTTTTATTAAACTATTTTTTCTCTTTCCTCACGATCAAATACTGAGATACACGAAGCAGAATGTTTTCTGTGTTCCATCACTATTATTTTATGCATTTTATTAACTGGATTGCCACGAATTTCTTCAGGTGCTGTGTCTTGTTCTGTCAGTGATTATTTTATTATAATGTTTTTGAAATTCAGTGTGTTTCATTCGTGTTTTAAAATTTACATGAATAAAAAATATATGTGCATTCCATTATGACAAAAAGGAATACAAAGCCATCAATAAAAATGGTTTCCTCTTTTACTGATGGTTTTACTTATTTGACATTTGCATCTCCTGTTTAATTAGTTTTAAAATGGACGGCATTTCTGATTTACGGCCTATATCTTCGTTCAACCCGAGGCTACATTTCATGAACGACAGGCATACTAATAAGGAAAATGTAGATCTTTCTGTCACACTACATTCTATATCACAAAAAGAAAAATACAATGACCAAATCCAGAGAATATGTATGACGTATAATGGAAAACAAATGCGTCAGTCGCACACATATTTCGGTCAATTCGTTGAATCAGAAAAGCAACAAATACCGTAGAGCACTTTCAGAAGAGCACATATGAAAATACAACCCTGATGACTTTTTTTCCGTGAAAAACAGAAAGACCACCTTTTTATAAACTGAATCCTACCCAGTTGTAATTATATTTGTTCTGTTACATTATCACAAATAAAACTAAGAAGTCGGGGTAGATTTCAATTTATGTTGAGTACAACACTTAACCTCTGTGTGGAAGAAACTTGAAATATATTGGTTCGACTAAATAGAGGCGAAGTGTTGTACTCGAACATAGGCCTAATTGGAATCCAAGTCTTTCACAAACATCATAATGCGTCAATATGTAAAAATACATATTTCCCTTTGGGAAAGTTAAGGTGCCGTTTTCAAAAGTGCAATTAAGAATAGTCTTAGCAAGAAAAAAATACAAATGACATTTCCTACAATTAATAGTGTCACCTTTATGGAGGAGTAGTCATCTCCAGCCTCCATATTTTTAAATGTAGCGCCGCATAGTGGCCGACTCACAGGTTGTAAAAATGCAGCTCTATTACACTTCCGAATCTGTTTTCATAGGGAACGCGCTTTTACGCAAGTGTTTTGAATGCGCATGCGCAACATCACGGGGAAGGCAAAAACGAGCCTGCTATCAAAGCGAGTCTGATAGTTTTAGTTTTATTTCACCATATTTGTTCACATTGACGTCTTGCTACTATAATCGTAAAACATTTGATGCTTGTTCAAAAATCATTAAAAAAAAAGAAAAAACAAAATAATGTGGCTTGTTTTTGAAAAGGCAATGTATTGGACGCCGAAAACCTCCCTCAGTCGACGCGCAACTTGCGTTTGCCGAATGAAGGGTCCTTGCGGTGCATGGCTTAGAGACGGAGTGGAAACTGAATGGTTTATTGGAATAGAGTAACAACGTACGCACACTTTATTACAGAGTCGTTTTCAAAGAAGTGATAGTATCAAAATCAGGTGAGAAGGCTGGGTGCATGTATTTCTGTATAAGTCCAATTTGCTGAATGCCCGTTGCTTTTTGCGATTCTTTTCTATTGAGTATTACATTAGCCAGCAATCTAACATTAGCTAAATGTGACGGATAGGTTGTACAGGTATAAAGCTACAAATTATTGTTTATTAAGTTAAAACAACGTAATGAGCAGAATAAGTTTGCTTGATTGGCATGACCGACTTTAAAGTGGAGCCATTCGTTTGCATTCAGTTACTATTCAGTATGCGGTGAGTTCAGTTTTGTATTTGTAAATGGAGCTTAAGTAAAAGAGATCGCATGCAACTTTCAGATTTTTCCATCATGGAGGCGGACCTGTACGAC
This sequence comes from Brevimyrus niger, assembly GCA_015164015.2. NCBI lineage: Eukaryota > Metazoa > Chordata > Actinopteri > Osteoglossiformes > Mormyridae > Brevimyrus > Brevimyrus niger. Next base: position 41,503,562 of record JAABNY020000001.1, read on the forward strand.
GAATTCGGAAATTATATTGGGCCAGAGCTAGATTCAGACGAAGATGATGATGTGGAAGCCGAGGATCGCGATGCCGATGAGGTAAAAATCTTGGCGGTCCCGCGACTTTAGTGGGACGTTAGCCAAAATGACTTTCTTGGATACTGTTTATGTGTCACTATGGCTGGCTACTTCCGCTCGGCGTGTTGTCATATAGTCCACCGTGTAACATTTTACATGTGTTTTGTCTCTAGGCAGACGAGGATGACGACGACGAGCAGGGAGATGCTGACGAGGATGTTCCTGGGATGGAGGTTGTGCTACATGAGGACAAGAAGTACTACTCCACAGCAGAAGAAGTGTATGGGCCAGAGGTGGAGACTATTGTCCAGGAAGAGGACACGCAACCCCTCACAGGTCAGCTGGACACAATCGAAAGGCAAACATAATATAACAATGATCAAATTGTAATACAGTGATGAAAAGAACTAATTTTGCAGATCTGTGATTTTAAGAGTGAAGTTTCCTCGCTTTTCAGAGCCCATCATCAAACCTGTCAAAACCAAGCAGTTCACCCTGATGGAGCAGGAGCTGCCGGCTACGGTCTATGAAATGGAGTGAGTGCCGAAGACGCAATTCCTCTACCTTTAATCACGTAATATGTGCATTGACCACTAGTTCAGCCCAGCTCCCCTACTTAGCTGGCACTTGTGCCCTTTTGTACTTCTGTGTAACCCTGTTTTTCCATTTGGCAGATTCCTGGCAGACCTGATGGACAGTCCTGAACTGATCCGCAACGTCACGCTGTGCGGACACTTGCACCACGGCAAGGTGACGGGTCTGCCGACGCCGCCGGCTCTCGGGTTTCTCCCGCCTGGCTTTTCCGACGCCGCCGCGCCGCTCCCGAAATGCACTGACGTGTCTTCTTCCCCGTAGACCTGCTTTGTGGATTGCCTGATCGAACAGACCCACCCGGAGATCCGCAAGCGGGACGACCTGGATGTGAGTGTCCCGGCCGAGCGCTTTTCAAAACGGGCCCCCGCTTCCTCCAGCTGCATCATTTTGTCCCGTTTCCGTTGACGTTGCCGATCGGCTTGATTGAAATGAACATTTCAGCTCTGAGTTCCTAGTGAACCTTTAATTTTTCTGTCTTACCCTTGTTTCAGCTGCGTTACACGGACATTCTCTTCACTGAGCAGGAGGTGAGCCTCGTACAAATCGGAATGTCCGACTTGATAGTGTGTAGGTTGTGTTTGCTGTGTGAATTTAATGTTGTTTTTTCTTCAGCGAGGGGTGGGAATCAAGAGCACCCCTGTTACCATGGTATTGCCAGACTCCAGGGGTAAATCCTACCTCTTCAACATCATGGACACCCCAGGTACAGAACGCACAGGCTGGTGTGCTGGGGGGGGGGGGGGGGTTCTGGCAGCATGTCTGTACGTCGCACAAACCTTTCCTGTTTCTGACGTCTTGTTCGTCTGCGTAGGACACGTGAACTTCTCCGACGAGGTCACCTCCGGGATCCGGATCTCCGACGGCGTCGTCCTCTTTATCGACGCGGCGGAAGGCGTGAGTGGCCGATCCGGGTCTCTGCTTTTGTGAAGAGGGCCGCTCGGGTCACGAGTGTGTCACTTCAGGTTTGAGTGTGAAAAGTGATGGTGAGCAAGGGTGTGCAGTTAGGAATGTTGGTGCAAGTAACCTTGTTCACTCTGTTTGGGGGGAAAGTGGGTGGTTTTCATGACCTCGGTCTCATCATGAGACACAGACGTGGGGGGTTTGGTGTCAGTGTACAGGCTCAGCTAGAGTTTATAGCCGCTGGAACATTTGGTGGTGGTGGGGGGGGGGGGGTTATGGGTCTTGCTCAAGGGCTGGATGGTGATGTGATGTCGCTTAGACGGCCGCAGAACTCCTTCGTGTATCAGCTCCCGTCTCCGAGCCGCATTCCAGAGACCGTCCGCCCGTTCACGCGTGCGGTGCACGCCCCCCCCCCCCTGCAGGTGATGCTGAACACGGAGCGGCTGATCAAGCACGCCGTGCAGGAGCGACTGGCCATCACCGTCTGCATCAACAAGGTGGACCGGCTGATCCTGGAGCTCAAGCTGCCCCCCACTGACGCCTATTACAAGCTGCGGCACATCGTGGACGAGGTCAACGGCATGCTCAGGTACGAGGCGTGGAGCCGTCGCCAGCCTGTCCCGGCTTCTGGGCCAAGCTGAAGGTTCTCCCCCCCCCCCCCAGTACGTACTCGACGGACGAGAGCGTGGTGGTGTCCCCCCTCCTGGGAAACGTCTGCTTCGCCAGTTCACAGTACAGCATCTGCTTCACCCTGGGCTCCTTCGCCAAGATCTACTCAGACACCCACGGTGAGGACGGCTTCTCCTGCCGGCTGCTCGCCGCCCACCTTATCCCCCCCCCCCCCCCCCCCCCCCCCCCCCCCCCCCCCCCCCCCGCCCCCCCCCGTCGGCGCCGCCCCAGCCCCCCTCCCCGCCCCAACACACTCCACACCCGTCACCCCCCAAGCG
>JAABNY020000001.1:41537125-41549055 GCA_015164015.2 Brevimyrus niger
CCCCCCCCCCCTCCCCCCCCCCCCCCCCCCCCGACCCCCACCCCTCCTGCGACCAGCTCCGGTGCTCCTGGCTCCTTCTAAGTGCGGAGTTGGGCCCTCAGCCCCAGTGCCAGTTCAGCTCATGCAGCCTCCAGGACCCAACTAACCCACATACTGTCCTTGCTCCAGAACGGATACTTGTGCTCTTCTGCTCACTTTTTTTTTTTCCTGTTGTGTTTTTTTTTTTTTGCCTCTTTAAATACTTACAAACGGGGTTTCTTCACCCAGGTCCTCAGGGACCTCCAGCTGGTTGATGTTCAGGCCCCCCCGTGTCTGGCAGGGAGCAAAACCGTCCACCGACCAGGGGGGGGTCCCCGAGGACCGGGTTTGAGAAACGCCGCTTTAGAAAACGCTGAACCGTTGTAATATTGCAAGAAGGGAGTATAAGAGATTTTAGAGCTGAGTAAGAAAGAAAAGCAGCACTTCAACAGCGAGGAGCAGCAGAGCGTTAAACAAACTGACACCGCATGAAGAAGAGAAATGGGGCATTTCATGCAAATGTTTCAACAGGAACTGGATCGATTTCATGGCCAAATGCCAAAGTACAGGTTTTCATATCTATATATTTAGCAAAAGAATTTAAATTTGTGAATTGCCGAAACAAGTAGGAACTGTGAAGAATGTTATTTAATGTTCATCGAGGCTAGAATACAGCATTTAATGTGTTTTTTTTAATGCAAAATGCTGTTTATGAAATGGAGAACAAATTGATCATTATCCTCAGTCATGGCAAGATAAATACAGGATAATGTCGAGCATTTATCACGCTTGCCCCTTGTTACTTTTAGTCTGGGCTTTTTAAAGGTGATTAAAAGAACAAATCGTAAATAAAATGGAGAATCGCTTACAGGAAGTCACTGATTTTGGTGGAGCTGCATGCTGGAATTCTGGTCCTGGGATTGGAGGTCTGTGAGGCTCCGCTTTGCTCTAATAGTTTAATGGCAGCTGAGCATCACAGATGGCCTTCAACTGCTGCCGCGAAACAAGCACCCGTCTCCCCGCCCCAGCAGTGGAGAGGAGCCTGGGTTACTGGCCGGTTGGAGTAATGACGTCTCTGACTTTGGCTTTATGGTTCGTATCTTAGCGATTGCTGTTCGCTAGACATTTGACAAAGGTCACTAGGTCTGAATTGGCGTTATACGTTTCATTTCGGCATAATTATCGGTTCATGAAGTGACTTTTAATGGCGAGTCGCTTCTGTAGACCTGAGGTTGGTTTATCTGAGCTGTGGTGAGACGGCTGGCGCGTCCCAGATGGATACGAGTGCCTCTTCGCGCGGGCCGTCTGTCGGCGCGAGCGGCGCGTTCTGACTCTCCCCTGTCCCCGCGTCTCTCTCTCTCCCGCAGAGTCTGCGAGGGGGCCGCCGAGGGGACCCCGTCTCCCCCCCCCGCCGTCCGCCGACGCCATGAGCTGGAGCTTCCTCACCCGGTTGCTGGAGGAGATCCACAACCACTCCACCTTCGTGGGGAAGCTGTGGATGACGGTGCTCGTCGTCTTCCGCATCGTGCTCACCGCCGTCGGCGGCGAGTCCATCTACTACGACGAGCAGAGCAAGTTCGTGTGCAACTCGGGCCAGCCGGGCTGCGAGAACGTCTGCTACGACGCCTTCGCCCCGCTCTCGCACGTCCGCTTCTGGGTGTTCCAGATCATCCTGGTGGCCATGCCCTCCCTCATGTACCTCGGCTACGCCATTCACAAGATCGCCCGGCTGGAGGAGGGCAAGGCGGGCGGCGGAGGCGCCGGCTACACGCACCGGAGGCCACGCAAGATCTTCTTCGGGGCCCGACGGCAGCACCGCGGGCTGGAGGAGACGGAGGATGACCAGGAGGAGGACCCGATGATCTACGAGGTTCCCGAGTTGGAGACGCGCAACGAGCCGCTACGGACAAAAACCAAGACCCGGCACGACGGGCGCCGCCGCATCAAGGAGGACGGGCTGATGCGTATCTATGTCCTGCAGCTGGTCTCCCGTACCCTGCTGGAGGTGGCTTTTCTGGTCGGCCAGTACGCCCTGTACGGGTTCGCCGTGCCGCCGGTCTTCGTCTGCTCGGGCAAGCCCTGCCCGCACAGAGTGGACTGCTTCGTGTCGCGGCCCACGGAGAAGACCATCTTCCTCATCATCATGTACGGCGTGACCGTGCTGTGCCTGGTGCTCAATGTCTGGGAGATGCTGCACCTGGGCGTGGGCACCATCTGCGACATCCTGCGTCGCCGCCGCTGCCCGCCCCAAGAAGAGCAGTATCAGCTGGGGTCCTTGGGGCCGGGGATGGCGGTGAGGGGCCCCGGTCTGCCTGGGAGTGAAGCCGGGGCAGCTGGCATTGACGGAGACTACGGCAGCTACCCCTTTTCCTGGACTGCCCCATCGGCGCCGCCTGGCTACAACATCATAGTCAAGCCAGAACAGATCCAGTTCACGGACTTGAGCAACACCAAGATGGCCTGCAAGCAGAACCGGGTCAACATCGCTCAGGAGGAGCAGCAGCAGTTCGGCAGTAACGAGGACAACTTCCCCTTGGGTGAGGGACGGGTCTCCATTCAGAAGGAGATGCATCAGTCCCAGGACCACCTGGAGCCGGCGGTCCAGACCTACAGCCACCAACATCATGAGGAGGCTGACAAGCACCAGAGCAACCTTGGCCAAGCCCCAGTGGAACACAAGCACCACCCTGGTTCAAAGCATGGGGGCAGTAAGGGCAGGGCAGGTAGGGGCAGTAATAGTAGTGGGAGCAGCAGCAAGTCTGTGGAGGGTAAGCCCTCAGTGTGGATCTAATGCCTTCACACTAGCTACGCTTCCTATCTCTGGACACCTGAATCTTACCTTAGGGGAGTGTCCTAATACTCTGGGCTACAGGACGGAGACCTCTGATCTCCAGCAGGCTTGTCTGTCCTCGCAAAGGTTGAAGCGATGGAAACGGCACCCGCAGAAGACGGAGCCCATGCGAGTAAATTACTGCAGCACCGCAATCAAGAACGGACCGATACTGTACACCCAGATGACAGAGGAGTTTCCATGCTGCTGTCTGCGGACAGTGTTACCTCAGCGTCACTCACAAGAGAGTCATCTGTTCTCTTCAAGATGCGAGTATCTGTCTCGGACTTTTTCAACTTGCGGTTTTTGGATTTGGAAATGGCATGATCCTTTTTTTTTCCCCCCGATTTCGTATTCCGTTCGACATTCAGTTCCACGGCGTTATTCAAGAAGTTGGAGATGCATTTTGTAGAATTTTGTGTCGATGTCTGTGCTGACATAATGCTGACTTCCCCTGTAGGAAACAAGTAAATAATGCATATTAAACCCTCTTCAGCCTGAAGGAGGGCATATGTTTATGAGAAAGAGTGATGGGAAGGCAGGATTTCAGCGGCAAACAAAGTGCCTTGAAGTGATTCAGGAGGTCTGCTTCCTACTGGTTTTTTTCCCAGTCTCTGAGGGAGGTTTTTTCCCTGCCACTTTCACCTCAGGCTTACTCTCTGGGGACCTCCGGCCCGGGATTCTCTGCTTTGTGACTAATGCTCTTCAGTGTCCGAGGGAGGCAGGGAATCACCTGGACTGGGGAGAAACGATCGTAGGGGACAGAGTCCAGAAGATCACCGAGAGCATGGAGGTGCTGTTTTTGACGCGGTGTGTTGGACCCAGCCTTCCGCCTCTGGCATCATCCACACGCCAATCCTGTTCATTGCTGTCTTGTTCTGGGGAGACCAAACACTTTCAACACTTTCTTCATTCTCAAAGAGGGGCGAATTTCAGGTGGATGTGTAATTCCGTATGGCGTCGTTTTCTCACGATCTGCGCTCCGCGGCCCTTTTTCCCCATGAACCCCAACCCTCTCGTCTGTCCTCCATCGTCGGAAATTCTGAACGCTGTTTTGTAGCAGATGGATGGAGGATCTGGGCCGAAGCCCCGTGTCATCTTATGCCTGCGCCATCTCCCAGGGCGATGCTTCCCAGCTCGTCGCATCCATTCCACGAGGAGGAAGATGAAAAGATTAATTAACGAAGAAGTTGCCTCAGGGATAGATATTTTGTTGTGCATGTATCAATAAAGCTCCCCTCCAGGATTTGGAGTTTACTTCTTCCTCCCTTCGGATTACTTCTTGTGAGTTTGTAGTGCTTTCAGTTGTAAGTAGAACCACTCTGGCTCTTGACTGCCCCCTAACGGTCAAAGACATTGATGCAGACATTTTTATGGATGAACTCAGAGGCCAGAGACTTGTCCTCGTTATGCATTAAAAAAAAAAACAGCCAAAAATAGTAGATGATAAAAAAATAAGAAAATGAATGAAATATCATTTGGTTTAGATTGGTACCTGTTCTGCAATGGGTTCGATCCCCAGTACTTTAAATGCGTCTCTGAATCTGCATTTAATGTACAGTGAGCAAAGGTCTGGTTTTTTAATTCCTGATTGTGCCCATTATGTGTTTCCGACGTTACTCTTCCATGCGGCCGTCACAGCCGATTCACGCCAAGCTAGGGGCTGATGCTTATCATTGTGCCGAAATGGACTGATCTTTCTTAAAACCCCCCCCTTTTTTTTTTTTTAGAGTGTTCAGTCTGGCCGTAAACGATGCGATGTCCTCAGTCAGCCGGGCACTGTTAACGCAGACGAAGGCTGGTGGCTTGTGTCATCTCCAGCCGTGGCAGTAGGGGGCGGCGCTGCTTTCGCACAACGTGAAGAGTCTTCCTCACTTCAGGGCTTCTGGACTTTCCGGATCTTCCACGTGATGTCTGACGCTAAAAGTGAAGACCACTGAATTAACACTGTCTTCGAAGTGTTCCGTTAGTTCTTTCTTTTTCTTTATTTTCTTTTAATTGTCAGGGATCATTGGAATGTCTGACACCGAAAGACCAGGCACTGTTTTCATTTTAACAGCTTCCGCCGCAAGGTAATGAAACTTCTGTGAAGCTCCGTTGTCTTGCGGTTTGGTAAGAAAAGCTGTAGCCATACTATTATAAGCTTAAAATGTATCCTATTTCAAATCCTGTTTTCATTCAGTATTTGCTAATGGTTTAATTGTCGTGGATTGTGCATTTCAGCGTAGCATGTTTCAGAGACGGTTTCTGAAAGGGTGTGTTTGGTATTAATGAAGGATCACGTTAAGATTCAAAGGAGAAAAAAAAAAAAAAGTATCAATAAATGATGTCCGATAGATCTTCATAAGAATAGTTTTCATTCATATTGTATGCTCAGTTTGGTATGATAAATTCAGTTTATTTACAATGGTTTTAAAAAAAAAAAAAAAAAAAATCCCAGAATGCTGTGCGTGTGTGTGGGTTCAGCCTGGCTTTCACTGTAACACCAAAGACTGTAGGAGGTCCAGTGAAAACACAGCAACAAGGTCATGTTATTTGTTTGGAAACTGGCGTCCAAGACATCATGCAGTGCTGACAGCGGCGTTCGCAGTTCACTGTACAGTTCAGTAACCAGAGCTTAGGGCTGCTACTGGTCTTCAGACTGGTACATGCGGGGCCGACCGCCACAGGCCACAGGCCTCGCTGACTCTCTCTCAACCTCCGCACCTATTCCCTTAATTGGAACTATTTGGATATTAAGTCATCTAACATCTTTCGGGTGTTTTTAGAATCGGTCAGGTGTTAATGAAGCGATTCAAGTATTCGATCAGCCAGGCTCTGGGCCCTGGAGGGAGCTGGGTCGCGCATCCTGGCTTTTAGAGTAAAATTCGTAGCAGCAGATGGTGTCGAGTCGTTGAATTACTGTAAGAGGTGAAAATCGTGAGTGAGGCGCAAGCAGGAAGGCAGCGGACCAGGCTGGGAGAGTCGCGCCGCACATTGTCTGGAGTTAGTCAGGCGGTCGGGCCGCTTTTCTCTTTAGATGGGTAGGAGGTGAGAGGCTGGCGACGGCCCTATGGTGCGGGCTGGTCGCGTTCGGGGCTCCGGGTGAAACTGCAGAGCGGGTCTCGTCGGTGCCGAACTGGACGCCGGAGCTCCCTGCCAGCGGCTCCCTCCTCCCAGCGGCCGAGGCCTTCCAGCTGGGGGGTCTTTCAGGTCCCACCCCAAGGCCCATGGGGAGTACAGTCAGGCATGCTAGCATATCGTGGCCCAGGTCATCATTGTCGGGCTCTGATACTACGGATGGGGGGAGCCCAGTTTCAAATAAATAATTATATACAGTGCGGGTCGAAAATCCGGACGCACCAGCTTTTGATGCATTTGTCTCTCTTTTAGCTGTTATTCACCTTTTAGTAAAAGGCCTTGAGGATATGAAATTATACCAAATACTGCAACAACCAAGTTGCACCAACAACCAAGTGTTCAAACATCTTGGAATTTTCTCAGATTTTAGACTCTTCCAAATAGCCATCTGTCAGCACTCCCTCTCTTTCCTTCACAAGGTTACCCTTTCTGCACCACCCCGATGTGAGCTTAGGGTCAGTATCTTGTTGGAAAATAAATGATGTGTCCAGGTTTTGTACTGGCCGGACGTGTGTCCTGCTGTCTCGCCACCCTGTACAGCCTTGTGCTCCATCACCGGGACTCTAGCTTCTCCTGTCATGTCAGTGGACACTGTGTTTGCTCTGATAACAAGTGTGAGTCTTCATTACCGTGAGGCCGTGCAGGCATGGAGCTACAAACCCCCCCCCCCCCATAAATGATACAATTTCATGCATTCAGGGGCCCCTGTAAAGTGCTGGGCCCCCTGAATCTGCCAGGGTATCCATGTCCTGACTGTGGCCCCTGTAAAGTGCTAGGCCCCTAGGATCTGCCAAAGTATCCATGGCCTGACTGTGGCCCCTGTAAAGTGTTGGGCCCCCTGAATCTGCCAGGGTATCCATGGCCTGACTGTGGCCCTTGTAAAGTGCTGGGCCCCCAGAATCTGCCAGGGTATCCATGGCCTGACTGTGGCCCCTGTAAAGTGTTAGGCCCCCAGAATCTGTCAGGGTATTCATGCCCCTACTGTGGCCCTTGTAAAGTGCTGGGCCCCCTGAATCTGCCAGGGTATCCATGGCCTGACTGTGGCCCTTGTAAAGTGCTGGGCCCCCTGAATCTGCCAGGGTATCCATGCCCCTACTGGTGAGCGCTTGATTTCTGAGACGTCAGCCTTGGTTTAAATACTTCACAGGGTGTTTCTTACCAGATGAACTGAATCCTCATTCCCAACGAAGACTCTGCAAAGTGGGTGCAAGACCGGTCTGCGGTCTGGACCTCCTTCACACAGTCAGTGTGGCTACAAAGTATGTGAGCCAAACTTGTTTACAGACAATGGGGGGGAAATTATCTGGGAGGTATTCTGTAAAGCAGGATTTCCCAGTTAGCTGGATGACTTAAGCCAAAAGTGAAACTGTTCAATAGGAAGTGAGGTAAGTAACATTCCTATTGAACAATCCTTACATTTGGCTTAACATATCTGGCTAATATAAAAACCCCTGCTTTGTGGAATACCCCCCCCCCCCGGTTTGCCAGATGAATAGTGCTTGTTAATTGATGTGTTTGTTCTGTGTTGATATGTACAGGGATCTGACCCTAACCAGCAAGTTTACTGTATGTGTGTTTGAAATACCTTTCCTTTTATATTGTTGAGTGTCATGTTGGAAGACGTTTCCACTTTTTGACAAATGTTTCCACTTTTGAAAAATTTTTATGCGTTAAAAAAAAAAAACAAACAAAAACAAAAAAATCCCCAAATGCATGTTCAAAGTTATTTTGCTAAGAAAATGAAAAATAAATTTATCCTTCTGGTACAACCCAGATGATTTGGGTTTTTTTTTTTTTTCCCTCCCCCCCTCCCATTATCTCCTGACTTCAGACTCTCGCGATGCACGTGCCGCCAGTCAGAATATGCAGTGCGTCTCTGGAGATGCTCCAGGACGGGCAGAGCGCCTCCGTCCCGTCCTGTAAATTCGCAGCGGTGACCGGGTGAGACGGGACCCCCCCCCAGAGGCGGCTGGATGCTGGGGTCACGCTCTCAGCTCCGCTGCCTTCGTATCTCGCTCATCCCCTTTGTGGACTCCATTTCTTGCTGGACTTGAAGAGTCTGGTTCCGAGGCATTTTTGACTCAAATGGGATGCAAACTGGGCAGCACCCCTGGCTTAAATATGTAATTTAATCATTAATACTAATGCATAATATAAATTAGGTCTTGCAGTGCTATAGAGAGGAAGTAAAAATACTTCATATTTTTGAAGTATTTTATTAAATATGTGTATGCACATATACATCATTTTCAGAGTTCTTTCAGGGGAAGTGTATGGCTCAGCAAGTTGGGACACTCCGTCCATAACTGGAAGGTTACGGGTTCAAATCCTGCCGTTGGTAGAGTGATTTCATCTTTGGGCATTGAGCCAAGGCCCTTAGCATTGTCACTTTCACCAAAAGCATCTGCTACGTAAGTAAAACTTCGACGCCACAGAAAATCTAAGGATTTATTAAGAAAGAAGGGATGTTAAAGTAGCCCACATCCACCTGAACGGGCCGAGCGGCCTTGCCTGTAGCCAGAGCGCTGAGGTGGCGGTAATTAATAGAGCTGCGATGTGGCCATGCCGACAGCAGAGGGCAGCATATAGATCTCCTGGAAATGATGCAAGGGAGTAGAACTGAGCTTAATGATCCCAGAAATGTTCCTTCCAATCCAAGCTGCAAGAGAAGGGGTTTACATTTACAAAAAAAAAAAAAAAGCTTAATATTGATGCCCGCAGTGGGACTGCAGACGGCCATCGGATGTCTGATCATGTGCCCCCTAAGTCATATTTCTTGTTGCTTTATTGCCCGTTTTCTCAAGCGCTTGCGGATCTCTGCGCTCCTTCTGTAGGTCTTTTGCGGTAGCGTGAACCGAATGCTGGTTCTCTTAAAATAAATAATAATTAAAAACCACAGGATTAAGCTCATGCTGCATTATTCTGCTTCATTTCTCCCGAAGCCGCACGCGGCCCATCTCATCACCCGCCCTCTCTGGCATGATTAGCTGAAGGTCCCTGGCCGGGATCTTCCCGGTTCTCACCCTCGGCACACAAGAGAAAGTGGGGCCCCTCCCTTCACTAGGCTGTGTGTCCGTTGCTCGGCCCGCTTAACGTGATTCGATGAAGTCTGTGAGACTCTCCAGCAGCCGACACCGAGATTCAGAAGAGATCCGTTTGTCGGGTTTCTCCCTCCCTAGAGCTTTGTTGGCAGGAAACGAACGGCCGCGGTTGTATTACGAACCGACTGAAAAGCGTTTTGGGCCATTTTGTTCTCTTAACACATATGGCCGTAGCTGGATCGAGTACGCTCTCCGATCTCCCTCAAGCCGTCTCCGCCGTAGAGGTGAAAGGCAGCCTACGTTAAATATGAAGCATGGGATTCAAACCCAGCACTCCGTTGATCCGAAGCCTTCCTGCTTTCTGGTAGGTAGAAGCTCTCCCCCCCCCCTCAAAATTATTCCCACTGCTTCCATCACACAGGGCAGGATTAATCCAACCATCAGTAGCAGGCTTTCCAGGAGGCAGCCAATTGGGGCTTAAGCGTGCCTCTCCATTACCTGCAATCTCCTGGCTAAAAGGCTCTCTCGCTCGGGGTGCGTCACTCTCTGAACGTGCGTATAGGTGCGTCGCCTATTGATTTTTTCAAACTGCAGGGTCTTTCCACAGATGCGCCAGTCACTGCAGACCTTAATTATGCTCCTGTGTCATACCTACTGTCCCCGGCCAAGACTCGCACGCACCCTCCGCATGAGCTTGCTGCCCCCTGCTGGCCATATAGCCACAGTGTATACAAGAGCCCCCGGTAGGTGTCTCTTTATTCCTGGTCCCCTTTGGCCACAGCCCCGTTGACTCTGGATCAGAAAGCTGTCCAGGCTAAGAATTACTCAATTGTATCAATGTTGCAACTGACTAAATTACTTAATCCGATTTGTGCTCCTTAACACATAAGGCTGTAATTGGATAAATTAAGCTTAGTTTATCAGGATGGCCTTTGTAATGGTTCACCTGTCTAATGAGTAACGATTTTAAGAGGATGAGAAGCAAGAATGAAACACTCACTGGACAATTAGTCATAGCTGTGTTTGTATTAATTCACAATATATTGCTTATTTTAGTTTATAATACATATGAAATACAGACATTTTTATACATGCATGTCGTATGTATATATAGGTGTGTGTGGGGGAGGGGCATTATTTGAGTTATAACGTAATTGGCAAATGGACTGCATCTATATAGCGCTTTACAAGTATGCCTCACATTCATCCATTCATACACCGGTGGCGGAGGCTACCATGCAAGGTGCCAACCAGCTCACCGGGAGCGATTTTTGGGTTCGGTGTTTTGCTCAAGGACACTTCGATGGGGTGAGGATGACCCGGGGCTCGAACCTGCAACCCTCCGGTTGCCGAACGAAAGCACTACCTCCTGCACCCCCGCATGAAATGTGGAAGATGAAATGTCCAGATGAACTCTGTCAATAACAGAGTACCAGTAGTGGGGAACAGCAGTTTTGTCAGAATGGTACAGAAATGTAGCCAGAACAATTTCACGGCGATGTCACGTGTCAGTTCTCTGCGCAGACATTAAGTACCGGTCTGCTTTCAGCTTCTCTCTGTCATTGAGACCCGAGAAATCTACCCTGCATCAGTAGTCAGCCCTGGATGTTTCCGATGCAGAGACTGTGGACGCAATTAAACTGCTCGTGTAAAAGTCAGAGGAGCTTCGGGCTGCGATGCAGCGGGATCACGGTGCTGATCGCTACGACGCCGGAGCACCGCTACATTAACTGCGATCTTGCAATCCAGCAAGATGTCGCTGGTGGGCGGAAGAGAGTGATTGTTCCCGGGGATCAAATTTATGATGTCCAAACGATGCACTTCCGATGCCAACCAATCCATAAGTCCCTGCGAGCTGTAAAACGTGGCGGAAACTTAGCTCTTGTTGTATAGAAGACAATTAATTATTATACCGTTCGTTATACGTCTGAAGGTTCTTTTCAATCCAAAACCATTTACGTAAATGAACTGCACCTTTTTACACCCACGCAGTTGTACACACACGGTGTTAGGCTATAACAGCCGTTCCCTTTCTGTAAATCCCACATATTAAGCTCGATTAAACCAGAATGCGGACAGATTTCTCTCGGTCGTATGTTAATTAATAGAATGATGTGTGAACGACTTAGTCTATGGGGACCCCAAGGTAGAACTTCAGTCTTAACTAATATTGACCACTTGATTTTCCTACGACCCTGTCCATCCCTGTTCCGTAGTCTTCTCATCATCCAGAATTGCCTTTTTTGTGGTAATTTAAGATGGGGGAAAAAATCTCATGTTGTTCTTCACTCGTGATTTCCAGGGGTCACCGGCAAAGAGCTGGGAATATGCCCCCACCTACCGCGTCCTGCTCTGAGCACCAGTGTGTTACATGCAACAAACTCACTACCTTTCATGTGGCAGCAAGTGTACAGGTGCCTGTTATTCTGAAGAGATCGGATTTCAGTTCAGGGGTTTCCAAACTTCCACTTGCTTTTGGAAATGCCCATCCAGAAACCCATGGAATATCATGTACGCAGCTGTGGTGACATTATGTTTGTATGAGCCAAACTACAACTATCACTATACTCATTATTAGGCCTACTGTTATTAACAGTTATTTTAGCATTGTTTTTCTTTTTTTATATAGTGTTCTTCATGTCTACTTGTGTCTCTGTCTATCTGTGCATTGATCCCTCCGGCATCGATTAAGTTTTTCTGATTCTGATTGTGACCATGATGGCAGCCCAGTTGTGTTAGAATATAAGCGTTTTCCTAACTTCTCTCATTGCTGTCGCTGTAATTAATGGGGGGGGGGGGGGGGGGGGGGAGTACCCCCCCCACCCGGGCCCCCCCACCCCCCCCCCCCCCCCCCCCCTTTTAAGCGACCCCCTCGGAACACCAAGCCGTTTATTTTTCCCTCCCCCCAACCCCCCGGGGCA
>JAABNY020000001.1:41564191-41581402 GCA_015164015.2 Brevimyrus niger
TTTGGGTGTGAAGTTTAAACGGAACAGACAATCCGCTAGCCTGCTCGTGCTAACCAGTGATGAGGGGGAATTTTTTTTTTCCATTTTAGGTTTTCAGTAACGATTGCCACAGAATAGCCATCGGAAACCGGGATCAACTAGAGGTAATATGGGGAAACCCACTTTCCAGTAGACATCCTACAGATGCAGAGACATTCATGAAGATTACCGACCACTGGGTAGTGGGTTGAACGAGTTAGTGTTTGACAGTACAAGAAGATCCTACCTGTCACTGACTTTGAATAATTTTTTCCACCATAGTTACTGGCGTTTTTATCTCAGAGAATTTATAGCATCATTCTTTTCCACCATAAATGCAAAAGTCTCCAGCTCCGCTTCTACAAGGAGTTTGGTCAAGCAAGCTCTAGCTGTATTAGCATCTGTACTAAAATTAGAATCGTTATACATAAGCGGAGCGTTTTCTGCAGCCCTGCCCTGTGCACACGGAGAGCGGCTACACATATTGGTACTCGTATTACTGTAATAAAAATCAATACTTTGATACACAACTGTCCGAACATTTACAGTGAGAGGAATGTAGTGTGTTGATGTCATCAGACTGCCGGACTGGTGAGCGGCAGGACTCGCAGCACTGGTGGCGTAATCTTCACCTGGATACCCCAGGGTTGGTCCAGCAGACCAGCGTAGTAAAATGGAAGAGATGGCAGTGTAGCTCACCCCAAAAGAATGCATTTGCCAAAATAATAATAATTATTATAATAACAACGTTTCTGTATTTATACATGTAGTTATGGAATGTTTTGGTGTACAGTTGTCAGAATATAACCACTGTCTGTCGCGTTGGATTCCACTTTGCAGGTGGAGAAGGGAGAAAAGGAGACGACATCATCGCAATGATGATCCCATTTCAAAATAATTCATCGAGTTCCTTGTGTCTCGGGGGCCGGGTGACAGTTTGGCAGCGGTCTGTCCCCGGTTTTCCGCCGACGGTAAAGACGCCGGGATATCGTCACCCGGTTTTCCCCCTCCCGGTCACCTCTCAAAATGCCCACCTAACAAATTCCAGACTTGCCCATTCCACTGATCCCTCACCATCTCTAAGACACAGTGCTACATTAGCCTCTTAAGACATCGATTGGACGTCGAGGGCATCACAGAGGAACGTATAATCATCTGTTCCATTCCTTTAAGAGATCGCCAAAAGCAGCCGCCGTCTGTCAACTACGAAGCAGTCTGCCTTGGCTTCCTTTCTGAAGTCAAATAATGCATCAGGAAATCCTAACAGCCATTACACGCATGCTGTGATATGATGCGTCTGGCCGCCTTCCAGCGGATCATCCCCTCTGATCCCATCTAGAGATCATCTCCGTGCACAGACTAAACGCTGGTCCACAGCACACCCTGCTGGCCATTTCCCCACATCTCACGACAGCCTCTTCCAAGGCAACAACAATAGGAGGCCCAACGCAGAGAATCCCGTAATACTTTTCAAGGATAGCATTTAAGTTAACGAACGTAAGACATATAAATACATGTATATAAAACAAAATCGAACCCCTCTGAAAATAAAATACTGCGATTTGAAACTTGTCACTGTGCGGAATGGCGTTGGTCACACGGCTGCCACTGTTCGACTTCAAATTAACCGACGACAGGAAGGGAAACACGGCCACCTAGTGGGCAGGTCAGGCACTGCAATGACGGCGACCACGTCGCCGGCGCAGGGCGGCGAAGCTCAGCACTCGATCTGCGACTGCAGCTGCCGGCGCAGCGTGAGGGTGCGCCGGTGCAGCTGCTGCATCTGCTGCATGCGGTCCCGCTGCCGGGCCAGGTTCTGCGGCATGGGGTATCGCTGGCAGCCGTACAGGAAGCGGTACGGGATGCGGACGTGGCAGGCGGTGGCCCGGCAGCGCGGCTGCGGCATGGGCGGCAGCAGGGTCCAGCGCTTCCTCTCGGCGCAGTAGCGGTAGGCCTCCTTGCGGTACTGCTTGTCCACGTCGTCGCTGTTCTTCCAGCCGCCGATGATGAAGACGTCCTCGCCGAAGTGGCAGATGGCGGCCCCCTCGATGCTGGTCACCTCGGGCGGCAGGCTTTCCAGGATCTCGTCGGAGGCGCGGGTGGCGACCTTCTGCCGCGCCACCTCGTCCCGCACCGCGTAGCTCTTGGGGCAGCAGGAGGCGGTGTGGTAGAAGTTGTTGGCCGCCACGGCCATCTGGAAGACGCAGTAGTTGTCGATGAGGGGCAAGGACTCCATGTCCTGCCACTGCCTGCTCTCGGTATCGTAGCGCGTGGTGATGGTCTTCAGCCCGTCGTCGCTGTCCGTGTCGACGGGCGTGCGGGCCGTCACGTAGACGTAGCGGTCCTCCACGCTCACCGCCTTCACGTCCCGCAGGATCTTGGGCGCCGACTCCAGGTTGTGCCACTTGTCCTGCTCGGGCTCGTAGACGCTGACGTCCTTGAAGCCGGGACTGAAGTTGCCGTGTCCGCCGATGCTGTAGAGGACGTCCTTGATGCAGGTGAGCCCGAACGAGTGCTTGCGGGTGGTCAGGTTGCTGACCTGCTCCCAGGTGTTGCGGTTGGGGTTGTAGCGCTCCATGGTCTTGGCGAAGCCGGGCTCCATGGAGCCGGCCACGTAGACGTGCGACTCGGTGGTGGCGATGGCGTGGCCGTCCAGGTGATTGTGGATGTGGGGCAGGTTGACCCAGCGGTCCTCGTGGACGAAGTAGCCGACGCATTCGCTCAGGTAGTCCCCCCCCTCGGAGACGCCGCCCACCACCATGATCACGTCCATGTTCTGGCCGAAGCGCGGCTGGAAGGAGGCCACGTAGGAGGACCAGAACTCCAGGTCGGCCGACTTATGGCTCTCGAAGCGGAGGGCGTGGCCCTCCACCGCCTCCGAGACGAGCCGCCTGCAGGCCTCCCGCTCGGCCACCAGCCGCTCCGACTTGACCACCCGCGTCAGGTAGGTGGGCTTGATCTGGGGCAGCCGCAGAAGGCGGAAGAGCTCCTCGAAGTGCTTCTCCCGCTCGGCCAGGTTCCTCTGCGCCCACTTGACGACGGCCTCGAACAGAACCTCCTCCGAGTCCACGGTGATCTCGGCGTCCGACAGCCAGTCGCGCACCAGGTGGAAGGGCAGCGTGTAGAACTCCTCGTCCTGGATGACCTTGTGGAAGTTCCGCCGGATCATGTCGGCGGCCCGCAGCGCCAGCTGGTCCAGGGAGTACATGTGGGCCAGGCTGTGCACCGCCACGCAGTTGGTCAGATTCAGCTTCTTTTTCAGGAATTCGCCACAGAAGTCTTTCAGCTGCCCCAGTAAGAACCTGGACCGTAAGACGAGAACATACCATCAACAACAAACGTTAAACGTCAAAGACTTCACTTACGCAGCCCGCTGTAAATGAATTTTACCTTTATGGATGCCGTTTTCTGTTTTACTATTACATTAAATGAATGTCTTGGATATTTTTCCCATTAAATAAAATATTAATTCTACATTTGATTAATGGGATTCGTGCGCATTTTCTTCGACCAAATAAGTAGCTGGTCACTTAGACATGTTTAAAAATCTCGCATCCTGTTTTTTGGAGACAAAAGAAAATATGCATTGAAAAATCATGGGAAAAGTGGCCCTCTCTTCTTTCAAAAACAAAGCCTGTTTTAATTGCAGCTGGCTACCAGTATAGGGAGGTCATGGCAGATTTTCAGGACTGACTAGTTTTTCGCCAGGAGGACAGCGGGTTTGGTCACTCATCTGCTACAAAACGATTAGAAACACCGAACTAACACGCAAAGGGAACCCTGGGGTCACCGCGCAGCTCTACAGACCGGACAAATATCCATTCCGCAAGTTTCAAAATATTGCTACTGCCAAAAAAATAACAAGGTACGAATAAATCGAGAGGGATAGTATGTGGCAGTAAGTGGTAAATAACTGAAATGCAGCGACCAGATAATCTCTGCACACACATTTACATTTGACGCCTAAACACTTATTTTGTGTGCCAAACCTGTACCTGAATCCCCTTGTCCAGCCTTGATTAGTTTGCGATCACCAACCATATAATCAGCAACGTCCGAAATCACAAAATTCACTATACAGCCTTATTCACATGTCGATATATACACAACAGACACACACACACATTATATATATATACATATACACAGTATGCGAAACAGCTATTAACCCTATGTCTGCAAGCCAGCCACAGCCACAGATGGTTGCCCCTCACCTGTCAGCCAGCTCCAGAACTTCGTGGACGTTGCAAGTGCTGACCCGTATTTCCCCGGTATACATGTACTGAATAACGATTTCCACGGTCTCCGGGTCGGGCCCCATTTCGGAGCTCCACTCCTTCATCTCCACGCGTCTGGACAGCGACTCGGAATACTGCCCTCCGAGCAGCGGGGTGAAGTAGTCGGTGGCCGCCGCCAGCACGGAGCGGTGGGCGGAGAACTCGCAGCTCCTCACGCCACCGGCGGCCCCGCCGCTGCTGAAGGCCAGCGTCACATCGCAGAACAGCCCCTGCTTCCGCTGCTCGTTCTGCCGACGAGACAGCTCCGAGCAATGAGTGGCGGAGTTAAAGCCCTCGGCCTCTTCCGAGTCTCCGTCCCCGGCCAGAGAACTAGTCGTGCCGTTGCCGCCGCCGGTCCGGTTTACATCCTCCGGGTTAGGGGCGGCTGCTGCCATGCTGGCTGCAGACGCTACGATAGAAATTGCGGCAGTAGGATGCAGGAGCGCCCACAGGACGCGGACACGCGCGCTACACACACACGAACCCAAACCCGAAAACCCCAAATCCGGCGCATGCGCATTAAGTGCTATGTGACGTCGCTGCAGTGACCTAACTGGGCGTGGTGTGAGGAGATCCGGCCTGCGTTGCAGCTGCGCGCTTCTTTTTGAAAAGGTACGTGGCCCTTTGGGGACTGGGGAGTAGTAATATACTATAGGGAGTAGTACTGTGATATAACGTTCCGAGACCAAGCTAACGGTTTTTTTTTTGGTTTTTTTTTTGCAGAGTTTGTAAAATCAGTTGTGGAACAACAGTAATTTAAAATTTTGTTTTTTTTATTGCTGAAAATAAAAATAGATTATGCTCTGATATGAGTAGGATTGGTAAAATAAATTTCTGAACGTGTTCTACATTAAATCATGCATGTTTAATATACCCATGTATGATACATGGTCTGGTCACGTTAATTAATATATTAGAACGAATAAAGGCAGCAGGACTGCAAGGGTAAGTATTCTGGGTTGAGAAGGACTACAAGTGTCAATTTGATTTATCTGCATGTAATGACAGGCCACTACGCTAAAAAAGCAGAGGCGTTATCTTTGTTCTTTCTGATGATCCGCTATTGGTGTCATGTAAGCTACTGTATGCTTAGTCTCAGGTTTTTTATTTGACTTGTCCTCTTTGTTGTAACAACTACACCATGCACATGCAGAAATGCGACTGCACAATTTGGAGAGAAAAAAGTGGCCTGGTGATGTATAACCAGTAAAAAAAAAAAAAAAAAAAATTATAATTATGACAGTCGGATCCAGGTTAAAGTGAGTACGTGTTTGCCAGAAATTATGAGTGGAAACAAATCATTTAGATAGCAAATATCCTATCTAAGCTGAAATGAAAGTTTGCAGAACATGTGTGACAATGCATTTGAAAGGGCAATACAATCAAATATAAGGCATTAATCACTGTAATCTGAGAATAGAGGCACTATATTCAGCAGCTCATTAAATTGTCAGTTTTTACATATCCTATCTTCCTCTTCATGAAAGACAAAGACACATATATAGGGTCAGAGTACAGCCGGGATTTATTATAGCACACCGTTTCCCCATCCAGTTCTCAGTTACCAGAGTGTCCATGTTTTTTCGCTTCCTCCAGGAAGCTGGGAGGGAGCAAAACCATGGACCGACTGTGGGTCCCCGAGGACCGGATTAGGAAACACTGCCATAGCAGACTAGCAGTTAAGGCTAAGGGCCTTTCTCAAAGGCCTAATGGTGAATTGACTGTGCTGCCTGCTATAGGATTTGAACCTACGGCCTTAAACATCCCCAACCTACAATTTCCCCAATTTCTCCTGTAGTCAAAATGTGTCTTACGATACTGTTTGGTTCCGTGTTTATGTTCCGGGTCACAAGGACCTTTGCTTTGCTAACTGGTACTCCTAAGAGAATACATCGGTAAAACCAAACTGCCTGCAGTTCTATGTCCGGAGAACCAGTAATTATGTAACAGACTACAAAACTCAATACTAAAGGCAAGACTGAACCGTGTTTTAACCCCTTCCTCTATGCCCTCTGAGGCTGCGGTGTTTGTTAGATAAATCACGTACCGCTATAGAATGGTGTGTTAAAACAGAAAACACCCGTCTGTCCACTATCAAACAAGGATATACAAAATAAATCAGAAAATGACAATTGTGATATTTACTTTTATTTTTATGGGCTACAATATAACATGTATCATATTATACTAATTGTACATTAGGACATCTGTTCCAGATAAAATACATCTAATAAAATAAGCAAAATAAATCCTTTAAAAGTGAAGCAAATGAGTTACAACAGTGAATACAGACAAGGCTCAGTCTCGGAACTGGTCCTGCAGGACAGTCACACGGATAAACATAGTAGACTACAGGAAACCATGAAACACCTTTTTTTTTCCTCTGCAAAGACAGGCCAAAATCCACAGTTTGGTTTAATGGACCCCAGCTTTGAACTGACCAACAGGTCATCCCAAAACCACAAGTCAATGCTAATAGTTAATGTGTTTAATAGTATCCAAGTGGTGTTTACTAATTAAGCTTAAGCATTTTCTATTTCGGATCGATTTTACAGACGATTTTCCAATCTGCAGTTAGCTGGTAGTGTGTATCCGTAGCGGCGCAGAGTTTTAGTGGTGAGGAACGGGGTAAACGAGATGAACATCTCTGCACATCTATCTGCGTGATGATAGTCTGTTAATTTGAGAGACATAGGACTTGGTCACAATACAGATTTTACTTCAGTCATGCACACGAATGGAAGAGGGACCCAATTATGGTGTTCACTGACTTAATTTGGTCAGCTAGATGTTACGTTTCTACCTTCTGATATCCCCCCGGCTATAAGTTTATAGTCACAGTGTTTAGTGGCGAGTCACTGATTGTTCGCTGTCTGTTAATTAGCTACAGTGTTTGACTAATTGTGAACCACATGGGTCTTCAATGCTCCGTTACCATGACATTCACATTATAACAACTCCACACATGCCTTCACCATATTTCGTTCCCAGCTGCCCTTTTCTCAAAAAAAAAAATAAATCTCATCCACATCCTAACTTCTCTCTCCCCCCTCAGTCCCAAAGCGTAGCACAGAAGGTGATATTCTGGAATGTTTGGCTTCGGGAGTTGCTACGGTTACATGGACATGTGTTCCGGAAGCACGTAGGAGATGTCGTCCCAAGGGTGGCGGTACAGGCCCTGTTTCAGCCTCTTCTGGTCCAAATAGTGTCCTGGGGAAGAGTAAGAAACGGGGCTTGAAATTTAAGCATCATTTTTAAACCAACATCTGGAGGTTACAAAGGTAACAAACCAACATCTGGAGGTATAACAAAGGCTAACGTCACAGATGTGTGACCGCTCGGAGTTCGCCCGCCGCTCACCTATGAAGCCCATGCTCCTTCCCAACACAAAGATTCCGTTCAGAGCCCCGATTTCCACGAACTCGTCAGCCTCGTCCCTGCGAGGCAGAGGCAGCAGGTGAAGCCCGAGCCGGGAAAACGCCACGCGTGAAACAGAAGCCGTCTCCCTACCGAGTGAATCCGCCACACGTGCGCAGCAGGTCCACGAAGGCCACGCCGATGAAGCCGTCCACGTTGAGGATGAGGTTCGGCTTCTGTGCGCATGTGGGGGAGGGGGGGGGGAGGAGTCCGATGAGACCCGGCGCCGGGACTCCAGGGCTCTTGTTACAAGGCCGAGTTCGAATGCCTCGGAGCCGCCCATCTACGCTCATTCATGCACGTGCTACAAAGCCCGAACGAAGCGGGACGGCGGCACCTTCGAGGTCGTGATCTTCTCCACATCCAGGGCGTAATCCAGCAGCTGTGTGGCTGGGAAGTGCTGCTTCACAAAGTCCTTCAGGATCTGAACCCTCATGTCTGGGTTGTTAATCTGGAAATGTAAGATGGGGAGGGGGGAGGTGCTCTTTGAAGGTGCAATGAGTGAACATTTATGTTGCCCATCTAGTGATTTATTGGCCTCTACCAGCTGATCTTACTCTCAGATTTGCAGGGTTATCGTGAGGGCAAGGTCGGCTCCTCTCATTAAACCTGAAGGACCCCAATGCAGAGCAAAGGGGGGGGGGAATTGTTTCAGTTACACAATAACTTATCGAAACAGCAATTTAGGGCTCAGGGACATGTGAGGGAAAAAAAATCAGTTTAGACTGCATTCTGGTGTATGTTTCAGAGTATGACTATTTAGAAAAAAAAAATTAAATAGAAATTATAAAAAAGATCTATTCCCATCAGACCTCTATACTGCCCCACAAAGGCAAAGCAATGTAACTACACCGAGTCTAACTGAGAAAACGGGCTTCAAAGTGTTTTATGTTCACCTGTATGTGTGGTAGGTTGGGAGATGAGTGTCGTTTTCATAACCAAGCATAGTTTCTAAGATATTTTTTTTATGAGAGGAAGTGCAGTGTAAGAGAATTTCGATCATAACTCACCGACTTGACCCTGTGTCCGATGCCCATGATCAGCTTGCCCTCCTTCTTCATTTTGTTGACGAACTCCATGGGCAGCAGTCCGCTGTCGAAGGCCTTGCTGAACTGCTTGGCGGCGGCGTCCAGAGCCCCCCCAAAGCGGTCCCCCTGAAAGCAACCCCCCCCCCCCAAAGCAGACGCTGGCTTAACGCACGAGGGCGGCTTCGTCTCCGCCTTCGACGAGACCTCCCGTCAACTCGCGCTCCAGAGCCTCCGGACCGACAATAACAGGAAGCGAAACAAGGCGTCACGGTCAGAAGGTGGCGCCGTTTTGACATCTGACAAATCAGCGACAGGCGTATCCTCCTGAGAACCTCCACCTTCAGCAGATGAACCTCTACTGCCAACAAATCTATGCTCATCTGATGCCTTCCCCTTCCTTGGGTTTTAGGCGAGTCTTACACCTGCATATCTTTGTAACAACGTTTAAAAAAAAGCCGTTCTCCTGATCTTATCGTGATCTTCCAAAAAAAGCGTTGGGTACAGGCAAAGTATCACAAAAGCAAAAAGGAGAAAAGCAGTGACACAGCTCGATGGTCGGCGGAACGTTACAGAAACTTTGAAAACAGCCGACACACAGTGAACAGCCAGACGACAGGCTACTGTACATCAACTGGTGCTGGAAAGATTTACTTTTTCATCAACTACGATCCTTTTTTGTTAGGTCACATGATACCATGAATCATCGCACAAAATCGAGCCTTTGCTTTGTTTAGTAGCTGAAATAGCATTGAATTAATGGTATGACAGAGATCAATAAAGCGACTGGCTGTTTAGTTTAATAGTTGTGTCAGAGTGAAACGTCAAGTTACGGGGCTAAAAATAAAACATGAAAATTATGGGATGTCTGAAACGACCGTCTCGTGGGGTTTAGGGAGTCCAAGAAGGTGGGGGGGGGGGGGGGGGGGCTTGCGTGGGGGACAAGGCGGGGGGGGGGGGGGGGGGGGGGGGCTCTCCCCGCGGGGGGCGCGAGGGGGGGGGTGGGGGGGGGGGGGGGGGGGGGGGGGGGAGGGGGGGGAGGGGGGGGGGGGAGGGGGGGGGGGGGAGCTTACGATGGTCGGCAGCCGGGAAGTCGGGCTGGAGAGGAGGTCCTTGCCCGCGCGAGCGCAGATGATGGTGTTGTGGGCGCCGGAGACGGCCGGGCCGTGGTCCGCCGTCACCATCAGGCACATCTCGATGAAATGGCAGGCGTAGCGGGGCAGCCTGGGCCAGGGAAACGAGGAATGATAGGAGATGAGGAAAGACCTGCATGACCCACCATTCACGCCCGTCCATTCCCAGGTCCTGCGGCAATCATCTTGAAGGTCTGACGTGTCCTACACAGGAAAGGGACTGTGGTGGGACACCAGCACCCCCCCCCCCCCCCTCACCTCCTCTGAAACCACAGTAGGCCAAGCACTCCCCCCAGACCCATCTCCTCCTTGAAGACCTCGGTGATGGGCATGCCGGCATAGAGGAGCTCCTGGCCGCGCTCGTCACAGATGCTGGTCATGAAAGAGGCGGGCTTGCGGATCAGTCCCAGTTCCTACAACATAGGGGGTTGCGGCTAAAAGGACTTGGCCAATAGTTGCCAGTCAAACCCGACGAAGGGCCGATGTCCAGGATCGGCGTCACTGGAGCCAAGCTGGTATCTTCCACACTTACCCGTGCCCATGAGTAGTCCATTGGTACCGTTGGCGGTGGAACCTCCTTAGCAGGGACGATGACTCGGCTGGCTACAAGGTCATCGTAGACCTTCCTGTAGTTCACAAGAACACAGAAAACCGCAATGGCGCCCATTTTCGCAGCACAAACTTCACAGCATAACATTCATCACATTGATTTCCGCCCTCTCCCTCAGGTCTGATATCTGTAACGAGTTTGCAGTATTGATGTACAGACAGACATCATTAGGAGTCGTGTACGTTCCCGAGCGGCATGTGGGCGCTGGCCGGCGTGCCGACTGACTTGATGATGTCGCCGAGCTCGTCGAAGCTTCTTGGCACGAAGGCGCCCGCTTCCATGAGGGCCTGGTTTTTGGCCACCGCCGTCTCCGAGGCCTGGTTGGCGCAAGCCCCGGCGTGGCCAAACTGCACCTGAGAGTTGAAGGCGCGGTTGCGTTAGGCAGGGAGACGTCCACTTGCCGGCATCACCCACGGAAGCGGCCCGATCCCTCAACGAATCCCTAGACCCACCAACCTCGGAGGAGAACATGGTGGCGCAGGTTCCAATGCACCAGCACACCACGGGTTTGGTGATCCTGCCGGACTTGATGCCCTGACCGATCTTGTACTCTTCCGTACCGCCGATCTGCAGCAGAAAAGCCATAATTAAACCCACAGTCAGAGTCCCCTGAAATTTTAAGACTATTTATCGAAGGAGCATACCTCTCCTAGAACCACAATCATCTTGACTTCAGGGGTGTCCTGGTATCGCAATACATGGTCCATGAAGGTAGACCCAGGGTATCTATAGGGTATTCATGTTGTAAATACCTTTATAACGGCATTTTTTCAAAACAATAACATAAAAGTCCCAAGCCAAACAAAGCAAGGCACGTGACCAAGGAATCACCGCTGCCCCCGAAACGTCCCGATCCTCACCTATCGCCCCCAATGGCCACCCCCTCGAAGACGCCGTCAGTGTTGCGGGAGACGATGTTGTTGAGCTCGTTGGACATCCCCCCCGAGCGGGAGACGTAGGCCACGCTGCCGGCCCGGTACAACTTCGAGGCCAGAATGTTGTCCAGCATGCCGCCCGTGTTGCCGATCTTGAAGCAGCCGGGCTTGATCCCACCCACCTGGTCGGGTGGAAGAAGGCAAAGCGGCCCTCAGCTGAGGAAAATCAGCGGATGCTGGTCCCTGGCCGACGGGCTGCGAGCGTACCGTGGCTGGGCCAATGACGGTGACGCCCTTCTCATCCGCCCTCTTAATCAACCTCCTTGTGTGGGCTTCTGGGATGCCCTCAGCGATGATGGCGATGGTGCGGATCTGGGAAGAACAAAATCGACGGAACCGTTCGACCGTCGCTCACCGAAGTCCCCAGCGCACCGAACCAGTGCGGAGTGCTCCGCTTTAGGAACTGCGGGGATGTCAACGAGCCCTCGATGGGTGTACAGCAGCGGGGTAAGCCCTACCTGGGGGTACTGCATGGTCTCCATGGCGCTCTCGAAGGCGGAGCGGAGAGAGGCGAAGCTGATCAGCACATCCACCTCCGCATGCTTCTTCATGGCGTCGCCCATGCTCTTGTACACCGGCAGCAGGATCTCCTTGTGTCCCCAGTAGAACTTCTGCTTGTGGTCTCCGCTAAAAAAAACAGGCACGCAGCGTCAGGACGCCGCCCGACCTCACGGCGGCCACAGGCCGGCGGGAGACGGGAACCCGGCCGCCTACGTGAAGGGGTAGACCATCGCGGCTACGGAGGGCTCCTCCCTGGAGCAGACGTAGTCGAAGTCCAGCATCCCCTGCACCGCCCGTGTCTGCATGCCCCACACGATGGCCTTGGTCTCCTTGCTGAAGAGCGTGGTGGCCTTCACTGCGTGAACGGCTCATCATTACCATATACACAGTATATACGTGCACCACATTTTCAAAACGCTGCGACGTGGGATGAGTTTTGCTGTGGAACACCTTCCTATGACTAGCCCGAACCGTTTTTAAATTTTGCTATTCACTTATCTTTTAAAATACGTAGCATTAGCGAGAAGTACACAGAGCTTCATTGTACGTGTACAATACCAATAAGATATTCTATTCTATTCCATTCCATTGTATTCTATTCCATTCCATTCCATTCCATTGTATTGTATTCTATTCCATCTTGGAAATAAACCAGGAGGAAAAAATGCAAGCCTATTTTTAGCATGCAAGTGAACTGAAATGCTCTCAGTAGAAATTACAGGGCAAAAAAAAAAAAACCCCGATTGTGATGATGTGTCAGCGGGGGGGGTGTTTCTTTATGGGGAAACGGACTCAGCAGCCAGGACTTCAGTGCCAAAATTGCCTAACGGAAACTACTGGAAAGACTGGAATGTGCGATGGGCGGACTCCCTTCCTGCCTAGCCCTTTAAGCGGGGGCACTCGGAGCGACAGAACGGAGGGAGGGGGGGGGGGTGTTTGTTGCCAAGACAACTGGCACCGAGTCAGATAACCTCCAGGCTGATGTGGGCTGGGGGTGGAGCACAAAAATTAGGCTGATGTTTCACATGACTTCCTAATATAAATGTCACTGTGATAAATGTCAACGTGTGATGAAGTGCGGATATGGTGCCTCATTAACGTTACATCCATAGTTGTTTAAATTCCGTGGTTCCATTTTGTTTTTGTTTTTTTCCAAGGGGAGTGAATCTGTCAGCATTCATTTAACGAGATACACTTGGGCGCGAAGGTAAAAGTGGAAACAAGGACACAGTGCAGTGACTCTGCAATTCACCCGAAATTGAGGGGGGAGGCGGGGGGGGGAGGTCTTCCTTCTTATCGAGGTTGCAGCAAAGCTGAGTTTATATCTTGCAAGCCTGTGAGTTACCAGCCTCACACACCGGACACATGACTTTGTGGGCCGTCTTCTGTCACAGTGAAGACAGGCTGGGATATTAGGACCTGGACATACAGTGGGCAGGCCTGCTCCAGAACATTCTGCATAGAAACTCCTCAAAGAACAGAAGGGCAGGTAGGTAAAATCGGGCCTACCTGGAGGGACGGCCGACCTGGACCTTTTTGCAGGCGAGGCACTGCTGGTAGCTTTGGGCTCAGAGAAGGAGGCCGTCCTGCTGGTCCCCGGGGTCTAGAGCAGACGGACAGGGTCACGACGGCACCACAAAGGACAAGCCGGGCAATGGTTATCGAGGCATGCCGACTCTCCGTGGGGCCGGTGGGGAGAGCAACGAGCTGGTCACTGTACCGAAACACTGCCACTGGTGTTCAGCAGGAAGTTGGCGGTGTGGGCGGCTGCGGGCGGCTGGTTGGGGATCGGCCGGTGACCCAGGGCCATGCCCACGATGGCCGTCATGTGGGTCTCGGTGCCGAAGACGTGGATGGGGATCCCCGTGGTTTTCCCTGTGGCGGAGTGGGGTGGGATCATTATGATGTCATAAATGCAAGCGCTATGATGTCATCACTGTTAGTTTGATGTGAAACATACGAAATGTCAGAGATACTATCGAAGGTTCACACATCTCCCACATTCTCGATGCCTTCTTGCATCTTTGGTTGGCCAGTGACCCCGCTGTAAACATTCTACCCTCTCCTCGGAAACTCACCTACTTCCCCCATCACCCTGAGACCCTCCTGGTAGTTGGGCCCACCGCGGCGCACAAAGATGGAGACTTCGTGCTCCTGCAGGGGCACCTGGTAGTCCTTAATGGCTCTCACGATGCCCTACATACAAAAAAAACATCAGTCGTCTCTGGTGCTCACCGAGGCCCTCCGGTGGCACGGCTTGACACTGCGCACACACACACACACACACATCACTGCACCTTGAATGTAGCTGCCACGTTAGTGAAGTTGGCTATGCTTCCCCCAATAATCAGCACTTTTCCTGAAGAAAATCAGAAGACAGGTAACAGTTGTGGGAGTATAGTGGAGTATAGGGAGTATAGGGCGGCCATGTTTAAATAGATCAACCACAGATGAAAGGGCTGTTTAAAAGGGTCAATTTATGTAGATAAAAAAAAGGTAAACAAAATTAAAAAGGATCAATGGGAATACTTATATATAAAAACAAGATGTCCCTTTCTCCCTCTCCCTTTCTCTCTATTTCTGTCTATCCTTTTCTGACCAGACCAGGAAGTAACATTACCATTGTTGTGCCAAAGGACTGCTGGTCTTAGAGGCTGACGTTTCAGTCGTTGCTGGCGAGTGACCTCAGACTGACCACAGGGTGGCAGTGTGGAGCAGTGCAGCGCCACAGGGGGCCGGGATTTACCGTCGCGGTGCTTCTCCCGCGTCATCAGGGACAGGATGGTCTTGGCGTAGTCGTACGTCTGCTGCTCGCTGGGCGCGCCCGAGTACTCCCCATAATTGGCCAGCTCGTCGACCCCACCCAGATCGCAGATGGTGTCACTGCGGGCGAGGGGGAGGGAGGGGGGGGGGTTACAGGAGGTAAGAACTGTTTACACTCTATAACCGGTCTTGCCTTGGGTTGGCATCCCACCCAGAGTGCCCCCCCCTGCCTTTTGCCCTGCGTTTGCTGGGACAGACTCCGGACTCAATAGTAGGTCAAGGAAAATAGATGGGAGGATGGGGAAAAAAAAGCATTCTCTGAAAAAGGGAAAGAAAAAAAAAAACTCTTAAACCTAAACCGATAAAATATTGGGGACCCCCAGCACCCCAAATCGAAAGCGATCTTTACGTAGCCGTCAGTGAACGGTTTAATGTTTAAAATGGACTTGTGTGGATTGTTGTTAGTAAGGCAAATACATCAGTGACAACAAGATACACACTAATCTTGCTTTACATTTACAATTAATGTTTATTTTATTTAGTTTTTTTTCCTACCTATTTAACCATCAATATTACCTTATCGTTAAGTTATTTATGCAAAAGACCATCATGGATAAAAATGTTATACAAGATAAATACTAATTAAATAAAATTATTTCATAAAATATCTTTTCATTGGACAAACTATCGGTAGACAGGAGAATGGGGGTATTCTATGTACAGCAGTCACAATCGTTAAAAATGAGACATTGTTACATTGCACAATAAATGAAATATAAAAATCAAGCGAGATGTGAACAACGAAATTATTACTATTAATAGCATACTAATTATTATTATTATAATCAAGAACAGCAATAACGTCTCGTGTGAAACTGGATATTTTCCTTCGTTAACCGTCCCTTCACAGGAGATGATGTCATGCTGTTCTGGGGATTATGGGATTGATCAGATGTTCCTCCCAGTTCCGCTAATTAACTCCCCTCCACCTGATAGCCTGCCACAGGCCCTCCGGTCTGCAGCAGGCATAATCAGTCACGATACACCACCTACAAACATCACTTCTCCGCCAGATGGCTCATTACCCAGAAATCCCTCTGTCTTCCCCTTTATATGCCACTGTGCGGCATTTCATGTTTGTCTTTTTAACTAAATGAGACGTTTTTTTGCGATTCGCCACTCCGCTGACAGTCTGTCCCGCATCTGTGCCCAAATATCAGAAGTTACAGCTGAGGACTCGCACTAATTAGGCGCTGGCCCTTCTGTGTGGCGAATATATGACGCATGCAGAATTATACCCAGGGGAGAATGAAAAGCCCGCAACCCGTTTCATGTCTTTACTTCGTCCGTGTCGCCTTTGCGGAGGTAGAGGTTTCTAAAACGGGAGCATTTTAGGAGAAGGACCTTAAGGGAGACCAGCAACGAGACCACTAACGTACAAGAAGATCCGACAGCAGGAAACCAAATGCTCAGGAGAAATTGAAAACTGAAGGGCCTAGAATCAATGCACATCAAACGCCATTCTTAAGAGACTGGAAAAGTAAAAATGAGAAAAAAAATAAAAAATAAAGTCCAAAAAAGTACAAATTTGCCGGGAATTGCATTTTTTTCATACACTGGAAATGATGGTGGCCAGAAGAAGATGAAGATGAAGATGGCACCCAAACAGCCCCAGATTAAGTGGGTTGTAATCCATGCATTCATCTATCCACACATCCATCCATCAGTTTTGACCCTGGAGTCTATCCTAGCAAGCACAGGATGGGATGCCAGTCCATTAGAGCTTAAACACGCTCGAGGCAAATTTAGAGACACAGTATTCATGTTAGAGGGGCTGGAATCTATTCCAGGAAGCATGAGGCACAAAGCTGGGCTACCAATTCATCACAGGACTGTGGGTGGTTCAGAGACCCTAGATAGCCTAACTGCATGTCTTAGGACCGTGAGACGTCACTGGAGTACGAACATGGGGAGAACATGGGGAACCCCAACCATGAAGGTGTGAGGTATCAGTGCTACTTGGTACCCGATCAATAAAGACAAAGCCTAGACTGCAATGTTTCCCAGTCTGGTCCTTGGGGGGCCACAGATGGTGCACATTTTTGCACCCTCCCAGCTCCAGGGAGCAAAAACGTGGGATGTCTGAGGGTCTGGGGGGGCCAGGTGGGGACAAACTGCTGTAGTGCTTTCTGGAAAGGGTGGATTCGATGTTAGAGGCGGTCGTCAAGAGGGAAAACGGCGACGGAGGCGGAGTGCGACGTCACAAGTGCGGCGAACACAACTGCTGTCGGACGGCACCTGTAGACCACGGACGCTCCCCCTCCCGCCACCATGGTCCAGATCCTCCCCCGGGGGTTGAGCAGCGTGAGCTTCAAACTGGCACCGCTTTTGGAATCCAGGTCCGCAATGTAGGCCTCCTGGAGCGGCCAGAACCAGACACAGGTCACTCACGGGCCACAGACCTGCTCTCACTTTATGGGCGTTGAGTGGACATTTGTTACAGAACTGGACCACGCTTTGGACCTGTAATTA
>JAABNY020000001.1:41583110-41593643 GCA_015164015.2 Brevimyrus niger
GGGGGGGGGAAGGGGGGGCCCCTAATCGAGAGGACTCACTCGGTGCGCAACGGGGGGGGAGCCCACCCACACCCCCCCCCCCCCCCCCCCGTCAAGAACTGTTACAACATGAGTCATTTCCTTAGCAAAACTGCACAGAAACACCAATAAAAGACTATTTGTCTTTTAAGACAAATTCAGTGGTTTGAAAAGTGCATGAAAAAAAAAGATTTTGAGAACAATCACCAACTGCTAAGAAACAATCTCCCGGGCTACAGTGCAGATGGGTCGTGCTGAGAGCCAGAGCAATCACCACGGCAGTGGGGGCTGCAGGGCTACGGCAGGGGGACTGCCACTGGTAGCTCTGGTGGAGCCCATGACATGAGAACTGCCTTCTGACAAACGTCCTAAATACACTGACAAAAAGGCGACAGGATCACCTGTGCCGTCGCTAGGCTGCTTACCGGCCCATTCGCCCCCTCCGCATCGAGGAGAGGGATGTCATGACGGCAGAACGGCGTCCAAACTCCAGGCTGGCAGCTGGAGGCCCCACGGACACGCCGTCTGGATGGAAAGCGGGGTGCGTGACGCCGGCCAGACCGCGGGGATGCCGACCGATCCCAGCCTCGGCAGCTCGTTCATCCCCCGTGGGGCCCCAGTCGGCACAGGAGAGAGCAGTGAAACGGAGAGACCCGACAGCACGAAGGGGCGGCTGTCGGGGGCGTCAGGCGGAGTGGCGCGGCGAGAACTGCCAGTGCGGCACGGCGGGGAAGTACGGGAACGTCGCTGTGCCGCGGCGCTGGGCTCCGGCAGGCGTCGGGCGGGGAAAGCCGAGAGGGGTTTCCCTCGAGGGGAAAGCCAGCAAGAGCCGGCAGCGGTGACATACAATAACGTGTCGTGTACATCGCCTGCAGCTGCTGCTATGACGACATAATAAACAAATAGGTATCTAAATTAGACCACCACCCCCCCGAGACCAAACAGGAAGCTGCAGGCCTCAGTCCAGGCTGAAATGTACGGCATGGCGAAGCACCACGAACCGGGTTTATTAGTGACCGTGCTGCGGTAAACTGCCGAGCTCCACCGAGAACAGGTGCGTCACCTGCTCAGAAACACGGCGATTCACGGCACCCCCCCCCCAGTCCATCGAGGAGGACGGCTTTCCGTGCCAATTACATTAATTACGGTTAAACATCTGGGCCTGCCAGCCACTAAAACAGCAGCCTAATTGCCTTCATATTATCATATTACACGAATGCTTAAATGTTCCCTAAATTCCACATAAAAAGTTGTAGAGTGTAGGAAAATGTTTTTATTTCAAAGATGAAACACCACACTCATTTATATACACACACACACACACACACACACAATCTAAATGTACACACACACGCAGTATCCACTGGCAATGCGTTCCAAGAAATGGAAAGGATCTGAAAAAAACCCAGAGGAAAACAAACCACCCGCAGACCCCAGGTAGTGACAAGCAGTCATTCTCTGCGTCATCAGCATCATGACAAACAGCAGCGTTATGTACATCATACAGTACTGTACTCTCGAATGAAAGGTATTCTGAGCAACGAAAAAATATGTATCAAGGGAGGAATCAAAATAAAGCTTTCAAAGGATGAAAAATCAACAAATAAACATACCGTTACACATGAGAAATATTGTATCATGTATCCGAATATAACCTGCAATGAGAAATATCAGCCTATTGTAGGTATTCACTGGGCAAGACGAGGCTAACAGATTTCACCTTATTGCGCCTCGTACTTACTTGAAACCGGAATTTTTCCCCCATCTCTTTTTCTCTGAAGCCAAGTAAACCATGAACAAACAAACCCGTGGTTACTAAGACTGTGTATATGAGGATCCCACTGTAAACACAGACACACACACAGACACACACACAGACACACACACAGACACACACACAGACACACACACAGACACTCATCCATCCATCATGACTTTTTGCTTCTGCCTCCTAGAAAATATTCCAAATTCACACCCTAGAGGGAGGCGGGGCCTCAACAATAAAAAGCGCTTGTAAAGCGTTTCCCTCTGCTGCTGGGGTTAGATGAGGCACTGCAACACTGCACACCTCACATCTTACTAGAGGCCTGCTCAGTGCTCGCTGCTCAGACACGCTCCTGAACACTTCCTGGTTGCCGGTGACCATATGGCTGCCATCGGCACAGGTGGTCCTCCTGGCTCCCATCTGGCTTCCCTTCCGCAGCCGGAGAGCATTCCCAAGTTAGGCTGACCTTGTTACGGATCTCCACATGGGTTATGTAAGCAAACTCCTCACCCAGGGGCCGCAAGGTGTGCCGTTTCTACGGCAACACAGAGTACTGAAAACTACCCAAGTCTCTTCCGCTGAAGACTCTCTTACATACTACTTTAATTTAGTTTTGTTGCGCTGGAGCTTGGGAGAAAATTCAGTGTCATTCATTTGCATCGATTTAGAAACGCTAACAGGGAAGGACGCATTAATACTACACTGTATCAGTATTAATACTACATGACAGCCTAACAGCCAACTAGGAAGGGAGTAGTCCAAGAATCACACACACCTACAAGACCCTGAGATATTCCGAGCTCTCAGGCAGCAAAGACCCCATTTCAAAAGTCCCTTCAAGATGACTGATGACGTCACAGGCGCGGTCATTTCTGTTATTCCACAGGGTGTCACGTTCATTCTTTGTTTGAGGAAGCGGCACGGTGTGGACTACGTGGGGAGCTGCCGTAACGTCTACGTCCCAGGGGTTCCTGAAACTGGACCAGAGATACGACGCAGGCAGCTGAAGGCCGGAGAGAATGGGCTACTTTACCATCCCAAACGGCCATTATCAAAATCATCATGGCCAAAGCATACGTATAAATAGGCACTCTCTATTGAGCTATAGTGGCATCATATTCCCTATAGGGTGGCACCAGGCTGACCTAGCACTGGGGCAGCAGACTGCTTAACAGCCCCCCCCCCCCACATCAGCACACCACTGGAAGCACCCGACTGGCTGTGTCAGCACTGTCTACAGACCCGGGCTCATTTTCCCCCAGCTCTGCATGCGTGCGGCCAGTCACAGGGGCGTCGTTTTCTCCCCCCCCAAAAGCCCCCAAGTACCTCAAACATTCACTTTCTGACCATCGACAGCTTGCCATTACTGCTCTGAGCCAAACCCCCGCTGCTAAATGCTTGCCCATTTTGACCCATTGCTTAACCCCAGGTAGCCCATTTCACCGCCATTGTATTTCTCAAGAGTTTTAAGACTTCTCAAAACCTCACGTTCGGGCATTCGAACCATGAGGCGACCAGCGCTCTGCCTTCCGATGGCCCCGCAGAGCCGGAACTCAATGGCAACAGCCTCGCACCAACTGGCCACGGGAACAAGCCGTCACGGCACCCACGCCGATCAGACCTCACGGGCAATCACAGCTCAAGCCGCAATGGGAATCAGTAACAGGGTCTCCCTCCCGGCCGCAGGGGCGGGCCCCGCGCAGCCACAGCTTTAACAACGCTGCATGTACCGCGGTCCGCTCCCACATGCAGGTCCCCTTGAGAATGCAGACTGACCGTGGGGAGAGTGCTCCGCTGTGGGGGGCACCTTCCTCAGCAAGGCGGGTTCTCCGGGAACGCGCGGGCTCTCCACATACTTGGCCTTTCGGATCGGACCTGCGGGTGTAGCGACAGGAACAGCAGAGGGATGGAGGGATGGAGGGAGGGAGGGAGAGAGGGAGAGAAAGAGACAGAGAGAGAGGGAGGAGAATTCTTGGTGAATTAAGGCCTCTTCCAGATGGGATTTGAGACGCTCACCAGGAGTCTCCTGACACGGCGGAACCAGCCCGGATCTTGGGCGCAAATGTTGGCCGTGGGCGAGACCTGGCCGAGCGTGTGTGTGTGTGTGTGTGTGTGTGTGTGTGTGTGGGGGGGGGGGGGCTGGCATCAGCAGGAGGAAGAAGCCGGCTCACGTCTCTGGGACTTGACGTATTGTGTGAGTGTGACAGAGAAACAGCTGGCTGGGACGTAACTATAGCATTTGGGGCCTGCCAGCCGTCTGCCCTCGTCCCTCCAGGAAGAGGGGGCACTGCACACACGCCACCGAGGCTGGAGGGGGGGTTCCTAGCAACGAGAAGCACAGAGGGCCCTTTGATCTGTGCTTCCTAATTCGCAGTTCAGGTCACCAGTGGGTCACTAAGGAGCCGTAGTCAAATGTCAGCCCGACCGGAACTCAAAGAACCACTTGTCTTCTGCAACACTGTGGACATTAGTCACCACGCCACCCACTGACCACTCAGAGACTGACCGTGGTCACACTTTGACCACTTTTGGCATTTTAGAATACGTCGTCTCCCTATCGCTCTTCGACGCGTGATTTCTTGCGGCTTGCAGAAAGAAGGCGGAGTTCATCTCGCAAGGTTCAGCCAGACTTTCCCCCCCCAGACAGTCGTCACGATGCAGCAGCGTAGCGATTTAAACCGATGACCTCACCAGGGCCGAGTCATAACAAAAAAAACCATAATAATTCATTAAAATCAGATGGTAAAACAGATGTGTACTGTCTGACAAAAGCTCTGACACACGCCAATACATTTCTATTCATATCTTTGTAGGAATCTCCATTCTATTCTATGGGAAAAACCCCTATTCTGAACAATGAGGACCTTAATCCCTACGCAGCCTTAGCCTTAAGTAACCAAACAAAAAAAACAAGACTGAGTTTTTTTTTGTTTTTTTTTAAAATTGCATTCACATTATAAATAAGTTTCCCCTTGTCGGGGTGGAAAACGTGGACCTTTCAATGTCAACATAACAGGTGTTAATCATATTGTGGGGACATCTGACCCCCACAATGTAACATATACATAACCCACACGCACACATAGGCTTGAATGCAAATCAAATTTTGGTTTCTGTGGCAAGACGTAATGGCTAGATGGAGCGGGGAGGGAGCAAAAACATGTACCGCTGGGGAGCCTGAGGAGCAGGCAGAGAAAGGCTGCGTCAGGCCGCCCGCCCCCCCCCCCCGGCCCCCTGACGCATGCTGCCATCTACGGACGCTTCCCCTGAAACGCAGGCCACAGCCAGGTCCGTGTTCGAGAAGTGCAGGGATGCCCCGTTCCCGCGGATACGGACGAGGGTTCACACCAGTGAGTGGCTAAGCAGGCCTCGGCGAGACGGGAAGGGAGCCCCAGGGCAAAGCCTCGCTGGTGAAGCGCCAGTACGAGGACGCCCGCTGCCACGGCACCCGAAGGAAAAACGCGGTAAAGCAGAATGAGCCACAGGTCTGATTACCGTAGAGCACCTGGATTCTGGGTGACGCGTGTCGGCTCAGGACATACCAGTATTTATGAGTCAGTCGCATGGGGGCGGGATTCCAGATTACCAGGCCCAGAACTGGGGGGCCCCCGTTATAAAACTTTGGGTCTTCCTGCAGTGGGTGGTTACATGGGCAGGACCGAACCATTTTTGCAATGGTTCAAGGTGTGGGGGGGAGATTTAAAAACACAGCCAGCCGCAGTGCAAGTCCAGAGAATGAGGCCTACAGGGGCAGCCTGCTGAACTTTTGACGACTCTGGACTTGATACCGATGCCCCATTGAACAGGGTCGTTTTCAGAAGCGTTCCCGTCACCTGGGAAGGTGGAGGGGTTTCCCCCAAACAAACTCAAGCTTGTGAAGACCGTTTGATGGACAGAGCAGAAAAATGGGTGCCTTGCAATGAGGCCACACCGGTGAGAGCGCCTCACGCTGGCTGGGATCAGCACTACATCCCCACTTAGAGTGCTACCCAAAGTCCATGAGGCACACATCTATCCTGCAGGGTCTCCTCTTTGTTGGCGGCATGCACCCCTAACCCCCCCCCCCCCATACGAAGCAAACTTGACACTTTAGGGGCAACAAGGGAGAAATTGGTTTGTTTAACAAGCATGAAAGCAGCGGTGCAGGAGGGGGCCTGAGTGGCTGCTGAAGAGGGGGGTCGTGTACACACAATTCCTGTGCCCACAGCGGAGAGTTTATTGAATGACCACCAGCCTTCCCCCCCTATGGTTTTGCAAATGAACACCAGGCACCCGGGGGTCAGGCGGTCACAGATGAGCGGCACCTTAATTTGACCATGACATCACTACATGAGGAAATAGGGTTGCTAGCAAAGCAGAACAATCAAGGGGTACTGGACTAAAATGGGCTCCTTTTGGAGAAGGCCAGAGCAGGGGGGGGGGGGGGGTGTTGGAACAAGAGGACATACCAAAGAATTTAAGATCCATGAATTGCAGCCCCCCGAGGCTCACGCATCGCACATCCTGAGAGTGGGAGGGCTGGGCATGGGGGTCAGACTGGCCCCGGATGGGACCGGAGAGGTCACATGCTATCGGCTTCTGCTGAGGCCGCCGTGAAAGGCCGACTCTGTGGCGGTTTGGAAGGGCTTGGCGACGGGGCAGGCGGGTACGGGGGGAGCCGGGTTATGGCTCAGCCTGGCGTGACATGATCCCCACCCCCCCCCCAGCACCAGCATTTAGGCTTCTTAGACACGACATCAAAAAGGAGCAGCGCACACATAGCCCGGAAAAGCCGGCGACCGCGTGCCCAATGCCTGAATGATCGGCCTCTTCCTCAGACAAAGCACTTTCACGGCCGAGCTGCTGGACGGGGGCATGGGACACAGCCAAAGGGGGGGACAAGAGGCCCATCAAAGACGTGGACTTTTCCCCTGACCGGACTCCATGACTTCTGTACGCTTCCAAATGTCCCATCGCATAAAACTGTCTCTGTGAGGCCGAAGGAGGTGGGAGGGGGGGGAGGTGTCCCCACAAAGCGCTCCTCTCTCTTCCGGGAGAATAGCTTCACAATTCAGCTCGACGGGAGAAAGGGAGTGATTCTGAGGGACCAATCCGCCCCACACTACGTACAGTAAGGGCCACAGGCCCTTTAACCCACTGGGGCCCGTGGCCCCCAAACAAGGCGAGACACCACAAAGGTCAGAGCACACAGCAGGCCCTCTCTGTTCTTGTTGCCACGATACTTATAGCTTTAAGGTTTTTATTATGCTTACATTAGCATTATGCTATTAGGGCTTATGCTATTGCTATTATACATGCTATGCACAGCCCAAGACCTCACCCAATATAAGATGGATGAATGGACAAAGTAATAGTGACGTCCACTTACACCTTTGCTTTTTAAACACTCTGATACAGCCACTTTGTTTTAAAGAACATGGATATAATTCAGGCTTTTATAACAACATTTATTCCCTCCAAAATATAGTCCCTTTGGTCCCACGGTGCATGGATGATGTGCTTTCATTAACACGGTGACATATTAGTCTTTGGAGACTTCAGGCACCTGTCCCAGGGAGGTATTAAAAACACGCCAGAAATCTCTGCGCACATAACGGTGCCCTGGCTGGACCCGGCCTGTGTTTGGATAAACAAGACCGCTCAGTTATATCCCTGGATAGGCCGCACGCAGGCGTCTGCCGGCCTGATCGCGTCCCACAGCCTGCGGTATTCCTGCTCTCTCTCGCTAACCGGCCACCCCTCCGTGCACCAGCCTGCCGGCGGCTCCTCCGGGAAGCATCTGGCGCCCAGGCGTAGACGCCATCCAGCAGAAAAAGGCCGTCCGGCTGAGTCCAGCAGAGACCACCACAGACACCACCAGAGACACCACCAGAGAGACCGCCAGCAGAGACTGCCAAGGAGCCGGCTAGTGCCAGCAGAGACCACCACAGACACCACCCGAGACCGCCAGAGAGACTGCCGGAGACCGCCAGCAGAGACTGCCAAGGAGCCGGCTAGTGCCAGCAGAGACCACCAGAGAGACCGCCAGAGACCGCCAGAGAGACTGCCGGAGACCGCCAGCAGAGACTGCCAAGGAGCCGGCTAGTGCCAGCAGAGACCACCAGAGAGACCGCCAGAGACTACAAAATGAGCCATTAACACTGCAGACACACCGATTAATATGGCGGTCCGCAGCGTTCATCTTCCATCCAAAAACTCGATGGAGCCAAATTTAGCCACCACTGTTGTCGCTGGAAAAACCCAGAAAAGCCAAAAGAAAATTGGCATGAACAGTTCATTCATCATCATTACCAAAACTGGAGGTTTCCCTCGTCTCCCAGTTAAAACGACAGTGCCAAACACCAGGGATGGGGCCTTCGGGATCAAGCAGCGATAATTTAGCAGACATCAGAGACGAGAGAGAGAGGATATGGAGTAGATATCGGTCAGAGTCACCATTAAGAATTGCGGCAGCCCTTCACATTTCCGTATAATGAGTGACTGGCACAAGAAATGTCTTCATCAGAAGGTTGCTTCTTTGAAGACTGAAGGACAGTGAAGGTGCTGCATAAGGGTCATTAAACAGCCAGAACTCCATAGACCGCCATCACAAAAGCACATGCAAAGTCCAAAGATCAGCCTGTGAGACTCTTCTCCAGGCCATCTCCAAGGCTTAACCAACCAATTAAAGCTTTGAGAACTAGAATCAAGGCAGAAGGTTAATTACAGATGGATGAGAGAGCAGTTAAAAAAAAAAATCTTAATAAGATCAAGGTTTCAACTACTACACTAGACTGGGCTGCAAATATTTCCATCCCCGTTCATCTGTAGATCATCCCAAACATAAACCTCAAGCCTACCACAACGTTAATGACATACTGTTGCAGGGAGGCCTTGTGCCTTTGAGGCAAACAGAGTGTGGCTATTAAGCAGCATTCTAAACTCATCCCAGAGTAACGAACGGGTGGCAGTAAATAACTCCATAATTAACATCACAGCCCTGGGGTACAGCATATCTTCTTTTACTTGCCCATATCTCCTGCAG
The DNA here is from genome assembly GCA_015164015.2 of Brevimyrus niger. Taxonomy (NCBI): domain Eukaryota; kingdom Metazoa; phylum Chordata; class Actinopteri; order Osteoglossiformes; family Mormyridae; genus Brevimyrus; species Brevimyrus niger. Next base: position 41,591,918 of record JAABNY020000001.1, read on the forward strand.
ATTCCAGGCCATCTCTCACCCAAAGCAGCTGGATAAGTAATGAGGACGACAATTATTTATTTATTTTTTTTTAAACCAGGATTGGGTTCTCACAGTTGCTGCCATCTGAGAGGTGCTCCGTCTGCAGAGACCTTCACGTCCATCGTCCGCGTGAAGGCCGACAGTATCTGGCTCTGGGACCATGTCCAGGTCGGAAGGGCCACTGTGGGACAGTCGCTACTAGCGTGCCGCATCTCGGCATGCAAATTAAAACAGTAATTTGACTGCGGTAACCATTAACGTGAAAGGGACTACCGATTTATGTCCCCCCCAAGCACATCATAAACGTCGAGCCCGGAGACCGATCTCACGCCATGCAGCTCATGCGGCTCTGCAGCCCTGAAAACGGTTCCGTTTGTCAGGGGGGACCCATATATCAAGGCCATCAAGTTCATTTGAACCCCCTCACCACAGCCCCCAGGCTTTCGCATTTCTCAGACGCCATATAAATACATAGCTATCCCTGAAGATGATCGCAGAGCCACCTTATCAGGGGAAGTCGGAACAAAGCACCAAGAAGGGGGGGGGGGGCGTCCATTACGGCACTCCTCACTTTCTTTATAAAATTAAAACCAAATCATTTATCACTGGACGTTAAGCCCCCTGCTTACATCGACCCATAACGGTTCCATTCCCTTTTGCCTTCGTATTTACCTGCAGACCAGCCTTCATACAGCTTGTTAAATATTCCTCTTTTTAGTCGATACCACTCCCAAGCATTTTTAACACCTCCCCGCGAATGAGGAAGTCCACAGGTCTCCTTTTCAGAGCAGCACTGCCCATGCAGCAAACAGGACTCCCCTCCATCTCAGGGCCCTGCTTATCCCCCTGAGGCTTACTGGCCACCTCCAAGCTTTTTGATTCGGCACGCTTTGATGATGTCACCTTCCACAGCCGCTCAAAAAAGTAAATAAAAAGAAAAAAAATTAAAAACCCCAAGAGGCTAAGGATGGCAAATGTGTTCCCAGGATCCGGCCGTGACACTGCTGTTATGTTTCAGCAGGACGCCTGCACTTTTAATAGTTCATTTTAACACCATACAATAATAAAATAATGAGACAAAATGAAATGTGCTTCAGTGAGACTGGAAAATGGTGGGACAAGTGCCCAGAAATAGAGGAAAATGGTAACATAAAATGAAAAACATGTACAAATTCATAACACTTGCATACACGGACAAAGTAAGAGCTACGAGCCAGCATAGCCAGACGGGGAGAGACGGCTCTCTTGGTTCATTAATACAACACAAAGCAATGGCGGGGCACCGGGCGGGAATGTGCTATAGAGCAGAGCAGGCTAATAAGCAAACTGCCGATGACGGCTCTATTTAAGGCTGCATCTTAACAGTGAGGAAAACGAAAATTGCCTGGACACTTCGGAGCACAAACAGAACCATCCGATATCACTCTGCCAATCCGCAGCTGAGAGCATTTGGTTTCTCTTAAGGATCCCTTTCCCCTTGGGCCCGTCTTGGGGGAAAACAGACGCTACAGACAATAAAATTGATACCAGCCCAAACTCCCTCGCTTGGCTTTGAAGATCACACAGCTGCTGTCAACTATGTTCCCAACAGTCTGGGGGAAAAATAAAGGAAAGGGCGGGGGGGGGGGGGGGGGGGGGGGCACGGACGGACCATCAAGAAAGGCACCGAGAGAACGAGAAGCGAGTGACGGCAAGAAACAAGCGG
>JAABNY020000001.1:41598845-41609868 GCA_015164015.2 Brevimyrus niger
GCCTTCCGGCATGGAAACATCGCGTAAATGGGTCTCGGCCGGAAAAAGTGTGAAGGCACTTCATAAACTGCTACCTCTCACCTGGAGAGCATCCGCCCTGCCTGACGGCACCACTAACCACGCTGTCGTAGCTGAAACGCACACACCCCATTCACTTTGAGGAACTCCAGCTTCCATCCAAGCCACAGAGGAGCAGACGCCGGCAGGTTTAGGTTTCCGTAGGGCACCAGCCACTGCACCCTTGAACACGTCAGGCTTAAATCTCTACCGAGTAGCATGGTGGAAAGATTTAGGGAGACAACCTTCAGGTCAGAAAAGTGCTGAGTCCTGGGGATGCCATCCCGATGGACCTGGGCATACCTTTTAGAAAGCAATTCTTTAAACTGTCACAGGACAAGTCAGCAGCATTTGTATGAGAACAGCATACTGCCAATACCTGCTGTCTGATTCATGATGTCATTTCCTGTTTATGCTCTGCTCTGCAGGGGAGGGCGCAAAGTCCAGCAGCCATGCCGCACAGAGCAGATACCGAAAGCAAACCCCGTTTCGATAAAGTGTCGTAACCTGAACGATGTTTGGGGTGGGGTGGGGGGGGGGTAGACAAAGGCCAGGCTGACAGCCCCGCTGGCTACCTCTTGTTTGTTTAGGGTTAAGCATTCACCTGCAAAGTTTAAAGTTCGGCTTTCACTTGACAAGCAGCCCTTGTTGACATTAAGGGTTCAAGAGCTCTCTCCCTCGGACACCTTTCCAGCTTCAGCGGCTCTCATCTGCTTTCACATACGAGAGTAAACAAAACATCCTGTTATGCGGGTCTCCTAAACTCACAGAACCTCTCAACCCACCCCCAGGGTTTAGCCACACAAATCACATCCCGATTCACTAGTATATTTTACCAGTGGGTTGTGCAACACATTGATCTGCTGGATGACAGCTATGTACAAACCAGGTGGGAAAAATGACACTAGTTAAACGCATATAAAAATATATTAAGATAGATATTGGTCATGGGCTTGCATAGCAAAAAAGGGGGGGGGGGATTACAAAAAAAAAATATTTGTGTGTGATGTTTTGTAAGGTCAGCTCACTTCACTCACACTTGCGCACATCACTCTGAAATCACAGCGGAGGCCTGCGTATCAGCATCCCTTCAAAGCACTCGTCACAACCCGGCACCGAGAGAAGAGGCGTGGTGAAATTAGCCGAAACCTACTCGCACGCACATTTCCACGTACCGCAGGAAAAAACGGCATGATCGTATCACAGGGATCCTGCCAGGAACGCAAAATTAAGCTGTTAATACAGAGAATATGCCAAATTTCAGAGCATTAAAATACTCAACTGGCCAAAATATTTCACATACTGCGGTTACGCGGTACTTTCTTAAACTGGCTCCGAAAACAATTTTTCCCTAGGTGGTACAGTAGCTGTATTAGTTCTTAATTCAACACCACAACCCCCAACTCAAGCTGCTCTGTGGCCAAAACCCTAAGCCCTCACATGAATTACACTGATGTCCCAGGAGCAAAACAACTCAAGAGTTATTGAATAGGCACTGCCATCGTTTTCCAGTGCGGAACCAAAGGCAGAGGAAATTTGTGGTTCAGGATGACGTTAGTAGTAGAAAATGCAGCACAAAATCAACAGGTAAACTCAAGCCACAACCAAAAGCGGTGTAAAAAAACAAGTCAGAAAAGGTTACACGAGAAGCAACAGTACTGAAACTGTTTGCATTGTGTGGCCTTGCTTAGTCTTGCGGGAGGGGGCAATGGTACATGTTACCCTGAGTGCTGTGTCAACCCCCCCCCCTCCTCCTCCCCAAAGTACCTTGAACAATCTGGTGAACTTGCTGCAACAGATCGAATGCTCACAGCACAGCATTTCTGGTTCACATGTCCATCAAAACCAGAGAGAGTGCAGTTAACAGACCACCACCCGCAAGCAGCCCGTCGACGCAAAGATCAAACCAGGTTCTAACAAATACTAGGGGACATACTGAGAGCTGTCCAACTCCATTCGGAGCTAAAACTCATGGTGTTTTCATTCTTTGAGTTGGAGTAAACCATAAAACCACAATCACAGGTAACACTTTTGGAAGACACCAGCACAAATACAAATTACTAATTTATCACACTTTACATTTACCTTTGTAACAAAACACTAGGTACCAGGCTGACCCAATTAACCAAAGCAATGGGCTTACTTGACTGATTTCTGGGTGCTGCTGGATCAGAGTTTCCCCGCTGCCTGCCGCCTTGATTTGCCAAGGCGCCTTGTCCCCTCTCCAGACTGACTACGAACAGCTAGACCCAATATCCCCCCTCTGGCTGGGACCCTTGTCCGAATTGTCCACAGTGGAGGCTTAAGACACAGTAACAAAATCCCACTTGTCTTGCCACTAAAGTTCCTACTCATGTACCCCAAGAGATTAAAACAATACTGCTAACAGCCAGAAGCACAACAGTTGTCCGTGTACCTTACAGTGAAGTCTAACGTCTTGAGGGTGGGGTAAAGCACCCAGATGACTCGACAGCTGTACCAAAGCTAAAATCACAATGCTCCCCAGTGTGACATGGGTGATGTTAGAATATTTTAGCTGGGTTAGAAATCTGACGCCTGCACCCCCTCAAGGAAAAAAAAAAATCTAACGAAGCATCTGACTTACACAGATCTTGACATCGAATTCACTTCTTCCGTTTAAACACACACGCCACAACATACCATGAAAGGTATTCTTCATGAAAGGATTTCTTAAAGTGTATTTGAGCTGCAAGCCATTTTCAGAGCATCCCCAAGCCCAGTACAGCTGATAAAAATATAAACATCGCAGTATGAACCAGCTGACTGCTAAAACTAACAACCAAAGTAGTAAAAATGCCTGGATTTGGGATTTGTGCTCAATTTACAAAAACTACACGACTCAGTGTCGTGTTTAACACAAAGCAGTATGAATCATTGGGGCAAAAGGTACATTAAGTGTAAATTAACTTATCGTTGCCTATACTGGGGGAAACTATACACAGCGTAAAGGCGAAAAAGCGTTTCTCCGCACGGTACAAGACGTGTTAGGCTACGGAGTATTTATGAAACTTTTTTGCCCCCCCCAACAACATCGAAATAAATAAGCGGTAAATTCAATATGGACACTTGTAGCTGAACCCCACATTGAAAGCATTTGCCTATGCTGTCACGGGGTAACAAACCTTCACATGGTAAGATGGAGAAACGCACAAAAGATGCTTCTTCTTTCCGCACAAAACTGAATAAAGGACGGAGTTCGAGTGAAATGCCTTGACATGTCTAACAAACTTTCTAGGCACTCAGTCCCACCGCCACATAACAGCAGCCTTTAGGGCTTGATTTTCCAAAAAACTTTATTGCTCTTTAAGATACAAATAGTCGTTTTAGTTAAACCATTTAAAACGTATCTGTCTAAACCGTTTTCCTCCTAAAACCTCAGTCCCGTCTCAGTTGCACCATTCACCAACTTCCCAGCGACTCGTTAAACTGCTTAATTTCGGTCTCACTAGCGCATCCGCAGTAGCGCATATAACTCGATATAAATCTCGTTTTTTTCATTTCTATGACAAAAAGACATATATTACCTGTTTTAAGTCATGAAGCGCCGGCTGGAAAGTTTTTTTTCCCTGGCGCTTATCTCCACATGAATGGCCGCACGGGAGCGAGGGCGCCGCTCAGCTCCTCCCTCGCGGCGCTTTCGGCCGTGAGGTCATACCGGGGCAGCCGCGGCGACGGGCACCAGCTCACATCACATCAGCGTGCTGCGCGCGGTCCATTAATCATACCCGCGAAGCTTCACGAAGAGTCACACCAGTTTACCTTCCCGGCAAAAGCACTGCCCACTCCTCCCTCAAAGCAGCGCAAAAATGAGAAATATTTCCCCCGTGCCCAACTAGCCCGCTACGCTCCCCTTACAAGGGAACAAACGTTGCGATGTTATACAAATAAATCACATATTTTGTTTAGTTTAAGTAACTATCAACGTTAACATCAACACATAGCAAATTATCTTCAAAAAATTCATTTGGATATGCGGAGCAGGGTTAAGTAACCTGTTTGTGTTAAATTGAAATTATTTTGCATGTTCAAGTCGTTAAAGTTAGGCGTTTTGTTTCTTAGATTGTCAGTAAGGTTCAAATAAATAATATGCACTTGTTTATAAGAATGCGCACAGTCCGTATTTTCTATTGGAGCCCGTGCATTATCCTGTATAATTATATTATTCAGTGTGTGAATTGTTAGACCAACCGTTAACATGTGTGATGTCTGGCTTTTAGAGTAGCCTAATCTATGGTAAGCATTTTTCTGTATTATCAAATTGTGCATAAATGATACTATTACGTGTGAATAGATCAAACGAGCAAACAAAATCAGGTAGCTCAGACAGCATATAAGGGCTGTATTTCAAACTATTGCACCTTACCGTCTTAAGTATGATGAATTGTTACGTGAAGTGTTGTAACTCAAGCCAATAATTACCGAAGCGTCGCTCAGATAAATTACTTTGAGTTGTATCTGCAGTGACACCGCGAGGAAGAAAGACCTCATAACAATCAGAAGGGATGGAATAACCCTACCATCTGACCGTCTCGTTTCTCATTACATAGGAATCATCTTTTGTACGTTTCATTAAACAAGCATTACTGAGCGCACTACAATGAACTTCCATCCTACCCGAGGTGTTCCTCTGCCCTGTGTCATTTGCTTCCAGGAAACTCAAATCTTCAAACGATTCTATACTAGATAAGATGCTTGGATGGAATAATGGAAGAATGACTGGAAAGTTTTGTGAATAGGCTTTATAAAGGAGCCATATTCCATTTACAAACAAGACATTAGCCTGGACACTTGTCTGATATTGACAAATTCTAAATAACTGATATTTTGTGTGTGCATATTGATATCAAATAGAATGCTGTGCTCTATCCTCAGGACTTCAAAACCTGATATCTAAGTTCTTTTGTAGCTCAGAAACTGGACTAGCACAAGAGCATCCACCCGGGATGAAATGTAATGTAGAATATGCAGAGTAAAATACAGATCTAGGGTTGGGAGTATTTTATGTCCATGGTTCCGCAACATCCAGCAAGTATTAATAGCTCAAAAAATTGAACTTTTGTAGAAAAACCATCTTTATTTTTTCTTAGAAACTAAAGAAATGTAAACGAACGTCAGTTAAAAACAATACTGACTATATAACCTTACCATTATGTTTGTTTAGAAAACTATTCTGATGTATATATTTATTTTTTTATTGTGCATGTATAATAAATAATACATTGTACATTTTACTGAATGACCCAGTGACCCTGACCAGCATGAGCAGTAAGAAGCAGATGGATCAAAGTGAGTGAATAGAAAATCGTTTCTGGACGCTACAGCAGAAATGAGGCCCTATGATTCCAATCCGAAGGTGGAGAAAGGGTCACGAACCAAATGCGATTCTGTGACAATGACTCACTTCAGTAAGTGCCGTGTCACATATCTCCCTGGGGTGTGGTTCGAGGGTTGTTTTTGGACTGCAGTGTGTTCACAGCCAGTTAAGCACACCACTGCAGAACTGCCTGATAGGTTCCTGCCGAGCGGCTGGCGAGGATTCAGAAAAGAGGGGAAGCGCGCGGTGTTGAGGGGTGTCCTGAGCAAAGTTATCCCGCTGGAAATCACGAACAGCCCCACAAATATGAGTCCAAAGGGAGAAGACGATATAAAATCTGTTTGGCTAACGACACTTCTGTGTTGACCTCACCCCCAAATGGAATGGCTTTATATTACAGTCTCTCTGCAGGATTCGTGGATTTTACAAGCTGTTTTTTAGCATTTAGCATTTTACGATGGCTGGGCTCTGCTCACACCCAAACAAAAACAGACGCAGATCCCGAAAAAAAACAACCTCCCTCCTTCTTTCTGCAGAGAACCGTCTTCGGGTTGAGGGCCTGTGGATTTCATCACCTGTGAAATGTGGCCTGACCGATAAAACAACCAAACTCAAGGTTTGAACATAAAAAAACAACCTAATTAAAAAGGCAAGAGCATTTCAAGGATGTGCTGGATTACTGCTAGTAGGATCGGTGTTAGTAATATGACTGGAAATTAAAGCATTGTTCATATACAGCCTTCGTTCTAAGAATAGATTTTATATAATGTATTATTATTATGATTAGAAATGAAAGCATTCTTTATACAGTAGCGGTAAAGCAGATGCCTAATCAATATCATGACATTTACCAATATTATGATTGAAGAGAGGCTGCAGACAAATAGGTATGGAAAATGAATGAATGAATGAATCTATATGGTTTCTGACTGTTTGGGATAATAAACAGCTGGGGTAGCTGTTGCATGCAGGCGTGCATAAATGCAATATTGATTTCTGTTTCGTTTACGAAACCCCCAGGACTGTGAGCAAGACACTAATGCAGACACAAGCCCTGGATGGCCCCGGCAACATGCTTGTGAATTAATAATCTCTCCACGGTGTCCTGTATCCTTTAGGTATTCCTGCACAGTTAGCCATGCCAAATCCGACCCCCCCCCCCTCTTATAATAAGGGCCTTGGGAGAGATAAGGGGGAGAGTGCAGCCAAAATGTCTTAATATCCCATGGGCGGGGTGAGGAATTTGGCTGAGGCACCTCTCCAAAGAAGGGCACAGGGACGCCGAGGTCAACCTACGCATCCGCACCTGATGTGATCCTGCCGGATTTGCGGTCAAATTAATCTGCCAGCATAGCAGCAAACATGAAATTAAAGACGTTCAGGATTAAGTAGACTATTAATAAGACATTCATAAATACAACATGGAGCTCCAAGTCCCTCAGAGTGCAGCGATTAATTAGAGCTACCTTTACTGGGCAAGGCTGCCATAGTTACAGCAAAAGCTGCAGTATCCTGTACGAATGAGATATAAGGCGCCCCAGTTTACATTGACTTTAATGTCATTCCTTGCAAACCCAAAAATCCAGCCTTGTGATACTGGCCCCTGGTTTACAGCATAACTCTTTATTCTAATTGCGCATTAAGATCCACCATACTGCACGTAACACTCTGTTTCACAACATTCAAGGTGAACAGAGCCTTTTCTCTTCTGGTAATGATTGTTACTACATCCATCCATCCATCCACCCACCCACCCATCCATCCTCCAACTGCTTGTCCAGTACCAGGTAATTGAAAACCTGGAACCATTAACTAGGACAATTGCACCAATTTATTTTATTTTCCTGTGTAAGCTTTTCATATTTTGTTTCTGTCCCCTGTGAATAATTGCTCTCCGTCTGTACAAAGCAGTTGCATAAGCCCTATTAAATAACATTTAGCTGATTTAGTAACATTAGCTGTGCCTTAGAATAAAAATCTCATTGGAGATTATTGTTACTTTATGTAAAAGTCACTTCTATTCTTCAGTGTTCAGTTTAATATTACATTATTTTACATAACTACCCTGTTGATGTTTGGCTGAACCATTCGGGCTGTCGACTTTCCAGCGAAGCTCACTAACACCTGCAGAACCACAGGACGTGCGACACTGCAGCCACTGTAAACACTGCAGCCACTGTGAACACTGCAGCCGCTGTAGACACTTCACAGACAGGTCTCCTTCCTGCTCTCTGCGGGAGTAGCCCTGCACGCATCACCAAGGGGACGGGGGGAAGCCTGAAAATGCCAAGTCGAAAATGCCGGGCCCAGTTGATGCGGTGCTGAGGCGTCGCCCGCTGCACAGCAGCACCCGGGTTCGAATTCCAGGCGGCCCATCCAGGCCGGCATGGGGCACGTCTTGTTTCTCCAGCGTGATAACCATCTTCCTCTACTGCCAGAGGTGCCTCATAAACTCAGTGGCGTCACTCTCTGAGACTGGGGAGTGGCCAGACCTCTTTAGATGGGTACACATATTATTATTATTATTAGTCTGGTCGCTTTGATGGCTGACACACTCAGGGTGTAGCTTCTTTGGCTGATTGGCTTCTCCTGATGGTGTCCGATGTCTCTCCTTTCAACAAGCGTATTATGAGACTCAGGCTAAGGCGCTGTGTGGGTGTTTTGTCTGTTGTCTCGGTGTATGCTCAGGCTGCTGTGAGTGATGTCTCAATGAGGAAGACATTTTTATTCGCAACTTCATTCGGAGGTTGACGGGTTCCCATGACGTGACACTCCCCTGGTCATGGGTGACATGGCTGGCTATGGGGATTGTGTCGATCCCTACAAGTCTGGCCGGCCGTGGTGAAAGTGGGTCCATGTTCCTTGGCTTTACAGAAGGTCAGGGGCTGCGGGTCACTGGATCCTGGTTCCAGTGCCCTGAGCCACATCGATCACATCCTCCTGGGCAGTCACTGGAGGTAGAACCACGGGGACTACAGAAGCACCCGGTTCGTGAATTCTGAGAGCAGACTTGTTGTTGCTACTCTGAAGATTCAGCTCTGGTCCAGAAGGCTACCACCTGCTAGAAGAATGAGGCTGGACCTGTCCAGACTCCAAGATCAGGGTGTTTCTAATGAGTCTGCACACAGTTTTTGTGAGGAACTTGCAGACTTGTTGCAACTGCTTATTCTAATGTGATGCGGGAGACCTTCTGTGACAAGACCCTGAAGGTTGCTGAAGGTTGTGTTGGTGTTGCTGGTGTTCCCAGAAGGAGGGGATTCATCTCGCAGGGCACCCTGGATATTACTGAGATGTTTTATTAACCGATTCCTGGCACTTATTGAGTGCAAATGCGTTGAGGGCAAATGCGAGTCTCTTTGCAGCCTCTGTTGATTTCCATAAGGCATTTGATTCAGTTGATTAAGCTGCCCTGTTGGACATCCTGAGACTTTGCAGGATCCCCCTGAAGTTGCTGGATATCATGTTCGGCCTGTACACTGGTACTGTGAGTGCTATGCAGAGTGGAGGCAGAGCCTCTACATTCTTCCCAGTTGATTTTGGTATGTTCTTGCTCCTACTCTGCTCAGTGCTTGTATGGACTGGGTGCTGGGCAGGGTCATGGGGTCTAGCAGCTGTGGGGCATCTGTTGGTGAAGAAAGATTTATTGATCTTGACTTTGCCGACGATGCTGTGATGTTCACAGAGTCAATGGAGTGACTAAGCGAGGAGTCTGAGTGTCTGGGCTTGTGAATGTCCTGGATAAAAAGCAAGATCCAGGCCTTTAATGACCTCCTGGGCACAGCCATCGGCAGTGTGTCTGTCTGCAGAGAGAATGTCGACCGCAATGAGAGGTTCACTTACCTCGGCAGTGACATTCATGTCTCTGGTGACTCTTCCTATGAAATCAATAGACAGATTGGGAGTGCATGGGGGGTCATGAGGTCACTGGAAAGGGGGGTGTGTGGTGCTCCCAATATCTTTGCAAGAAGACAAAGGTCTAAGTCTTTACAGTCCTAGTGTCTCCTGATTCACTGCATGGCTGCGAGACATGCATGCTATCCTGTGAGCTGAAATGAAGACTGCACTCATTTGGTACTGTGTCTCTTCAGAGAATCACTGGGTACCGCTGGTTTGCCTTTGTGGAGAATGAGTGGTTGGTCAGGGTGTCCTGAATGACGCAAATTACTTTCATGGTGAGGGAGCGTCAGTTACGGCACTACTGCCACGCGGCGCGTTTCCTTGAGGGTGATCCGACTCGCAGGATATTCATTGCTGTGGACCAAAGTGGCTGGACCAGACCAAGGGCACGCCCACATAACACCTGGCTGGGGCAGATAGATGGCCATTTCCGAAGGGTGGGGCTGGATCCTGTGTCGCCCTGGGGGGCTATCAACTGAGATCCTGAGGTGTTTTGTCACCTGCTGGGTGCGGCAATGCGGTATCAGTGCACGCTCCCCAACATGATCTGACCTGACCACGCCTAATCAACTGGAATGGATGTTTTCTGAGGTCCTTTTGAAGTTAATAGTGACAATTATTCCCAAACCTTTATCCACAAGTAACATCCAACTACTTATAGGATACAGGGTGGTGAAAGGATCTGGTAACTATCACTGACAGCACAGAGTACAAAACATTTATGTCTTATATGTTTATAATAAAACCTGCCTAATTTCGAGCCAATGAGATGGAGATATTTAGGGGGCAGTTTTGGAGGAAAACAAAATCCTCCACCCAGGAACCTGAGCCTTGTAACACAAAGACTAGACAATTAATTAAAAAAAAACACTGCGCCGACTATTAGGATGGATAGATCGATCGTGCCCAAAATCCCATTACAAACGAGTCGCGGTTATACATTTTTAATTGCATTTACAATATTTACTCTGCAAAATGCTTTGCGTGAAATTTCGGCACACACGCCGTCAACTTCGCCATCACTCAAGTACGAAGTGCATATCAAAATGCAAAGGCGGGCTACTTATAGGCTAAACATCTTTTTTTTTTAAAAAAAAGAAAAAAGAATAGCGCCTGGATGCTACTTTAATCAGCACGTCTACTGCATGCCGGAAAGTGCAGGGCAATCTTCTGGCATAAACACATTCCTGTGGATCAGGTCACAGCAACATTTTTTTAATATAGACCTGCGGACTTTGTGTATATATAAGGTAAGTTTATAAGTATTCCCAAAATCATCCCCATCCTTCAGAACACAAAACAGCTGCCAACGTTAATTGCTATCAAATCACCAACGCCCTCTCCATACTAAAACAGAACACAGGGGAATTCGGGTTTCCCCATACAACATCATCAGTTTGCAGATGTATTCCTTCTTATAGTAGCTTATTTTAACAAATAAAATCGAATACAGGGCAAATTTGTAGCCTCTACAGATACTGGCGGGAAAGTAAATATTTTCAGCTAGCTAGACACATAAGTATCAATTACAGGAAAAATATAAAGTTATGTTTTATATAGTGTAACTGCAAAAAACTACCTGAAAAAGATTACTTAGGATACTTACCTCTAATTTAAAAACAAAATACCCAGTCAGGTGCCATGTGTCAGTAATAAGCGGTATCTTAGTGTAACCACGGGATGCAGTGTGTAGCGCTGTCGGCTGACCACTTTAATTCAAGTCTCCGCCAGGGT
>JAABNY020000001.1:41659352-41677074 GCA_015164015.2 Brevimyrus niger
CAGATCCGGATCCGGATCCTGGTGACACACCCCCGCGCGTGGTTAGTGCGCCAAACGGCATCGCGGGCAGAACTGCCGAGCGTGTTTTATAACACGTGGGGCACAGGGAGGCAACAGACGGGAGTTGATACAGAAATGTACATTCACACCTATTTAACGGTCACTTTTGTCCAGAACAGGGTCAGCCGGTCCCTGGAGCAACTGAGGTTTAAGGGCCTAATGGCGAAATTACACTGCCGACCCCGGGATTAGAAGCAGCAACCTTCTGCTCACAGGCACAGCACCTTAACCCGATGAACCATGCACACAATGCATGTACAAGCAAACAATCATTCTTATTGGTGTGACTGTTAGTATGGGCATTGGGGGAAACGATCACAATTACAGTCAACCGAAAAGACTCTGTGGTCTGAGGTTTACGAGGAGGACTACCTACTCAACGATACTGATTAAACAAGATGGCAACATCCTCCACTACCCCTATTTCACTGCACACTGCATTCTGGGCAGTACATTTAGATTAACGTGGGCGCAAATGATTACTGACTAACTACAGCAAATTAGGAAAATCAATCACGGCCCAGTTAAGTCATTTATAATGCCTGATTTTGTTAAGAAAAACATATATACTGTAACTCCCGATGGATGTCACATATTAACAGTTTCAGCAATTTCCCCTCTTTCAGAAAGCCCATACCAGTCAATTAAAATTTTAAATTAACATGCTTAACCGTTTCATAGGCTTGCATTCGGCCTGGTAAAATGTTTAAAAATAAAAGGTGCTATCATACAGTAGCACAGTCATTTCTAACCACCAAAAATATCCATTCAAGCATCTTCTATACCTGCTTGTGCTATGCAGGGTTGCAGGGGTCCAGAGCTTATCCCTGAAGCTACAGCTACAAAGCAGGGAGGAACCCAGAACGGGGTGCCGTCCCGACGCAGGCTGCACTCAGCATTCATACACACATTCACACCTATCGACACCTTGGCGACTCCAAGTAACCTTAGCATTTTTTGGACTGTGGGGGGGGGGGGACCAGTGTACCCAGAGGTAACCTAAATGCCCCTGAGGAGGAGTGCATAGCTTTAACTGACAAGCCCCTTTAAACATTCAACTGAGAAGGCTTGCAATTCACCCCCCACCCCAGTAGGGGGTGCTTATAAAAGAGAAAAAAAAGCACACCCAGACTCCCTAAACTCCCTGGGCGGCCATCTCTGCCCAGGGGTGATTATCGAGACGAGGCTGGCGTGGATGGGTTCTGACCCGAAAGCTCAGTCTTACCCAATATCAATCACAGTCTGCAGTTTGATGAAGCCATAGGGCTTTAGAGTGGGGTCTGCCTTTGAAAACGAGAAACACCGAAAACAATGAGAGTGTATGCGGCACAAAGTGGGCAAGCTGGTTACACTCATGGTTGCGTTCATAATTAATGTTGCTCTTTGAGGGGTACAAGCAACTAAAATATCGATCCACCCTCCAGTAGGCGAGAAAGCACAGTTTTTATTCAAGCTGACATGAAATCCGAACCTGTTCAAACAGAACTGGCAAAATAGTTGTGCTTTTCCCAAGATAAGGCAAGACAGAAAAATAAGAACTTAATAGTAAAAAAGTATTTATTCCCTTTCAGGAGGAACTGGTGTTTTGCAGAAATCATATCCTTTTTATAAATATAGCAAGATACTCATAAGTTAGTGTTGAAGGACACATTAAGGTAGTCATGTTTATAACACAAAACAATCCAGATTCTGTCTCACTCTCCCTCTCTTTCTGTCGCATACACACACACACACACACACGTCAGACGTATAGAGGTCAGGTGAGCTAAAGAAGCTGACAGTATCCTCTGTTTAAAAAATAAAAACTGCAGCATCTTCACGATTTCTCATCCCTTCGAGGCCTTGGCATCATCTGGGTCCAAAGGCGGGATATTAAAACAAAACTCTGACTTTAGGGACCATGAAAAATGAATCCCCTGAAACAGGAACGGTCGATGCAATGTACCTTTATACTGAGCTGATGCGAGGGACCTGACCGTTGCTTGGGCACTGATCCGTCCCTGGCATTCCGACAGGTGTTATTGCACTAATTTTCCTGGGATTATTCAAGGCGGCAAACATGCAGGAAGCCCCAACGGTGCCCTTCACTGTACACATGGTGCCAGAAAGCCAATTACCGCAATCAATGTCACTGGGCTGATGATGCTCAAAATTCTCCCAACGCCGACGTTAATACTGATGACAAACTCAGAACAAGCCCATTAAAATAAATTAACATTGCAGAAAAAATAGTGGCTGGGTTAAAATCAGTGCAGGGAAATGTCATGTTTTGGCTGCAGTAATAGGTTAGAGGGCCTACATTATTCTATGGATAGAGGCACAAAGGCTCCCAAGTCATTTACAGACCCAGCAGTGCATGAGGCACCGATTCGTTCTAGTCTAACAAGTCGTTAGCTTTAACCGTCAGTCGACACAGCGCAGACAGTCAGGATCGGCGTCCCCGGCGTGGATGGGTGTGCCTGTGTGTTTTTATTTTATTTTTTTTATTAATCCCTAGTGTACATGTTACCTAATTCAGTCTGGTACATAAGTTTTCAAAAGCGTACAAAATTTGGTTTAAAAAGTAAATAAATGCAACTGCCCCGGGTTATGGCGACTCTCAAAGCGTTAAGGGACCTACAAGTGAACTCAACGCGACGGAAAAGTTATTGCTCAGCGATGATCTCACAGTGCGAGTTTTATTTCCTGCTGGGAGGGAAGTCATGTGACATGCAGGAGGAGGAGGGGACTGTCAGGAGGGATGAGGAAGTTGCATATTCATGGCGCACCTAGTGTCCTACTTAATCATTTCAACTCCCACCCGAGAAGGCGGGCTCGGGGCCCTGCCCATCGGCTCTCCTCCTGTGACAGTTCCGACTCTGTCAATTTGCATGCAACACCCCGCAGTGTATTTTCTGATGTGCCGCTGTGCGGCTGTCGGCAAGTCCGCTTTCTGGCCCGACGCGCGGCTTCTGGGGAAGGATCTGAGCGCGGCAAAACCAGACACGTTTCCCGGCCCGTCACCCGACAAACAGCTGGAAACCGATGACGAGTGGCCCGTGAAATGCTGAGACTTCCTCTGCGGGCCTCTCTTTGACCCATCCCACCGCTGTCTAAATGCACAAGTACTGCCGATCCACAGCCAGAGCGCCCGCCGCCACCGACGCAGTACCGGATCGGCTCCGGATGATCGGTTCCGTCTCCCGTGGGAACGGTAACCCACGACGACCCGCTGACAAGAGATGGCAGAAAGTAATGCAGACTAGGCTTTAATAATCACCATACACCTCTGCTGCTGGACAGAGTGCTCTGGCATGCTGGGAGGCGGAGAGGAAGTGTGTCATACTGCGTGCCGGGGAAGAAGCAGACCAAACGACAGACTTTATCAGGAGCCATAAAATACGGTGTGTATAGGCGTCGCGAAAACGATTCAGTTTATATCAACAAAAAGGAGGACGAGGAAAGGTGCTGAAACGTTGCTTGTTCACCGAAAAAGGCTCATTTATGCTCTAAAAATATCCTGTCCTATCTCCTTCCCTAATAAACGAGCCACACGCTCCCAGCCTGGCCGCCATGCCGATTTCCCCAGTTTCTGGACCAAGACTGCTGCCTTTCATGCTTGTTCCTCGCCACCGGTTCACCAAACCCCCCAAAGCCTCATTTCGGACTCCCACCTCCATTAAATGTCGATCTCTTCACAGTTGTAAGCAAACCTCTCTCGTGACAAGATGGGCATTATGGTGTATTTCTAAAATATTCACTGGAGGTGCTAACGATTCACACGTTTTCTGGACTTTCTTGGGTCATTAACCTTCCCTGCTTATTTTCTGAATCCCTCTGGCAAACAATTCGCACACCCTTCCTTTTAGGGTTATATGAGAAATATAGAAAGTTCACACATTTTATTTACGGAATTATTCCAGTCAGTATCTAGAAAGGTCCCACATCCAATGAGCAGATTCTCCGCCCCCCCCCCCCCCCTGTTCTCCGGGTCTGCAGGCACAGAACCTCAGTCATCTCACCACCCAACGAAATGGGTCTAATCATAGCACTTTATCCAATTACCTGCTGAGTCATGGTGGGCAAATGGATCTGTTGCGAGATCAAAACGCAGCTGATGCTGGTTTTCGCAATGATGAAACGCAATGCTTCCTGCGAATAACTGAACTTCCAAAAGGCTTTTTTTTTTCTTTAATAAAAGTAAGGCGTTCAGCCTTGCAGGGACTACGGGCCTGGGTCCAATGGCAAAAGGTCGCAGGTTTGAATGCAAACATGCCGCAAGAAAAAGGGCAGTGGAGGCAAAAATCTGAAAAAACGTGTTTAAACAGAGCAATTTTTTGAGTTCAACCAGAGGCTCAAACACCATCGTCAAATGCTTCGCATCGTCCACAAATGCTGGCACTTTCTGAGACTGAAACCAATGCGGCAACAGCAGCACCAACAGGCATAACGCAGGACGGCCGTTTCTGTGATTGACAGAGGACCCCAGGGTCCTCAAGCTGCACCGCTAAGTATCCAGCAGTACGTGGAGTCATTCTGACGCACCCTAACCAATGCACTGTTATCCTTGTGTGTTTCCTAGTGTCCGGGGGAACTTGCACGCCCGGTAATGGTGCATTAACGGTGCCGTCCGCACACGCTGCGTACCTGGCGCTGACGGCGCCCGGAGACTCGGCCCCCAGCCTACATTGCTCCAGCTGGCTGGCCACAATCTGGCGTTCCGCCTCCAGCTCCCTGGTCAGCCGCTCAAACTGGAGCTCCTACATCAAGAGAGGAGGGGAAAAGAGAGAGAGAGGGAGAGAGGGAGTGAGAGAGAGAGAGAGAGAGAGAGAGAGTCACCCCTAACTGTGACCCAGAGAGGCAGGGTGACGTTTAAAAATAAAGCACAACACTGCAACTGAAGCCGATCCAGTGGCAAGGTTGTACTGCTAACAGCACATTGATAAAATATGCATAGAAGACAAAGAAGAAAAAACGATCGCAAGAGCGGTAAAACTTGTATCACTTTTCTAATTTGTCATAGTTTTGAAAAATAATACTCATGAAGACTGAGGCTACAGACGGCGTCCTTGTCCAGCTGTTCCCAGGGTGAGAGGCCACACAAGGTTAGCTTAGCCTAGCCTAGGTGCCACGCTACAGAAAGCCCCCCCCCCCCAGTTTGCTCAATGTGACTCAGGGGCATCTCTAGGGCAGTTTTATGGGGACTTTAGCCCCCCCCCCCTAAATAAATATACACCAAATAGTTTATTATAGTGTGGTGTCTTTCATTTACATGAAAGCCCATCTAAGCCCATATTTTAATGAATCTCCAGTGATGCTCTTGAGGTGACCCAAACATCGCCACCTCCTGGCCACTTCAGGACCTGTGGCCGTATGAACCCAGGTGGGTGGGGGGTGGGGGCAGGGGTATCACATGTAGTGATCCCCCTCGATAGCGAGGCACGATCATATTGGCCAGCAGCATACAGGCTCCGCCCCACTTCCCCATTTCAAGTCATTTTCCGTCACTCCAAATTAAACCGCCTGACTTACCTCTCCTGCAACACAGCTCCTGACAAGGTTTACATCGCATTGCCCGCTCAATCGATTCGCAGCTTAGACGCTGCTGCTTCTTGGAAAATGCTCTTGTAGCTCGAGTGTTTGAGTTTCGCAGGAGAGGGGGAAAAAAAAATAAAAATATGATGACAGGGCAGGTTTCTTTCCCGCTATAAATTTGACTACAGAGGGAACACCTTTCCTTTTAGGAGACAGGCTCATTTTCCCAAAGTCACACTCTTTTAAGTCATTATGCTGAACCACGGAATTTTAAAGGGATGTGTCACAGTCAGCTTCACGCCACTGAAAAAGCCGCATGATAAATGTCGAACCCCTGCTGGGTTGAGAAATGTAATTCTGTAGTCGACTGATATGAGGGATACGAGGACAGACAGAGTTACACGACGTGATAGGGAGGCACAATGGTCTAGAGGGTAACACTACTGCCCCATACCACCAGGCTTTTGGTTCAAATCCCATACACTACCCCTGTTTAGGTGGCCCTGTTAGGGGTTGGAGGGTCCTCAAGTCACAGGTATATTCATTTACATTACATTAATTGTGTTCAGCAGAAGCTTTTGCCCCAAGTGACAAACCACTGAGAAACCAGGGTCAGACAGTCCCCAGAACACTTAGGAGTTAAAGGTCTTGATCACGGGCCCAACTATGACATCACTCTGCCGAGGATTTGAGCTGGTGACCTTCTGGTAACAGGCACAATGTCCTAACCTGCTGAGCAACACGGTTCCAAATCAGCCAGGCTAACTTCTCTTGCAGGTGTGAGCGCTGCGAAGGCCTGGCAGCCCACCCAGGCTCTCCCCTGACACGTGCCCGCCGCTTCCTGGGCTAATCCGCAGGCTCGCCGTCACCCTCTGGTGGACAAGCAGTCACCCAAGCTGGATGGTTGCCAGCGCGTCCCGATAAACGGGAACAAAACGGAGAGCAAACAGCATCCGGTGCAGGAGCCCGGGAGACCCGCTGCCGGCACAAAGGAGAAGTAGGCCGCTGGTTAACATGGAAATGCTCCGGGAAGAAGGTACTGGGGACGCAAGCGCATGGCGAGTCCGACGGGACACAGCCGGAATCAAACGAAAACAATTTCACGCTGAGTGAATGGGACCAAGACGACAGAAAGAGCTCAGCTTGCCTTCGATACAAATATAGATACGGGCAATGGAGCTCTCTGCGGAAGAATCTCCCCCGGAGCAGATGAAAAGCATGCTGGGAAATTACTTCAACTCCCAGCCCTCGTCTGATTGGTCGGGATTGAATCAGCATCCCTCACAGGAACTCCCAGGGATCCGCCAAGTAAACACTGACAGTCAGACAAGAGAGACGTTCACAATGTCATCACTCAGTGTTAATGTCGGGCAACCAAATATAGAAACAGGCCCATAAGACAAACCACAATCAGCAGCATCAGAAAATACAGAAATTCTCATGACTTTAGAGCGCATCCCCATTTATAAGTCTGTCATACAGCTCTGACTGTCTAAGGGTATCAAAGACGGACATCCAAATGAGTTCCGATGTTCTGATGATGCTGCCAAATCAAAAGTTTAATGATATTTGCACACTTCAACATAAGAATATGGCATCTGCTCTATCTGTCAGTCAAGCAATGATGATGATGATGATGATGATGGTGACGACGAAGAGCATGGTGCCATGTTCCCATAAGTCTTCAGGGGCTGGAGGCGTTCCCCGCTGGTGCCACACAAAGATGGCCACCCGGTATGTTTCAGCGGGTCAGCACGTTACGCGAGCACATCAGAACAGCGTCATAAATTGCTGTCTCGCTGCAATGAACACCCATCTGTATGGCACCAGTTGCGGTGTGTGTGTGTGTGTGTGTGTGTGGAGGGGGGGGGGCAGGGAATTAAAGCACACATTAGATCATTACTCCTGCTTGTTTGCTCTGCATCTATGAGCAATTTGGTGCACCTTCAAAAGAATGCGTCAAGCGTGAAACACAGAGCATTTGTCAAGGCCGCCTAGTGGCTGAATTGGGTAGTGTCGCAGCAATGTTCACTGCTGTAGCATAGCGGTCATTCTTAACCCAATGCTAAGGAGCCTGGTACATCTCAAGTGCCCCCCCCCACCCCATCCACGGCAGGAGGATGGGCCAAACGGCAGCCCATACCAAGAATATGGGCCTCTCAGCCTCCAGATCAGCGCCCCCTGCTGTCGGTCAGCCAGTCACGTTTCCCTCTGCATCAATGCTTATAAATCCAATCCCACTGCGCTGCAGGTAGAGGTAAAAAGATTGACACCCCTGGCATATATTTATCAGGTTAATCTTCCATTTCTGCAACATGCCACAATCCAAAGGTGTGGAGGGCCCTGCAGTTTGCGGAGATCCGCAGAGGCTTCACAGCACACACCGGAACAGACACCCCCACGGGCGAACCTCGGAAAATTGAAATGGGACGGTTAAACAAGACAGACATCAAGCATCGGGTCACCTAGGGACATCAGAAGGGTGGCTGCTACCCCCCCCCCCCCAAAGGAGATGTCAGGAGGTTTTCCTGCCAGATGTAGCCATCTTGAAAAGAATCGTTCGTCACCAAGCCTGTGAGAGCCTATTAATTCCACAGAATGTGTGTGTGTGAGAGAGAGAGAGAGAGAGAAAGCAAACTCATCTGTGGTTTATTCAACTGCAACAACTGCAAGCACTCATGCCACACTTCACAGAACGGATCCTACTGCAAACATCTCTGTGCTGGTGAAACCGATTTGGGGGTGGTGGTGGTGGTTGGGGGGGGGGGCATGATTAATAATCAGCCTAAGTGTCAGGAAGCCAAAGATCTCCTGTGCCGCCAGCAGCTGCAAGTGGATAGAGGTTGCCGTCAAAAACAGGCCACACCCCCTGTGCCTGCTTCCTCAACAGGGAATACAAGATGGTGGTAAAGCCCTCTACCACCATACTGCGCACAAACCCCCTATTGCCATCACTTGGATGAATGTAGCAGTCGGGTGATAGGACAAAAGCGGGCCTCTCAAAATCTGACCAATCAAAGACAGCAGCGGATGATTGGAATGTACCATTATTCATTTTCACAGGAGAGCAGACTGCCATGCATTTGTGAGGAGGGCAAACACACGGGTCCGCTGTTTCTTTGTGCTGTACACTTGTCCTTATCTATTAAGACTAGATGGTAAAGTAGCTGTTCAGCGGAGATGGGCAAAATGAGGTTTGATCCACCTGCTGGGCTGGAATATCTTGAGCTGACAATTATAGGCTGGTTTAAATAGTTTCCCAGTTGTTGCTGTAATGATTCCCATCTGGGTCATCCAGGCAGAAATTTGACAGAGTATGAAAATCCCAGCCACCAAAGCAATACAAAGCTTCCTCTTTTCATTAAAACATCTACCTATGCAAATTGGCAAATTGTTTTGGAAAAGACAGACATCTCTGTCATGTCACTGTCTGAACTGAGCAGCTCTGGGCATGTCTTCTTGTCATTCGGAGCTTCTCAGTATGTTAAGCTTGAAGAGAATAATCTGGAAGAGCATCTAAACAAAGACCACACGACATCCAATCACAGAGATTGATCTATGAGATGATGAGCCGCACCAATCAGAGACAGCCTTCCATCCCGTCCCATAGAGCCTGCAGGCAAAACTTAAGTGGGAACAAAAGGACGTCCTTCTAAACATTGTCCTTCAAAAAAAAAGAACCATCTTCTGTTTTAATTAGGATGAGATTTCACTGCGCATTTTCGTGCACGCTGCTTTCAGAGACATCAGCGGCCCCTGACAGAGCAGTAATAGTACAAGTCTCACAAAATGTGCACCAATTTGACGCGGGCGACTGGAACCATTTTCATTAAGACTGACTGTATTTTTAATGAAAATGTATTTATTAATAAGCAGAGGGTAATGAGGCTCGATATAAAAACAGCATTACGACTCTGTTTATGTTACCCATTATGATTCTTCCAGAAAAGACCGAAAAGGAGCGTATATAAAAGAAGGCAGGATTATGGCTAGATGACAGGAGGCAGTCCCCTCATATACAAAAACACCTTCATCTCCTTGTTACTATTAGATGCCGTCAATGCAAAGTTGCCATGATGCACACGGCATCCTGACAGGAATCAGTAGTGCCCCAGACGTGTCTGTTTTCCGCAGGTTTTGTCAGAGCCTCCAGCGTGTCTTAAATGTCCTTGTCAACTCCACGGACCGCTTCTCGCTGGTTGGGGACCCTAAACCCCTCAGCCCAACCTGACAGCCTGGCAGCAGATCACCTGCCAGCCAAGAAACTTTGCTTGAGAAAGAAGAAAAATAACTAAACAAACAACAAACCCATATGATGAAATTCATGAGATGCTAGGAATCTCTGGGAAATTGACCAGCATGGGGGGGGGGAGTTACTATATTTTTTATTGGGACAAAAAAAAAAATACCTCTGACCAGAATAAGTGGCTCAAAGATGGATGGATGGATGGATGGATGGAAGAATGAATGGATGATGGATGGATGGACAATAAAGCAGCACAATTAATAAAAGAATAAATCAAAATCATGATGCAATTTTCCTTCCAGTATTTCCAGGGCACAAGCACATTCTAAAAGTGTGCAGATGCCCCCATGTATGCTCCGCACTTTCAGCCGAAGACATCTGCCCCGTCTGGGGTGACTGTGGGGCGTCTGGCCTCAAGTTGAACCCAAGACTGAGGGCATCCAAGGCGGAGAGATTGTGACATTTGGGATCCGGGCCGAGAGGAGGATCCCAGTGAATAGGAGCGCCGGTTACTATGGAGTTCAGCAAGACGCGGCTGTGCATATTTTCACAGTTATGAACTCAGATGCTTCCAAGGGGCTCGTTGAGAAGAATATCCAAGAACTGCCTAAAAAGTTCAGCGGGGAATACATCATGTTCTATTCTGACGGAGTTATACGATGCTGGAGCCTGATTCTCTATGCAGAAAAGCCATCTCTGCTCGTCTGTCTCTCCTTAACATGAACAGGATGGATCACAGTCATACTGTGTCATGCTAAGAAACCCGCGACGCCTCAAGGAGGCACTTACTGTAGTTCTGCAGGGAAACAAAGCTTTTTAAAACCCATGGTGGGTGGAAATAGCTCGTGTCGTTAGATGGATTTAGCCTAATTTCCACTGGTTACTTCATTGGCTTTCGGGGTGGCTTAAATCTGCCGGCGATTCTCTGCGCATGGTAATCCATTCTTAAAAGTTCATTTCAGCCAATATGAAATCTACACCCCCATATCAAAACTTTGTGTTGACGCAGGGAATAAAAAAATATCATAGGAGTACACAATCTGTTCTACATTCCTACAGCAGGAATATTTGTGTGGTGGATAAAAAAAATGAGCAATAATTGTCTGAAAAGTCTACATTATAGTCACCCCCTCTGCCATGATGCATTAATAAGGTCAGGGGTGTAATTGGCTGCTCGTGGATTTCGGGTGACGAGCAGCAGTCTCTGCAAAATGCTCTACAGTACTTAAGGAGTACAGTCAAAGCATGCAGTCACACAGAGCAGGGAATTTCCCAAATAAATCAGGGATAATGCTGTGGGGAGGCAGGGATCAGCAGAAGAGCATGAAAAGGTTTCAGCTTTTACTTAAAAACTTTGGGCTTACAGGAAGGATGTTCAATCTGAAAAAGGCAGAGGATGGAGATTTGCTCTTTGGAGGGAGATGGGTCTTAGGTGCACAGGAACGACAGGAAGGGAAATCTCGGACTTCAGCCTGACACAGTCAGACAGTCAGACAGTCAGACGGTTCCCTCTTACAATTCAAAGTCATTCAATTAGACCAGTGTTTCCCAATCCGGTCCTCAGGGACCCACAGACGGTCCATGTTTTTGCTCCCACCCAGGTCATTGGCTGGCTGTGCCGGGAGCTGGGAAAGAGCAATAATGGGGGACCGGATTGGGAAATGCTAAATTAGATGAACTGGCATTTCTAAACAACTCAAAGTGTGAGAGTTTGGGGGGGGGGGGCACATGCAGGCTGGATGCAGGTATCATGTCCGTGGTAAAAACTGCATTTTTATCAAAACGTCCAGCAGAATTCACCATGCTGTGGCCCGCTGTGGTGGAGTCCCTGTGTGACGTGATAGACTGGCATCCCGCCCACGCTGGGCTTTTGGCTCCAGCCCCATGCAGCCTGAGACAGGCTCTAGACTTCCACAATCCTCTGTACTGGATAAGTGTTTGGAAGATGGACGGATGGATGGTTTAAACAGAAGCTATAAACACTCACAGCTGTAGCTATAATCACAAGTGGTCTTATAATATATTGATTCTAGGGAGTGAACTTGTACCTTAAATATAATCTAAAGCAGGAGCTGACCTTGGGCAATTCCCTGACATATTATACATTCATTTTAAGCAAACGGCAATGTTTTAAACATTCGAGTGCATTTTGATTTCATGTGCATTTGAACTGGCAACTCAATCAACGTTCATTTGGTATTTTCTCTAACCACACAAATCTGTCTAAAGATTTCCCAAGAATGAAATACCTGTCAGATGTAGAAAACGAAGTGACTGTGAATAAGTAAAGGAGGAAATGATACGTTTAAATGTCGTACTGCTGTGCTGTGCCTGGGTACAGGTATCACCACATTTACAGCACAAGGTAGCATACTGACCTGCAGAAATGAGGGTCTGATTCCTGTACCGATGTGTAATGGTCCTGTGGGTATTGTAGTTTCCTCCCAGAATGCATAAGCATACATAGTTTCCCTGAATAGGTGTATTTTTTTATATTTTACTTTTTATTATATTTTACTTTTAATATATTATGAAATTGCCTTCAAGAATCCATGTACTTTTGTTTGTGTGCTTGTGTGTGTGTGTGTGAGTATGTGTGTGTGCACGCTGGTGTGTGTGTGTGTGCGCGTGTTGTCCAGGGTGTGTATGTGTGTGTGTGTGTGTATGTGCGCGTGTTGTCCAGGGTGTGTGTGTGTGTTGTCCATGGTGTGTGTGTGTGTGTGTTGTCCAGGGTGTGTGTGTGTGTTGTCCATGGTGTGTGTGTGTGTGTTGTCCAGGGTGTGTATGTGTGTGTGTGTTGTCCAGGGTGTATGTGTGTGTGTGTGTTGTCCAGGGTGTGTATATGTGTGTGTGTGTGTGTTGTCCAGGGTGTGTATATGTGTGTGTGTGTGTGTGTGTGTGTGTGTGTGTGTGTGTGTTGTTCGGGGTGTGTGTGCGTGCGTGTGTGTGCGTGTGTGTTGTCCAGGGTGTATGTGTGCGTGTGTGTTGTCCGGTGTGTGTGTGTGTTGTCCAGAGTGTACCAAACACACGCCTTCATCACTCACAAATGGGATGCAGATTCAGCTTGATGCAGCATTAAACATGCAGTTACTGAAAACTGATGGACAGAGATGTTTTTCCCGAGGCCTTGAACAGAAACTAGTGTCAAATTGAGTGATTTTTTTGCTACATTTTGTGCCAACTGCCACCCAGATTTGAACATATAGAGACAACTTCAGACTCGCTGCCACCTCGCCACATAGCGCTTGTGCCAGCAGATCCATCCCATAGGTCGTGACCCCCACCGATCCATCTTCAGCCCGACTATCAGAATGAAACCACAGTCTTTCATTGAGGAAGATCAATCTCTGCCGCTAAGGCCGGAGATCAAGCCGGCCGTCGAAAGCCACAAGAGGACCTGTCATGCATCGCGGTCAATGAGCGCATCATAACATGCTCTGAGAACTCCTGGAGGGATAGAATCCAGCGCGACATGCAGTGCAACAGCACAAACTATTGAGACAAACGGCAATCTAATGTGCTAACTGCAAATATAGGAAGGAACTGGGGCAGTGGGCGGGGTGCAGAGTGCATTTCAATGATGAGAACCTTGGATCGGGGCCTCTCCTGCAACTGGACCATTAGAGGCACCGTGGACCAGAGAGTTTCAGTTTCTCCTACAATTAAGCCAGAGTGGCCCCATCTCTCCTGTGATTGGTCAAAAGTGGCCCGTCTCTTCCACGATTGGACCAGTGAGGCTCCCGCTATTGGTCAGGAGGCCACGTTTCTCCTGCGACTGGACCAAAGACGTTCAGCTTCTCTTCAGCAGAAGCGGACAGGGGCGTCTGTGGAGGGAGACCATCGTCTCTGCACTCAGCCACGTTCGAGAAAGAACGGCGGGAAAAGAAATCCCACCGACTCGACTGGAGAGGATGTCTCTAATCTTAACGGAGAATCTTGTTACTAGCCGTTTTATTGAGGGAAGAGACGCGTTTACAGCAAGGATGCTCCTCAGGGCCCCCCCCCAAACTGCGGTGGCTGAATGACAATCGCCGCCCCTCCTTTCCTACCAAGAATACAATATCCTCATTCTTCCAGAAGAAAAAGCGGGCAGGGCTGATCCCTTTTTTAAGGTTCCGGCCAAATCACAAACAATGTTTGTTACTTGTACTGAAAAACAGACAATGGCAATTATTTATTTTTACACAGAGGCTTCAGTTATGCAGACGCAGACTTGGCAATGAAACACACTTCTAGAAAACAGCCATCGTACATGGAAGCAGCAGCTGTGGCCAAACGGACACAGACATTTAAGTTCTCAGACAATGGGAGGGTCCAGTGCCTGACAGTCCGATAGAGAATGATGCCATTTTCTGATTAACAAGCCTGGTTCTGATTTCTACTCTCTCTCTCTCTCTCTCTCTCTCTGTCTGTCTATCTGTCTCTCTCTCTGCATGTATGCCTCCCTCTCACATACACACAGACCTGTAATCATATCTTTTTGGGGATCGCTCATTCATTTCTATGGTATATCTGGATTACACGCACACACTCTTTGAAATCCTGTGTGAGTGTGAACACAGCTCAGTGCAGATTTTCAGAAGAGACACTAATTTTCCCGTACTTTTCCCCATTGTGAAAATTGAACATCAATCAGCAATCCCCAAAAACCTATTTAATCTCAGCTCCTTTGATTCAGAACCACTGGAACGTCACTCTGACTCCGACTTGGGGTCTCCCCTAATTACATCTCTCTAAAGAATGGATTCCATGGATTCCTTGCTAATTATTCTAATTGTATTATTTCTATGCAAAATTGCAAGTTACAAACACAAACAGCAGCACAGAGCCCAAAGCAGTAATTTCGTAGCAGCTACAGAGAAAGAAACAGACTTTTCTTAAAGATTTGAATCGAACTGCATATAAAGGCTGATGATGGTAGGACTGGCAGCCGATTCCACGACAGGATGCACTTAGACAAGAAGGAATCAGCGCTTTTGTACCTATAACCACCCCAGAGACGGCTAACTGCCAATGGAGAGCCATACGGATGGTCCGCAATAAGGAGATTCAGGCCGGCGGCCCGATGGAGTTCCATGCCCATGAAGATGCGGGGCGGAGACTCGAACCCGACCCGGATTACCTGTGAACCGTCCGCCGGCAGCACAGCTCCCCACGGCCCCCGCTGGCTCCTCCGGCACCTTCCGCGACACGTTGCCGGCTCGTACTGACTCCGGAGCAGGAAGGCGGCAGCGAAGGCTGCTGTTGGGGTTTATGGGGGTGGTGGGGAGGGGGTGAGGCTACTGTGCCAGTCGGATCCGGGCACCGCTCTGGCGTCGCGTCAGCGGGACGATGGTCTGTGCCCCCCCCCCTCCCCCCCAGCCTCCACACGGCTCAAACCCAAACCGCCCCCACAGACTGCCGTCTGCAAGCCAGGTCATAGCTTCTCCTTGACGACCACGAGAGCTTCTCACCACAACAAAAACTATGTGGGGGGAGTGGCAGAGTGGGAGGTAAATTGCGCATACAAGTGTAATCTCGGCCCCCCCATCCCCCCCCCCCCTTCTTGGATCTCTGGAACCCCTCCCTGAGCTATATATCTATCACCTACTCCACTTTTACCCCTCCCACCCCCCACAAATTTCTTCCTTTTGCCACAGTTAACATTTGGGCCGAAAAAAAATTTATAAGAAAAAATGACAGCTGAAATCAGGGATGACATCGCTGCGGGCAGATTAATTTCAAATAAATGAAAAACACAGCCGGGCTCACCAGCGTTTCCCACAAACGAATGCCTTATAATAATAATTATAATAACAATAATAATAATAATTATTATTATTACAGTATTATCATTATTATGAAATACTCCTTTTTTTATGTAGTCGTAGAGGGCCGTGCCACAGACGTCTTTCCAGGACCCTGCCCCCCCCAAGACGCGGCCCGGGCCCTGGCGTGGACGGCTGCCCAGGAGCTGTCGAGGCGCTGTGCTCCTCTGCCAGATTCTTCCAGTGTGACGGACTCTAACAAAGCGTGGGGGGGGGTCACGTGGCTGTCCCAACGGCAGCGTGCGCTTACACAGACTGGGTGCTGTGGAGAGACGCTTTTCAAAGCTTTTACCCCCCCCCACAAAGTGCTGGAGTGGGCAGTGCCCGGAGAAGCAGAGTGGCGGCCACACACACAGCTTGGCGGGGGAGGGGGGAAGCAGCCCTGCTTCTTAAAAGCAGTAGGATTAAAATAAACAGATAACCTGAATTTCCAGCTTATTTTTAATAAGTTTTTTTTTGCAGCTCAGATTTGCTGGATGATAGCATAATAATCGGACACGGTCTCGGACACAAATGCACCCCCCACAGAGAACGACCTGAGTCGCCCCCCCCCCAGCCCAGTGGATCCTTCGCTTGGGCCTGTTAAAGCGTGCAGAGATTACACATCCTCCCCATTTGTCTGCCCCCCCAGGGGTCACGACAGAGGTGGGGCCTCGTAATTTAAATGGGGAATTCCGTAGCCTAGGTGAAGCAGAGATGGTTTACAGAATCGGATTAGAGTACGGGTCAACCTCAGTGGGCGTGCTAACGTGCTAATGTGCTAACAGCAGCTATGGGGGGAACAAGGACAATGGCAGTGATGAAAAGCATGCTTTAGTGAGAAGAGCCCAGGTCTTCCTGAACAGGAGAGAGGAGCAGAGAGAGAGAGAGAGAGGCAGCTTCTCCAGAGAGAAAATACTGTACTGGCCTTCTGGAATGTTCCACACAACAGCCTGATAGAAAGCGTGAACAGGTTGCTAGCTAACGTAGCGATAACTTCCCAGGAGCCACGATATTTTCAAGGATGAAATCCAGATCTAAAGCCAATCATTCTTGTTAAGGCTAAGTACAAAGCCATCCCAACACCTTCGAAGAAACGGGGCCGACACACATTGTCTGTTACGGATGAAGAACCACATTTCAGTGCTGTGTGATATTACTGGGGCCAGCAGAGCACACACTCCTGGTAAAAAACCTCACTGCCAAAACTAGCTAGAGCCTAGCAACTTAACGCACAACCGCAAGAACCACAGCCGGGTCACGCGTCCGATCTGGCCAGTTTGCGTAGGCCATTCGCGCATAAATCGAATTCTGCGCCTACTTGTCAGCGGTGACCGTTTATGGCGTTAGGGCCCCAGCAAGCGGGGGCGCATCCCAGAGAAGCATGTCGCACGTTATGGCCAACAGGGCGCGCCACCCTGAAATACGCAACGTGGAGGCTCAGGCATCAATGGCGGAATAAACGCTCCAACATGGAAGAATGGCGGCCGAACAGCTGTCCCGTCTCCAGCATCAAAATTAATTCTGATATGCCATCCCTGAGGGAGGCAGGTCACAGACGGGAAGGAGAGCCACTCGATCCCTGGGGGACCCACCAGGCCGGACCGCGGCAACACGCTACACGCGGCTATTTAAAAATGTCGCGCGTTTGCGTTACTCGCGCCGAGACGTGAATCCTGCGGCATATCTCTGGAACGGCGGCGCGGAGTGAGGGCTCTGTGCAGGGCCACCAGAGCCACGCCCATGCCCGGCTCGCCAGCCTCCAGAGTGCCCCTGATGCCAATTAGGTATCCGGCAAAACTGCCCCACAGTCATCGCTGGCATCAACTTATAGGAAATGTCACACGCCATCTTGCATATAAACATGTACTTACACACACAATATACACCCTCCCACTTCTGTTATTTAAATACACTGTGTGTGTGTGTGTGTGTGTGTGTGTGTGTATTTATATATATATATGTTGTTCAGAGACTCTCAGTCTTTACCACAATTATAGATGTATACCACTGTATTAATGTAAACCCTACCCAGCCTTAACCATAACCATAAATGCAATTCTTTTGGCATTTTCAGTTTTTTAATTGGTCCCCACAATGTGTATATCACACACAC
>JAABNY020000001.1:41696641-41709076 GCA_015164015.2 Brevimyrus niger
CCTTTTTGAAGCGCGCCACCCCCAGGGCCGAGCCGGGGCGGTTGTTCTCTTTTTTTGGGGGGGGGGGGGGGGGGGGAGACAATTTGCAATGAAGTGCACCTTTGATTCCACATCCAGGGAAAATTTATCAGTAGGGCAAATGATTGGAATACAGTACACCATGTGGGTTTAGATTGACTTGGGGGCCAAGCGGGTGGGGAGGCCAGGTCCATTGTGCACCTAACCTTCAAAAATCGCTGACATTTCCCCCCCAGTCCACATCACCTTCATCCTGCCGAGATTCTGGCTGTGGAGTGCCAATTGGTTTGCATATGCCTGCTGTACTCTACCTAATCTGCACGCGGGTCTGGGTAGAGACATGATTTTAGGCAATACAAGTATAACAAGGTAACTGTAATTATAGCAACACATCACTATGGCAGCATATCAAAATAAGTACTTAACCAACTAGATTTGTGATTGAACCAGGAACACTTCTCCTTCAATAAATGGTTCAGGTAAACATACTTTAAAAGGAATAAAATGCACATTTACAGGATGCACTTACGTAGAAATGCAGGTTGGAATATCTTACTGCTAAAACAGAAATACAGGATATCTATACAGCAGGGGAGGGATGAAGTATTTCTTAGCTATTTAAAAAAAAAAATTAGCGAGCACAGAAATAAAAACCTATTAGCAAAACAGTCAGGTATTTAACGAAAATGAAAAGCCAGGTCAAGAGAATATGAAAGTCACACGTCGCAATAGAAAAAAAGCGATGAAATGGTTCAAAGGCGAAATCAAACTGCTTCCAGCTCCTGTCCTGGGGTTCAAAATAACTTTTGAAAACGTAGCTCGCAGAATGTGACAACTTCAATTACTGAGGTTCAAGGGAATTTCACTTCCTCACGGACTAATGCCCTATCAAGACATCAGAGAAAGGCATAAAGCAATTAATATCACAGACATTATAAACATGCAATTTAGCAAATTAATGTTTCAATCCATATCAAATAGAGAATACAGACATAAAGATGTTGCATATATATATATACTGGTTATGATGATAAATAACATGCAAGGTCATTTCCAGTCCAGATACAGTATTAAGTTAAAATGTTAAATGTATCTAAAACTGAACTCACGTAGTGGTTCATAATAAATAGTGTTTAACATGATAAACGAGGGTCTTTTCGATAACGTGAAAATGGGAGGAAGACAAAAGACTGCTGTGCGGAAGCAATCCAAACACTTATTTATAAGGACACTTCTGCACATGATGAATAGGCACTAAAGCAACAGGTGATCACAAAACCCTTGATTAACCCCATTACCCAGAAATGCCATTTAACTATCTGCACATTATCAACAGCTACTGTCGATTATTCACATTTATGCCTGTCCAAAAAGAAAGGTGGAAAAGCCCTCATTGTTTGCCTGGAAAATTCTTACCCAGTTTGTAAAGTGTATGGGTTCCTGATTCAACCAAAGGAGCAGCAATGTATACTATGTTCACAAGGCAAAGTGCACTAGAAGTGCACAGTGGAAACCAGATAGTCCAGTGTGAAGAACTAACTTGTTCTCTGAAAACCACAATCTGCAGGTGTTCAAAGGGGGGGGGAAACGGAAAAGTAATGAGCGATATTCAATATTTCTCATACATAAGAAGAATTGCTCTAAGATAAACAGCACGATATTTGAATTTGTATAGAGACCCATGCCAATGTAATACATTTCACCAGTAAGCACTCCGGATATTGCAACATCTGAGGTATTGACATTTAGAAGAACAAAAGGTCCATTTTAAATCCTACTTAAAAGAACAAAGTTGTTACTGTAAGCAGTACAGACACTCCTATGCAAAGCTGAACTAACCATCTGATGTCAAGACTTGCTACGGATCACCTGACCCAAGACCTGGGTCAAATAAGCTCATAAAACCCTAAACTCCAATTTGACACCAACCCACAGTGACTCACATATTCTGAGAGAGGGGGTATTGCTCATCTCCCTAGAGCAAGCAGAAACTTGTCAAAATTGCTGATTTCGTACCCGAGTTAATTGCAAGGAGTTATTCGATAGCATCTACGATATCTACCGTCAACGTCAACAACACACGGACAGAAAATGACTGTGTGAAAGGAGCCAAAACACTTCTCATTGTATGACCAAGTCGCCTTGCAGACCTGAGCGGCTAATTTACCTGAATCATTGCACGATTCACCGGTTTTGAGCACATGAGACTCAGCCTATTGGAAACCCTCTGGCAAAAAGCTACCGTTATTATCCATGCCGTTAGCCGCCACCCCGATCCGAGCAGAGATTCCAGACAGGAGCCACATATGCCTCCGCGACCGAAAAACACTGAAGGAGCAGAGCTGCCTCACGAGGGAATTTTCAATTCGCCTACTTCGGGTGGACTCCTCTAACAGACTGCATGTGCGGCGGTGAGCGAGACGGTGGGAGTGTGCAGAGCAGTGAAATTAAATAGGACCAAGCAAACACATGGTTCCCACTTCAAGGTGAGGTTAGTAAACAACCAGAAACATGCAGTATGGCTAAGAGATGAGGAAACCCACGGCTTATACTACAGCTCCTGTTTACACAGTAATACTGCATTTCTCGGCCCTTTAGCTGTACTCAGTACAATGAATGAAATTAATAGCTGTGTGATGATGATGTAGGCCTATTAACTGCCTCGCTTTTACATCAGTTTGGACAAAAGCATGTGCTGAATAAATGCAAACGCAGTACTTAGGAAACGAAAGTATAATCAGATACCTAAAATTGACTAAATTCAGCGCAAATATCGCCGCCTCCATCCAAGACAGCCCACAAATCTTCTATTTTCACCCTTAAAATACACAGGAAGTCTAAAATTGCCCTCACAAATTTACAACATACTGTGAGTATTTTTTAATTACAATCTCGACAATCTTCAAAAGGGTTTCTTGTTAAAAATCTTTTTTTCCCCAGCTATATAGGCCTACGTGCTATAATTCGCTGAGTTTTCCTCTCAAAGATTATAGCAAGAACTCAGTTACTGAACAACCGAGAAAACAAAGACATCTGTACTTGCAATGCTCTGTATGAATTTCTCTAAGCATTGGAATCTCGCTAGATAGAGCTACATTTATCACTGGGTCCAAGCTCAGAAAATCACTCCAACGGATTAACCGATAAAAATTCTACTTAAAGATTCAGAAGAAGAACCAGGCAGTCTTCCCCGTAGTCGGGGAAGAATAAAAATATATTGTTGATCTGCCTCTCAGCACCACATAGGACATGCAGCAGTGGGCTCGTTAGAGCTGTCAGTAAAAGTAAACGCACTCCTTCGGATTGCACGCGGCAGCTAGCGGCTCCAGGCGCACAGCGCGAGCTGCAGGTACGAGCCGGCGCACGGAGGCCGACCACGAGAAGAAGCGCGACAGTAACGTAAGACGACGTCTCATTGTGCCCGCGGTTAGCACAGGAAGGACGCTCTTAGTTTACTGTCAGATATACCGCGGCATTTACATATTTTGCACCTCCCAGGTCACAACATCTTATTTCGTAACCTCTTATTGCATTATTAAAGATGGGGTGGAGATCCAAGGGTCTAATGTTACATATAATGTATACAGTCATCTATACAGTACAGTACAAATACTAGCAAATTACTACTAATGTTTAAAATCAAATTAGAAACTGTATGTCGTCATTTAACTGCAACATGTACTTTGCTATAAAGGTGAAAATATGCATGTAGGAATTTCATGTAGGCTATTGCTCTTAAAGGAAATATGTTTTAATGACAAAGTAAGCAAAATATTTTACTACTGCAACAATACTTTATCAACCAGTATTTGGCACGGCTTTCAACAGACGCAGGCAGTCAAATCATGTAAACATCAATCAAATCAGTTCAGTAGTTTAAAGCCATACCGCCTGGAAGAAGAGGAACAAAACAAACTTATTCTAGCCAATACTGGAAACGGCTCAGCGGGGAAAGAATAAGAAAAGAAGGGAAAATGTATTTCTCCGCGAAAATCTGAAGTCAATTTTCCCCGAGATTAAAATTCACTGCAAAACACACTCAGCGAAGCTGGAGGCACACATTTTGAACACTAAGAAAAAGGAGGATCAAAAGAATCACAATCCATGCTCCTGTTCCTAATGCCCGTTTCCACGTTGAAGCCCACTGCCGTACTTTAATTCTTATAGTACCTTCTGGAAGATACATGCGGAACTAGAGTCTTAAAGCACTTATGTAAGTCGCTCTGGCTAAGGGCGTCTGCCAAATGCTGTAAATGTAAATGTAACATTTGAAATTTAGCAATCGATCAGAGAAGCGACCATGTCAAATGGACTTTACACTAAAACCGATGTTCGATTCTTGAAAAAAAAAAACATCCTATCAGGATTGGCAACTCTTTATTAGAAAGGAAAGGGTAATCCATTTTAAAAAGCAATTTGCCTTTACACCTCTAAAAGATGGAACTTCGTTCACTATAGAAAACAGACTGCGTTTTGGTTATGGCTTTTCCAACAGGTGTTTTGATGTGCGTTGTGTATCAGTAAATGAACTCCATTTGTAAACTGCAGCATCAGACAAGGTGTGCTAACGCAAGATAATTGATTGTTGTCTAGCTCAAAGGTAAGTTGCCTCGTGGAAGTGTGCAAAAAAAATCCAAGCGCTTACAACTCACTGCTTAAATGAAATCTTTAGTCATGCCATACATATTTCAAACAACCAACTGCGCAAATTGCACGTATAGTACGCGGGAAAGTTGTGCACGTTTATATGACCCCCTACATGTTTTGAAATACTAGCGGCAAATCGAGCGTCCTAAGCCGTACAAACCAGAAAATACAACTCTGACAGTTTTGCACGGCGTGCAACTGATCGAGCAAGCGAATACACGATCGGGCGTGGGGTGGGGGGGTAATGCGGCGTCGCCTCGAGGGTGCAAACCCTGCGCAGCAGCCAGCAACCCTAAACAAGACCCGGTCTTTCCGATCCGCCCCACCAAACGCTACATCCCGATTATATCCGTAGAGCGATACTGGGTAAAATCTGAACAGGGCACTATCATAGGAGTAAAATCATTGGTTAAAACGCATAACAGCTGCATAAAAAGAGGCAGCGAACAGCGTCACAAACTATTCAGTTTTCTCTAAAATGAAAACTTGCATTCCTCACACAAGGGCGTCCTTAACACCGTTCTGCAGCTGGCAAGACAGCGCAGAGATTAGGTCTGAATATTTCTAAACATCAATACAATTTAATACGATGTGTATACTGTTAAAAAGTTGAGAGATGATAATACGCACCGTGAAGTTCATGTCTGCTAATAAAAGGCAAAAAATGGTGACAATGATAAGATATAAACATGGATTGTGCTTGGATATGACACAATATCATACAGTGTTCGAAGGAAATGTAATGCAGCAATACCACTGCGTGCCCCCCCCCCCCCCAATACTCCCCGCCTCTGGCGTTATACTATCTAGCATTCCTGGGATTCTTGCACAGAGCACACCTGCCTATTCATTCAGTTACTATTCAATGCAGTCGCTTCGTTGTGACAGCGCCAATGTTACAATGTATCCGAGCCAAGCGCCAAACGATTATGAACACATGGTGTATTAAAAGTTATAATTCAGAGAAAATCTGCTAGTGAGATTTACGAAATGCCGCCCGACATTTAACAATCAGCAAACGGTGTAAGTGACAATGTAAAGGTGACTCTAGGGTAACCTACTTGGTGGCTCGTGTATACTCTGCATAGCCGCAAATACCGCGAATAACGATGCAAACTTAATGCAAAGCACATTATGCACAAATTTCATCACATGCAGCCCAGTCGAATCTCAGAACCACTTCGGTGCTGCTGTGCCACTTACACCGATTTCACTTCGTCCGAAAAAATTAAACAGGGATCTTACCTTGAGGAGGAGTGCAGTCACCGTAAACCGTGGGCGCTGGAGCGGAACCCCATCGGAACATGCGGCCGTAGTTATGCAAATATATTTAAGATAAACGCCGACCCTCTCAGACGTTCAGCGGTCTAATTTGCCTCCATGGCTCAGAGCGAAATCTCTGGTTTCCTCGCTCGGCTATACCAACCGAGGGAGTACAGTGATGCATGACGTCAACGCGATGGGAGCCCTAGCCATTGGCCATGGCTGGAAAACATCTTGAATTTCATTGGACAGTCGTTTAATTAAATCTACCAATCAGGATGTACATGCATGTTTCCTTGGTTACCAGATTTGTCAACCAACAATTAGTGCTTGAAGGTGGAGGCTTTAATTAGTTTTTTTTAAGAATTCGAAAGGAAAACGTTGTCTATAACTAGGATTAATTCCAAAACGGATATCAAATCTCTTCGTTCAGCGTAACATGACTTGGTACATGTGCATTTACAATCCAGGTACTTAGCTGTGTAGTACAATCGATTCCTAGCGATATGTGTACCTCTTAGTAGTACAAATGTTGAAGTTATATAGCAATAGCAGTGTTATTAAAGAAAATAGTTGAGTAGTTGTCTTTGCTAATGAATGACTAGTGCACGCTGTATAGTATGTCAATTAGTATGATCGTTTTTTAAGTTTCAAGGTCCATTTGTATTTTGTTATTAACTATTGTGCTGCCTGAAAAAATGCGTTGCAAAGAGTAATAGTAGCCTCGAATACGTCAGTTGATCTTTGGTTTCTCGATGTTTTTTCTTTTATAATAAAACTGAAAATTTCCATTTAATTTACTGTTTTCCATTGTTACATTAATCTTTGGAGACGGGTGCATTACTTTAAACAGACACAATTTAAAGGTATGTCAGTTTCAAGCAATGTTAAAAATCATTTTGTAACGTATACCGATAGGTCAGTGTAATGTACCTTAGGGCTGCCTCGAGGAAATTATATCGAACAGAAATATTTCAAACATTTTGCTTCTCTCTTAATATAAAAGTGGTAACATGAGGTTAAAGCCTATTATTAACTTGGGAATTAACTGCTTTCCAAGTGGTTAATTTCGTATACAATCCAATTTTCTTACAGTAAAATGGTAAAGTCACGCGACCTTGCTCAGGATAAGCGGTTGTAAGATGCAATTAACTATGAGCAGTCAGGAAGCTTGACAGTAAATCACTACCTTAATGTAAAATTGAATCCTGTTGGGCTTTATAAGAGACGAGTCGCTCGTTATTTAACGTACGTGTCCTGCTATTATGAGTCAGCATTTATGTACGTACGCTCCGGCGTTAGCGGCCTTAATGAATCGTAATCTGGGCTAACATGCATAAATCAATATCCAAGAACCATAGGTCAAAACACAACCAAAGGGAATATTAAGAACAAGACTGTAAGAGTACAGGGTTGGGAATGCCTGGAGCCTATC
Source organism: Brevimyrus niger (assembly GCA_015164015.2). Lineage (NCBI taxonomy): Eukaryota > Metazoa > Chordata > Actinopteri > Osteoglossiformes > Mormyridae > Brevimyrus > Brevimyrus niger. The sequence continues at coordinate 41,704,005 of JAABNY020000001.1, forward strand.
CAAGGCAACTCTGGATGTGATTCCTGTCCAATCACAATATGCAAATGCTATGGGCTGGTTAGAAATTCCAGTCAAGGGCATAACTTAGGTTGAACATTAGGGAGTTTAGGGTTGCCACCCATTTAAGGGGGTCCAGGGGGGTGTAATTATTAAGGTTTAGGTTATTGGGGAGCGTTACAAGCCCCCATCCCCCCATAATTGACAACCACGATGCCTGTTGACCTACACGCATGGGCTAAAACCCACAGAACATCGGGGGAGGAATCGCTCCTGAGAAGCTCAGGGCACAAGGCAAGGAGACACCCCAAGGCAGGAGACACCCCAGAGGGGATAAATGTCATGGCAGGGATGCAAGCAGCTTTTATATCCAGCTGGTCAGCTGGTGTGCGAGCTCTGAGCAACAGAGATCTGCATCAGTTCTTAACTTGCCATCACGATAGCGGTGAGTTCATTCACAGATATTTGGATTTTTTTTTTCCCCCCCACGTGAGGCTGACGTTCCTACATGCGCTCGGCGCACTCCGTGCCATTCCTGTTCACACTTAGTGACTCTGAAGTTCCGGAACATAAATCACGAAGGAAGTACTTTGCCTATGACAGAAGAAAAACAGTGATGGATGTAGTGTCTTCATAGATATTTGTTTGGAATTCAAGGGGAGGATAGTTGACTGTTTATATTTTTTTACCTCACTTTGCTTTTGTGGTTGACCAACCATGCCCCCCCCCCCCCCATACCCACTCCTTTTGAAAATGGAGGAACTTAATGTCTGCAGTTAACGGCACATCTGAACCTTGAATCCAATTTTTCATCAGTGTGGCTGGCGTTTTCTCTCACTGATGCAGGGAGGCTGCTCTGATGAATGGACGCCGGCATGGGAAGTGGGAAATACAAGCCGGTTTGCTACGAAACCCTACACACCTTGGTGGAAGCCAAGAAACTTGATTCTGCTCAACTTGAGGAAAAGGTAGGACCGACCTTTTTTAGAATTCTCTTACAGGCCAACATACTAGCTGATGCAACTACTATACACTACACGGGGGTCTTTACACTAATTTCATATTCTTTTTTTCACACATTATTCGTTCCAGTTCGTTCCAGTCATTCGTTCCAGTCATTTTCTCTACTCAGTGAATCTAATGTTATGTGAGTAAAGGTTCCAATGATCTGCCACGAGATTAGCTCCAGGGCAGATGGGGAACAAAACTATGTGACTCAAGGATGGGATGGGAATGTATGCAGCAAGAGGGACGGGGGGGAAATGAACACGAAAGAAAGACATTTCAACATGGGGGAGTCATCAGGCCATTCCGTCCAATTCTCTAGCCCTTCACTGCTTTTCAATTACCAGGCCATGCTAGTTCTGAAACCTGTCCCAGGAAGATCAGGGCACAATGCAATGAGCACCCTCACTAGTCCCAATAAAACCAGAATAAACGCTATATCACTAAAAGATGCACATCCCATTACCATAATAATCAAAGTATTTAAGATTGTGTATGACTTTCATTGGGAAATGTGCAGGAACATATTCAACCAAAGTATTGACCAAATAATTCAGTGTATTGTCAAGCACATTCTCATGACACATGTTATAACAAAGCATGCTCTCCAGTAGTGTGTTTTAAAGTATCATGAGCCCTGAGCAAAAAGCTAGCAGCTTAAGTCAGAGGATGAACCTATTTCCTGTGCCACTGTGCAATAATCGTCGAAGAATAACTTCAGTATCCAGGCTATAGGGCTTAAACGAAAATGAAAATGAAGTCTGTGGTGTCTGTTCAAATGCAGGAATGACACAAACACAATTCCTTATTGCAAATTGATTGATTACAACTTGGGCGTTGATGCTGAGCACATTTTATGGGTGGCAAAAGTGAATAATCAGCATAAAACATCACGAAAAGTGAAATATGGTAACTGCCTGTATGTTCTTAGTGATCAAATCTGCACTGGACCGAAATAACTTTAACAGAAGGCATATCTCAACATCTCTTTGGACCTGCAGCAGATTTGCCAAAAATTGCACAAGCTCTGAGAAACCAGTTAGGAATGTCGAGGGACAGCAATATTTAAAGTCTTCTCTGGAAGTTGTTTGCGTGTGTGTGCTGGTTCCTTCCGGGTTCTCCAGTTTCCACCCGCAGTGTAAAAACATGTGGTTAGCCAAGCCGGAATGTCTAAGTCGCCCATTGTTTCTGGAGTGTACGTGCCCTGTAATGAACCAGCATCCTGTCCAGGGTGTGTGAGGTATTCCAGGCTCTCTGTGACTCCATAATGGTGAGGTAGGTATGGAGAGTGGATAGTTTTACTGGAATATATTCTCTGTGAAGGTTTTTATATATTTAGTATGCTGGCAAGACATTTGTCATCACTGTTGCTGAAGAGTCACTTTTTTCTCTTTTTCATAAAGTGTTTCAAACTAAGCTTGTCGTACTTGCTGTACTTGCTAATGAACTGACACCCTATAAACATATGCCACTGGCTTGCTTAGAAATAGAGATGGAAATCGGCTGGCTAATTTGCTGCGCTGGGTTCACCCCAGAGGAATCGTTTGGCTTTTGGACCCGAAATATCCATCCAGGGTCATTGTAGGCCTGGAGCCGATCCCAGGAAGCACAGAGCACTGGGCAGCGCACCCTGGATAGCATCCCAGTCCAGCATCCCAGTCCAGCACAAGGCATGAACGCACACACACACAAAATCACACGCTATGGGCAATTAAGTTCAATCACAGAACCTTTTGCCACAAGTTTCCCAAAGCACTCAAATACACTGTTGGGAACTTGCAGCTTTTTTTTTTAGGGGATTTTTATAGTAATGCCCTATTCTATCCTCTCTGCCAAACAGTCCAGCTTTCCGGATTGACCAGGACATTGCTGACTCATAGACATCTTTGTCCGTTGCACAGCTGTACTGTAGCTGTATAGCTCATTCCCACTAAGAAGTGGCTGTTGACCTCACAGTACTCCTATACCCGGAGCCTTCGCCTGCTATCTCAGCTTGGAGGGCCCCGCAGCAGCCGGTCACAGGGTCACGATGCACCTCGATGGTAGGTGTGACCCGGCTTGGATATAGATTAGAGTTTTTCCTGGCTCGGTCATTGCTTTGCATTTACCATTTGCCCAAGTTGCCTGGAGCACCTCTATGGTAAATGTGCAGGTTATGAAGATCAGGAGTATCCCTGCCTCGTCACTCAAAACACTCATGTTTCAAACACTGCGCAAAATGATTTTTGAAACTCTGGAACAGGGTGTTTTTTGTATTTAAGGCGTCATATGGAGGTTGATTTGGATGAATGTAAGCAACAAAACACAGTCCCCTCCTAAACAACTTCCCTTGGTCACCGATAAAACTATGAACAGTTATAGAGCAGATTGGGTAGGGTTATTGAATTTGACATTTGGTATGAGGCTGACGGATCACGCTGACTGTGATCTGCACTGTCATAAATTGGTACATGAAAGTGATAATTAACTAAATAAAACGTACCATTTGGTGTAGAGACCCGGCACACTACAGAGGACAAACAACCTGTGAAATGGAATTTCAGTAGAACTCCCGATTAATAATGGAAAGGCTTCTCTCCAAAGTTTCGCAGGATCATGCTGTTATTTTCTTTGTTCTGCTACTGAGGAAAAGTCTACTTTGCGGCTGTTCTCCCCAAAAAAAAAAACCCCACATGGATACTTATCTTTTCAGCAGGCTAATAATGATATAAAATTTGTGGATGGTTGGGCAGGTGCTATAAATCAGAGGATCTATTTATTGATTTGGGTTTTTCTCTTTTTTACTTTCGTGTCACTGACGGGAACCCGCTCCAAATCGCTGGCAGGGTCTTTGTGGCTGCTGCCGCAATCTGACCGCCGTACTTTGAAGCGTGTAATTATTAAGTGAACCAAATGCACCTCGCAAAAAGAATCTTTATTTTTTTTTGGACTATTGCAGATCCTAGACTCTGTCAGAACACTCGAGACCAGTCGACGGGGGAATCACGTTCATTCTAAAATATCAAAAATTTCGTCTTCCTTTTAAATAACAGATCACATTCCAAACATGAGAGAGCGCCAAAATGTCACCCCCGCATTGTAATTGAGTTCTCATCCAACGAGCTCCTCCATTCACTATTGCTGAACAAATACTCCCAATAAATCTTCATAGACCATATCAATGTCAATGGAAGGAAATTTTTTTTTTCTTTTGAAGATGGGGGTGAAGTATTCTCATATGTGGTTGAAATGAATCAACAGGTCTTGAACGTTGTATGCTATGTATTACATGAAACATTTCGACACACATTGTCATAGTGCCTTGTGAATAATCCACACAAAATGATAAAACAATTAGCAAAAAAAGCAAGTAAAAGTAAAGTAATAATAATAATAATAATAATAATAATAATAATAACCACAACAACAACAATAATAATAATAATTATTATTATTATTAGAGAAATGTGCATTTTTAATATATCACTGTTTAATTTTGTGCATGTGTGTATGCGTATATATATATATATATATTTATATATATTTATATATACATTTATATATATATATATATATATATATAAAAGATAGAATTTCTCTTTTTTGGAGTGGATGTGTACAGGTCAGCTGCATATATTTTATGAGCTAATTAAATTTTTTTCTTAAAAACAGAGACTTTAAGTAGTTATATTAATGGTGCCATTTACCAGTTGATTCCCTGCAAAGAAAAGCCCATTACGTGAGAAAGTAATACAGGCTTTATAGTCAGTAAAGAAGTTTGCCATTTACCTCCAGTGCTAAGTTGCGTGCTGCGTAAAATTGGCATCGGCTGAATAGCCGCACATATGTCACGACTCTCTAAGTGCACTGATCGTTTCACACTTATTACTGAAAGCATGGTGCGCGCTTATTAAGAAGAAGAACAATAGGCGATAAAGGATAGAAGGGCAATGCTGAATGTTCGTGTGTCTATAATGTGATGAACCATGAAGCTGTTTAAACATTCAGTGTGTCTGCCATGCCTTGTCCCGTCTCTGTAACCCCGAGGGTGGGGGGGAGAGGATTATGCCTTCAGACTGGCGGTATCCTAA
>JAABNY020000001.1:41710427-41726219 GCA_015164015.2 Brevimyrus niger
GTGTTTTTTTGTGGGTTGGTGCCTTTGTGTGTGTGGTTTTGTGGTTTATGTGTGTATGTGGGTGTGTGGGTGTGTGTGTGTGGGGGCCCCCCCCCGTGCAGTCCCCCCCCCCCCCCCCCGTTCCCTGTGCTGTATGCGGTACGCTCCCAGCTTCCCTTGGCACTGTACTTGATAAGCTGTTGGAGGGAGGATGGATGTTCAGCCACAAATAAATAAAAGAAGAAATACAACCATAATCACTGCCCGGTACTGCAGGTCTGAAGAAAGGTTGTTTATGTGTTTCCTCATTTCCTCATGACTGTTTTGATTTGTTATGGAAATTACAAGAAAATTAATTTTATCCTTTTTTATAATATAATTATGCATCATGATTGGAAGGAAGTTCTTCAATATAGTCTGAAAATTGCTAATGAGTTTTTTGGTGTTGTTGAAAATTATGCTTGTGAGTTTTTTTTTTTTTGCTGTCGAGATGTGATGGTGAGACATTTTAGAGTGTTAAATGCAACTGGTGTAATGGAGTACGCCTAAGGAACTGGGAGTGACCTTGGATACTGTCAGCATGACCAAGTGGGAGTCACACTGTCCTAGACCCTGGGCATGTGATAAGTTTTGGTCATGTGGTCAGCAGTGTGTTAATTAAAACATCCAAAGGATTAAAGGGATTGCTGCCCCTCCCCCACCCAACTGCTGTTGTCCCAGCAGAGTTATGCTATGTTGCCAACATTTTATATTGAGGATGTCCTTTCCATTCAAGGCTTCATGAAAAGACTCCATTGCACAAAATCCCACAGAGGTACTTCATAGCCTGTATCAAAGAGGGGCAAAACAATTGACAATGGCTGTAACAAGAGGCAGTAAAATCCATTTTCTCACCCTTTTTGTGTTGTGGATTTGCAACTCACAATGGTTAACATGTTTAGCTGTGCTAAAATGTATTAGGCAAAAATCCAGCGCTACGTCCAGAGTCCATGGTTTGTGTGGCACTTTCCATCTATCCATCCATCCATCCATCCATCCATACACCCACTTAATCTGTTCAGGACTACAGGGACTCGGAAACCCTTTCCAGGCAGCAGAGATTACAAGGTTAGCATATGCTCTGGATGGGATACTATGGTGTTACAGAGCACACACACACGCACGCGCACACACACACACGCACGCACACACACAGACACACACACTCTGGCAATTTAAATACCTAAATGCGTGTCATTGGACTTTGGGAGGAAACACACAACATGGGCAGAACATGCAAACTCACAGAACAGGTGTGGGATTCCAAATGCTACCGACTGACTTAACATTGATTTTAGCTCTATGAAATATTGATGTATAATTAAATATGTTTGACTGGAAGTAGATACAGGGGTGGGGCCACAGGGGCCCTGGCTCCAGCTGATTGGCCACCCGAGTGCCCTCTCCCCATCACTCACCAATTCAAAACATATCATTGGCTAATGATAGGGTTGGCCCCTCTGTATGAATTATGGCTCCTCTTATGCCCCCTACCTTAAAAAAATCCTAGAATCACAACTTGGTTCTATTCTGTGTTGTTTATTCAATATTGGATTTGCCGTTGGATGGAGTGCTAATTAAGCAGCGTTCTTCCCAGATCCTGAGGACGCGCCAGGCTGCACAGAGGTCCAAAGAGAGCACGCTTCTGAGGCAGCACCGGCAGGCCTGGAGCCGAGAGCGCGGCAGATTAGCCCGGGCCCGGTGAGACGGAGTGGCCACTCAGCCCCCTGCCCAGAATGAAAGCAATCGGCTGGCATGGCATAGCTCATGGAGTCACTGAAGAAACAGCAGACAAGAGAAGAACTAACTGGAGGATGCCTTGGGGGGACGATCGGGGGGGGGGGGGGGGCCCGGGGAATTCCCTCAAATGACCCCAAGATGCTCAAACAACAGGATTGTTCTTGAACGCTTATCAATGCCTCAGTATTTGCACCACACTGTAGTCTCAGGGATTGTGCCGTTTCCCAACATTCTCAGATGTTAATTCGGTACGTCCGAAGGGCAAACATTGCGTTTACATAACGCCGGAGACCTTTCCATCAAATAATCCCTACAGGTTCTAAGTGCCCCACTTAGAGAGCTATTGCTGGCCAATCTGGAGATTTAGCAAGTAATTGAATTTTTAAAATTGTTCTTAAACAAAGAAGTAACTGAATTATCTCCTTAGTGTTTCTATAGTTACAGTTGTGTTGATTTTTTTATCGAATAAACCCATTGAAATTGGTTGGAAAATAGTCCCCGAGGTGTCTTGTAGACATGAACCCTAATTCTTTCTTGAAACTCTTTCCTGTTGAAACCCCAGGAGGAAAGCAGAGTCAGAGCTTCAAGAATTCTTGGGGCAAGGAGGGGCAGATATGGAATTCTTGCCCCAGTTTCTGGAGTATGGTATGTCTCCTTCCTCAGAATCCACCTGCTCCTGTTGCCTTGCCCTTGTGGTGCGTGCCCTGCTGAGGATCGTATCTTGGACAGAGGTGCTCCTGGAAAGGGAGCGGGCAGCGTTTGTGACAGCCACAGTGGAGCCCATCTGGCAGCTGAGGGACGACCTACGTTTCCGGCTGGCCGCGGAGGGACGAGGTGCTTCTCAAGCGTGTGAACCAGACCTGATCCTGCAGCAGGTGAGAAGCGTTTTAGAGGTCATCCTTTGTTCCACCATTACAGTAAACATGATGTTCTAGGTACTAAACATATATTTTTATATGTACATTATATATATACATTTTATATATACATTATATTTTTTGTAGCAAGCCCTTATCCAAAGTGACATACATTTCTGAGAGCCTTACTCAGGGACCAAATGGTGAATGGTGGGGCTGAGCTGAGTTTGTTGACTGGGGAAAGGTGGGGTTCTTGGTAAAGTTTTGCAGGATAGTGTTGATTAAACTTGATCAAATTTGTGAGCTGGGGGAGGATCCCTCCAAAATATATATATATATATATACACACATAATGTAGGTTATATTGGCAAACTGCATTCTGGTTCTTTCCTGTTTCTCTTTAATGAAGGGCTTCTTCCTGGCTTTATGGGACTTCAGTCCTGCTTCTAGGAGCCTAATATGAACTGTCCTAGCAGTGCACTTCACACCTGCACTTAATGACTCCCATTCCTTTTGCAGGTCACTTGATGCTGTCCTATGATTCACGACAAACTGTCGGATAAGTTGCCAGTCATCTCTGCCATTACAGAGTCACTCCCGCTCTCTACCTGACTGGTTTTTGGTCATTCCCAGTGTCTCCTGCTTCACCTTGTTCTTGTGTGCTGCTGTCTTAGAAACGCTGAGCCTGGAAGCGGCCTGTTGTACAGTGTAACCTTCTGCCAGCAGGTCCAGGATTAAACCAGGATTTGAAAAATGCAGATTTGTTTAAAAATATGTATGGAGAGGTTCTTAATTTTTCTGTGGCTGTAACTCAAATCCAAGGACTTGAAATCTCATATGGGTACTATCATTGCCAGCAGGCCATCTTGCCAGGGTTTTTTTTTTATTGTTGTATTATAGTCTATAGTTATATATGTGGAAAAAGTTTGCAATACTGTACTTTTTGGTATCCAGGTCAAGACAGTTGCTTATTGAAGTTATTAGTCTGTTTAACATCAGGATATGAATATTAAAAGAGAAATATGAATACAGCCAGGCAGTTCTGAAATTAAAAGTGAGAGTATTGCATGCTGAGGCTCAGGAGGCATACAGTAGCTAATCTGTTTTTCATGGTTCTGCAGTTTGGCAGGCGGTGGTGAAAAGTTTAATTAAGGCCCTTTTGTGGCCGACTCCTCTCTTGACATTTGGCGATTTTTTTTTTATTCTATTAAGTGGGAGAGAACGACGGAGCTGTTGAATGATGGAAGATGCGGCTTGTCGCTCTCAAGCGGGTTAGCCTCGGCTGGCCCCGCCCACTCCGGGTCTTTCCTCGGATCCGTTCGGGATCCTTCGACCTCACTGCGGGACGGTGTAAAAAGCCCCGCGGCTGCTTATGCGCTCACAGCTGAAGAGTAAATCAATATCGGCGCTGCTCGCTTTTACACTCGCCGGGGAGGTAGGAGTGGGCCGCGCATTCGCTCTGTGTTAGCGCGCCGTGAGGAATGGGAAAACCCCGGATCCGTAATTGCTCGTTTTAGCCGGGCTTTTTGGTGCTTAGAAATCAGCCCCTTGAATGGTCAAACCGTGCGAAAAAATGGAACGGTATTAACCAGCTCGGCCCCTTACTCAGCCTTGGAGGCTCATTTTAAAAAAGTGTCTCCTGTTGTTATTTTCTGAGCGCTAAGTGGGGTAACAGATATATATCAAGAGCTTTCAAAGTGCCTTTTAATGATTGGTCATTGTGCTTAAAGAGCTGCAGCAAAAAATAGGTGTTACTGCTCTATAAATTATATAAGGTACATAAAAAATGATAAATGTTGCGTTTATTGTGATTCAGAAGTTAGCGCTGCATGTAAATGTGTCATGTTGCTCAGACACCAAGTAAATGAACAGCCTCGTCCATCCATCTTCCTTGCCTGGTTAGCCAGTGCAGGGTTGCAGTGAGCCTATCTCAGGAGTGTAGGACAGGAGTCCAGTGCAGCACACATACACCATCATCCTCTATGGGAGATTTAGAGTCAAATCCATAGCCCTGAAGGCGTGAGGCCACAGTGTTACATCCTGGTCCATCATGTCACTATTACTGCCATTAATGCTTAATAAAAATGTCATCCTTTTCTTGTCATATATATGAATCAGTTCCTGAACTTCTGGGTCAGCACCCAAAAGGTGTCCGTTTTCACTTGGTTGTGTAGTGCGCACTTGGAAAAAATGAAACACCTTTCATTCCCCTCCCCTCGGCCGACGACTTTTACCATGAATTTGAAACATTACCTACTGACAAGGGAATATTCTGGATCCTCAGGCTTAACCAGTTGAGAACCCCAATGATAAGCGTTTGAGATAAATACCCTGCTCTCTCCATTGGCGCTCACGGACACAGCACTCAGATTCAAAGCCCTGCATGCATGGAAATTACTGACACCCGGGCTACCCCAGCATTTCTTTGACATTTAGCCTGAGAAATTTTACATTTAACAGGAAATATCAGCTTGCTTCATGTTATTGGCGCCTTGAGATCTTTCCCTGTAAATATTCATATGTATGCTTTATATGTTTAAGTTTTTTATTTAGGCATGTATGTATATCTTACTTTGTTAGCTACTCATATTTTTTTCTTTATTATCTTTATTATCTATGCTAGTATGTATATTTTATATGTGTATCTACTGTGCCGTTGTTTCTGTGTCCTCAACATCGGAAAGAGGAAACAAACTGAGAATTTCATCACGTACTGCACATATGACAATAAATAGCTTGAATCTTAAATATCAGTGGTGGAAAGACAGGCCTACCGTTAAGATTGAGATCTCTATTCACGTTGTGTCCGTATTTACATTACCGCCGTGTAGCAAACCTCGAGCGAGAGGACAACAACAACAAATTTATTTTTGTATAGTGCATTATCACGACATTACATCGTCTCAAAGCGCTTTACAGCATCCCCACCCAAAGCCCCCAGTGAGTAAGCCATAGGCGACAGTGGCAAGGAAAAACTCCCTAGAAGGAAGAAACCTTGGGAGGGACCCAGAATGTGGCGCAGCCGGCTGCTCCACTGTCTGGGAGCTGTCAGCGTAGGGCGACGTTTCACTGAACATGCCGCTAACTAGCGCGAGTGCCGCTGCAGTGGCGGTAGAGACAGCAAGTTTTTGTTGCAGTGCTTAAAGTTAAAGTGCTTGTCCCCACATGGCTTTATCTGAATGAGTCCTGCCTCCATGACATAAAACAATGAGTGTGAGTATTTGTGTTTATGGATATGGGGGAATTCAGCCTTGTCATCATGCGTGAATCACTGTAAATGCAGTGACAGTCTGCTGAGAAGGCATCAAACCTGCTGGGCCGATTCTTCTGCGATAAGCGGCTTACGGCTGTTAGTTGTTCACCCATGTATACCTTCGCCGATGTGTTGTAGATTAGTTACAGTAGGATCCCTTGTGGGATTCGAACTTCGCCAGCTGATGAGCCCATGAAAGTGAACTTGACCTGCTGCTGAGTGCTAAATAACTGCTGAATAACAGATCTGTCTGCTTTTCCGCTTTTCACTCAGGTGCAGTCGGTCAAGGGGCAGCAGGCAGAGATTGAGAAAAAGCTACGTACTGAATACCTACGATTGGAACGAGAAATGTCTGCTATGCAGACAGAGGTAGGGCCGAACGCTCTATGTCAATGGTGGTTCTGCCCTATTGCTCCCTCAACACTGCAGACGGTCTGCTAATGGTACAGTGCTGCTCCTGCAGGAATGTTTGTCTCCCATTCAGGAGGACCCTGGCCACATGGGACAGGTCCCAACAGAGATCCTGCACTCGGAGTGCCCTTACCCCGATTTGAAAGCGTTCCTTATCCGGGAGTTCCAGGGCCTGTCTGAAAAATACAGGTCCAGACTGGAGACCATCAAGCTCAACCTGCAATATCTGGACAGGTGGGGCGTTCGTCGTGTGATCCTGGGAATCAACAGCCGTCCAGTCTTGTTTTCAAAAGTTGTTGGATTAGTGATGTGTCCTTAGTGATGTCTGTGCCCAGGGTGGCTGCCTCTGCACTAACTTATGCCAAACACACGGGACGTGCTTTAATCTAGCAGCTACCTTGATACCCTGGTCTTCTGGTTCTTATCTTAGTTCGTTCTTCTGCCATTGCCCCAAATCTTGCTGTTCATATTCCTCTGCTGGCAGGAATGCATTGTTATGTACCCAGTCTTAACTAATATCATGATTAATCCCTTGAGTTCTGCAGAGCAGAAGACCTGAAAATATGAATGTGTGAATCTGCATGGTGTTGCCCTCTTATCTTCTCTATTCCAGGTGCTGTGGGTGGACTCCAGAAGATCACCTGGCATTTGAGGTTACCCTGAGCCAGTACCCACCTAGCGTGTGCATGCACAGAGCCCTCTACATGGATATGCTGCAGAGGCTTCTACCCCATAAAGCTAGACAGGAGTTGGTCAGTGCCTCCACGTCCTCGTCTCTTATTGGTCAATACCCCCGCCGCCTCTCATTGATCAATTTCCCTGCTCTCGCTCATTGGTCAGTACCCCTGCTGCCTCTCTTTGGTCAATATCCCCGCTGTATTTTATTGGTCAGCAGCTCTGAGGTCTAATTGATCAGTTTGTTGTTTAGCTGTCGGTCAATGTTACTTCTGTAAGCCATGGCTCCTTATATCAAATTCTGAGGTAAGCTACATAACATTTAATGTCCTGACCTTAAAGATTAATGTACTGCAATATTATTGTAAAATATAAGTGTAAGAACAGCTGAGAAAGGTTGACTTTGGTCATAAAAATCAGGTGATCCCTGGGGGTTCTGTTAAAATATGGGTTAGTGTGGTTGCCAGATGTTAGAGTGGGAATTTCATTTAGGCTAAGAGGACAGTAACATTGTTCGGCATATTTGACTTTCAAAGTGTTGGAAATGCTTGTGGCCCTTGTCCCTGCCGCAGTGATCCCCCCTCCCTCCCACACAATCAACCCACCGTGGGACACGCTGACGTGTGACAGCCGTGACACGCTGGGGGCTGCGTGCCGCGCTCTTGTCCCAGCAGCCCCAGTGAATGACACGCTCGGCAGGCCATAGGATGTGCTCTGTCAGCCACTGTAACCCCCCCCCCCCCATACCCACCATGGGTCCCCCGTAGCCATGACGACCGCCGAGGTATGACTCTCTGACAGTGCTCGTTCCAGCTGGGGAGACCTGGGGGGGGTTGTTTTCGTGAAACCCTCCCCCTCGTCTCATACCCGTTCTATTTTAAGTGAAATCCTAAATAGCAAAATGGCTAAAGCCCTGAAGGTGGTCTCACACACCTTGTGCGTGTTATTTTCTGCCCGTGAACAGGGACACTAACGTTCAGTTGGTGCTCAGGTGAGGCCAGCTTGGGCCCATTTCACTTCAGCCCCACCCCTGCTTCCTCACCTATTAAAGGTTTTGTTCGCAAAGTGAAATGCAGGGTATAGAAATAGATTGATTTAATTGAGCGTTATATATTGTTAAATTAATTTATTTTTATTTCTTTGCAGCAATATTCATAAAACAGTGTTTTTTTTTTTTAATGTGTGTGTCCATGTTTTTAGATAAATAAATTCATGCGTCTTTTCTATTTTGCATGCATAGCTTTGTATCTGCTGTATTCAAGCATTAGTCCATCATTAACATGTGAACCCCAGTGACCGCAATTACATCGATGGTCAGTGATTTGTCGTTCGCCGTCTTCTGTTCGGAATGCACACAGCGTTCATCTTCCATCTCGAAATTCCCTGTGCAAAATGGCTGCTCTGGGGATGTTCTGTCTTACATAACTGACCCCGAGCCATCTGCCATGAAGCCGCAGTCAATGGTCTCGCTAAACCGTCCTAACGTTTCCACTTCACTTAATCACCCTGCGATAACTTTGCTCTGCTGTTGACTTTTAGCCTGCATGTCTTCCTTGTTTTTCCAGATCCGTATCACTCACTTGGTCGGCAGAGGACCACAGAAATGAACATTGATTTAATGGCATGATACACAGCTTTGTGCTTCTCCCCAGGCCGGTTGCCTGAATGTTTTGTGCTGCTTTGAAATTTTCTCCTCCATAAATAAATACACACCTTCTGAAGAAAGCCAATCGTGGGAGTTTTACTTACACAAAAATGTTCTGAGGGCAGAAGGAAAAAGGTTTGGTCCAGAGAGATAATCAGACTGTAGAGGAGGAGGATCCAAGCAACTAGAGGAGGCTGGACCAAGACATCTGATTGGTTGACACCACCTACTCTGGCTGCTTGGACCCACCTCCACTACAATCTTATTGGTCATCTCTTTAAGCCAATTGTTTTTCCTTCTGCCCTCAGAACATTTTTGTGTAAGTAAAATTCCCATGAACGAAAGCTTCTGTCATATTGCCACTTTGACATTTTCTGGCCTTTAATCATCAAAAGCTTTGACATTTAAAACTGTTCACTTGGAGACCTCAAAAAAGAAATCCAGGGTTCCTTTTAAAAATTGCCTACCTTGTGAAGTAGTTGGAGTGGCTTATTTTTTTCTTGTTTTTCACAGCAATATAGAAAAGAAGCAATGTGAAGCTGCACAGACATGTTAAGATTTTTCAAAGACTGTTGCCAGTTATTTTGATTAAAAGGTGTGTCTTTTTGGCCTCTGCAGCAGTAACTTTTCTTCATTACAGCAGAATCGTTAACAAATATGCGCATATAAGCAGATTCATTAACGTTCAACCCCAACCTGTATCACCAAACACTTGATAGAATAAAAATGATATGACTGATGTGGGCAAACACAGTGTTACAAAGTATATTTGCTTCCACAAGCTATTATGCAATGTAATGTTTACCTGGTGATGGAGGCCTGGGAGTTAGTGCTACAGAGTCGGCATTAATACTGCCATCTGGTGGTGAATGGTATGACAGCACAGCCACAGTACCATAGTTAATATTTCCATATGCATATATTTTCCATGCAATAAACTGCACAGTGTCTAGCCCATGAGTCTCTTAGGACACTTGCCTGGTCTGCATGGCTTTGCTAAGACGCCATGTTTTTTATAGTTATGACTGAGTGATATTTTTACATGCACAGCTAATACATGCACAGCTGCTGATTTTGTTCTCATGTCAATATAATTTTTTGATGCACTCCATAACTCACAGCCAGACATTGTCACTTTACCAATCACAGCCAGACACTGTCACTCTGCCAATCACAGCCAGATACTGCCTCTATACCAATAACAGCCAGACACTGTCATTCCACAACCCACAGCCAGACATTGTCACTTTACCAATCACAGCCAGACACTGTCACTCTGCCAATCACAGCCAGATACTGCCTCTATACCAATAACAGCCAGACACTGTCATTCCACAACCCACAGCCAGACATTGTCACTTCACCAATCACAGCCAGACACTGTCACTCTGCCAATCACAGCCAGATACTGCCTCTATACCAATAACAGCCAGACACCGTCATTCCACAACCCACAGCCAGACATTGTTACCTCACTACTCTCAGCTGGACACTGTTGCTCCATCAATAACAGCCAGACACTCTCGCCCCGTGACATTCAGCCATACTTGATGGTTGCGATTCACTCTGAGGGTCTCTGGCCACTGTCAGCCTCTGTCACCTTACTCTGCACATCCCCCATTGGCTTCGGCCTGTCACCTGGTCCATATGTCTCCCAAACATACACCCAGCATTGCATCATGGCCAGACAACGCCGGGCCGTCTAACCGCAGAGTGCTTCTGTGAATTTACAGCATATTTTCATAATAAACAACAGCAGTCATCCATTTATTCATCCTCCTGTGAGGTGCAGGACCACCGTGCGTCTGGAGCCTATCCCAGGAAGCAGAGGATCCCTAGGATGGGATGCCAGTTTGTGCTCTCACTTTACTCAGTAATATTATTATTTTTGTTTTATGGAGAATTTGGACAATGTCATCCATGGTGTTCTCTGCCTCATGCCCTCCGCTTTCTGTGATGGGCTTAAACTAAAAACATAGTAAACTGTGATGTATAAGCCTTCGACCCGTTAGGCTCGTGCCTTTCAGTCCAGCTCTGCTCTGTGTGGTCCTGCTGGTTTTGTGGCATGTCAACGGAAACACCAGCTCGCCACATCAATTTTACAGGGTGGAGAACCATACGTGAGAGAGATGGGACGTGGGGCGATGTGTTTATTAGGGACCGGCTTTAAAGAGAGTGAGATGCAAGCAGGAATAAGAACATAAGAAATGTACAAACGAGAGGAGGCCATTCGGCCCATCAGGCTCGTTTGGGGAGAACTTAACTAATAGCTCAGAGTAGTTCAAATCTTATCTAGCTCTGATTTAAAGGAACCCAGGGTTTGTGCTTCACTAGCAGGAAGCAAGGTTTTGTCGAGGGGACAAAAACAGATAATTGAATTTGAGCATGAGTGATTGGACGGGTGCAGAAAAGAGCAGAACACATCATTAAGTACAGTGGCAGATGGCCGAGCCATAAATAGGCTGAATTATCATGGACCGTCACTGGACTCCTGACACGCCCAGAACCACCAACCTGAGAGACATTACGTATCAATTTGTCACATTGCCGTTGGGCCTCTCCTTCCGCGCTGCAGCATGAACACGAACGTTGCTGGGACCAGTACCGCTACACCCTGGAGCAGCGGCAGACGCTGATCCGCAGCTGGCGGCGGGATTGGGCTGCTCTGCTGGGCGGGGCTCTGTCAACCCTGCGGGAGGCCCGGCTGGCCCATCTGCGGGAGCTTGCTGAGCGGAGCGACCGGGAGCAGCGGCAGGACACCTGTGCCCGTCTCAGACAGAAGGTAGCTCCCTGGGAGCAACATCTCCCCAGACATCGTCTTCTAGTCTATTCCAGGTCAGATATGAATGTTCACCACATTTCCTGTATGTCGCGGGTGAAATTGGCCGGCTGCTCTGTTGTGCAACTGGCACCTACTTATCTAACTGAGGAGAGGTAAAGCTCTGCTGCACAATCTGCCCTCTCAGGTCCGATATTCCTCCGAAATGCTCAAAGCTTCTGCAGAAACCTGTCCTGGGACTCAAACCAACATCCTTCAACCCACAAACTTCACTACATTAATTCGTCTTACCCAAACTTGTAGAACTGCATGTAATTGGCCGTGTTATTAGTTCCCATTGGGTTAAAGCAGGCAGCGATTCTCACGATATGGTAATTCAACACATTAAGGGTTTCAAAGCCTCATCTCCCTAATAACTACCCTTTAGACTCTTTGGGACTGGAGAAGTTGGTCATTGAGTGATTGAAGTGAAGATAATGAGACAGTGCGGGCAGGTGGGACACTGATCCAAGAGATGTTATCTGGATTTGAGCAGAACCTGGGTGGCTTCACTTGGATGGGGAAAAATTTTCCTCCTCCATGTCAAGACCAGCTTGGATGCCATGGATGGTTCTGTCTCACAACGTTGTGAATAAGAGGTGCATACTCAGAACCGACGTCTTGCGTGTCTAGGATTAGCTCTGAGTCACAATGCTGAACATGCACACCCCACCTTTCAATACTAGAAGCCGGGCCACCTTTGCCTGGTCTTTCTCCACCAAGCACGTAAATGTGTAAAAAAATGCAGCCTCTTCTGTCAACACCGAGATATTGACTGCAGATAAATCTACCCCGGAGCTCATCTTAGACTCAGAACTTGTTTTACCTGTTTACTTGGCTCACTTTTCTCAAAATAGTCCATGATCTATTTTATTGACAATACTGAGAAATAAACAGAGCCACCGCATTTTTGGATTTGGTTTCATCAGTGCAGTAGAACTGGCTGAGGATGTTATGTGTCAGACTTACTCATTGTGTTAGCCCATTGTGCTACCCTATTGTTTACTGTAATTACCACTTATTCTGCCCTGATAACCCTCATGTGTTACACCTGTTTTACCTTTCATAGGTTAGGGCCGAGGCTCCGGCTGGGGACTCTGGCATTTGTCGTGTTTGTTGGTGTAGATGCCGTAGTGTTTGTGATTGCTGGTGTTGTTACGGCCAGCAGTATCCTTGTCCTCCTCGTTCCTTTAACCGTCTTAGCCAACCTCGTGTATCCCTCAGTAAAACCTGTTGTACTCATATTTGCATCCTGCTCTACTTTCACCTGTTTTTAGTCAGCAAATATTCATGTAGGATCATAATGATCTGGAGCCATTCCCAGGATGGTAGGGAACCCCCCCCCCTCCTCAACAGGTCACTAGCCAAATAAACACACAGCAATAGAGAATGATCAGTCCAATGTCTCACACAAGCACACGGAAGACCTGCAAATCCCATTAACACTGTTCTGAGGTCAGATTCATTCATTCATCATTCACCTAGGCCACAATAACTATATTCTATATAGTGAATTCACATGCAGGTGCTAGCAAAATCTAACTTCGTAGTACAGTTCTTTTCTCACCGCAAGTTTCACCTCAGACTTGGGGTCCTTCGCATAGTTCTGGAGTTGCCATCTGATAAGTGGCTGTCTGCTTTCAAACTTCTCGTTTAGGTTGGTCATCCCAGCATGAGGGACAGATATCACGTCCTTGCCTCAGTACAGTGTGACAGATACAGGCCACCTTCAGCAAGCACCAGTAATCTCCTGGTGTAAGGCCCCCAGCGGAGTAAATGGATGTATTTTATGAGTGGAGGACTCCTGAGGGTAAATGCTTCTTTTATTTGTACTGGAGGGCATGACCATGCTTAGACAGTTGCTTATCGGTACTGCTAGGCCTGCATTGAGAGCGCTAAGGTGACAGGCTAGGCTGTCTAGCAGAAGCTGGTGGACTGGACATGAGGTAGTGTATCAGTTAAGGTCATGGCCTTTGCCTTTACCTGTTGAGTCCCATTGAATTCCTAGGTGTTTCTCAATATGCGTACTTGACCGTACTTATGTTCTTATGAACCCGCTTTATGTCATCTTTCATTCCTGAATACTGGCTCTAATACAACCTAGGTATGGAGGATGACAAAAACCCCGTATGTCATTCTGGCCCCGTCCCAAATATCAAGGATACATCAGTTGCATTCTCATGAAATGAGACAAATTCCCATGATTCATTGCGCCACATGTCTGTTCTTGAGAGGCAAGTTAGCAAGACCACAAGTACCTTCTTTATGTTCTTGCTATTCAGAAAAACCCCTTCTTTTATTGTGCTTGTTGCCGGTCAGCGTCTCTTCACGAATTCCCGTTGATCTTCTGGGTACTCGAGCTTCCGCCTGCAGTTAGCGGACTCGGTCACGCCACGTCGCTTGTTGTGTGTATGAGGTTGAACTGGCACCCCATTCAGAGTGTCCCTCCAGGCCCCAGGCTCTCTGCAGCCTCATACTGGTTAAGCAGTTGGAAGTTGGATGGATAATGGTATTGAAGTCATCCATCTCTGTAACCATTACATCGTTTCATGAAATATGACGTCCTGATGTGTCTCTCGGGTCAGAAGCATCTGGGAGTCTTTGTCTGTGAGAGCTGGCACCTCTTTGCAGAGGTCTCCGTCCTCCTCCGCAGCAGTCGCCTCTTTAATTATATACACTATAAGTCGATTGGGTGTTTGAACGAGGTAGCCGAGGGCCGTTCCGGCCGTGTCTATCCACGCTGAACGTTCCGGGCTTTGAAGCACATCACTATGATTTTTTTTATTTTTATGTCAGCAAGCCATTTTTTTGCTTTGTTTTTTTTTTTTTTTTTTTTTTTTTAATGAAAAACAAGGTTGAAAATTGACCATGGGTTACCTCGAACGAAAAAGGACTCAGCCTCTCTCCTAAAGAAGCCGCTTTTACTTTGCCGTTGAGATTTCGACGACTGGCTCAACGTGCGATGGACTCAAGAATGACTATTTAAAGTGGACATCGGGGAGGGGAGTCGATCACATTTTGGACAGGGGGTGGGGGTGCTTTTCACAAATTGCGCACTAATGTGGCACTCCACAGGCAAGCCGAAAGTTAACTTTTTTAGAATGCTCTGTCGAGGCGTCGTGCGCATGTCTCGTTCCAGGTTCTAGCTCCCCCATGAGGTGCTATGCTGTAACGATGAGGCGAGCGGCGCGTTCGGTCCTCAGCGGTGCTGAAATGCTGACAGCCACGAGAGGCGCCTTTAGGGCTGGAAGTACAGTATGGGGTCGCACGAGTTCTCCTCCCTGCCAGATATTGCATCAGCTGCCCATTTCAGCCCAATAAGCCTAATTTCCCGTCCTCACCCTCTTGGAAAGGCAGCAGTGGGCCAAATCAGCTGTTCAATTATAGGGACCTGAGCTCTGCATACAGTCACACATGTCACTGCGCTGTAAGAGCTGAGGTGAGTCGGCTGGTGGGTGTTAACTCAGCGTGACACCACATCACACTGTGGTGTGGGAAGGCCACCTTCATGTCATATTCCAGCGACTTCCAGAAAAGGTCTATATATTAGTCTGTTGGCTTGTCCTCTGAGCTCACACAATGACGGAAACTGGTTTAAAGTGCCTAAATGACCTCAGACAATAGAGCGATATAAGAGCAGAACA
The DNA here is from genome assembly GCA_015164015.2 of Brevimyrus niger. NCBI lineage: Eukaryota > Metazoa > Chordata > Actinopteri > Osteoglossiformes > Mormyridae > Brevimyrus > Brevimyrus niger. Next base: position 41,725,489 of record JAABNY020000001.1, read on the forward strand.
ATGTCACGCTACAGAGCAGTGGCTTCTGGGAAAATTTGACTTGCGAGCTGAAAAGGCAGCTTGTCTTTTGTCTGTCTGGTATTGAGTTAATGACTGCTATTATTTTCTGTTCTGGATTTTAAATACAGTAGACAATGTGCCTGTCAGACGAATGTAAGGATGATGGCAAAAGAATGCAAATGCTATCCAACTGTTTATTTCAGTTATTTATTTACTCATATGGGTCTTTGTCTTTTAGAATCCCCCTCCTCCCCACCCAAACAAAAATTGATAATGCATGCATGCAATCAGCCTCAGACGCATTAAGAGCATTTCTTTTGCATCACTTTCTATTCCTTCAGCTACTCTGAAGAGTGGGAGGTCTTACCTCTTCAGTGGGGGCACGTTGCGGTTATATAGAAAAATGTTATTTTTCATATTATTTCTTTGTATGACACTGGTTTGGGGATGGCATGGCGGTACAGTGGTTAACACCGTTGCCTCACAGCTGTGGGTCCTGGGTTTGAGTCTCTGTCATGGCTGCATGTGTGTGGAGGTTGCATGTTCTGCTTATGTTGTCATGGTGTTTCCAGGTGTGTGTCCAGTGTGTGTGTTCAGGTATTCCAGTCCCCCCCACCCAGCTTCTGCTCAGATCATCCATCCATTTTCCAAACTGCTTATCCTACTGGGTTGCAGGGGGTCCGGAGCCTATCCTGGAAGCAATGGGCACGAGGCAGGGAACAACCCTGGAC
>JAABNY020000001.1:41726319-41746649 GCA_015164015.2 Brevimyrus niger
CCCAGGCGGAGACTCAAACCCAGGTCCCAGAGGTGTGAGGCAACAGTGCTAACCACTGCACCACCATGCCGCCCCCCTGCTCAAATCAAAACATGCTAATGTGAATTTGTGTTACCAAGTTGTCCATAAATGTGTGTGTGTGTGAGTGAGTGTCCCCTGCAGTGGGTTGGCACCTCATCTGGGCTGGTCTCTGCCTCGCACCCATAGGCTCCAGTGGTTCCAGAAAATGGCTGGCTGGATGGACACTGGTTTGCCATTCTGCTCTTAATAAGTGGTTACTGTTTGCAGATTGAAACCTCTTGAATCTTGGGTTGTACAAGCTGCTGGTGCATTAGGTCGTTCTTATCAATGCAGCCATCTTTCAGTTACTGTGGGCATTTCCCAGATCCCAACTATGACGCCCTTAACTCCTACCCAGCCCGACCTTTAACCACAAATAACCAAACAAAACATACAACTTTCGGCATTTTTAGTTTTCTAATTACATTCGCAATATTTTTAAAATTGAGGTTATCCTTATGGGGACCCAGAGTATCCCCTCAAGGTAAAAAGTTGCAGGACATTTGGTCCCCACGATGTAATATATACCTGCCCCCCCTCCCACAGGCACACAGACAGACAGGTATGTGCACATGCTTGCCCGCTGCCCCGGGTCCTGGCCACCATTTCAAAGTCGAGAAAACGCGACTGCATTGTTTCCTCTGTACATCTGAGGTCTTAATGAGGAACATTGTTCAGATCCAGGCTGCCCAGGACATGCATGATGCCAAGTAACAGCAACAGAGGCTTCGTAAAACTCCCAAACGATGTTGGGGTTTATGTCCGCAGACGAGACAGTGAAGTTGTGTACCTCCTGTGGTTAATCAGCAGCTAAAACCTTTCCTGGAAATATACGGATGATAAAGGAAGCCTTGGGTTGTCCTGATGTTACTTCCTGTTAGTGCTGCTGTAAGTATAATAACGTTATATCTGAGGAGAGAGTTTTATGTAGCACTAATTAGATTTTTTACAAAAACAACCTGTGCAATTTCCAGCATTTTCTCATTAACGCTGCGAAAGTGATTCTCATAACAGGTTTCATGAGACATAACAAGATAATTTACCAACAACCAAAAGCAAGCGTGCTGTTTTTTTTTTTTAAAGGACTTTGCCACTTTGTGCATAATGAGCTTATCTAAAAGCATGGCATAGACCGTGTAGCAAGGTCAGTGTATATTAAAAGTTATTTTGCTGGTCTTCCCTTTGAAACTTTTTATCTTCTTTTCAAAGGTTGGAACTTTCATAGAAAGTGAAAATAGTAATTAACTTACCTTCAAACTCTTCTATAAGGTAGCCACTGGCTTTTCTTGCTTCAAATAAAGGAAGGTGGTAATACATCCAGTCATCCATTAGTCCATCTTTTAAGCTCATGGGAGTTTTACTTATACAGTAATATTCTGAGGGCAGAAGGAAAAATGATTGGTTCAGAGAGATAATCAGATTGTAGAGGAGGCTGGACCAAGACATTTCATTGGTTGACACCACCTACTCTGGCTGATTGGACCCACCACCGCTACAATCTTATTGGTCATCTCTCTAAACCAATTGTTTTTCCTTCTGCCCTTAGAACATTTTTGTGTAAGTAAAACTCCCACAAGCATCTTGCAACCCCTTATCCTAGTCAGGGTTTCAGAGGTCTATTTCAAAGCTATCCCAGGGAGCATAGGGCATAAGCCTAAATAGGATTCCAGTCTGAAAAAGATTATTTGTGTCTTTATGGTGTTGCTTTAAAAATACATGCCAAAATACTTTTCAACGGCTTTTATAATACATCAACAAGCATCCATTTATCATGTACAGTACCAGTCAAACGTTTGGACACACCCACCTATAGCATGGTTTGTTTGTACTATTTTCTCAATTTTTAGAATAAATCTAAAGAAATCAAAAATTAAAATAACATATATAGATTATGTACTGACCGAAAAGGTATCAAGCAAAAAAAAATGTTGATGGGTGGTGCAGCTCTGTGGGTTGGAAATCAGAAGGTTGCCGGTTCGAATCCCTGGCTCAGCAAAGTGATGCCACCATTGGGCCATTGAACTTAACCCCAAGTACTCCAGGGCCCGGCTGACCCTACTGTCTCCTCTACACCAGTTCCATGAGGTGGCCTGCTGGGATGCTTTTCCAGCTGTCTTGAAGGAGGCCCCACTTTCTGGTCAATCTCCTCCGTAACATGGTTTCTACCATGTTTAGGTTAGGTGGCCAGCTCATGCGATGTGACACTATCGCTTTGTTTTGTTAGGCGGCCTGGCGTGTCCAACCTTTTGATTGATTCTGTACATCAAAGATGCTGACAAATCCAGTAAAGGACTTTCCCATCCAATCAGCTGCCTGCTTACATTCCAGCATGTGATAAGTACACATACTCCTTGCCTTATGATGCTTCGGCTTACGATATTTTGACTCTACAATGGTGAGGTAGCTCTATACTGTACATTCAGTTGATGTTCAGGTGAGTGTGGGCGGTGTGTAGCCCCCAGGGAAGGCTCTGGACCCCTTGCAACCCTGAGTAGGACAAGTGGTTTCAGAAAATGGGTGGATGGATCTGTTCTCTGTAGATTGAGGACAATTGTGTGTTGGTGTGGCCTACAGGGAGGCGTGGCGTAGATATATTTATATCTAGATAGGCTTCTTAGCTATGTTTTTCGACTACTAGTCAGTTGCTCAGCAGAGAGATTTAGCCTACAGGCGGTGGTTCACCGTTCCGGTCATTTATTGAGTTAGCTATTTAACGAATGCAATTCTCATTAAAAGCCAGTGTCATCCTGCCCCTCCTGGTGTTTGCATGGGCAGCCTTCCTACTTAGCATTCAAGTGCAGGTTGGGTGACCACACCACCCCCCCACGTAGCCTGCGCGTGTCTAGTTGCTGCAGTGGCGGCAGCAGCGGGAGGAGGCTGGCCGCCTGGAAGAGGCAGCGGCGGCCAGGAGGCGCCAGGAAGAGCAGGAGAGGCTGAGGAGGGAGCAGGAGCAAGAGGACGAGCGGCGGACTTTCGAGAAAGAGAGGGTGAGACACCCACAAATGGCCAGACCCGTAGGACGGTGGACATAAGAGGGGCCTTAATTGATACAGTAGGGCCAGCCTTATTATTCGCCAGTGGTATGTTTTGCATCGGTGAGTAACAGGGGAGGGGGCACCCTGGGAGCCAATCAGCTTTCGTCCGCGGCCAGTGCCCCTGTAGCCCCGCCCCCGGTATCCGCCCCTGCAGTCCTGTCACAATGCTCCTCATGTGTCAGGTAGACCCCAGGTCACCATCCATCCTCACAGATGGTGTGGCATCGAGCTGCCTTCCAGGGCTCCTAATTAAGTTACTCCTGGGGGGAAGGTATGGCGGGCTGGGAGTGAAACCAAAAGAATGAGCTGATTAATTATTGCCGAGTCGGGTCACCAGCACCACAGTGTCGCACAGAAACGGCTGGTGGTTTCTGCACTGTCCACCGAACCCCGGATGTGATGTCTATCCATGAGGGTGCCTAGAGTAGACTTGACTAGCATTAACGAGATAGGCGAACATGCACTCCTTAGCACACCCCCATTAGCACATGGCTGTTAGCATGCATTCTTTAGTATGTACTTGTTAGCATGCACTCATTAGCACAGCCCCATTAGCATGTGCCTGCGCTCTTTAGTATGTACTTGTTAGCATGCACTCATTAGCACATCCCCATTAGCATATGCCTGTTAGCATGCATTCTTTAGTTCTTGTTAAAATGCATTCATTAGCACACCTCCATCAGCATATGCCTGTTAGCATGCACTCTTTAGTATGTTCTTTTTAGCGTGCACTCATTAGCACACCCCCATTAGCATGTGCTTATGCTCTTTGGTACTGTATGTTCTTGTTAGCGTGTACTCATTAGCATGCCCCCATTAGCATGTGCCTACGCTCTTTGGTACTGTATGTTCTTGTTAGCGTGTACTCATTAGCATGCCCCCATTAGCATGTGCCTACGCGCTTTGGTACTGTATGTTCTTGTTAGCGTGTACTCATTAGCATGCCCCCATTAGCATGTGCCTACGCACTTTGGTACTGTATGTTCTTGTTAGCGTTTACTCATTAGCATGCCCCCATTAGCATGTGCCTACGCACTTTGGTACTGTATGTTCTTGTTAGCGTGTACTCATTAGCATGCCCTCATTAGCATGTGCCTGGCCGCTCCCTTTCAGATCAGGCAGTACCGCTTCGAGAAGCACAGGAGGAGAGAGGAGCTTCGAGAGATTGAGGAGCAGAGGGTGGCTGCGCTGAGGACGCTGATGGCAGACCAGGCCAGGAAGGATAAGGAGAGGTAACTCGGCTAGGTGTGGGCCCCTGCTGAAGCAGAATCAGATTCATTTTCTATTTGATTGGCTGTATGGCTCCCCTAGGGTTTCTGCTCTGAAGGAAATGATGTGATAATGATGTCTAAAACAGGAAATTCCCCCAAAAATCTTCTCCTTTCTTTGCAGCATTGTCACGTCCAAATCATGTTTTTTTTTTTGTTAGCCTGACAGTCTGCTTTCCCAGAACAAATTTTCTGTCACTCAGCGTGTTTGTCTTGTTCATTTATTTGTCCTGCATTCATTCATGGATATTTCCATTAAAATGCACCCCCCCGGGTCATATTTGAAGTCGCCATCTTTCATGTGTGTGGAGGTAGAGAAGGCTGGATGATTCTGACACCCGACCTGTATTTCCCTTACAAGTATAATAGTCATTAGGGAATGGTAGAATGGTACACAGGGATACCATCGCAGTTCCTGACTTCTGCACTCACCCCCCCTTCAGGGTGCAGTTTCGGGGGGAGATTCTGCAGCGTCGCAGGGAGGAGAAGGAAGCACAGGTGCTGATGCAGCTGAGGGAGCAGGAGGAGAAGCAGGAGCGACTGGACTCCCTCAGGAAGGAGGTGCCTCAATTCTGTAGTCGCTAATCCGCCCCCCCCCCACCCCACCCCCCGCAATCACTGAAATGGGTTGCTCTGACTGAGACGGCTATGTTTCTCACGAGCCTGTCCATCTGGAGCTCAGTCATCTGGAGCTGGACCGTGTATATTTGCTGCTGCCATCTACTGGCAGATAGTAGGTAATGCATGGCAGTGTCCAGCCGCTGAGTGACAAATCTGTCACCTCTGTCCCAGGTGGCGGTGTTCGTGGGGGCAGACCCAGAGAGAATGATGAAAGACACTAAGGCCTCTAAGAATCGATACCAGATGGGAGCAGAGGAGTTTGTATTGCATAAGCCTCTGTACCATCTGCATACGTACACCGACGCACAGGTGAGACCTCATTAAGAACTCCCTCTTCCACTTGTCTGCCTGGACAGATTCTATTACCATTTTTTCTAGCAGGTAACCCCCGTGTAAGTCTGTAACTTTGTACATCTGTAACTGTATCTGTTTGATGTATCTGTTTGATGTACTCTTTGTGGTAGCCAAGGTAATCATATCGGTTTACAGCTCACAATTCAGTATGTGGCTGAGTGGGTTAGAGTGCTGTTCCTGTGACTGGAAGGTTGTCGGTTCAAACCCCAGACTTGCCATAGTGATGTCACCATTGAGGCCCCTTAACCCCTGTTCCAAGGACTGTCTGACCCTGTTTTCTCCCAGGACCGTTCATCACTTTGGATAAAAGCTTTCACTATATTAATGTGGATTTATCAAAGCATGTTTGTCATGACTGTCGTTGAGATACTTGCAACAATATATTTCTTAATTGAAATTCACCCCGTGCACAGAAACCTCGGTAATCAGATACCTCCAAGGGCAAGAGATGAATTTGAATAGGTCTAGATGAATTCACAAGCATCAATCAAGGCTGGGTATTGATGGGCTATGCATCCATCGTCCCAAAGTTATCCAGTACAGGATCACTGGTGGACAATGATTCCAGTATGTTCTAGTAGTTTCCATAAATGCCGGACTTTCTGCACAGGCCACATCAGACCCGAGACTGCGCATCGAATGTGCTCTGCGAGAGGCTGGCCTCCACAACACCTTGTACGCCCAGGAAGTTCTGTCCGGCGTCCATCCCAAGAGGCCCCCGCGAAGAGACACCGAGTCCACGGGCTTTCGGTTCTGAATCACCCACTCTGATATCACCCAGAAAATGTACGTCACCATTTCACGTTAAATATTTATTTGTATGGGTAATTATACATATAATATCTATTGTACTCTCTACCAGAGATGCCAATAATTTTTCTGTTTTGTTCCTTTTTTATATTAGTAAGTCACTGAAATGCATTTTTCCTGCTACTACTTCTCCTTCCTTAGATATGGGACAGCTGGACGAAAGCTCTTACGCAAGTGGACAATCGCCAGAGCGATTTGCCGAGATATTTGTCTTGCTTGAGTCATGTTACCCCGTCTCCCCTCAGCTTTGGTCATTAAAACTGCCCCTGAGTCAAGCTTCCCCAGGGCCACCCTACCTTGCCTGGGAAAAAAACCTGAATCATTGTACAGGGAAGTGGGCTTGGCTAATTACCCCTGGTGATATCACTAAGCATATGAAGTGCTAATGGGTTCATGCTTGCTGCTAGCAGATTTTATCTCACCCCTAAACAGGAGAAGGGAGGGACTCTTAACACAGATGTGCTCCATTACCCAGAGTGCTGCTCCCACAAGTTTATTAAGAGAATGTTCCGGAACACGTTCCCTTCCATCAATTCAGCAGTTCACCCTACATGTTCCGGCACCCGCTGGCTGGCTGGATGATTTTGGATGGATTTGCGAGAAAAAAATGTAACCAACGGACAGTCTAGTCCATGATAAAATGTACCGGACTGTCTTCTAGTGAAGCAGGAAAGTAAAGCATGTGACTCTAATTATCAGTCAAGAAATGACTTCTGTGGAGGGTGTGCGATAAGATACTGGAAGGGAGATTAATATGACTATGTGACATCGCATGCCAGGCTTACACATTGGTACTGTCATATAAGCAAGTCAAGTGCAGAATTAATGTAGCACAACAGCTACAAACAGTTTATTTAACAATAATGACTTTTAAAAATGTACATGCACATGCAGATTTGTCAAAATATTACAATTAAACAACAAATCTGAACAAATCACTGTAAAAAGGTAAACTAATGGGAAGACCTTAAATAAATAAAAATACTCACATTGCATAATAGCCTTTTGCATAAATGAATCTAAAAAAAGAAATACAACTGCACGATAAAACGTTCAGATATACGCGCACGCACATAAAATGGAAGACAGCTGGAAAAGAAACCCCATAACGTAAACTGTTAGCGAAAAGTCCTGAAAAGCTGGTATTTGACGTCCTCAGATGGGCGATGGCTGCTATCCCTGATGAGATAGTGTCGTCACCCAGAAAAGCTCGTTTGCAGTCTCTCGGAATCCCACTTTGAGAGAGTCTTTCGAGATGCGTGTAGGTGGACCCTTCTCACAGGTCACGTAATTAGCTTAAGGTTTGAGGGTTTGGTTTTTCTGTGAATCCCAGAGGTAAGAAGTCGGTGTTGCATTTGTTTTATGAAGGTTCAGTATGTCAGCTACCTCAGCACAAGCCCTTGAGTTATTTGTTAAGAGATGCACTGAAAATTGGTTGCATTTTCATTACTGTCGCGACTAATTAATTCGCTCTAATGCTACTCCTAAAAATACAATACCATAAGCACTAATGGATGTTTAAACTATAAACAAAATCAAATTAAAAAAAAACTGCAAATTGCCATTAATGTTGGAAGTGAAATATAAAATCCCATAAAAGAAAAAAAAATGATAGACACAAAAAAAAGACTTCTGATTTTTTTCCCCATAATGCCCTACTCTAGATCCTCCTCAAGTGCTATGGAGCTGGTTTGCTCTGATGTCATGCCTGCAGTGGGGAAGAAAAAACACATTATGCAGTCAGTCTGAGATTATGGCATTATGACTGCCTGAAAGCCTGTTTACAGGCGTTATGATGCATCTGTTCCATTTTTCCACGAAAATACTTCATGTTAACTCCATTCACCCGTTTCACTCAACGCTTCAAAGCAGGTATAAAAATCTAATTTATCTTCCACCATTTGATTCCTTTGGAACGCAGGGCCCTTTGTGTAATTAAAGATCAAAGAACACCTGTGCCTGGGCTCCTCCAAATGGCCTTGAGAGAATAAATAGCCTTTAAGCTTTTATTGTGTTTAGCCGCCTCCCAGCACGGTCCTATCCACAAATGGTTTTGAAGTGGCGACAGTGAAGGTCATGTGCGCTGGAATACTTCATCGGGAGGAGGGCGCCTTACTTGAGGCGTCGTCGTCGTTGGGGGATTTCTTATCTTCCTCCACGTAGCCAAAGCTCAGCAGCTTCGACATGCAGATGGGGGGCATCTTCTTCTCGTAGGACCTGCCCGCAGACAAACCCGCAAGAACGGCAGAAATGTAGCAGCGTGGGGGAACCTGGCGCTCTGCAGACAGGTCATGTGACGTGCCACAGGCTGACACACCTGGCAGCGCCACTGCGCCCGCCAAGACGCGTGTCGCCGGGCATTTTTCGCAGTAATTTATGCGACGATTTAAGAAGTGGACCTCGGGAATACCGAAAATGGGGCACGCCAACAGAACGTGGTCTCAAGAAACTTACTGCGGTGTTACCAAATATGCTGATATCCCCTGTGAATGATTACAGTGAAAGAAGTTAATTTTCACAAACAGCTATTCTCTTAGTGAAGCAGATATAAAAATGTAACTGCCCTCTCTGAGATTATAAAGATATGCTGGTAATTCTTTTAGTAAAATAATGAAAAAAGTGCAACCATATATCAAATTTAATACTGTAGTCAGCTAAGTTTTACCACTTTGGACTACTCGTACCGTATTCAGAAATATTTACATAACATCATCATAATACTGTTCACATATACAGTACTATGCAAACGTCTTAGGCAGTCAGAGAAACTGAAGTTTAAATTATTTTCAAGTTGGAGTAATGCCTCATTGAGTCATTTAACAAATCTAGGTAATAGGGCTGGTTGAGAAATCTAATGAACACACACAGAATGGTTGAGGAGCCCTTAAGGAAAGGTTTGGGAACTGAAACAGTTTATTTAGTCATTTAGCAAGATATCAGCAACTATCTGGAGAACAGATGGAATGAACTACTGCTTATTTTAATGTAAATTTAGTTCATTTACAATGTTAAATTGTGTTTTTTTTGTTGTCAGAAAACATGCAATTAGTTTTAAGATGAATAGCTTTAAACATTTTCTTTGACTGCCTAAGACTTTTGTACAGTGCTGTATATCTGTATTTTGACCTTGTAGATTTTATGGCACTATATTGGTAAAAATACATTGTTTTCCCACATTAAAGAGAAAAATGTCTGAACATCAAACCCTCTCACTAGTGTACTGGATATATTTCCAAAATCCACTGATTAGTTCACAAAAATGGGAATAACGAAAAAGTAATCAAGATATAATGTTCAGTTCATAGTGAGAATTATGCGCCTATCAAAAAGCATTGCCTACGTATGTTAATACACGGTTATTAGGAAAAATTATATCGCCACCTGGTGGCGAAACGCTCAATATTATCTCCTGAAAAATACTCACCGCCTCTTAAACCTGTTTGCCTCTCCGTAATTTAAAGCAGTCAAAGACAGCTTCTGCATTTGGTCGGTGGCCTCGTCGACTCTGGACGCCTGGGGATTAAAAAATGTAATGTCTAAATTAGCTACTTAAAAAAAAAAAAAAATTCTGGGCGTTAATAAAAACAGATGCCAAACCTTCGCTTGTATATTTATAGCAAGATAAAAAAATAATATTATTCATTTTAAATTGAAACTTACAATAAAATAAATGCTCATACTGATCACTATGAAAGAAAGGCGTGAGATGAAGAATGGCGTATGTCTGCAACATTGACCGACACAGAATGAGAATGGAAGGTGGTAACGTCATTTGGAGAACACTGCGGAAACACGTGACCTGATGGACATTTTCTATTCACCTTCTCTTTACCAGAAAAACTATCATCTTCTCTCTCCCAGGCCGATTTACTGTCACCCCCAAAAGGAGCTTCTAGCTTTTGCATGGCCCCCTTAGTTGAACTTTCCTTGGATTCGCCAGATGTCAAACCATCAGAGTTTGATCTTTTAGCTTTGCTGCAAGCAGAAAATCACAGGTCTACATAAACCTTACCTTTCATTCCATCCTAAAACAGACTATTTTATTAAGAATTTTGTTATGCATTTTGTTATGTTTTTATTAGGAAAATTATTAGATTAGATTAGATTAACTTTATTGATCCCAGGGGGAAATTCTTGATCCTTAGCCAGTGGAACTTCGTACAAATAGCCCACACATGTGGAAATTCGTTTAACTAAAACTAGAAGTGTAGTTTATTGCCACCACACGAGACTCGTTCAAAGCTTCAGCCCACAGGAACAATTCACTCCATTTTCCCCGGGTAGACACTGAAGAAGTTTTCTCTTACTTGGTTTTCTGTGGAGCGTCTCCATTGGTGGGGAAACCGGACGGCGATTTGGGTTTTGCGTTCGTTTTGGAATCCTCATGCCACAGTAAACCTAAAATTAAATAGGCCTATTCGTCATATAATTATGTAACACTATTCACCCTAGTTGTAAACACAGGGGGAAAAACAATTGCGGGAGACCATCGACTTTATATGACATATGGTGTTCCTTTTTAATGAATAGGAGTATTTATAGTAAATTTACCCTTTTGCCCCCCCTGCTTGGCGAGCTTCACGTAATCCGAGTCTGTCTCGAAGATGCCGACGCGGCGGCCGGGTCTCGCCTCCTCAGGAGCAGCGTCTGCACAGTGTGACAGCCCCGGAATCTGGGACGCGGGTCCCTCGATACCGTTGGTACTCGCAATCCCGTGTTCGTGTACGTTAAATCCTAAGAAAATAAATGTGCAATACATTTTTAACCAATACGTAATTAATTTTCCCATATGTGTTAAGACCCGTGTGTTTCCTTATTTAGACTACGTTATATGATATACCAATTCAAGCATCAACGATCAAACCTTAAATACCATGAATCTGGGTGAAACCGGAAATGCAAAGATTTGGGCTCGTGTTTTACCAAGATCTGCACCGTTGAAATATGTATTTCTGTAATATTCAGTCGACGAATTACAGCAGAATATCTGCGTACTTTCCGTAAAAGGGAAGCGATCTCGCACATATCAGATATTATCTGGCTATTTGCGTCGAGTCCTGCAGTATTTGGAGAATATATTTAATTAGCACAGGACAGTACTGACTATTTGTGTTCCATCATGTGAGCTGACACTGTATCCTGATCGATGTTTAAATGAAATATTTCATTAGCTGATATTGCATAAAAGCCAGTACACGACGCTCGACCCTGGGCGGCTGCGATTTGGCCACCCATGGTCTACAAAAAAACAAGTCCTGTCGGCAGCTCACGACTTGCATGGTGGGCTAGGCGCGGTTTTGTGCATCTCATATATAAAATGCATTATTTGTAACATTATTTATATTAGAAGTCAAGTCCAGCACCGAAAACACGCAAGACTCTAATAGAACTCTTTTTGCAAATAGGCGCACTTTACGCCCCGCAATATCCGCTACACCTTATAGTAAAAACACGATTATAGGGTCCTCTTTTAAATCGACATATATTTTATGAAGCCTGATATTCTAAATATTTTCGAGAACAAGCAATGTAGTAAAAAAAAATAAGAAAAAATGTAGGAAATGGGAAAAAAACACTTGCCATGTTTCAGCCGTCGGTGGTTTTTCTTGGTACTCATTACCGAAATATCCCGCTGTAAATATCAACAGAAAATGAGGAGATTACATGTTATTGATGACAAAACCTATTCGTCGTTATTAAGCAGCAGAACAGATGAGACTCGGCCCCCAAGCGAAACGATATAATAGGCTAGCTGTAAGGACATACGGCGAACAATTAATTAACGTCCCCGAATTCACAGCACACTTTCTTTAACGTGGCGGAGATTTATTTGCCAGGTATTAAAATATGACGTTGATATCGAGTCACGTATTGCCAGGGAGCTAACAAAAGCAGACAAAGATAAACAGCCATAGCGTATTCAGCGGCCATTCCGTTACAGTCAGCCGTACATAACGCACGCTTGTAGGAAATAACTAGAAACTGCAAGCTTGCTCCCATCTATTACTGTATTGTTATTGCTATTAGGTGCGTAAACCAAATTCACTCCATCGGTCATTTTAAAGCATTTTAAATAATAGGATTACGTTTTGGATAGACACCTACCAAGCTAGGCGCTGCCAGCACGCTGTTTCCGGAGGATGATCAGTCCCTCGGTAACCATGGAAATGAGATGGGAGATGGCGGAGACGGTGGAGGAGAACGCCCAGGGTACCACTCAGCGCCGCATCCGGCAGCAAGTGCGGGCGCCTTCGATGCCACAATCAATGCGCTCCTCTCCTAGAATCACTTAATAAACCATCAGGGCTCACATTCAAGTCTTTAAAAAGTGAATGCGTTTCCATCTACTCAAGTGTCCTAGAAGGCAACACAAAAAACAATTTAAATGTGTATAGAAAGGTTTACATTTTGCAATACTCTCTGGCGACTTAACGTATATGCTTTTACAGTATATCTGCAAGGTCTTCCAAATGTGAATGACGTTTATTTTTAAGATTAATAAATATTTTAGAAACAGAGGTTTTAAAGAATGGACAGTGGGTGATAAGCTCACCCCAAGATACTCATTCACAAACACTCTCGACGTGTACAATTAACCAGTTCACCTTCCCACTGGTTAAAAGAATGCATCAGAAACTTGCAAACTTCCCCTGCTGTGCTGGAATTTCATTATGGGACCTCCCGCGCTACAGGGGGCAGCATTACCTAACAGACGTGGTGAATTAGGCTCCTTAACTTAAAGTAGAAAATGTAATATGGTGAAAATCTATTTTATTTAGCCTAATTAATACATCTGGGTTCTTAAAATTTTTTAAACGACCCAAATAATATAAAAACTAAAATACAGCCATTACGTCAATATAAACCCAATTTGCTTGCAAAAAATATCCTGCACAGATGTTTACTAAAGATATACCTTATTATAACTTTCGTGAGCATTCATCTCCGATCATGTTCAATTTCGCATTTGTGAGCAAACAGCACTCAGGCAGTCCATGCATGGGCTATGCAGCAAGTATAACTTACAGAAACGTCAGGGTAGACATTGAGTGCTCACGCATCTTAACTATTCCCAACAAATACAGTTCGCCTTCAAAATGTATACATAAAGTATCATTAGTCTTGCATAACTTTCTCTGCTATATCCAGTACGATAACGAATTATTTCTCTTGTGGATAAAGTTTGAAGGGGAGATTGTGCCGCTTGATATGCGCAAACACATGCAATTATGCAGGTGAGATTTCAGACACGGTCACTCTCTCCCCAGGTGTCCAGTGTGGCAATGAGCGCAGAGGAAATGATGTAGTAATGATCTTTAATTACAGCCAGAAGCAGGGACGCCTCTCTCTTTTTCTCCAGTCGCCAAAGTCGTGCTATAGACTCACAGCAAACTTTCCTAGTTTTTCCCAGTGTTTTTTTTTGTCGGACCCAATTCCCATTGTCTCCTTTCGGAGTATGAGAGCGCAGTAACCACGAAGAAAGCGGAGGGCGACGATGCCTGATGAGGCGGGCGGCTTATGGTCTGAAAAAGGAAACGAAAACAGCACCTTCGGGTCTGAGACCGCTGGCCGATTGCAGCCGCTGTACTGCAAAGTGCACATTTAATCGCAGCCTTTAAAGCACTTCCTAAATTTTTAAGGTAAGTTATCGGTTCCTTCTCATTCCCTAACTAAAGCACTTAGTTATCTAAACCTCCCAACTTTGTGTTCGCCGATCTTTCACTCGTTATTGAACTGACAAGACGCAACCTTCTGAGGTTTGGCTACACAAACCAAAAATATTTTGCATGATGAAAGCAGTATATTTTGAAAATTCATTTGCTTTACAAACGCATTAGGAGTGAGTTTTTGAAGCATTCAAAATATCCTCGGTTCGGGCACATCGTGATTCCGTTTTTATGTTGTTTGGGTGAAACGGTACTATTTAATGCTGTTTAAAATACCCTTTAATGTCAATATAATATCAATATAATGTCAATATAATATATTTCTACCCCTGTATTAAAGTTGGATATATTATACTCTACGATTTATTTGGATAAATTTAAAATGTGGCGCAGCCAGTTGACACATTCTTATGGAGTCTTTTGTCATGTAGAGCCGGGATGGGAACAAGCCCCCCCCCATCCCCGATCTTCACCCTCCCGGTAGTTGGGTCAATCTGCCCCCTGATGTGAAGTAAGCATTACAATGGGCGCCGTACCCCACTCTGTCAAAGTCTGATAATAGCGGCTAACAAAATTTAGATACGGTCGTGCATCTTTAAAATGTATATTAGACATTGACGGTGGGGGGAAGGCAAAGCGGAAACACGGTAGTTCGGTTTTATCGGTGACTTGCGCACATTTTACCATTTATAATACCATTTATAATATATAACCTGCATAATACAATGATGAGTAATACATTTTAAGTACCATACCGGAATTTATTCTTGTTTTTAATAAGAGTGAAATAAATGTGGAAAATTTCAAATTATTTTCATTTATTGATTGGGTTTTTGTAGCGTTTGCGAGGTGATTTACTTAAGGATGTATACAGACCGTTAGTAAGGACGTGTCTTTCTGTTCCATAAGACCGCGCGTGAGAATTAAGATGTAATATACTAGCATATCATGGATGAATGAACTGTACTTCTGTGTTAAGATAAAGTAGGAAAGTCTTATCCTAACCTTGAAAGTGGCATGCATTTATATGCTTTGAATCACCCTATATGAGATTGGACTGTAATCACCAAAATGGTGTATAATGCAGAATGTGGTTACAAATTAAAAAAAAAATGTAGTTCTTGGGTATATAGGTGTTCTTGAATGTAAGTGATCAACTTTTTAAATTATGCTTTTTGGTTCACTACAACCAGCTGAGGGTTTATATATTGGATATTGTTGTTTTTGGCTGAAAGTTCAAGATTAAGAACTGATCAGACCCCCTTGTACTGCAAAGGAACAGCAGATGAAGTATTAGTTAGTTATCTGCTAAAGGTCACCTATCTGAGGAAGGGCTTTAATGTTGTATACCTATAAGGAAGGTACATAACTCAAATTGGAAATGTGACTTAATGTCCTTTCCCAAAGTATATAGTCAACTGTACTTTTCTACAGTATACTATAGTAGCATACTTATAGTCGTCTTGAAATGTGGTGGGTGGGTTTAATGTAGGTTTAAACCAAGGTTTAATTTGCTTCATTCAGAAAGTACTATCTGTATCCTATCTGTACTACGGATGTAGTTTTTAAAGGAAATTGTAAGAGATGCTTGCATAGCTCTTGCGTTACTCCAAAAAAAAAAAAAAAATGGACGGCATTTTCTGAAAGCTGCGTCACCGTGTGTTACTTCAATTCATGGTTTTGTCACCTTACACAACGCGAGAGTCCCGCCTAGACCTGCAGACAATGAAAGGATTCCCCCCCCCCCTTTCCAATAAACAGTATGGCTCGGCAAGCCATGTGATACATTTGGCGCCAGACTTTATTTAGCCTGAGTAGGTGTCATTAACAGTAAGAGTGATTATATGTATTGGACATTGGGGGGGTAATCTCCATCTGTGGCCATTTCTGCCTTTTTTGGGGGGTGTATTAATATGTGAAAATTGGGTTAACATTATAAGAGATTTCTAGGCTAAGTAATGGAAAATATAGTGATTAAGCAACGACATTGTCTGGGAAGGGTTGACATGTGGTGGGGAAGTCACGGGTTTCTGTGCTTGGTGTTAAGTCAGATGCAAGGATCTCTACAGAATGCATGCAGGGATCCTGCAGCTGCTGAATTTGCTTGTTTCTTTAACTTAAGACAGTTTCAGGTTAGAACAATGGATGTTGACATCATGTCGGGTGTCAGTCTGACAAATGCGGAGGAATGTGGGAAAATTAATGTTCTGTAATTGGATAAAGATGTCCTCCATTCCTAAGATCATGTGCTGGCATTACATTTCAGATCAGTTTTTATTTTTTTGCTAAGTGAATCTTTCCCCTTCCTTTTGCTCTAATGAAGGCTGTAGATGCTTAGAGAAGTTTAATAGCATCATTGTGCAAAAATGTTTCTCCCATTTACTTTCCAGTACTTGGGGAGTACCTTGTGTGGCACTGTTGAATACGTGTCTTGTACATTATGAGCTTTGATTATATTAGTTAAATTAACAAGATTCCCATAATGTGTAATACATTGACATCAAGCAAGTGGTGAGTAATTCATTACCCTTATTAGTTGTGCATCGCAAGTGCTCTGTAGTGTTTACTTGTGCTCTCTCTCTCCCTCCTTCCCTCTCTTGCTCTCTTTCTCTCATTCTCTCTCTCTCTTTCTAAGCTTTTTGCACATCTGTCTGGATAACCTAGAAAAAGCAGTAAGTCTAGACTTTACCCTCAGCCATTCGCTGGAGGGTTTTAAGCTGAAAGGCGAGAGTGGCCGGGGGAGGGGGGGTGGACGATTCCTCCAGCAGTAATAGTTTTTCAGCGCTTAGTAATTTGGCTGTCAGGAAGAGCTGGATGTGGGGGCTGGAACAATGTAGGAGCGAGGGGAGATGGAGGGGCTCTCTCTGGGAGGCGGCTGGGGGGGATCGGGTTACAGCCTCTGTCATTAACCACAGGCGGTGCCACACACTGAGTCGGGCGGCTTCAAGTCTGGGCTGCAGCCTCGGGACGCTCGCGGGTAGGTGTCCCGTTGGACTCGTCCAGGAGGGGCGGAGGGAGGTGGTTTTGTATGTATATATACGTGTGTGTGTGTGTGTGCGCGCGCGCGTTACGATGCCTGGCGCAATCGGGACCCAGTCTCTAAGAAATCATCCATCGGTGATGACGGCGCCTTTGCCTGCAAGCTGACATGCGAAACAGGCGGAGAGTAAGTTTCAGTTTATAGTGTTTGGAGGGAGGGGCTGCGATCAAGCCCGGAGCACTGGACTTTGGCGGTTTTGTCTGTTATTTGTATCATTTAGGACTGGTCTTTCTGCAAGACGAGTTGTTAAAGAAAAATAAAATCCAGACGCGTTTGATGATCGCAGAATTGCGCACATGTAGCGAGTTTTCGGGTGAATCTCACCAGTAACCGGCGGGGCTTGCAGCTTCGCGTCTTCATAAATGGGAAATAGAGCCACCGAGGCGGACTATTTTTTTTGTCTGCGCAGATGCGGGCAGGAGACAAATGTAAATGACACTAGGAAAGCCTGTCTCCGATCGGTTACGTTTAGCTTTTAACGCCGGAGCCAGCGGGGCGCGTTCTAGTGCCGCCGGGCTCAGTCGTATCGGGAACGGGCCTAGTATAAAGTCTGCAATAACACTCACTATAAATAACACTTTAACATTTATTAAAGTTACTCAGCTATTTTTTGGAGTAGGCAGGATGATCACTAATTTTACGGTTCTCTATAAGTTTTTGTCATCTTATCCAAGTTTTGGGAATGTGTAATATTAAGAGGGCGTTTCGATAGACATTCGTATTATTTCAGAAATGGCGATCTTAAGTACACTTACAAATTATTTTAAATCATAGTCTCACCATTTAACTTTTTTGTCGTGATTTGGTGTTTTATGTTGCAGATTGTGTTTTCTGCGTTAGAATTTTCTTGACTTAAAAGCACAAGTGTGAGTAATTGGACAGAAAACTATGGGGACTGATTTATGTCGTGTGCACATTACCTTCCCAGCCACATACGATCAGCGTGATTATGGGCTGCTTTTATGGTGACCCTACACGGGCAAGGCGTTGATCCCTTTGTGTATCTTGTCATAACGGGATCTCTGACCCGGCAGTGGTGCGTCCCCAGTACGAGTAAAAGCGGATTTCTACATGGCTTTTGGGGATTGCCTTGCTAATAGGAAAATAATTTTATCATTTATTTGTAACCTTTAAAGCTCATTCTTGCTTCCAAGTACCAGCCTCGAAAGATTGAAAATAAAACTATTCCCTAACTTGCTACAAAGGCCCACTTTACGCCTTTCGTAAAAAATAAAACATGGGCTATTTTCTTGAGGATGGACGAATGTCTCTGCAAGCGTAGGCAGACACATTTAATCATTGAACACTAAACAAAAGAATGAGTCCTGTAATCCCATGATCTTTAATTAAATCTTTTCCTCCTACTTGGAGGTATCCTTGTCTGCTCTGTATGATAAAGCCAGAACGTCTGCGGCTTTTTGGAGACAAACTTTTAAGTACCACGTTAATTATCTGTCAATTAAACCAGGCCTTGAAGGTTCACATCAGTGGCTTCTAAACAAAGCCTTTCAGGGACAATTATAATCTTGTTTTGCCGTTGACTGATTCGGATAGCTGATTAGCAGGGTTGCCAACCCTCGCGCATCTGGCCTGACGCACACGCTTTCAGACTCATGCTCACGCAAGAAATCTTACAGCCAATCTATATTATTCCACTATAAACCTAAAATTGGCTCCATCAAAACCGTTGATGTAGTTTTCAAACCCTACAGACTATTTGCAAGGTAACTGAACTGTTACACACATGTAAATCTGGTGCAGTCTTGTCTCGATTGAAAATGTCAACTCAGCCAAAACTGGCAGCCCTGCTTAAGACTGATTTGGTGTTTCATGGTGCTTTTACAGTGTTTTTCCAGATTAGTTTGACCTACAAACCTGTAATAGTACATTTTTCATGGGGATGCTGAGTGTAATGACCCCTTTTCTGTCCTGAGCCTCTGTGGGAGAATGGGGACTCCAACAATAACAGAAAGTTGACTGTAGGCTGCAGCTGAGGGAGGGTTAGGATTGGCTGTTGGTCAGAATAAATCTCAGCTTCTGATTGGGTGGCTACGAAGTCATCATGGTATATAATTCCCATTGCTCAGGTGAATTCAGTTCTTGCCGTGTGGGCTGTGTCTGTTCTTTTTCTTTTAAAGCTCAGCCTGACCCACACACCCCCCCAGGATTTGTTTTAAGAGGGATCCTGGTTAAAAAGCAGGGTGGGTGGATTGAGGGAATTCTCATTTCATGTGGGGTGGCGGTCAGGCTAATGACCGGATGAGTGTTCTGCTGTTGCTAAGCTTTTGGGTGTTTCTGAGCGATATTGGAAGTTCTCTCAAAAAGACGTCACAAATTTTATATAAGCAGGATTACATAAAAATGCGGCGAATCTCCGGCCTTCTGGCTGTCAAGTTGACTGGAGTACATTTTAAAATATTTTTTTTTTCCCCTGCAACAATGAGCAGGCTATGGGTGTTAGGTAAGTTAGAGGTTCTGACATACTGGACCAAACTCTGGAGTCAGGAGTGTGTTTACTGGGCTAGTACTTTTGACACCATGAAGGTGGGAGGTCTCGGCAGGCTAGCATGCGGGGGGGGGGGCACTGCTTCAGGGGCTGTACAGTTAGACTCCACTGTCCTTCAGTGCATGTTTGAATGCTGTATTGTGCATCCTGCTGAGAGATCAGATATAGAAAAGGCAGTGCGCACCTCCTGTCCACTAGGGGCAGTGTCTTACAGATTTTTGCAAATGCCTTCCAATTGATGCCTATTTAACATCTCAATGTCTTTATCACTTGTTTCACACCTCAGTGAGGGTTGGGTTTTAACCAAGGGCATGATGGCCATGGTTATGAGCATGACAGACCAACACATGGCATATTAGGTCGCTTATAGGTACCAGGTAATGTTCCGAAATGAAATAATCGATTCATCGCTAATAACCGTTTATCTAGTATAGGATTGTGGTGAGTCTGGAGATGTTTTCAGGAAACAAAGGTTTGCAGACAGGGGAAAAACCCTGGATAGGATACCAGTGCATCACTGGGCACGCGCACACACACACACACACACACACACACACACACACACACATCTAAAATTTAGATGGCCCAGTTAACCTGAACCGAATATTTTAAAAAATTGGTAGGAAACCTGAGTATTCACAGGAAGCTCTACGCACACACACACACACACACACACACACACACACAGACCCATAGCCCTAGAGGTGAAGGCCACATGAAATGAAATATTCTCCCATCCCTGTGCTCTTGTTTTCGTCACACAGCTTGTGCTCTGATTTCAGTGCGTCTTGGTGAGATGATGTCATGATGGGTGGTGTCTCGCGTGCATAGATCTCTGAGCGGGCGAACATCTCAGGCTAAGTGCTACGGGGGGGTTGGTGCTCCGGCAGCGTCGGCGAGTGTGGGGGGGGGGGGGGGGGGGCGCCCTGCCTAGTCCACCTGCCTTCGGCCCTGCGGCCCGTTTGTAGT
>JAABNY020000001.1:41748588-41758873 GCA_015164015.2 Brevimyrus niger
CTTGACGATGTAAGACTTTGGATGCAGCTGCTCAGCCATGGAAACCCATTCCATGAAGTTCTACACACACTATTCTTTTTCTGTTGACTCTGCAGACAGCCGGCGACTTCTGCACACTGCGCCTCAGCATGCTTTGCCCCCGCTCTGTGATTTTTACCTGGCCGACCACTTCTCCGCTGAGTTGCTGTTGTTCCCAATTGCTTCCACTGTGGAATGTTTAGTAGCGAGGAAATTTCACGAACGCACTTCCGCTACAGGTGGCTTCCTATCACGGCACCACGCCTGAATTCACTGAGCTCCTGAGAGTGACCCATTCTTTCACGAATGTTTGTAGAAGCAGTCTGCATGCCTAGGTGCTTGATTTTATACACCTGTGGCCATAGAAATGATTGAATTCAGTGATTTTGGAGGGGTGTCCCAATACTTTTGGCAATATAGTCTACATGGGTAAATCGGGCAGTCTCTTGCACTGGAAGGGGGGGTGTGTTTTGGTGGATTCCCGGTTGCGGGGCAGAATACAATGGCTCAGATTTGACGGGGCAGGGAAAGGGTCCCGCGTGCATTTTCACCTCCGCTTTAATTTCCCGTTTGATTTGGCTTCGGCACAAGGAAACGATCCCCACAGGTTAATGAGCATGGTCTCACGGTTTAGAGGTTCCGCCAGTGTGACTGTGTCAGGTCGTTAACGCCGTCTCGATGCGGTGCAGTTAATTAACAGGGCGGGGCGGTTTATGCATCCCCCGCCCCCCCCCCCTCAGTCTTGCATTAATCGTTAGTCGGGCTGGGCATGATTCTTCCCCCCCCCCCCCCCCCCAAGTGTCGTAGGAATTCTACACGAAGCATCTTGCTTTCCTGGCATGAGTGTGGGCCGTGAAAGTACCATGTGGCCAGGGAATGAACTCCTGTGGCCGACTGTGTGAGATTAAGATCCGTAATCTTTAAAAAATGAGCATGCTGCTCATAGCTGACTGAACAAGCTGACTGATGCTTATACAATGAAACTACTTTTAGTTTTTTTCGGTTTAGATATTTCATTGCAGTCTTTTTCTGCTACCTTACAACAGTAAGCAAAATTTTACGTGTTTTTTTTCTTTACTTTTTTTATAATGGCGGAGATTTTCCGACTCTAAGTGCAGAATCATATGTTGAATATATATAATCACCGCAAGTGGCAGCAATTTATATACTGTAACTGAAATACCTAATAGAAAATTTAATTTGACCGTAGTTAAAAAGCAAAGTGCTGGTGCCTGGAGGCTGTGCTTTTTTTTTCATTCTCCTCTGCATGTTCAGTTTATATTGGAAATTTGGCATTTTATAGGAAGTTTTTATGTAGTGGGAATGCTGAACTCGGGTTTTTCAAGTACCAAGAATGGTGTATAATCTAATGTAGCACAACTAGAACAATGTAATGTCTCATAGTAACACTTCATGAAATGTATTGGGGGGGGGGGGGCAGTTGGTGATTGCGAGAGTAGTTACTACCACAAAAAATCCTCCTTTTTTTGTTGTCCTGCCCACGTCCGTTTTTGACCACGCCAAACACACAAATCCACAGAATCTCGGGTATGTTATTTCTGTGTTTACATCCCAAATCACTCTGGTCTTGCTGGCGAATCATTGGTTGTTTGTTTACAAGGCCTTCATCCTCACGGCCCCCCCCCCTCAGCTGGACAGAGACTGAGGCATGCACGTCTACATCCAAGGGGGTGGGGGGATCAACTCTTGACATTTGTTGTGGCATTTGACTGGCAGGTTTATTAACGAATGAGTTTTGACGTGTAGCCTAACCTCTTGGAAACGCTGTGCATCTCTCCCTGCGCACAAGGCTCAGCCCCTAAGGCTCCGCCCCCCCTGTTTTACTCAGTCAGTGTGTTACTTCTCTGTCAGCTACAGGTTACTATGAAGTACGATCCAAGTAACATCCTTACTGAAAATTTCGATGGATACAAACGGCCCAGAAGGAGCTGGTGGGGTGGGGGGTGACCCTGAACTAGCCAAGCTGCATGGCTCTGCTGGAGAACCCCGCGTGTGGAACAGGGGCTTGGCGAACGCTGCTCCATTGAAACCTCAGCCTGCTGCTTCCCTGCCCCGCAGCCAGTCCTGAAGACCAGTTTCTATGACTATCTGCAAACATCCCTCCCCCCGGTCACTGCTCCATGTCGGTTGGTCTTGGACTGGAAAGTGTGTTGCCTGCGATTTCCTCCCAGTCCATATAATGATACTTTTGGGTGTTTTTGAGCGACATGCAAGTTCTCTCCCAGTTTATATAAACTTATCCCATTAAGATGTAGTGCATACAAATGCACATACTGTGTGCATCTTAAAGACAACAAAATGCATCCCTGTGCTTTTATACGGACTGTGTGTGTGTGTGCGCGTGCCTGTGTGTGTGTGTGTGTGCGCGCCTGTGCGTGCGCCTGTGTGTGTGCGTGCGCCTGTGTGTGTGCGTGCGCCTGTGTGTGTGCGTGCGCCTGTGTGTGTGTGTGTGTGTGTGTGTGTGTGTGTGTGTGTGTGTGTGTCCGCCCGCCCGCCAGCCCGCACGTGCCAGAGTCCACCTCCAGGGCCTCATCACCTTCCCGCTCGGAGCTGTCAGAGTCACAGATGGCTCCTCGCTGTTCAGGGTCAGCGTGAGGTTGGCTTCTTGCCCCCAGGATGCCCTTCTGCTCGCCATCAGCTGCTCCCTGCCCCCCTCCCTCCCCAAAAAAAAATCATAAATGTCTCCAAATGCCTCCTTTCTCCCCCCCACCAGACTCCAGCTCTCACTTCCTCTGATCGCTTTGCCTTGTTCACTGACAATAGCACCCCTCCATTCGTGACTCGAACCCTGCACCCCCCCAGACCCTGTGATTATCTCCCAGCCCCTTTTCCGCTCTGACTTGTGTGTGTGTGTGTGTGTTTGTGCGCCAAGCTTCTGAGGCTCCCTGGAGGTAGCGGTGATGGTGTGCTGTTAATCGTCTCTGTCTGGGGGCCCGTCAGGAGGGCGGCCAGCGCTCGTTAACGGGGTTGCGTGTCGTTAAGGGGAGCCGGTGTTGCTGGGAGACTCATCGCCGTGGAGCCGCCAGCCATTTCAGCACTACGCCGTCATGAGCCCGTCGCAGAGCAAGCTTCTGCTGTGAGGCCATCCAGCCAATCAGGGTGATTCAGTCATGAATGATGTCGATAATGTATCATTAGACAGGAAATGTTGCCGGGGGGGTCTGTTGCTCATTTGAAATCCTCGCACCGCACCCCACACGCTCCCGTCCCGCTGCGCCTCACTCCGCCCCCTGCGTCTGTCTGCTCCCATTGCTGCCAGGCCGACCGTCTCTCTCTCACGGCGCCTGACAGCCAATGGGAGCGCGCCAGCCTCCTCGCCACTCGCTGCCTTGTTGCTACGACGACAGCGAGGCATGAGACCCACTTTAGTTGTAAAACTTGGTGTTGACTCTTGACTGGCCAGGAGAACTCCCCTCTCTCCCTCCCACCCTTCCTCTCTCTCTCTCTCTCTCTCTCTTCCTCTCTTACTCCCTCTTCTTTTTCTCCTCCTAACGATTCCCCTCCTCAGTGCCTCCCGCTCACAGCCTGTCGCCCATCATGCCCTGGAAATCCCGTTTTCGTTTGCGCGCGCCAGCGGGCGGACGGGCTCGGGACGTGCCCCGGGACAATCCGTGCGCTCGTCTCGTTCTCCAGCCCCCGTTCCCGTGTCGGTCTGCTTCACTGGTTCCTTTCCGTGAGTGACGGTCTCGCCTCTCAGCATTTCAGGTCTGGGGGGGGAGGGGAGGTGAGGGGAGGGGAGGGGGGTGTTGCCGTGATGCTAGATAATCAGGGTACCGCTTTTACAGTTTGGGCTGAACGGGCTTTGTTTAAACTGCTTTGCATTGGATCAGTGTGAGAAATGAAATATTTTGATAGTTGGGAACTCAGGAGAAAACGGCTGGATTTTCTTCCCCTGCGTCTCTGTCTTTCTGGAACCCTCCGTAGAGAATATCCCATGATTATAACGCTCTCGTCTTTCTCTCTTTCAGCCCTCTAATATTAGATGGCGCCATGATTTTCCTGGTCGTAACTATGCTGGTTTTCGCCGTTGGCAGCCTAGAAGGTGAGCTCTGGTTTTAGTTTTCTTCTAGGTAGGCTCTTTCGTGTTGTATATGGGGGGGGGGTTACACTGTATGCCGTCTCTGGAGCTCTGTGTTTCTGGCTAAGGCGTCTTTGACCTCCGTGAGTCTGAGACGACGACTCTGATTGGCCGGAGGCACCTGAGAGAGCTCCTTGCTGACTGGATGTTTAGAGGCCCTGTCCTGCTTAGACCTAGTTCTGTTGTCACCTCATATGGGGTCAGAAAGTGTGTGCACTTTTTGGGCGTAAAAATAAATGGAATTTAGCAGTTCTGTAATGGATTTTCCAGTTTAATCACGCTGGTCAGACAATATATATATATATATATAAAGGAGTGTTTGCTGCTAAAGTGACTCCCGCATGTTCAGCGTTTTAGCTTCCTCCCAATCCTGCAACGTCACCTTATCTCTGAGGTGTTCTGCATTTCCATTATATTTCCCTCCATCTCAGCCGGCTTGCAAACCAACTGCGGAGGATTTTTGCTTTAGAAATGGCTGTTGAGGAACTGTGACATAAATGTCATGTGACATCCTGTGACCCAGGAAGTGTCCCCATAAGCTGAGAGTCACCGAGGAGGACGTTATCATGCTCACAGTGATCAAATCTGGTGTTTCTTTAAGCTGTGCTTCTTAATGAGTTTAATTTTCCTTTAAATCTCCTTGTAATGCCTTCTGCTACTGTCTGTATAGTTTCCGTTTATTTATTTTTTCCCCTTTTCTATCTGCCCTAAACCCCCTTCCTCCGTCCTCCCCCGGCCAGATGAAGGATCCCGGTTCGAGTGCGTGTGCGAGGGGGTGCAGTGCTCCGGCGAGCCCCGGTGTATCTCCCAGGCATGCTACACCTCCATCTCGCCCCGAAATGGCTCGTCACCCCTGCTGCAGAAGGGCTGTATTGGCGGGGGCGTGCTCTGTGGCGGCCCAGCGCCCCCTGGGGTCACGGTGGAGTGCTGCAGGGGTCATCTGTGCAATGCCAACACCAGCGTGGAGTATCCTCCCAGAGGCGAGTGTCTGCCATTACCTTTGTCAGGCATTCAAGAACATTCCCGGAGTAATATTACGTGCTGCCCACAGGGGGCGATGTCAGGACAATCCGGAACTGTTTCATTCTCATTCACTGGGTAGTTTGTGGGTTAAGGATGTGACCAAAAAGCTGCAGGTTCCAGTTCAACGTGGGGGCTCAACTGTGGTACTTTAAGGAACCCTTTTGACTAAACTGGTTGCAATTAAAAATTTTTTAGCTATGTAAATGGTCTGATTGGTTATACTAATGATACGGTCTCAAATACACAGTTGATTGGTCTGGAACACAGTCTTCCTAATCCTGTTGTACGATGTCATGGTCATGAGATGCTATTCACCTCACTTCTCAGTAGCTTTGGACAGAAGTGCCTGCTAAATAAAGTAAAATGTAAGTTGTGTGTTGACTCAGCAGCGAGGTTTAGTCATCGGAGTCGCCGTCGTCTGTTCGTTTTGTTTAGCTCCTGTCCTGAAGTAATCTTTGCTTGAGAATAGAGATTTTCTTAATATAATCCATCAAACCATCCATCCTCTAATACCGGTCAGGGTTGGTAGGGAGGGGGTGTGGGGGCTATCCCAGGCAGCACAGGGCATCATACACTGGATGTTAGTTTTCTTAAACCGGAAAAGCACTAATAGTGAATGATTCTCTCCCCCACCCCCACCCACCCCCAGGCGAGGAGGTACGGCTGCCGCCCCCAAGGGAGCACGAGTGCGTGTGCGAGGGCCGCTCGTGCGCGACCGGCGACCGCTGCATGGGCCAGCAGTGTTTCTCGGCACTGACGGTGAGCGACGGCGCCCCCTTGAGGCAGAAGGGCTGCTTCAAGGTGTACGAGCAGGGCCGGCTGAACTGCAAGACCCCCCCGTCGCCTGACCAGGTGGTGGAGTGCTGCCAGGGGCATCTGTGCAACCTCAACGTCACCGTCAAGCTGCCCGTCCGAGGTAATGCACCGGGCTTTACCGCGAGGTCCTTGCTTCCCGATGTCCGTTAGCATTCTTTTTTTTTTTCCACGGCTTTATCAACTCCTGTGAGTTGATCGTTCTTCCATCCTGTCACAGCCGGGGAGCATTTTACAGGCGGTCCCCGGGGTTAAAAACGTTCCAATTTCAGACTTCGTACTTATGAACAGGCTGCCATAAAGCCTACTACGTTAAAAAATACAAAGGTTTGTATTAACGAACTCAGTACTTTGTAATTCTTGTGGAAAAAATTGTGAGGCTTCTGTGTTTTGTGGGCTTGAGGTGCAGTGCAGCACTGCATGTGGTTACTTTTATTATTACGGGCCAAGCTCTGCAGGTGCCTAACCATCTATTGTAATCATTAGAATTTTTACTATTATTATTCTACTTTCTGCCATGGGAGTGTATTGCAGCCCATAGAACCACTTAGTAGATTTTTTTTTTAAATTGTCATATTCATAGGGGACAGTCCAATGTATTCAGTCCTCAAATTTGGGTTTAATACATCCAGCGGTATAGCGCCACCATCAGTCCAAATTTTGAAGGACATCTGACCCTGCTTTCACATCTGCAAAAGACCCGTCTGCCTCATATCTGCCTTCCTATCTGATTTGATAAATAGATCAGAAGTATCAGGCATTATTCCAATAGACATAAAAATGCTTGATCTGAAGCCAAATGATCTTTAGAAACGACCATCAGACAACTATCTCTAACCCAAGTCTAACCTGCCACGCCAAGCTGTTGCTGCTAATTCAGCATCGGACAACCTTTACAAACCTTTCCAACCTGGATTCTATTTACTTCACAGTACTGAGACGCTCCTTAGTAGTGATGGACAAAATGACGTTTCATGAACCGTGTGCTGTATTTTGTGAACCCACTAGATGGTGCTCTCTGATCCCCATGCTAAGCAACACGGATGCAGAAGCTCTTGTCATGCCCTCACCTCCTCCGGTTACAAACTCTATATCGCAATACATACAGACATGTGCATCTAGTGTTCACACTAACACTAAAATACCTTCGCGGAGCAGTGCAGTAATATCTTTATGGAGTGGTCTGCTGCCAGTCCAGCAGTACAGGAAGTTTCCGGAAGCCTTGCTGCAGCCCAGTGCCAGAGCGAAGCTCATGATTTTTACTGCATCTTTGTGGGTTATTACTGAAGTGGTTAGTGTCAGGGAAGTAGCGGCAGGCTTAACTGGGCCCGTGTCCCAGATTACAGGCCCCTCCCACTTCCTGTCCCTGCTCTCGGCAGACTGGGGACACCTGGGTACCGGTGGTGTCTCCGCTCTGGACGAAACACCCAGGCACAGGACGGCTTGGCCGCATGTCACCTTTTTAGCTCAGCGTGGTTTAATCCTGGATTCCCGCGATTCATCATTCGGGTGGGTGGGGGCAGACGGCAGATAATGGCAGGTGTCTGTAATGTTTTTCGCTCATGGCCTATATCCTGCTTTATCTGTTAAAGGCGACCTTTTGGTGGGGCGGGAGTGATACCCAGCATTTATTCACCTAAACTCCTGATCTCATTCCTGATTTATAGTTACATACCCTTAAGACCGATACTAACCTAGGCTTGGACCCCCCCCAATGCAAAAACTTCTTTCCTATTAGTATCGACTCTTCTCTTTGTCTTGTTTTCTTTGTATCTCACCTTCATTATCTGACCAGACTCACTCTATTTCACTATATTGTTACCCTATTAAGACTCATCAGTCAATGCAAGATAAGCAACATTGACTTCTAACTTGCCATTGGCTTACAGGCTGAACTGTGACCTCTTATGCTTCAGACTCATTCTCCCATGAAACGGTGTTTTACAAGTGGACATTCAAGGTCCACTAAGTTTTTAAATGAGCCATTTTAAAGGGTCCAGTCTGGACCTGCCGCCCCTCCCCATTGTGATTTCACTCGGATCTTCAGCATGAGGGCGACGGTCAGCTGTGTAACATGCACACGCATGAGAGCCTCGACCAGGGGAGGCGAACCCGATCCGCGGAGAGCCGCTGTGGGTTTTTGGGATGAGCTCTGTTAGGGCAGAGTGGTGGCTCTGAGGCTAGGGACCTGTGATAGCAATCGGAAGGTTGCTAGTTCGAATCCCATTAATGCCAGGAGTGATTCTATTCCATTGGACCCTTGAGCGAGGCCCTTAACCTGCAATTGTTTCATCTTGGGTATGATGTTAGTCTACATCCAGCCCTACATGGAGGTCCTCCAACTTACAGGGAAATTCGGGGGTTGGTGGCAGGATTGGCACTTCAGCTACTGGGGGGAAAAAACTCACACTGGTCCATTTGGACTGGTGTGGTTCTGAGGTATCACTCCCTGCACGGCTGCACTCAGGTTCCCATCCCTGAGGTGGTTCGTCATGTGGTGGGTGCAGCAACACGGCGTGATCAGCGCGTGCCCATGACCTCTCAGTCAGCCAATGATAAAGCTGCAGTTCTCAGCCCCAGTCCTGGGGACCCACTGTGATTGGCTGATTAAATGATAAAATGTGTGACTGGGTTCCATTCCGACAGACGTATCATACACTGCAGTGGAGGTATGTTAAAATAGAATAATCAGACATGTAGGTGTGGGAATGAGACTGGGAGATGCGTGTGAGTCTTGGGATGGTCGCACTGTCATGCAGTGCAGTTTTTTGCAGTGGTATCGCATGCTCCACATTAACTGGCTTGGCACTGCAAGTATACGGCCATCTGAAAATGTATTATTACATACATTTGCTTAATAAAAATACTTGGTCGCATGTGCGAGTCGCCGTAAGTCGCATAGGTTGCAAGCCGGGGACAGTCTGCGTGATGATGTCATTGTAGACCAGCAGGTGAAGACTGTTGGATGTTGTAGCCTAAGAAGGTGGAGGTCGCCGGGATTGAGCTCGGCTGTTTCTCCCTCCCCCAGCGAGGTCGGCGGGGGACGGCGTGAATCACTCGGTGAGCGTGCTGGCCGTGGTCACGGTGGGCCCGGTGACGGTTCTCCTCGTCCTGTCCACACTCGCCGTGCTGCTCCTCCGACGGGTCCGCTGGGGCCACATGGAGCGGCTGACGGCGCGCGACGCGGAGTACGGCATCATCGACGGACTCATTGCCTCCAACGTCGGCGAGAGCACGCTCGCGGTACGTCGCCACCGCCACCCCCCCCCCCCCCCCCCACCCCCCCCCCGCCGGGGCCGGTTTCTCCCCATCAGCACAGGTTTCCTATGGGTACTATATACTGTCAGGAAAAAAAAAGACAAAAATCTTATACAATCACTTGTCACTGAAGCTGTACCATCGAGAATCAGCCAGTTGTACCCTGGCTGTAGGTAACTGAACTTTTTTTAAATGACAGAAAAGGACTCTGAGGGACATTTTTTGTACTTTAGGGGTACAATAATGTGGGGTATGAAGCTGTCCTGGGCCTGTGCCCTTTTTACCAACAGTGTACGAAATTTCAACAGTCCAATAACAAACGGTTTTGGTAGCTTGATCACTAAACCATACTGTGTGTTTATGTGCTCTGGGATGTGACACTGGCTGCCCATGCAGGGTCGTACCCCAGCCTTGCGGCAGCTGCTGCCAGTGATGGGCTCGAGCCCCCCCCCCATATAACTCGGACCAGAATACGGTGTTCAAGATGAGAACCCTGGGACTCCCTCATAAACTGAGGGAAAAATGTATGCCTGGGGGGTGGGCCCTTACAGTGACCCCACCCCATCCTTTGTTTTGCATCATTTACATTTTCATTTACATATTTGGCAGACGCTTTTGTCTGAATCGACATGCGTCACGGTGAGAGCGTTCGCCTGGGGATCCCTGCAAGACATGGGCTCTAATCGAACCCAGCCAGCATGTGTGCTGCGTGGAGATGGATAGATGTGGGAAATCCGACCGAAGTTCCACACGCGTGCTTGTGAATTGAATACGCTGGTGTGCGTCTCACTGAACGTCTGTCGTTTCCATGTGCGCGTGACCGGCGGAGCCGCTGGCTTACGTTATCCTACACTTCAGCTGGCTTACGTTATCCTACACTTCAGCTGGCTTACGTTATCCTACACTTCAGCTGGCTTATGTTATCCTACACTTCCGCTGGCTTACGTTATCCTACACTTCCGCTGGCTTACGTTATCCTACACTTCCGCTGGCTTACGTTATCCTACACTTCCGCTGGCTTACGTTATCCTACACTTCCGCTGGCTTACGTTATCCTACACTTCCGCTGGCTTA
>JAABNY020000001.1:41798180-41810496 GCA_015164015.2 Brevimyrus niger
CCGGGGGGGGGGTGTTGGACCCTATCCCAGGCAGCACAGGGCACAGAGTTGACCATGAAGGGGGGGGGGGCCCACGCACCCCATGACCCTAACCCAGATAATATGGATGGATGGATTCATGTATATTCTCGGCTAAGATGAAGTCTTTCAGACACTTGGTTTAAGCCCCATCCTAAATTCACCAGTACGGCTGCCTGTTTTTAAATCCATCTTACATAACCACATTTCCCCCATGGCAGGAATGATAATGGTGTGTGTGCTTTGGGAATCAAGTCCAGATATTTCTCGAATTAAATGTAATTAAAATTCCTCCAGCTGTACAGCTGATGGTGCTACAAAATGGACAACAGTCTATTCCAAAAAAAAAAAAAGCATTTGAAAACTGCTATGCATTTCGTCGGTTTACATACTTTTTAATGATACTTCTTTCTATTTTAACAGAAATAGGGATGTTTTGAGTATGGGAATATCAGGTCCGTTACCAATGCTGTAACCGTTGTTCTTTTTTTCCTGTTTAGACTTTGATCCGTGGAGGGAAACTGCTCTCTCACTGGGGCTGAAACTGGAGGGCTTTGCCCCCCAGTCTGCACCCACCGCTTCTCCTGAGAAGGAGCCGAAACAGGAGAACGGAGAAGAGAGGATTCCCCTCGGACAACTGACCGAAAAAGAGATCCTGAATCAAGAGCAGGACGTGAAGGAAGGGGATGAACAGGAGCAAATTAGCGAAAGACATCAGAGCAGCTCTGAGCTTGGCGAAGAATCGCCCTCTGCTGACGGCAGGAAGAAATCCGCCGACCACGACTTAATGTTCAAATACAACACAGTCTCCTATCGAAAGATCCGCAAGGGAAACACCAGGCAGAAAATCAATGAATTTGAGTCCATGATGAACTAAAACTAAAGACGCAAAGACGGGGAGTGGACAAACGAAAACGCACAGACCAGAATAAACATTATAATGTTTAAAACATCTTGTTCCATATCCATTAATAAGATTAATGTTTGTGTTGTGTGCCAAGATAATGGACTCACTATGTTTTTATAGTTTATGACCTATTTAATGTTTTTAGTTTCAAAACAGACCATTCCATTTTCTTGGAAATAATATGCATTAATTGCTCGCAGAAATACGTAATTGATGGAGCGTTACTAATTACGACCTGTAATTTTCCAATATTGGTCTCTCACAAAACTAAAGATTGGAATCCGTTGTGTTCAACCCTGTTTTTAATGAGTATGTTCAATTTGGGAATTTGCCTAATTCCTTTGTAAATGTAGGTAGCTTTGGTAAAATAAAGAGCTGTAACTCAAAGGGCATGTATCAAAATAAGAGGCTTGGTAGCTGGTAATCCTACTAGTGCATATGAACAACAATGCTAAATGCATCATTTGTAATGCTTATGTTTCTTATGGTTTTTATTTTTGTAATGATGTCGTATCTTGGTATAATTTTTATGCTGGCAGTTACATTAGGAAATACTTTAAACTAATGTTTGTCCCTTTTGGTGATGAGTATTAATACTCTTAAACAACATAACAGCTCATGCAGAAAGGTCAACTGGAAAAATATTTCTTTTGGATACGAGTATGTATTCTCACCGGTCATATGCTTCCATTGTAGCAGATACTACTGCAAATAAAGGCTCTTTTCTTTCAGCACATCAGGATTTCGCAATTTTGTTTCGTATTTAATGAGCACATCAATGAAGTGAAATTTATCAGTAATGATGTTCTACCCTTTCAGTGTGTTTGATTTTTTTTTTTTTTTAGTACAGCCAACTCTCAGTTGCATTTTGCAAAACACTTGTTTTACATTCCTGGAAGAAAAAAAAATCCAGTAGCAAGACGCATCCCAGAGCTAAGGCCCAGCACACTTCATAATAATGCAGTTATTAAAGAATTAACATAAACACATTCCAGATGGCAGTACATGGGAAAATGCTTTTACAAAGGAAACAAAATCATATTAATGTTTATGCATATAAAGCATGAAACACCCATTAACAGAAACATTTTAATGATGCTTTTAGGATTACAACCAAAAACATACTTTCCCCTTCACAATATGAAACATTGCCCTCTAGTGGTAAATTAGACCTGTTTACACCTTTGATAACGTATAGTAACATTTCCAAAAAAAAAAAAAACGAACAAGTCCCTTGCTCTTATTAAGAGCACCTGTCAAATGACAAAACCAAGAGTTGTTAAATATCACATTATTTCTACTGGTCATTGACCCACTTCCCTCACTTATATAAGCCTGATTGTCATACGTTTCTTCTAATATGATCTTCAAATTCCCATAAATTCACAGTATTTACATTGCACCAAATATAAAAATGCACATCCTATAGTGTTGCATTGAAAAAAATATATTTACAATTTTAACAAAATTCAATTTCCAAGGTGTATTTGGTACCCGCCCAAGATCTGACGACATTTATTTAATCTTACTTTACAAATTTTAACCAAAGAAGCCATGTAGTGATTTAGAGGTAATAATGAACTGAAATAATTTTTTGTTGTAAATATGAAATATTTTAGTGTCTATATTACATTTTCATACTTAAATATACACACATATTTCTATATTTAAAAATATAATGTGACATATTCAACTAAAATACCAATGTGTACAGGCTTACAAATTTTGGAAAAAGGTTCAATTTTTTTGTTAGTGACTGTTGAACGTTTAATTGCCATCATCTCAAATTTGCAATATAGTTTGTCACAAACTCAAAGTCTACTCTTTATGTGGAATACGAAGAATAAGAGTGAGAGAGGCTGGAGTGTTTCCAAAGCACGGTAACCAATCCTGTTGTGGGGGCGGAGTCTCAGGACATAGTGCCCGCCTCCTGGATGTCAGTCACTGTGTATAGTAGCGTGTAAACTGCCACTTCTGTAACGGGCTTGCTGCATTGCACTCGCTGAGCCGCACCCCCATGGGCTGAGTATTGGCCTCCAGGCAAAGGGGCCCAGAGCTGAGCTCCACCACCAGATGCTCTTTCTGCGGAGAACAGGCGGATGCCACAGGTAACGGGGTTCAGCTTTCTAGTACCACTGAGTGCCACCAGAGGGCGATGTTCAGTTTGACAGACACGTCTTTCCCCAGACTCACCATGGCTGAATTCGGGATGATAGACTTGTGCATCCAGCGCAGGTTAGGCTTGCTGTTGTCACATGGGCCCAGACCCACACCCCGGGCCAGTGCCTGGGGGTCCAGGCAGGACTCCGTCTGCTGGACGTGACTCATCCAGGTGTGGTTGAACTGCTGGCTCTGTGGAGGAGGGCAGCGCGCTTAAACGGTTGCGCGGAAATTGCTCGTCTCTACCACCGCGGAAATACACCGGAACTAAAAGTACAACAAATATCAAAATCGACATATTAGCTTCCAGTATACTGACAGTAATAACAATGTGCTCCTTTTGCTCTCATACTGTACAGGCCACTCTGTTATGTGCTGTGGTTCCTTAAGCAGGAGAGTTGGGGCTTTAAGATGACATCACACGTGTGGGGGTGTGACCTTGTCTACGTCCTCTTCCTGTCAAATCATAATTTCAATCAATATTAAAGAAATGTTTTTGCCCTCGATCTCAGGAGGATGTATTGGAAAGACATTTATATATTGCACTCAGTTATTTAGCAGATCGTTTTGTCAAAAGTAAGGAAAGTTTGGGGTCAGAGCGGGGTCAGCCAGCATCCCTGGGGTTAAGTGCAATTCTCAATGGGGGTGATATTATTATTCTGCCTATAAGGGATTTGAACCCACAACCACCCACGTAGCTACACTCAAAGATATGATCTCTGTGGTTCTCTTCCTCCTGGGAAATACCATTGTTGTCTCTGGGAGGTCACACAAGCCACAGCATGCCTGTAGGCTTCACGCCCTACAAGTTTACCTGCTTGCTCAGATCACAGGTCTCAAACGTTAGAGAACCGTCCTTTTGGGTGACGCACTTTCTCGTTCCGACATTGAAGATCTGGAAAAGAGCAGTTGGTTCCCTGTGAGAAGCTGCGGATGAGAAGGTTTACATTCTGCAGGCTGGCGATGTCAACAGATCCCAAAGAAGAACAGCCAGTAGCGGGTAGAGTAACAATCGGCATTATTATTCCGGGGAGGCGCGGTACAAACAGACTCTGTGCTCCTCCGGCACAACAAAACATCCCAGAGAAAGAGAATCTCAACACAAGGACAAAAGCAAACTACATAAGCCAAAGAAAGGATCTGCTTAGCCACTGAAAATGGAGAAATAATAAATTATATTTAAAAAAATGTTACTCGGTCTGCATTTGAGTGGTGATTAAATACACAAACTTTATATATATATATATATATATATGACACACACACACTAGGGGGCGAACACACAAACCTGCTAAAAACTAAATATATGAGAGAGAATCCCCACTCACTTGAAGGCCTGTTTTATTTGTTTATCTGAAGCTTTTATCCAAAGCAACTGACAGAGCAGTACTCTACTTGTTGAGCGACAGTAGCTCACTGAAGGTCACATACCAGCCCCTGGGCCCTGACGATGGGAGCGTCCAGCTCTGGGTAGACGTTCTCCAGGTACCACCTAAAGCTCTTGCAGCCAAGCTTCTTCCGGAGGGCCTTCTGCTCCGTGAGGTCGCCGATGTCAACGGTGTTCTTGTCCAGGAGGTGGAGGTAGCCATGGCCGTAAAAGAGGTCCCTGTACTCGTCGAGCCAGACCTCGGCTACCCGAGCCAGGTTACGCTCCACCGTCTTCTGCCTGTCCTTGGGGAACTTGTAAGGGTTCTCGCTACGGAAGATGTGGCCGACCCGAGAACAAGGGATGATCTCGATCTCGCCGCCACACATCCAGATCTGCCAGAGGGGAGTGGGGGACCAGATATCAAAGAGGACTAGTTGACGCAGATATCAATTAGGACAAGTTGATCCACTCGATGCCCATAGGGAGATGAGGTTTAGTCAAACACCACCAGCAACTTTAAGACCCCAATTACGAGGGGCGTAACAATTTATTGATTCTAAATGATACATTGATTGTTAAGGCCACAATAGAATTTAATCGACTCAATTAACAAATACAGATTCATATCATTTAACCATCATGATATGCCAAAATCTGTCGCTCAAAGGAAAGACTCACCTTAGTAGAGAGCATTTTATGTATTTAGTACACATAAAGTATGTTTCCTGCATTTTCAGAGTAAGATATACATATCCAGAAATGCTCGATTTAAGTACAAATGCAATGTTTCTTGTGCATTTTTATTTGTTTTTGAGATGTATAGTTTTTTTTTTTTTTTTACATATTCTGTTGTTAAATGAAAAATTTATTAAGCCTTTTCAAATTCCAATAAAATCAGCTTGTTTTACTCTGTTAAAATAAAAATATTACTATTACTATATCGAATCAAATTGTGTCGTATCACAGTAACATTTCAAATAGTGCCAGATATCAAAAGTCTGCCTTCACAAAATCGAATTGTAACGTGGCAAAACTTCACCCCTATCAATTACTGTAACAGCCTGTCTTCAGACTACTGAACTACAACCAGCAAACACAGAGAACGCACAACCTCACATTTAACACAGGAGAAGATTAAAACCAACAACCTTAGAGGTCTGAGGGAGCAGTACTGCCCATTGAGCCTATTTTACACTAAGACAAAATCACAACACCATCGCAATTACCTTAAAAGAGATTTCCATGTTTTCGCCACCCCACACATCGAGTCCAGGGTCGTAGGTTCCCAGTTCATAAAAATACTTCCTGTCGATCGAGAACAGGCCTCCTGCCATGACTGGACATCTGCGAAACACACATGGGATGTATTTAGGGGTGACTCGGTGCACTATTAAATGATGTCAGCAATACACCACATTTTATGTGAAGCTCCAGAAGGCATCTCTATGACATGCAGAGGTGGACATTTCAGATCCAGAAAGTAAAAAACCAGACCAGGATTTTGTTTCAACCAACCAGCTGAGCATAAATAATCGCAGTCATATAGTACTCAAGTGTTGGGTTGAAACAAAATCCTGGTCTGGATTTTTACTTTCTGGACCTGAAATGTCCACCTCTGATGACATGCATGTAGAAAAGAGATCCTTAATGTAGATGCACCAATCCAATAATTGGATCGGTATTGATGCAGTTTGAGACCTTTTTGACGGATTGGATATTGGCCATGGTTGCCCAGGGTTGGTTCCTGCCTGCGCCCCTTGTTCCCGGGACAGGCTCTGATCACCCCGCAACCCCATTTGGGATTAAGCATTTACGGTGATGGATTGATGGATGGATGGATGGATATTGGCCATATGTGACCGATCCACGTCCAATACTTATTTACTTTTTGGCAGTCTCTAAAAAGACAGATTTAACATGAAAAAGGAGCTATTCGTAAAATCAATTGCACGACAGCTCTTTCCCATTTAAGATGTGATTTTTGAGTCCTTCAAGTACGAGGAGTATAACAACATCAGATAAGAGGGCGATGATCTGAGAGTATTTCACACTTTTAACACCAATTAGCAGCTCAATAATTTGCAATCTTTGTAAAAACAAAGTTTTGAGAGGTGGGAGTAGTGTTTAGAGGAAGATATTCAAATTGAACTGCAAAATGCCAAAAAACGCTTAAAACTAGATGTACAAGCTAGATCTCTATATTTCTGTCCTGCTAGACCTGCCCTGATTAAACGCAAGTGGAGTGATTGTGAAGCGGAAACATCTGGAAGCAAGTTCAGCTGGACACAACCCAAGGTCACAGAAAAAGACCCGATCACAACACTGTTGCCCATATAGTGTATATGTAATGGGATGTGTGGAATATTCTGTTCAAGTCAGTTTGGACTAAGACAGACCTTCTCCAAGTCTACAGGAGTATGGACCTGATTGTAGCTCTGATCCATAATCACCCAATCAAATCAATGGAGTTTTTAAAAAGCTGAATAAAATCCAGACACATTAACTTGATATGTGCGACACGGTCAGACTGGCATCACAGAGCCATGATGAAAAGAGGCGTCCATAAGCTTCACCTGATCGGATCTGAATCCTTCACTTGATCCTTCCTGATGACTTCTTCCGTCAGCGTGTTCCATCCGAAAACCAAGGGCCACTTGAATATGCCTCTTTGGAAGTTATCAACTAACATGTAGCTAAAAAACAATGGGGAGGGGGGTGAGGCAATACACTTACTGTATTTTAAGGTTGACCTTTCAATGCGTAAGAAAAGGGAAGAGAAATATTACCGCGAAATAATAATAAAAATACTGACTTTTGATCACATTCTGGAACACACTAAAGCATTTCCTGCCGCAGTGAAAATGCATCATTTTTGTGGCTTGCTTACTGCCAGCCCACAGATTTCCTTATTGCATTTCTGGTCATACTTAAACCCCCCTACCTAAATCATCACAAGGGGGGAGAGCTGCTATTTCACAATGTTTCTAATGGGGCTGATCAATTCAGTCAAACTATTAGCATGAATCTGGAATACCTTACTAGTGATTATGCATTATTGCATCCCTTTGTATACAAAAAAAAAAAAAAACTACATCTCCCAATATTTATATTGTTTAGGGCAGTAACCACACCCACTTTAATTTCAGCGTGACCTTATACCTCATGTCCTTGTCGCTTATGACTTCGATTACAGGACACACAACCTTCTTCCTATCCATGTGCACCCTCTGTAGGAGAGGCTCCAGCCAGCCGATGTTGCACTCGACATGCGAGTCGAGGAAGGTTAGCACTTCACCTGGACCAAGAGCAAAGAATCGCGTGTGACTAGTATCTACTTTAAGTGCACCACTAGGGGGCGAACAACAGCGACATAACGTAGATGTTCACTGTGCTTCCTAACCTGGCCCTCGGTGACCAACAGACAGTCCAGGTTTTTTGCCTGAGGGAGGAAAAATGTGGACTCTCTTGCAGGGAGCCGGGACAGAGCAAAAACGTGGACCATCTGAGGGTCTCTGAGAACGGGGTTTGGGAAACACTATCTAAATGTCTATTAGGTGCTGAAAAGGGCGCGACACGGGTGTCCTAAGTGAGAAGAAGGTGTCATGAATTACCGGTAGCAACAGCAGCCCCTGCCAGTCGGGCCCGGATCAGACCCTGCCGCTCCTTCAGACGTACGATCCGCACTTTCGGAAACCTAGACATGTATTTTTCCAGCGGCTCTTTGAGGTAGTCTACAGTCGTACAAAAAAAAAGAACGCAAATAAAGAAAGGTGAACTTCGTGGTTGATGATGTGGCAAATGGGCCCCCCGCCTACCTTTGGAGCTGAAGTCATCCACGAGGATAATCTCCTTGAGCAAGTGTGGTGGCGACCGGTTGAGCACGCTGTGGACAGACCTCAAGAGGGCGGACCACACCTCGTCCACGAAGCAGAAGATCACGCTGGTGGTGGGCAGGTCATCGTGCACCATCTTCCCAGAACACCTACGGAGCACATCATTCGCGCCTCAGAGGGGTTTAAGCCGCGCGCACTCTGCGTCGACACGCTCTTCCGCCGTTTTTAAAACTCACGCCTCCGGCCTGGTGTCTGGGATCGCCCTGTCCACGGGAATCTGCTCACTCAGGTACACGTTGAAGTGACCCTCGTCCCAGCGATTCCTCGCTTCCAGCTCCTTCTCCTTGGGCACAACAGCAGGCTGTCCAAACTGTCCAACAGCACTAAAGTCCCTTGGGTACTGAGTGATGTCCAGTGACATCACTTTGTGGACATTTGACTTGTGCCCCACTGTCAAACTGGTCCCTTTTCCGAGTTCCTGAACAATGACCTCCGGCTTGGGAGTATCAGGGCCACTTTGATTCAGTGCACTGTTCGCTTTGCCATTGATATGGATCGCCTTATCTTTTATATTGAAATCGGTTTGGACTGTCTTTACAGTCTGTTCCTTTGGCATCTTCTCTTTGGGAGAAATTTGCTCTTTTTTACCTTGGGAAGGAGAACCGATTTTCACTGGGACCTTACCGGAAATGTTCTCCTTTGCCCGCAGTCTAGGATCATCGGCAGGTTCATCCAGTTTATTTTCCCCTTTGTGTTCCGGATGCAGTTTATCCTCCTGCCTCCCAGGTGGCGCGTCAGTTAACTTTGGCGAGTCGCTCGGACCTTTCCCGGCGACAAAGTCCCTTCTTCTTCTTTCCTCAACTTTCGAAGTTGTCATCTTTCGCATAACGTGGGCGGCCGGGCGCTCATCTGTATCCGCCTTCCCGGATTTGGAGAAGTTCATATGCACACTGAAGTCTCTATTTACACCCATGTGCACCTCCGACAACTTATTAAACTTTTCTCCTTCATGATTCACATCCACCACTTTTCCAATCACTAACTTTGCCTTATCTGCATTACTGTCATCTTTAATAACTGGGAATGCATTTTTTCGTTCTCTGTACACGTCGGCTGCTTTCTTCCCTGCTCTGTTCGAAAACCTGACTTCAGTATGTAGATCAAAATCTACTCGCCTTTGCGGGTCCCTGAAAAGAGCCGCATTTTCGGCCACATCTGTGCGTTTCGTGGCCTTGTGCCTGACAGTCTCTCTGTCTCTCCCGATGCGCTCCTTTAGCAGGCGGCTGTTCACGTCGTCGATCGAGACCCTCAGCGCTGCCATGTCAAACAGCAGCCATATGACGGACGCCGCGAACACGAAGGCGAGCACCCGTCCGCTGCCTCGGAAATACTTCCTGAACTTCATCATGTCCTCCCGCTTGACCACCTGTTTAAAGCTTGAGAAACCGCGCGGAATGTGCAGACGCACTGAAGGTGCTGCATGACTCTGCCCCGCGCCATGCACGAATGCTCGCGCCCCCTGCTCCCTCCTGCCTGCGTGGCATCGCCTGAACACAAGTTTAGGTCTCGATCAGGTTACAGCTCCAAAGTTAAGCCCCGCGGAAAAGAGCGCCTTACGAACGAAGCGGTCATCGGATTGAGAACGTTTGGAGATTAAATAAACAAAAAGTTTCCCCCAAAGCTTTGACCTGCTCCCGATATCCCGCGTAGCCCCCGTAATAAATCTCACTGCAGGCTTTTCCGAGTTGGCTACCTTACATACTTTAAGGACAACGATGCCTCAACTGCGCCGTTTGACGGCGCACCGCCGTGCCAGATCCCCAGTTTTACCACTTACTTTTCCCCGATCCGAAGTTACACGTAGGCTGGAACTACTGTGGTATTTGCATAATAAACATTTCAAGACGGAAAACCACCCAAGGGCGTGTTGCGGGGTGTGGCCCGCCTGACAGCTGCTAAGACAAGAAGTTATAAATCGATTTAACTTTATTCCCCGTGCAGTGTTTGAATGGGAAAAGAGCCAGCGTTTTACCCTATTTGCACATGTTTGCAATATATAAAACATGTAGAAAATATTTTTCTCATGCATAGGCTATCACATAAAGTTTATATTAACACTTTCATCGAACCCCTGTAACTTAATGCTGTTTATATATTGTTTAACATTGATTAACTTCTGTTTTTGGGCACGCAATTAGGGTAGGTGGTGTTTTCTATCGTAGTGAGGAGAACATGTTTGTATGTAATGGGTAAGTCATAGAACGTATGTATAATATAAAATTTCAAAACTCAGCTGAGACATTGGACCGTGTTCCGGGGGGGGGGTGTTACACAAAGCAGGATTTCCCATTTGGGATAACTTAAGGTAAAAGTCCACGATTGTCCTATAGAAATGCCCCTTACCCAAACTCTTATCGGACAATCAGAACTCCTAACTTAAGTCAGATAACTGAGATATCCTGCTTTGTGGGATGCCTCCCCCTGCATATTTCTCCTTACGTGCAAGAAGAACAACAAAAAATAACTATATAAATATATCAAATTGGTTATAATCCAGAGAGACTGGGGAGGGGGTTCGGTCTAAATTGTACAAGTTCTCCGATCTTTAACTAGACGAGTCCCAGGAGCCCCGCTGGCTCCATCCAGCTTATGAAGTGTCACTCATGCCGGGAGAGAGTCGCTGCAGAGCCGCGGAGCTTGGCTTCCCCTGACGGTGGTCCCTGGTGCCAGCCTCCCTGCTTTCATTAGTCCGTTTGCTAAGTGATTGGCCCCAGGAAAGCCCCGCAGCCAAGCATCAACACCTGGGGTATTTAGGCGTGAGTACGTCTCACTTACTGGTCAAAAGCCCCCCCGCCCTGCCCCCGAACCTTCATTAAAATATGCAAATCATGGTTTGCATATTAATGAAGACCTGCTTTTAAGAAATAGACGGTGAATGACATCATGGTGAAATAGGAACGGGCACAATCAATAGTAACCTATACAGAACGGGAATAGTATGTTATAAGCTTCCATTTAAATTGCTTTGATACGGCCACTTTTCAGCTGTTCCTAAAACAAACAAAATGGACAAATTACATGATGTATTTTGACATTTACCTCATTGTATGGTTATTTTTCGTTTTGGATTCACAGAGAAAAATCTTGGAAGGAGATTAATAATGACAACACAGGATCTAGTTAAATTGACAGTGGCTTGTGTTAAAAAATAAATTAAAAAAAAAACTTGCCTGAAAGACATCACAAGAACATGCTAATCAGGCCTTGGAATTAAAATTACAACAGTTGGTCCATGTAATTTGCATAGGGGTTATGTTTTGCCAGTATGTCTCTTGTTGAAACAGACAGCCTGCAAAAGACTATGGTAAAGTTTGACCCAGTGACATTTTCAGCTCCAAATTATGCACAATGTGTGAATTAAATTAATTAGAGAATTCATTAAGAAATATGGCTAGCGGAAGCGAGCGTAATATTTAGTTATGTGAAGTAATTTTCTTTCATTGTTAAAGCTAATTTGTTTCATAACATTTCCTGCGGTAATTTCTCCCTGTGTTAACTATGATGTATGTAACTTGTTAGCGGTTTAATTAATTATTATTAAAAGGTACTCAATGTGCTGCTTGTGTTTGGACAGATGGTTCCCATCAGGGAGACCTTTACAAATTAATTTAAATCAATTACTTCCTTTTTTGCTCTTTGAGATTTCTGCGGGCTTGTGAGGGGGAAATATGCATACAAAATGCATCTGCTCTGTGTCACTGTTCATGAATTTTGCAGCGGATCATCTCGGTGAACGTCGCTGAGCGCAGGCGAAGAATAGATTGACTTTTCATCATAGGGTACGGAGACCTGAAAGCTGGATTGTGTCACCATGAAAAGTCTAATATATAGGCTTGGCTAACCTGTAAGCGTTATTTATAAATACTTAGCAGGGCAAATTCCGTTCAGTCTTTTGAGCTTAGTTTTATGTGAAAACCGCTTCGGAAGCTGGATGATATAAAGGTTTCGCTGGTTTTATGAACTTTCGCA
>JAABNY020000001.1:41890140-41901306 GCA_015164015.2 Brevimyrus niger
TATTGTTTCGCTGTTATGAAGCACATGTACCTTACACTTATCTATATTGTACACTTATCTATATTGTACACTTATCTTGGCCTCATCACAGGCTCAGCCCGAAGTGAGCATGAGAGCCGATACAGACAGGTAACCCCGAGCCAGGACACCCTCCCTGGTTTCAGTCACTTAAACCTGGTCCTTTTTTAACCGTATCTGTCGTGCAAATGGCCAGTGCGCCGACCACATACGTCATGGCACGCAGCCCTGTTTGATTATGCCCATTCATATGATTTAATCCTCTGCTACAGGGGCGCTGAACATTTAAGTTGTCCCCGGCAATGCGCAGACACAAACCAAACAAAACGGGAACGTCTAGCTGAAATTGAAACGGAATCGATCAGCATATGGTTGGGCGGGGGGCGGTCAGCGATTCAGCTGGAATTCCGGCCGCGTTATATGCTACGAAAGAATTGCATGTCGATCCATATAAATAAAGGCTAAAACAATTACCATATATTCCCTTAAAGCAAGCCAGTACGATAAATGTAGGGCCTTAACGCTAACATGCTCATGAGCGCCGATCCCCAGACCATCAGCCCCACAATAAATGGGGGGGGGGAGGCTGGGGGTAGCCTGGTTACAAATGTTTATTTTTAATATCAAATTACTAGCTGCTTGACGTCGCAGCCATGACAGTGGCTAGCCTTCATTTATCTGTTGCTGCGCTGCACGCCGCGCGTAGATTTATAACGCTGGTGCGGTGCCCTTTGCTCGCGTTTTCATTGGCGGGCTGCAGTC
Source organism: Brevimyrus niger (assembly GCA_015164015.2). NCBI lineage: Eukaryota > Metazoa > Chordata > Actinopteri > Osteoglossiformes > Mormyridae > Brevimyrus > Brevimyrus niger. The sequence goes on from JAABNY020000001.1 coordinate 41,890,921, forward strand.
GCCAGGGTAAAAGGTCAGCGCCACTAGAGTGAAACCGTGCACCGGCATGGCGCCGAGCATAAAATCCACTCAGCGTGTTGAATAGAATGGCGCATAATGTGTTTCCGACTGTAGGCGCGATAAAACTCGGAAGACTCTGAAGACGGTGAGCAGCCTTTTACCCGGCCGGCCCGTTAGTGCGTGGAAAATGGAGATGCGAACCAGAGAATGGAACCAGCACGTGTTCGGGCATGCACCGGACACCCGAGCATTCTATGGCCCCGCTCCCAAGGCCCCTAAATGGACTTCTCTAATTGGCTAAACCGTGACAGAGGCCACCTGAGGGGCCTCACATTATGTCCAGGACACCCACACACAAGCATACACAACAAACTATTTAGAAGCACAGAAACAATCTTGATTAACTTAATTCACTCGTAAGAAGAAAATCAATCTACTTTTATAGAGTCCAGACAGTATATAAGCTCTCTGTTCAATACCACCTTCCCTGCGAACGAGTTGTTGAGCTTCAAGCTACCTAATTATCTGTTAAATGTGGCAGCATGAATCTTTTGTGTTCCTGGCAATGACATGTCTATTTTTTTGACAGGAATTCATATATATATGCACAGTGACTGTTACCTGAAGCAGATACAGAGATCTGGGCATTCCTGTTTGCATCAAGAACATAGCTGCTAGCGTGTCTGAATTTCTGCTCTTCTTTATCTTATCGGCGTGAACTTTGTGTTCAAATATCAAACCAGATGAAGGCGCCGCACGCAGTCGGCGGACGACGGGAACGTACAAATGAGGGCAAGACGAAGTAAAAGAAAAATACTTCCAAACTCTGTTCCGATGTGTCCTTTGCAGGCACATCTAACAAGTTGCCTGGTTTCTGAAAGCTCAGCAGAAACCTTGCGATAGTTTACCTTGATGAATTAGGGGAGAGGGAATTTAATGAACAGTACACGGGGTTACCTTTGTTTCTTGGGGGGGCGACGAGTAAAAACAAACAGATTTTTCTTACTGCCTGCCACACGCCTCTCCTTAATAATCAGATTTCTCTTCCCGTTCTAATGGAAGCTGTACCAAATCTCATTAGATTATCTCGCTGAGTAGAGAGAGAGAGAGAAAGAAACTTCTCCTATGACTCTCTTGGTAAACTGAGCAAAAGGCATGGCTTCTGCTTATTTGCATATATGTCTCAGTCCTCTTACAGATATGTAAATGACTTGGGTGAAAACTAAATGCTAAAGTCTACACCATTAGATTTCCACTTTATAATCTCCACATGGGGCTGTTAGCGAGATAATGTACCATACAATACATGGTTTACTTTTAATTAATAGGAAAATGTATTTTGAAATGAATATTAAATCTAGATTAATGTGAAAAACCTCAAAGCTCTGTTGTCCCTTTTTAATTTAAGGCTCTATTACATTGCAAGGAAATAAGAAGGTTGCGTAGGAGACTTTGTAGGAGAGAGGGGGGAAAAAAAATCTTTATAAATATTTATATTCAAAAGGCATGAAATTGTTTTGGGGAACAATGGCACATCACAAGTTTGTAATTTGCCGGATATGAAATAAATAAAGAGCAGAATCTGAGAATCACACTACAAAGGAGGATATTAAAGGGGATGGATACAGGGCTAAAAGTGAATTTTGTCCTTGTAGTGGGATTGAAAGAATAAGATACATGATGACAGTGTCGTACCCTAAATCGTGGGGGGGGGGTGGGGGGGGGGTTAGGACAGAGAGTTAGGGTAGAGGTGGGCCAAACAGTAGCTGGTTCCATATGGTATTCATGAGTCATAGTGGGAACAGACTAGCAGCAGACGTTTCCGTAGGCTGTCATGGAGCGTAGGTCCTCTGACTGCAAGCCTCGCAGACCAAGTGCTGGGTATTGATTTTACAACATTGGACAGAGTGTGTGACCTACCCTGCATCTCTGGCAGAAGGCTCCTGAGGCCAGGCCAAGACCCCGGGGGACCGAGTTTTTGGGGTCGCAACATAAATCCATCACGGGCAAAGCGGTCCCACAGCTACGCCCTTGGCTGTATTCATCGCTGTGTCATTCAATGTTCGTCTCTCAAAGACAGAGGTTGTCGACGGCTAGCGTCTGGCTAAACCCAAACCTGTCGACCTCTGAATGACCCTATTTGATCTTCTCTGACTTGTATTGTGGAGAAAAAATAAATCTAAGAGGACAACTTCTGTGACCAGGATAACTAAACGTCTCCTTTATTTCCTTCCTGATTGTTACTTTCCAGTTCTACTGTAAACTGTCCCCCCTCACTGCTTTAATGCTGCGTTCCATTTACCTCAGAGGAACTGGAAATGACGCCACCCACAGGTTAAACACGTTCCAGTACAGCTAGTTGGAAAGCCATTTGACAATACCAGGGACCCGTTTCAAAAAGTAAGATTTCTTGCTCAGCTGGACAACTTGTCGGATTTTAAGGTACCTTGGGTAAAATGGGCTGTATCTTTGTTCAGTTACATTTAGCTCAGACTCCCTTAAATCCAACAAATAATATGACTGAGCATGAAATCCAGTTCTATCCCAGTTAATTGTTAGCCATTGTTAGCAATATCAGTTGGTGTTTTGTGCATGAAATTTCATAGCAACACGTCCACATATAAGTTGGACAGTATTGTGTGTACGACCAATTAAAGAGTCACAAAGAAGACATAAATGCTAATAAACAGTATAAAACTACAGCTTTAACTTCTGTTGATAAGGGCAGCAGCCATCTTGGATTCTGAGTGTAGGGTTGTGTCGATTCCTCCGAGTTCATGAGGTGGAATTCCGACTTGAGTGTACGTACCAGTCGAAAAGTCCAACTAGGAACTCAGAATGTCCAAGTTACGAGTCCAAATGGAATGCAGCACGAGTCCATGACTCCTACCCTGACCCCTGGCTCCTTGAATCGCCCCCCCCATGAAAAAGCCAATTCATTTCAATACCCGTCTCAGAAGGTTTCCTCTTCCATGACGTCAGGCATGTGTCAGAACACCCAGCGGCAGCAATAAACGTTGCTCTCGCTGCCTGCGTCGACGTCAACAGCCCAATAAGTTTTAATCATGCGGCTTTTGCTTCAGACGGGAAGGGCGAGGCCTTCTCCAGCTGCATAACATCCGAGGTGTCAATCTGGTGGCAGGCGCAGCGTGGCGCGTTAATGGTCTCGGCGCACCTGCCTGCAAAGGCCCCACTGTGCTCAGAACCTTCCATTGTGTTAAGATTAAATCAGACGGAAGCGATGAGCTGCGAGCCGCCTAACATCTAGTTTCTTAAGAACCCGGCCCGCCAGCCAGAAGCCTTCCTACTGAACTCAGGCAACGATGCAGTGGCCAAGGGGTGTTTCTCCGTATGTCTACCTGTTTTTGTGTACCTGTCTTAAGTCGTCTTCCACTGCCGAAGATACGTCCCAATTCTAAGTACAGAGGACGGTAAAAAATCCCCAGATGTACCAAGAATACATTGGTTGCGTCCTTGTTAAACCAGGCAAGTCCCATGATTCAATGCCCCCTAAGTTCATTCTTGGGAGGCATGTTAGCAAGACTGCTCTTGAGCGGAAGTACAACTTGTGTGTTTTTGACTTTGAAAAACTCTCAAGGTTTACACAGACACTTTTAGCAGAAGTGACATCATGACCTCGGGTTATTCCTGTGATTATGCTTATCACAGGAGGCATTATGACACACGGAGACTGGGGGCGGATACTTGTGCACAGGATTAAGTGATTGTTCACACAGTCATACTGTTAGTCCCAAGATAAGCCGATTTGTACGCTTTCTAAGAAAAATACATATTTGCACTAATGAGATGGTGATTGGGAAAATTATACCGGAAGACTGGCAGAGAATGAAAGCCAGCACAAATGACTCTTTGGAAGTTAAATTTGCCATCCAAGCCATATCTTGGTATTGTCATAATGGATCCTGTACTAATATTTCTTATGAGGATATAAGCAGTAACAGGCATGATCAGGGCCTGGCTAGGATTCACCTCATGGTCCCGTATTAAAGTAGGAAAAGCATTTCTCTTCAGTATTGATAGCGGCACTGGGAATATTTTACCTGACACGAGATGAGTGTTTTACAGGGCACAACCAACCACCACTGGCCCATTAAATATATGCAAATGAGAAGAAACTCAGGAGGACTGGGCAATAATAGCAGGCTTGAGAGAGAAATGGATTCCGGATAGTGATTAATTTATTTGATGATGCCTCTAGTGAGGAATTTTAGGTCACAAATTAAGTGACAGGATGACAAATTACCATTTTAAGGAATTTACTCGGAATCATTAACGAACAATCGTCAGGAAGTTTATGGCCGCCCAAGAAGACGGTATAAATATAGATCTTTTTCCTTATCTGAGATGAATTATTAATTATCTTCTTGAAAAGCTCTCCCAAGTGTTAGTCTGAGTGGGTGTTATGCATGGTATACTTCTAACTAAATTGGAGAATCATTTAGAGCGAATGCCGGGGTAATTTCAGGATCAGTCTGTGCAGTCAGAGAGCTAAATTGACTAGCTGATAGAAACAGAGACATTTTGTCAGTTTCCCTTTCATTGTAGAAGCCGCTACATAAAATCTTCATTTTAGGAAACAGGCATAAATGATTTGCTAAATAAAAAGACATTTGCAGACCTGATCATTATTAAGGCGCTAACAAAATTAAACTGAGGTGTCATGTAAGTTTCTAGTCTTTGAATTTAGTTCAAATTCATGTGTTATAACTGTATCCAACTACAAAAATAAAGCATTGAGAACAAAAGGAATAAAATGTACGCTCTTGAAATAACATGCATTATTGGTCTATGTGTCAGTAATAGTAAAAACAAATATTTCTGGTTATATTTATTGATTAAATTTATTGAACTACTGGAATATTTTTCCTACTGTTTTTCGCTCATATGCAAGACAGAGTCTTTGTGATTTCTGTCACTTGCCTTTTTATTTTCCTTTCATTGCCCTTTATTTTGTATTTGTATTTTTATTTATTATCCCAGACGTGGATCCTAACTGGCATCCTCACTTTAGCTGAATGGCTACCAATTCCTCCTCTTGCACGTCTACACACCATGTTATTGCCGAGTGGCTTGAAATTAAGCCCCGCAGTCCAACAGTTTTCATTATTAACTGGCTTCACTGCATTGCTGAACAAAATATTTAAAAAAAACACAGCGCACATTAAAACACACATTAAAAGTGCGACGTATAGTACACACTTCAAAAGCACGGCGGCCGTTATCTGTCGTGATGCTTAAAGATCTAAAATTGTGACTAGAAGATTTTCCATTCATACTCTGCAAGAGACACTACTGGTTTACAGATGTGGCATCAATGTGTATTAATTGGAAGCAACTGAGAACAAATACTAGAGTATACAAACACAGAAGCATGCAAATACATGGCATAATGTGTACCTTAGCTCTGTATTCATGTTTCTTTCTATGCCCATGAGGAGTAAGTCAAGGAACCCTGGCTACCTCCAGCATTCGAAATTCATGCAGATGGCTAAACCGCTACCCTTAAACTGTCCATAGTGGGTGTATATGAATGTGACTCCAGGCTGGCCCCTGTCTTGCATCCTGTGCTTCTGGAAATAGGCTGCTGGTCCGCTGTGAACCGCTACTGGATAAAGGACTACGACGACACGGATGGATGGATAAAGTAATAGATCACTGTATCCGCTAAGTAGCTAAATAATACCCGATATATTGTGATCCTTCAGGCTAAAACTAGGGTTGTTACTCTGCATTTCAACGTTTACCTGTAGTCACAGAATGAGGTGGTCATTCTGGTCAAAAAAGGCATCATTTCAGTTGGTGACAGAGGATTTCTGATTGCACACAGTAAGAAGCTATACCCTCGATATTTTGTCTGCATTAATAACGCACATCTCGCTCTATTGGACGAGAAAAAGAGGAGCTGCTGGGCTAATTAAGCGAAACGACCAGGTCCTCCACCAAACTATGTCTGTAAGAGGCCAATAGATGTTTCAGTTTTGTTGCTACAGAACTAATGTAACCCAAGACAAACTCAACGTCTTCGAGTTGACAGTTATACTAATTTCACCATAAATGTTCTGAAAAATGGGCACCCCGTTACATCAAACGGAATGTTCACTCTGATTAATGCTCCAATATCAAACCTCCAGTATTAAATTCCTCCTCCAACTTTCCACTGTTACCTTGCTGAAGTATTGTGTGTGAGCCAAAGACATGGGAGACCAAGCAAAATAAATAAATGCCTTTATCTTTGGTATCGTTTCACTCCGTCATCAGGGCAAATGCGCTTGACATTTTAAGAGTCTCTCTTTCGCTACATGCGCTCAATAACATCAGCAACAAACTGATTATTTTGCATGGTTACCTTATGATTAATCCTTAATTGTATAATTAGACACATGCCTTTCCTGATTACCGAATGGATGCTGAAGAGAGAGATGCCTGCAGGGCCACCTTGAGGACAGCAGCGGAAATGCAGATCGGACTGCTTGACGATTGTATGTTTTTTTAAAAAAAAAAAAAAAAACAAAGAATAAAATCTGGGCCCAACTCAAGTTTAATGTTGTTCACCTGCTACAAAGGTCACTGGTTCTGGGTGTACCTTACCTTTAATTAACTTCATGATCAATTCAAGAACACACGCCTTAGAATCAGGAACAGTTGTTACAAGAGTCACGGGTAGTAAAAGATCCAGTCACGTGCCAAAGTAGTTCATCCTTGACTTGATTCCATATATTTCTCACCAAAAGATAATGAGCATTGATATGTTTTATTTCAGCTGCATACAAAACAGCACATCGAGGCAATTATGTTGGATTGAGCACGCTGCTATTTTTCATGCTTTTATAATGTCCGAAAAGACCTTTAAGTCTGCCAAGTGGAATGCAATCGCTGACTGTGCTACTCAGATTTTTATCACAGCTTCCCTGGCACAAGCCATTAATTCATTAATTACAGTTAAACTAATATTTAAAGGTACAAGATCGCGCTTTATTTAACTGTTAAGGGAGCCAGATGCTCCGACGCGAGACACTGTCAGGGCTGTCGCGGCCGTTCGGCACGCCGTGTTTGAACCCCTCCCAAAATGTGGATGAGAGGAGGCAGGGGTGACAGGAGGGACATCCACTGTGTACATTAATCAGACAGAGTCCTTGATTCCCCTTCTGGGTCTACTTACCAGAGTCAGTGTTCAGCAGCGGTAGGCAAGACAAATGCAATCTTCAGTTTAACAATCCTGCCCTGACACTTTCGCACTTAAAAGCACTCATGTTTTCCAAGGGAAGAAAAAAAAAAAAGTAGTAAAATAAGCACTTCGCAGCTTTGGCGTTGTCACAATAATTTCTGTAATTTTAGGTCATCGGGGGTTTGATTGTCTGAGCTCGTTAAACGGATGCTATGCCTGACGCCGTGTTAATTGTGCATTTGTACAGCAGAATGAGAAAGAAAGGTTATGTCATAATTTATATCCATAATCCATAATGCATGATTTTCTGTGCTTTCGGTTGAGATTATCCTGTCCCGGAAGGGAGTTATAAAGTGTTTCTCATCTGATAGCTAAAAGAATCAATCAATTCATTGATTGTCATACAGGATGCCTTACAAAAACGAGCAGAACTTTTAATTGTAATAAAAAGTTTTAGCTGAGTATAGCAAACTTTTTTCCAGTGCAGATCTTGTTTATACGCACAATCAAGTAGCTAATAAACTATTGTAATTCTTAGAATCTATAATAGCACTAATGCTTTCAAATGAAAAAGACTGACATTTAACCATAAAATTGCAACCTCATCCGTCAGACTTTAAACTGACACCTTACAAAGTAACAAATAAATTCACACATTGGTGGCACAACATAAAGTTACCTGGACAGTATCCAGTAAAGTACATTATTCACCAAGCAATTAAGAGACACTATGTGAGAGATATATGGTAGGTTATGGAATGTTAAAAAAGGAATTCCACTTTTCACCGCCCGATTCCCGCTTCAGAAGTGTCCTCGGAAGCAATGATTTATGCTGTTCATGATATATGCATCTACTTCACTTTCCTTGCTCCTGAAATAAATCGAATGGGATCTTGCAGTGGGACAGTCGCGTGTTCGCGAGAGATCTGGGCTATATTTCCCCCCGCAAGTATTGCCCTAAATTAATTACATGAGCGATTACTTTGTTCAGAGGAGAAACACGCCTGCTGGTCTAACGGCCGGCCTGGTCCAGATCACTGGTGCGTTCACAGTCCATTTCCCCAGCTGGACTGTGGCGTCCCCATTCCCTCCCTAAGTTTAGATGCTGCAACAGAACCACTAGGAGATGTGACTGCATGCTGGAGATGATCTATTTGCCTCACTGGCATTCCCCAACTCTCACCCCATGTTCACAACCCAAACTGATTTATTGATTATTTAATGAGCTGGTTTATCACTTGTCCAAAAGTCCGAGTTGCCACAGCTGGTGAATAAATCACAGGGTTTCACATGAAATATGACTGAAATCATCACCTTTTAAAGTGCCACGCGGGAGGTGCGAGACCATAACCTTCATGCTGAGATCAGTCTGTTGACTCTGTAGTAGCTACACTTTATGGGTCATTATGGGTCACAATTAATAATTAATTGTAAGTTGATTTATTACCTGTATGTAAAGTGTCAGTTAAATATCAGGGCTTATATTGTAAATAGTCCAGATTTTTGTTTCATTTGCACATCTACTCTCTTGTCTTTCAAACATGTTAGTATTTTCTTTATATTATTTACCCTTATTTCACGACTCACCAGATTTTCAAAAACATCAGTCCTGTCCATCCATTTTCTAACCAGCAATCCAGTACAGGGCCATGGATACATGTATATATTATTTTATATAATTGATGTTCCCCTTTTGTAAGATTAAATGTGAAAAAGTTTAACGTTCTGTTGTGTTTCCACAATACTTAGTCATCCATGCTGTGTCACTGGGGAAAGAGGGCGTAGAAATTGTGGGGAGCGCAGAGCCCACATGAATATTCCTTGAGCTTCAGCTCAGGAAATCCCCGACTACCTCTCCTTGTCACAAGCGAGCGCACGAGTGGCCCCGGCTGTGTTCGTGCTGCACCGCGAAGACGGAACCGCGCTTCTTTGTTCCCCACGTTGAGCCTAATTTCATGCCGCGGTGATCACTGAGGTAGTGACAGTCACTGGAGCGCGAGCAAGGCTGTAGCTGATGGCTGAGTGCTGGGCTCATTACGTCATCACGCTAATTTAATGTTCAGCTGGCTTACCTTTATTCTTTACACACGAAAACAGCAGACTTCTTCCCATGAGTGTTTTTATCCAGTCAACCGGCCAATTAATCAATCAACAAGAATTCAGCCAATCAATCAATTGATCAATATATTGCCATTCAGTTTTTTTTTGCTGCCGCATCATATTTTAAATAAATATGAGGGATTTGTATAATGGTGTAAAAACTCACATTTATTTTACATATACTTTTGTCTATAGAGTTTAACAGGTTGTTAAAACCATTTATCTAATGCAGGGTTGCATAAACAAACAAACAATGGGCATGCTTCTTCTTTGTAACATAAAAAGCTCAAACAGCTGGTAAAACACATCTCTGAACAAGTGCTGACTGTTATTTCCATTTTTGCATCATTCAAACAAATATACTTTTTCCACATATTCTTCGTGTTTTCTCCTAGCAATCATCTGCAATTGAGCTGCAAATGATGGCCCCACGCTTGGACGTCCCCCGACCAATTTGGCCACATTTCTGAGTGGAACAGATTTTCTGCTCTGGAAAGGAATGCAAAACCGTCGGCCCGTCAGCGCGGAGACCGGGCGCGAGGCATCTCACCGCCGTAACGAGGCCGGCTGCGAATAACGTGTGACCCGCGTCTCGGAGAGGATCCCCCCTCGTCTCCTTTGATGGCGGGCCAGGTACTGACAAAAAAGCCCTAACGCGTGATACGCCGCTTCTGGACGCGGCGTGATTAACCTCTGCTCCGGGCCGCTGCTTCCCGAAGCATTATCGCCTATTGACCCGGGCCGTCTCATTGCCGCAGCAGCCGCGAAAGGTCTGGAGACCGGGGACTTGCTGTAGTAATGGGCGAGAGACTAATTGTCTGTTCTTTGTAGGCTAAAGTTATTGGCAGCTGCCATTGTATCAAACAGTCTGCTGTCACGCCGAGAAACTAACCAGAGCACACTAATTGCGATGGCCTTTTCATCATCTGAAATCGCCCGTTTGCCGGGGAGTTTGCCGGAGCGGACCTCCTCGACGCTGATGTCAGAGGCAGGCGAGTGGGCCGTGACCACCGAGATCGCCCCTCAAGGCCCGCCTCCAGTTCCGGTAGTATCGTGTTCCGTCACAACCGTCGTTTAGGAGGGTGCTTGGGGGCCAACTC
>JAABNY020000001.1:41941158-41965774 GCA_015164015.2 Brevimyrus niger
TTCCGGGATAGGCTCCGGACCCCCCGCGACCCAGTAGGATAAGCGGTTTGGACAATGGATGGATGGATGGATGGATGATAATAATAATAATAATACTTTAACAGATGAGCATATGTCTGGTAACAGCAACGGTTCTCTTTGAATCCTGGCAAACCCATTACAATGGCAATAAGTTAAAAGAATCGAGTTAACAGCTCCTTCAATTCTGCAGCACATACCATCTGCCCTTTACAGTGAAATACTACAGCTTGGTCTCGTCGGACCACGCCGCTCCTCACAGCCTTTCTACACGATCGCCCTGCTCCAGCGTAGGCTCCATTCTCATTATGCAGCTATGCACTGTACTCGTGTTCTATCTTCAGGATCACCGCACTGACCTCTGTAGCTTTTTCAGAAAAGATTTTAGCTTCTACACATTGGAAATACTCACCAGGCTTGCTTGGGTCAGATCAGCCTTTTTGTACACCAAGCCATTTGTTGATTGTGTTAATTATATTTTATAATAGGATATTTTTGTCATGGTGTGTGCGTGCGCCCCGATGGGTTGGCGCCCCCTCCTAACCCTCCTAACCTCCGGGACAGGTTCCGAACTACCAGCCGACCCAACCTCCCCAACCCCACCCCAACTACCACCATCCTGAATAGGACAAGCAGTTACAGGAAATGGATGGACAGATAATTTAATCTTTCATTTTTTTGATGTTTTTCAAGAGTTCATGTCTGGCTTCAGGGTTTCCAACCACCAACAGATCTGTTGAAAATGTAGTAACCTGCAGTACTGTGCAAAAGTCTTAGATGGTCTTTAAAAATGATGCACAAATGGTCTTTATGTTGGTGTAAAACTATGATATTACGCCTGTCAAAGTATATCAGCATAGCCATTTTAGTATCTCTTCTAACCCTAACCCAGTATTTGCTAGAACCATCCAATACATCCATGTACTTTTTGATTAAAAATAAAAATAATAAATAAAAATAACATAAAAAATTAATTGAGCTGGATGTTAAATGTAACAATTACACGAAATGGCTGGTGTGCTCCTGAGGAGAGCTTTGGGGACTGAAGCAGTGTTCTTCATACCATCCAAAAGGTTATAGAAACCTCCATAATAAAAAGTTGGATTGTCCTGGATATACCCTGGTCGGACGATAACCATCGCCGCGCCAAATATTCGCGTTTTTATACAGTGTGCGATTTGACCTTTTGTGCCTACCGTAGTACGGTTACCAAGGGGACGACAGAGCGAGTCCATGACGGGAAGATAATGCGTCTTAAGCCTGAAGTAAAGACGTAGATAACTCTCCAAATAATAATAATAATAATCAGAAAGACGTAGCCGTTAAAATTGAACCAAGCTGCAATGGCATCTATGTTGGATACTCTTTGGGAAGACAGGGATGTTAGGTTTGATATTACTGCGCAGTAAGTAGCTGAAATCTGTTGTATAGTTACGGATTAAAAGATATAGTTCCATAAGAATACCTAGCATGGTTGTTCACAAAGAATATTCGGTTTCCTTTTATATGTCTCTTGTGCAAGCAATGGTACTGGCAATATATAGAATACTAACTAAATTGCATGATGTGTGCATTAACCCATTTTCAGTAGCTTACAGACGTTTGCCTCCTTAAATATATTTGAACTGTGGCCTGATATTATAAAAATAACAATAATAAACAATAATATGCAGTGTTAATATAGTTGAAAATGTGTTTGCCTTATTCCTAATAATGTTTCTTGTCGTAAAGGCAAATGAAAACGAGACCAGGCGAGGTGCTTATAGATTGCTTAGATTCTATTGAAGACACCAAAGGAAATAATGGAGACAGAGGTAAGATATTTTTAAAATACATTAGTCGTGCATTTATTTAAATTTATTTTCCTTGCCTTACTAAGTTTTTGGATTTTCAGGGAGGCTTCTTGTCACGAATCTGAGAATCATCTGGCACTCTTTGGCGCTACCCAGAGTCAATTTGTGTAAGTAGCACGATCTATAACCAATGTAAATTGTCAAGCCTGAGAAATAAAACTCTTTCAAAATAAAAAATCTACTTTAAGTTGAATAAAATGTCAATGGACAGATTATTTAAATGCAAATTGCACACAATTTTACTGTAACGTGTGAAAAAAGTAACTTTTTTCTTCTTCAGCTGTGGGATACAACTCAATTATTAATATTACCACAAGAACTGCTAATTCAGTAAGTATATGTACTGTGCTGTATATTTACTGCTAATTCAGTAAGTATATGTACTGTATATTTACTGCTAATTCAGTAAGTATATGTACTGTATATTTTATCAGAAATGACTTTCTTTGGGACTCAGTGGAATTTTCTCCCATGTCATGTTAAGTTATTCTTCAGATATTTGGGGTTCCTTCTCTACTGGAAACGTGCAATTAGTCTAAACTTCCCATAGTGTATTGTGTGTGCCTTTTAATGCTCTCTGTGGTTTACTCCTGTCTGAATGCTGCCTGAGAGAGGCTCCAAGCTCCATCACCCTGACAGGATAAGAAGTGGATGGATGAATACATGGATGGATCGATCGTTGGATATTTTTCTCTATTCCAGAAACTGAGGGGTCAGACTGAAGCATTGTACATATTAACCAAGAGCAGTAACACCAGATTTGAGTTTATTTTCACCAGTGTGGTTCCTGGAAGCCCCAGGTTGTTCACATCCGTCATTGCAGTCCACAGGTACTTTAAATGCAACCCTGCACATCTTTGACTTATGAATTTATAACAGATGATCTGTGGGACCGTAAAGGAAAGTCAGTTTTTTTTATTGGGGTAAACTTATAGAGTGTCTTGGAGCATCTAAAAAGTGTAATTTTTCCTTTCTTCAAAGGGCTTATGAAACCTCAAAGATGTACCGCGACTTGAAGTTGAGAGCCGCTCTCATTCATAATAAGCAGCTGAGACTTTTGCCACAAGAACAGGTTTATGACAAAATTAACGGAGTGTGGAACTTATCCAGCGACCAGGTATATAAATCATTTCTGCAATTAAATCACATAAGGCACTTGTTTGTAATGTGCCCAGTGTTTGACATAGTACTGCACTGGATACACTTACACTTAAATTAAATTTATATTTGCGCCTGAAGGCTTCTTCTGTCTCTCCTTTAACCTGGTAGGGTAACCTGGGAACCTTTTTTATCACAAACGTGCGAATTGTGTGGCACGCCAACATGAACGAGAGCTTCAACGTCAGCATCCCCTACCTGCAGATTGTGAGTCCGATCGCCAGTAGCGCATGAGTTGTACTGCTTTGGGAAACTGAATGTACTTTTATTACCTGATTTCATGTAAAACAAAAAATGAACAGCCAGATTGTTTTTGCCTTCGTTTTGGTAGTTAATGTACTTGTGAATGCATGTACTGTGAAAATATTATCTGTTTTTTTTTTTTTTCTGAAGCGCTCCATCAAGATCAGAGATTCCAAATTTGGACTGGCCTTAGTGATAGAGAGCTCTCAGCAGGTGAATTTTGATTGTGTATCAAATCCATAACGAATGTATTCACCCTTAATATCGGCGTACTGTATTCGGTAATGGACTAAGGCCTTTCCTTGGCAAGCTTCTGCTGTGCATATCTCAAAGGTGGACTCATGCCTTAATTTAAACTCGACTAAACCACTGTAATTCAGATGTACTCTTTTCCACATCAGATGTAGATCAAAATATGTCTTTTTTAACATTCCTGTTCATTCAGTTGTTCATATGCATAACTTTACTTTTAATGTATTTTTAACTAACTTGTCTTATTTCTCTTTCATTTATGTCTTAATATGTGGTATTTAAACGTCTTACAAATTTATATTCCGTTTTTTACTTTTTTGAATGACAAGAGCTATATTTCATCTCATTGTATGAGCCATGCATTATAGAGCTGAAGATAACAATAAAGATACTTTGACATTTTTCCTAACATGTCTGTATTTTATATTCGTCATTCAGACAGGTGGGTATGTACTCGGTTTCAAGATCGACCCCATAGAGAAACTACAGGATGTGGTGAAAGAGATCAACTCTCTGCACAAGGTTTACTCCGCAAGTCCCATCTTTGGAGTACAGTATGAGATGGAGGAAAAGGTACCTTCTAATCCTTAACTAACCCCACACAAAACACCCACGTTTTCCCCATCACCCAGTCTAAATGGACAGATAGAATTTGCCATTTTATTTAAAGTGTCTTTTTTAAATTACAAAAATGTCTTTTCTTTACAATAAGGCTCCCGTTTGCCACTTGTAAATAGTAGTAACTCATTAATTAAAAAGAAAACTGTTATAACTTTTTTTTAACATTGTCTATTAATAATTTGCTAAGTGTTACAACCTAATTAATAACCAGATTATAAACCATTCATAAACTCTTTATATGGGTAATCTTATTGTAAAGTGGCACCGTGTTTCTTGACTTTTATATTAAAAAAATTACAGTATATAAATAAATTGCAAATAAATGTCATTGCAATATTTAATTTCTGGGTGGGATGATGGAATTAAAAGGATTGTTAATTTAAAAGCAAAGGTTTCCTGTGTGGAGCATTTCAGGATAATCGCACAAGCATTATCTCATACTGAGACTGTCACTCCAAGTCCCCGTTTCCAGCAGCGATGACATGAAACGTGTAACGTTTAGCCTGGTTCCCTCGTTATCCCAGCCGCAGCCACTGGAGGAGCTGACAGTGGAGCAGCCTGGCGACGACGTGGAGATCGAGCCAGATGAGCAGACGGATGCTTTCACGGTGCGTGGGCTGTGGCAGCAGGTCCAGTGGGAGGACTCCCCTGTCACACTCTCAAAATAGTGTGTTGCTGAAGGATTGTACCACCGCCTGGTACAAACAGAACCACACGTTGTCTGGGTTACACAGTGTTTGTGACAGATTCTGCCTCAGGTTGCTTAGTCACTTTCAAATGTAGATTTGACTTTTGATAAATGCAGTTATTTGTATGACTAAAATCATGACGATGGATGGATGGATGGATGGATGGATGGATGGATGGATGGATGGATGGATGGATGGATGGATAAAACAATTTGAATTATTCAAATGGTTTACTATGTGAACACATATTCAATGAGCATTTCATTTATATACTATATACTCATATATTTCTTCTTTTGTAGGCATACTTTGCAGATGGCCATAAGGTAATATTGATATATGACATGGCATTCATGTATGGAATGTCTCAGCATTGTCGTGCTTGGATACCGAAGTGCTAACTAATGGATTAATGGTGTACATTTGTTCAAAGCAACAAGACAGAGAAGCGGTGTTCTGTGAAGAGCTTGGACTGGCTATTGAGAAGCTGAAAGAGGGATTTACACTGCAGGGACTCTGGGAAGTCGTGCCTTAAGAACATCACCTGCTTTTCTTATTTTTTTGTACTTTTGCTGTCACAGTTTCAGCTCCAAACATCAAGGCTTTTATTACTGAATTTCTTTGTAGGACAGAATGGGAGGCTGGTTGTTAATTTATAATGTATATATGTACAGAGCCTTTTGTGATATTGGTACGATATTTAAACAGTTACATTCTGAATATTTCAGTATTTTGAAGGAACATATATTGTCTCAGTATTGGTGAGTTGTCTAATGCTTGCTTCCTATGTACTGTATTTGTATCTGTAAATAGCAAATATAAGTACCATTTTAGAACATGAGGAGGGCTGAGTCATTTGTTTGGTTTGGAGTGCTGAGACCCCCCCCCATTAAACAATGATCCGGTGGCTATTTACAAACGTGTCTGAGGGATTGACCCACGTCACAAACTGTTGAAGAGGATTGACTCTCACCTGTTACGTTAAGCAGCTGTTCCTTGACCTTGCTTCCATGCAAGGCCTTGCTTTTGTGTGAGTAGGGGGGTAGGGGGAGTGTTAGCTTTAACTTATCATGCCTCACATGAGAAGGTTATGAGTCAACTTGGGTTATTTTTTCACCATACCTTTCCTAGTATTCGAGGAACTAAAACGGTTGGATTTGCCTTGGACCAGATCTTTCCCACTTCTGTCATTTCTAATATTGCCGTACCCTGCAGGTCTGATGTTAGACTCTTTCCTAAACTTACCTGCTCATGCCTTACTAGTCATTAATGAACCAAACCACATTTCACATCAAGGTGACTTAAACACTTTACCTGTATCCTTTGCAGTATAATAATCAATTGTGCTTCATTTTAAATTACAGTTCCCTACCAATGTTGAACAAAATGAATGAAGTTTGTTTGTCCTCTGCTAATGTACTCGTACATTTATTATAGCTATATAGGACAAAATAACGATGACAAAATTTCAACTCTGTGGGCATCACTAACTCCTTCGTTGGCAACCATAAAGCTATATTTCCCTGGTGACCCGCTATCACAGTTGCTTCTTTCAGTCTGTTGACAGCTGCATGAGATGGGACTCTTTCAGATTTGGCTAACCTGAATTCCAGGACGCTGGGGTTGGGGGGCTATTTTTAGAGGAGCAAGATTAAATTGCAGGGGGTTCACTGCAAGCTACAAACGTCGTTCAGCCTTTTCTGCCCGTGACCGTGTGCCGAGAAGTACGACGGCCGGCTCTCCTCGTCCAGGAATGGATCCGAAAAGTATGAAAGAAGATCTACGGCTCTATCAGAGCACTCTGCTCCAGGATGGCCTGAAGGAACTCCTGAATGAGAACAAATTTGTGGACTGCACCCTCAAAGTGGGCGACCGGAGCTTGCCCTGCCACAGGCTCATCATGGCTGCCTGTAGCCCTTACTTCCGTGAGGTCTTCTTCTCTGAAGACGGCAAGGAAATCAAGGGTACCAATGAAGTGGTTCTTGAGAACGTGGACCCAAATGTCATGGACATGATTGTAATGTACCTCTATTCCGCAGAAATCGACCTGACAGATGAGAACGTGCAGGAAATTTTTGCTTTGGCAAACCGTTTCCAAATCCCCTCTGTGTTCACTGTGTGTGTAAACTACTTGCAGCAGAAGCTTTCTGTTGGAAACTGCCTGGCTATATTCCGCTTGGGGCTGGTTCTCAGTTGCCCTCGTCTGGCTGTGGCCGCCCGCGACTACATTGCGGATCGCTTCGAGATCCTTTCCCAAGAGGAGGACTTCCTCCAGCTGGAGCCGCATGAGCTGTTTGCCATCATTGGCGGGGATTCGCTGAATGTTGAGAAAGAGGAGCTGGTGTTTGAGTCCCTGATGAACTGGGTCAGGACCGACAAGGAAAAGCGGGTGAAGAACCTAAACGACGCCTTTGACTGCATCCGCTTCCGCCTGCTGCCCGAGAAATACTTCAAGGAGAAGGTAGAGAAGGATGACTTGGTCAAGGCGGACCCAGAACTGTTAAAGAAAGTCAAGGTCATCAAAGATGCGTTTGCTGGGAAGTTGCCTGCAAAAGAAAAGAAGAAAGGAGATTCTAGTGCGGCGGTCGTGAATGGGGAAGCGGGAGAGGAGGAGACGCTGCCGGGTTATCTTAGCGACGTCCGAAGGCACGGCATGTACGCCAAGGATGTGATCGTGCTGATCAATGACACCGCCGCGGTGGCCTACGACGCCAGGGATAACGAATGCTTCCTGGCCGCCTTGGCGGAGCAGATCCCACGAAACCATGTCAGTCTGACCTCAAAGAAGAACCATCTCTACATCCTGGGAGGTCTGTTTGTGGATGAGGAGAATAAAGAGACGCCTCTGCAGTGCTACTTTTATCAGGTGATCAGCCACGTTTTTAACACATTAGTGTTCCATTCTGACACTTAGATAAAATCTGATCATCGTGATAATTTGTTTATCTTTGTGTTAACGATGCAAGAGCTTTATATTAGGTGTATGTAGCGCTTTGAGGTACTGTTTGGAACAAAGTATTTAATGAGCCTCAAATCATTCTCTGGCGAATTATTGATTCTTCTTTACGCCATTTATGCATTTTCTGCTTTAAACACGAATAATTTAACATTTCTCATGAAGCATTATAAAATGCTTCTAGCAAAACTAAGTTTTAGGTTTGCCATGCTTGTCCTTACCGGCCAACTCTTCCTGTCGTAGCTGGACAGCCTTGCCTCTGATTGGATCGCTCTGCCGCCGATGCCGTCGCCAAGGTGCCTGTTCGGAATGGGAGAGGATGGAAACCTGATCTTCGCAGTGGCTGGAAAAGACCTCCAGACCAACGAGTCCCTTGACTCGGTGATGTGCTTTGACACTGAGTAAGCATAAATCACCCCTTTTTTTTTTTTTACCTTCCATGCTGGTAACTTGAGTACCTGACTTTTCATTTGTTATCCACTTGTGAACACTAAGAAAAATGAAGTGGACTGAGACGAAAAAGCTGCCTCTCCGGATCCACGGACATGCCGTGGTGTCCCAGAACGGGCTCTTATACTGCATCGGTGGAAAGACCGAGGACAAGTAAGCAACAATTTTTAATAACGACGCCAAAATCCTTATACGCCGACTGGTGCCAAAAACGCCTTTTTCCATTGATCTGCAGCAAAGCCATCAACAAGATGTTTGCATATAATCACAAGCAATCGGAGTGGAGAGAGCTGGCCGCAATGAAAACTCCTAGGGCGATGTTTGGGGCCGTTATTCACAACGGAAAGATCGTGGTGGCTGGCGGAGTCAACGAAGATGGCCTCATCGCCACGTCCGAGGTCTACGACTTTGGAACCAACAAGTATGACGTGATATTTTTTTTTTTATCACATTTTCTTTGGTGATGATGTAGTGATAATCTGTCACTTATAATTGGTTGCTCAGCCGACATTCATCCAATACGACTTACATTTTTAGAGCACTTCAGGCTAAACTTGTTCATAGTTACTATAACAATGTCCCAGGCTTCTTGCACCGTGCCACAAATTGAAGACGAGTTGGACCTGTGTGGAGGGTGAAATATCACCTCGTCCTTCACGCAACTAATGCCAACATGTCACCTCTCTCCTCAGGTGGATGCCCTTCACAGAGTTCCCCCAGGAGAGGAGCTCCGTCAACCTGGTCAGTAGTGGAGGTTCCCTGTATGCTGTTGGAGGTTTCGCCATGATCCAGATGGAAAACAAAGAGTGTGCCCCCACCGAGGTCACCGACATCTGGCAGTAAGCTCTCAGAACTGTTCTACCTCCGGGTTTCTCAAACCGCTCCCCGGGGACCCCCGGACTGTCTATGTGTTTGTTTCTGGGAGCTAGAAGGAGCAAAAAATGAGGACTATCTTGCCGGGGGATGGGAGGGAGCAAAAACGTGGACCATCTGGGTCCCAGGGACCGGGTTGAAAAACACTGTCTTGTCACATTATAGAAAATGAATGCGTTGCATTTAAATAACCAGCCACCTCTGTGTCATCAGCGTAGTAAAACATTGTCCCTTTCGTCTCCTGCCAGGTACGAGGAGGACAAGAAGCAGTGGAGTGGGATGTTGAGGGAGCTGCGCTACGCCTCTGGGTCATCCTGCGTCTCCATGCGTCTCAACCCAGCCAAGATGCCCAAGCTCTGATTGGCTGTCCCAGCTCCAACAGCCTGTCATCACTGATAGGATATCTCCACTTCAGAAAGACAAACTAACAACTATGACAGATCATTCGACGTGATTATGAAAGGGAAGGAAAGTCAATTTTAACAAAGTTACCACCTGGAACATCTCCCTAGTTAGCATCTATGTGTCTAAAAAAAAATTGAGGCCAATGTTGAACTTTCAGTTTCACCTAGATTGTATTTATGTATTTTTTTTTTTGTAAACTATTTATAAAGTGTACCTAAACTGCCTGAGTGGAGTAACAGATCAAAGCCATCTCAACATTCCTGATTTTTCCCCCTCATACATACACTAAGGAGTGCATAACAATATCATAGATTTTTGTCTTTTATTAACAATCTATAATGAATATTTAAAAAAAAATCTTTACAAGATTGAAAACATCATATTACATTATTTTATATCAAAGCTTTGTAAGCACTTATTACAAGGAAATACAGTATGAATTCAGATGATGGCACATGGTACTGGAAGTAACATGGCAGGTAGTTCCTTGCATTCACAAGTTTTTCTGAAACACTTCATTATAAAATAATAACCCCAAAAAAACATATACCTCCGAAACACAGCGATGTTCCATTACAGACAGTTCTCCAAATTATACATAAAAACAAAACAGACGTAAATGGCCTTTTCCAAGGTTTCTTTAATGAAATACAGATCATTAAAGGTACTACGGCAGCTTAGTAAATATCTTCTTTCTTAGGTAGTCCTTCCAAGCTTCCATGGTAGACAGTTCCATGGAGTTCCACTCAAAGTGTGGAATCTGTTTAATGAAAGGCCAGAATTAAGACTTGAAGATGGAACATTTTGAAAACCATAAATGAGACTGTCGATTATGATTCCGCACACCTGCACGACCTGGTAGCCCAAAATCTCCAGATGCCTCTTCCTCATCGTCGTCTCCCCTTTCATGTGACCCGAGTTCCTGCAGAAGGACTTGGAGTCCAGGAAGATCAAAGCAATGCTGTGGAGAAAAAAAACCAGCGATCTAAAGGACATTTAGCCTTCAAGGTTACTCAAGCTGGTATGCTGATGACAGATGGGGGACGGGGGCCCCAGGCGTTTTCAGCCGACTGAAAATGTTGCACGTTACATACAAGCAAGCTGCGTATAAAGATATCCTACCGTTGTGCCCCAGGGGGTATCTCACTTGTCTCCTTCCATGCAGAGTCCAGCCCCCACTGGACCTTCTCCTCCTCTGTGATCTGTAGCTGGTTCAGCTCAGTGTACGGTACCGGCCGCCTGTGCTTGTCCATCACACACTCAAAATCTGTCAGAATCCACATGGGTGATAAGCAGACACTGTTATACTCATAACGACGACAAGCAGTAAATACTACAGAGCGCGAAATATCGCAGGACAATCACCGTCGACACTGGAACTCACTGCCGAGCCTGCACAACTGGATCAACCGAACAGCGCCCATGTCCCACACACCTACGGTATAGAAGTATGGCGTAGACACGGCCACTTTGGCGTAGTTCATCCCACCAAAGATCTCTCCCAGCATCTTGTGGATCTGCTGCTGGACTGGACTGATGCCACCATTGCCTAAAGAGAAAATGAACCATATTATTCAATATATACCACTGAGGCAACTGTACACAAGTCCACAATGGACTGGCTCAGTAGAGACCAGTATCAAGCCTCGAAACAAACTTTTGCTGGACTTAAAAAGGGCTGCAGAGTAATTCTCCAGTAGTGGTTCTATCAGCATACCAGCAGTACTAGCAATACCACCCATTTTCCGACCTGGTGAGGGGTCCAGGTGAAGACCTGGAGCCTATTCCAAGCAATGGGGGGAGGGGGGCAGTAGGACAAGAAGCCAGTCCACTGAAGAACACAAACACACTACAGACGATACAGAGGTGCGGATCAACAACTGACCGCTTTTGAACTATGGGAGGCACAGTGTTGATAACTAGTAGTACCACGACTCCTAAAACTTCAGTTGTTACTGTTTGTCTGGCTTAGTCGTGACGCGCTGTTACCTTTCCTCTGCATCTGCAGGCAGTAGCGCTCGTGGAACCAGGGCACTTGGAACTCGGGGCACTCGAGACACACGGCCCGGTTGAGCTCCATCAGACGCAGGCGGATCCTCATGTTCAGGGCGTCGGGCAGTGCTGCCATGGAAACGTAGGCATGTGACAGTTCGGGACATTTTAATAAGCTACAATTCAGTGTTTCCCAATCCAATCGTCAGGGACCCGCAAAAAAGTCCGCATTTTTGCTCGCCCCCACCTCCCAGAGGGAAGCAAAAATGTGGACTGTCTGACAGGGAGCTGGGAGGAAGCAAAAACGTGAACCGCCTCTGGGTCCTGAAGGACCGGGCTGGGAAACAATTTGGTGCATTTTAGCAAAAAATATTATTGTTATTATTCTGACCAAAATTAAAACGGTTTATCGTACTTTCTAGCTGGGAGTCCAACTTGGCCAAAAAATCCACGTTAAAAATCTCCTTGATCAAATCTTCTGGAAAGTAGTCAGCCAGCGCCAAAGTATAAGCCATGAGCACCAAGAGGTGGGGGTCAAAAGAACCTGGAGACAATGAAAAGGTGTAAACCCAAGAGTAAACTTAAACTTATCCCAAGAGTAAACTTAATTCAGCCCTATTGTACTATAGTTTGTACTTCATCTGTAGCATTTACCAATATGTGGAGTGAATTTCTGGATGCAGGACTCAAAGAAGTCGTCTCCATTTGGTGGATCGTAATTCAACACAGCGAACGGCAGAAGAATGGCGTAAGTCGCTGAATAATGAATCTGCCCAAAATTCAGTGGGGGAGAAAGAAGCACATCAGTCCTTGGCATGGCGTGATTATGGGTTTACATGCTGCGAAATCATTAGTCATCTGTCGCTCGTTTTGAAAACGGTACCTTATGGATGTTCTCTTTGGTTACGCTGGCGATACGATCCAGAATTGGGGTGAAGACACAGTTGGTTTTGGTCAGGAAGAGGCAAATCTCTGGTAGGTTGCTCACGGAAATCTGGTCCATCAGCCTGTGGAGGGTCAGCATGGTGTCGTCCAGGAGCATCTCCTCAAACCACTCCCCAGAGACGTATTTGAGTTCCTCCAGCAGCAGGTCCAGCTTGTCCGCCATGCGCGCCCGCTCCAGCCCGCAGCGATTCAGCACCTGCAGCAGCTGCGAGGGCAGGCCGGGCGCGCTGTGGCGGTACGCAGGGTCGCCGCGCAGCCACTTGATGATGGCTTGGGCAAGGCTGCTGAGCTCGCTGAGGTTACACTGGGGCAAGATGGCGTCCACCCGCGAAATCACTGCCTTTTCCAGCCGGGGAGATGGCAGCATGGCGAGCACGCGTGTCAGCATGGACACCTCCTGCGGGACGATGCTAACCTGTACGAGGCTAACAAGGGAAAATATATATGAGCTATACCAGCTGACCACAGCGCAGGCCCTTATTGGATCTTCTTGAGTTTCAACTCACCCCACTAGTTTGCTCCTTAACTTAGTTAACAACTCTGGGTTCTGGTAATGAAGCATAATCAGGGCCTGGGTGATCCTGGCTACCTCCACGGGTCGATATGCATCCAGGTTCTTATGCAACACCGAGGCAATCCTGCAACGATGGAATGCTATGAAAAAGAAAGGCGCTGGCAGACGTCGCCCACGCAAACGAACTGCGACAGTCGCACTGACTTGTTGATCAACGGAAGGTTCCGGCACTGGATTTCCTCCAGGGTCTCTGCCACAGCCAATGCCTGCTGGGCGCTGAACTCGCCAGCCAACAGCAGCGCTGAACTCTCCAACCTAAGAACAGCGGTGTCAAAAGACTTCTCTTTGTCTCATAAATATTTGCCATGAATGCAATGCAATTTAATGGCATAATAATGGACATTTAATTTCAGGTGCCGGCCAGGTTGCCCGCACCCCCAGAGGTAACATAAATATTCCCTACCCCTCTCTGGCTTCTTGTCCAGCGATAGGAGCAAGCGCAGCGAAATACTTGCTGAAGGACAGAGGATCAGAATAAGCATGTGTGTGTTTCATCATCCTCCGTTTTGCAGCCAGGCGGAAGTCACAGCTGTTGAACTGTAGGGACTGGTACAGGCCCAGGACAATTCCGATGTCCTCGGCGTCCATGATGGGGACGTTGTGGAGGAGTATTTTATCACATTTTTCCAGCAGAGGGCGGTAGCAGTACTTGATGTTGCGCAGAAACTGGACGATCCTCCTTGGGTTGCGGAAGAGAGAGGAGTCCATGGTGTCCAGGAGGGAGTCTGCCCTCTCTATGAGTGCATCCCTCAGACGTGGAGAAACTAAAGTAGATATGCTAATCATTAGGTTAGTCAGAACCCTGCAGCAAAGACAAAATAAGATTATGAAAATCTAAAAAGGCCTTTTCATTGTGCAGAGTGCAGACACAAAATAAATTGTATTAACGAGCTGCAGATACTCAAATGTCTTCGTTACGTACCTGATATCCTCGACAGAGTCAAGCTTCCGGTTTAAAATCTCAGCAATCTGACCCATCAGGGGACTGCAGTGAAGATGCTGATCACTCAGACAGACAGAGAACTTGGACAGTGTGGCCAGATCAAGTCTGTAAAATAACAGAGTCATGCAGGTGCTCCTTACACAGTCCGTGTGCTGATTATGAAATGTTGGCCTTTGCTCACCGATCCAATCTGGTCCATGCTTCAGCAACCAGTTGCTGGACGAGGGAATCGTGGGGTTCCACAGAGAGCCTGCGGATGATAAAGACAAATGTTTGGTAAAATAACTGTCATCTATGCCAGTGTTTCAAAATCCAGTACTTAGGACCCACAGACAGTGAGAGGGAGCGAAAGTGTGGACCGACCGTGGGTTCCTGAGGCCTGGATTGGGAAACGCTGATCTAATCTATGCACATCACAGGACGTGGAACTCACACTGAAATACAAGGCAGACCTAAGCTTGGGTTTACTTTTAATCCTGGTCCGTACCTTAACACATTATACAGCATGTTCACCACTGTCTCGTCATCCATGAGGGAGATCTTGTTCTCCGCCAACACACGCAGTGTGAGGAATTGTGGGTGAGCCCTGACAAACTCCAGCATGCGGAGCATGTACGGCTTCTCCTTCTGAAACTGCCACAGCATCCCGAGTGCGCAGCCCACATGTCCGGCTGACAGTTTGGCCTTGTTCTTGCCCACCACGTCAAACACCTGGTCCTCAGTGGAACATACGCGCAACTGCTCTAGAACCTGGTCCCGGTGTGAAGTGCCGACGTGTATGACCCTGCGAGGACTGCGCCACAAAGCCCGGAGCGAGAACATAACGGGGGCTACGGCTGGGAAAGGAGGGGATTCAAGAATTGGCTGGGGCGATCCAAACACAATCCCTCATTTCAAGGACTCATGGTTTTTGCCATTAGAACCACTTGGCTTGATGTTTCTGTAGTATAACATCCATTCTTGAAGACATATTAATCCAGAAAAACAAAATGAGAAATGGAGCCATATACTTCATCCTTAACCTCGTCAATAATGAAGTTGTCCCTGCAGGAAGATAAAAATGTGTTATATAATCCACTTTTTTATTTATCTTTTATTTTGCTATGCATGTGAGAAACAAACGAATCCTGAAATCTTGAACCTTAAAATGGTGGTCTAGCTACATTGACGTGAAATGCTCAATAGCAGCCCTCCTAAAACAACGGATTCAGTACAGATCTAAGTATCATCCTAAGCAAAACTAACTTTATATTTTAGCGACTAATGAGACTTAAAATTAATCCATTAAGAGTGCACCCTTTGCTAATAACACACAAAACTGACAACAATCTTCTCGAAAAAATTGCTTGTATAAAGAACCTTGTCTGGTTCATCTGAATAAACCTGGGATTCGTTCGCACTTATACAAAACCGACCTAGTTCGTATTTGTTTTCCATTGCGATGAAAATGACATTTATTAGCGATTAGGTAGTCTGCCATATTACTGTATTTTAAATTAAAGTGAATTTTTGATACATTCACTTAATATAAAAAAATTCTGGTAAGTAAAATATAAAATAAAACTATCATATCCTTCATGGGAACCACGATTACAAAAGCATGGCATCTCCACGGAGCCCCACGTGGGCACAGCAACGTACCGATACACTGACAGCAATTCCAGGTCTTCATGAATCTGTATGGTTTCTAATTTTAAATTACTGATACTATTTTACTCACATTATATATTAATATGGCATCAGGCAAAATAAAGTACCACAAACCTAAGAGCACACCACGCTCTTTCCTGTTGCTAGATTCGATAAGTAAGGGACCGTCGGCTACTTCCTCTTATTACAATGTCAAAAGGGCATTTCAAAGTAGTAAAACTGTGATTCTGCTCAAAAAAGAAAAAGCATTGAAAAGAATTCTTATGAGCCTGTAATACTTTAATTATATATACGTTTGTATTAGTATAACTGTAAAAGAAGGGTATCGGCGTTATTGCTTATATGATGTTAAAAACGAAAAATAACTACTCACTATTCCCAAACCCTTACCCAATTACCGTAATCCTTAGACAAAATAAAACGGCAAAATTATCATTTCACCTTTCAGTTTGCTTTGCACTGCAGATACGTGATATTACTAGTATAATACATTTGAAGTATATGGGAACACAAACTGTTTGTCTAAGAATAAAGCAGAGCAAATAATGCTAATGACAAAAAAATGCTTTACTAAAACACTGAATGGCACGTTAAACAAAATGATAACTAACACTTATGTTTAATTAGTGTTTAATTAGACATAAAACGATACTTCATGGTCTATCGTGTCAAAGGAAGCATAGTCCTGTATATTAAGGGAAGGCTCTTCTGACTAATTCTACCTATTAAAAAATCCTAACGCCCGTTTATTTGAGATACAAACCGGAAGACTGTAGCGCTTGGGAAATTCTGTGATTTGGGTACTGCTCGCTGATTGGTGGATGTATTTCGTACTGTTTCTAAAACGTTGATGGGTCGAATGTTATAAGCTCCTCTCTTAAGCTCCTCTCTGATATATATATCAGACTAATAGTAAATAATTTGTACTTCGTGTTACTCAAGACACCGAGGAAGCCCAGTCAGGTGTATTTTATGAAAAATGCACATGTTCAGCGATAAATGGGAAACCTATTTTTTATTTATATATTTAAAATCTGACAGGGAAGGTAAATCGGACATTGTTAAAATACGAGAAGTTGAAAAAACCGGTTAGGGAAAAAAAGACTTTTACGATGACTGGAATGAAATTATTAGGAGGAGATTACATTGTAAAGAGACTGAGGGACGACTGAAGGCACACTGAACATAGCAGCAGCAGTAAGATCACGGTGTTAGGAAAAGTCCTTGCCAAAGCAAGACTTTTATGTTTAATTTATACCAATGTAAGTATTATTGCTGCTACAGGTTTTATTTTTATTGGTTATTTTATCATTTTTAAATTATTTTATTGTTCTATCTAAATCTATTCTATCATCTGTACATAGCTTTCCTAAATCTTTATTTTCATCAGGAGTTTGTTTTTGTAATGTAAGAGAGTTTCCCCATGGGGATTAATAAAGTAATTCTGATTCTGTTTCTGATTTAGGAGGGGAGGTAGCATCAACAAGGAAGGGCAAGATTAGTAAAAAATGGGATAAATAAGCAGCACTGGGGCCTGAAATGTAACTGAATGGAGCAGGGTATATTCTGAAGCAGGACTTCATTTAATGTCAAGCATATGTTGAAAGGCGGCTCACTTCATTGGTCATTGTAAAGGTGGCCTGTCTACATGAGTTCTACCCTGAAGCATGTTAAGGCACGTAGCTAGTGAAACATTTAGCAGTCACGGTGTTACCATTTATAAATTGCAGACCTTGGTGAGAGTGTTTATTGATTCCCTCCATGCATTATAGACATATCTAATGATAGCCATAGCCTTTGGCAGCTGAACACAATCCACTTACAAACTTTTTTGTTTATGATAAGAAACAATTCAGAGAGTGGGACATAGTCAATTGACTTTCATACATGGCCTTAATAGGAATCGGGTTTATTTAGCATGAATTTCTGTTTAATTATAATTTATGTTTAATGCGTACTTCTAAAGGCGCCCCCTTCTGGTATTCAGGTAGCATTGTCATCTGCTCCTAACCAAATTCTTTACTCGTTGACCATTAGTGATGCTATTATGAATTTGTGTAAATAATTAAAACTGGATTTTAAAAAATGCAGAAAATATAAAGTAAAAAAAGGAAACTTGGACATACATCTACAATTAGGAAATTTAAAAGAGTATGGACTTTTGAGCATAATTTTTTTTTATAATTCATGTCTTGCTTTGTGCTTACTTATGTTGATTTGATTGTACTATAAAATCCAGAAAATAAACCGTAGATCATATATGTTTAATGTAATCGGTGAAACAAAACATCAATCTGATTGGTACCATGGCAGCCCTTAAGTTTACCAGGCAAACCCTAGTCGCTTCTTTGACTGTTGAATGTCTTCTGTTGCATGAAGCCCTTTGATGACTCGTGTCGTGTCAGAGACAAAGGCAGGCAGCTGAACGCCAGTCTCATCATGGACTAAAAGGCGCTGTTCTCCTAAGATGGGGCCCAGCCTTCCGCTGCCGTCCTGCCTGGCAGCCTTCTGGAGCGAGTGTGTGTTTCTCTTTGTCTCAGCAGCTGCACTGATCATGTCCTGGGCGTAGGTCTGGAACTGCCTCTCTTGCAGAGCGAGAAGCTCCATGTTTTTTATGTCAAACTCCATCTGCTCTTTCTGCAGACGCTTCTCCTTGGCATGTCTTTCAGCCTAAGGGGACGTTTGAATGTGTTAGGAAACTCGAAAATTATAAATGGTAGATATTGGCTTGTCATGTCACATGTTTAGTAAAACATCATTTCTGATGAAAAGGAAATGAGCAGTTTCATGTTGAATGTATCTCAGACTCAGGATTTAAACTCTGAAACTTTCTTACCATTTGCTGGATGTGGATGTTTTGCAGAGCTTTACAATCATCTTTCATTTTTTGTGCCTTTAGCTGCTGTTTTTCCCTGAATTCTCTGTCTGCTTCTTTTTGGGCAAAAAGCATCTCCAGTCCCTTCTGTTCCTCTTCTCTCTCCTTCTCCTCCCTTTGTTGCCGCTAAAATAATATTTTATCCATGAGAAGGATATACAATATCCTGAATATCTGTACCAATATCCTGTTAATTAGTGTTTTAACTTTATCGTCTCACTATGGTTGAAAGGATGACGTGAAAAACAATGATAGACATACATAATTAAATGTGAGGAGTAATCTAATCTTGAGAAGTATAAATACAATGTGTAATTATTACACTGTAAACCATTATTACTTAATCTCCTCAAATGTATGCTACAATTTAGGTATTCACCCATCTGCAGGTCATTGGTTGTACAAACTCATGTTTTCCTCAGCTATTCAATTTCAGCAGAGCAGCAAAATTATCTTCATTTTCCCAAATTCTTTTATGTTTAAGTAATTCTCACAGAAATACTGTATATATTCTAGCAGTTACAGATTCTGTAAGGTAGCTTCCCAAGCAACATTTGAATCCAGAGGTGGATGTTCTGGTCCAGAAAGTAAAAATCCAGACCAATATTTTGGTTCAACCAACCAGTTGAGGATAAAGAGTCACAGTCACAGGGTACTCAACCTGTTGGTTGAAACAA
Source organism: Brevimyrus niger (assembly GCA_015164015.2). Classification (NCBI taxonomy): domain Eukaryota; kingdom Metazoa; phylum Chordata; class Actinopteri; order Osteoglossiformes; family Mormyridae; genus Brevimyrus; species Brevimyrus niger. Next base: position 41,960,333 of record JAABNY020000001.1, read on the forward strand.
AATCTTGGTCTGGATTTTTGCTTTCTGGACCTGAACAATCCACCTCTGAATCATTAGGAATCTGAGAAAAAAAACAGTATCTTTAGATCAGTGTTTCCCGATCTGGTCATCTGGACCCTGCAGACAGTCCACGTTTTTGCTCCCTCCCAGCTCCCAGCAAAAACGTGGACTGTCTGTGGGTCCCAGAGGACTGAATTGAGAAGCATTGCCTAAGATAATTAGTCTGGTGCTGGAGGTACCATGGCTTCTCTGTGTGAGGTAATGGCATCCAGCATGGCTGCCTTCCTTTCATCTCTCTCTTTCTGCTCCTTGGCCAGCCTGGCTTCCCTCTGGCCCACAGCCTTGGTGATGCGCTCCTCTTCATCAATCACCTGCTCCTGCTTCCACGCTGCCAGTTTCTCTAATATTTCCTCCTTGTACAACTGGACTTCCCTTATATGAGGACAGATATGTCATAACCAAACTATGGAAACAACCCCAATATTCTCCACAAATACCCGTATTATTACACAGCTGCGCAGTCCCGTTTGCCAAAAGACTAATGCCTTTTTATTTGAAAGGAAAACAGGCTGGCTGTACCAGTTATTCTAAATATGCAAAATCTGTATTTTCTGTCATCAATTCTGCACCAGAATCAGTGTACTTGCCTGAACATCTCAGCCTCTTTCTCATTTCTCAGTTTCATCATTTTCTCTTTAGCACTGGCAAAAAGCCTCCTACGTTCCTCTTCCATCTCCTCCTTTTGTTTGTTTATAGCCCCGATAAAATCCTTTTTAGCCAAATGCTCCTAAAAATGTAACAATGCTTTTGTTCATCCATCCTCCATGAAGAGGGACACCCTGTACAGTATGCCAGTCTGTCACAGGACCCGATTCTTGACAAGCACAGTAACGCACTACGGGCAACTTAAAGAAGCCAGTTACCCTAGCCCAGTGGTCCTCAATCCTGTTCCTGGCACCCCCACCCCGCCAGAATGTTTTCATTCCAACCCACACTGCTCTCAAGCTACCACATTCATTATTAGCCTGTCTAGGACCATATAAACCTCAATAGGATAGGGTTGGAATGAAAACAGTCCGGCAGGGGGTGGTGCCAGGAGCCAGATGGAGAACCACTGCCATATCGTTGTGTTCCGGACTGTGGGAGGAGTGACCCGGAGGAAACCTACAAGACAGGGGGAGAACCTGCAAATTATACACACTAAGAGAGGGTGGGATTCAAACCACCAACCCTGGAGGCGTGAGGCTACAGTGTTGCCCACTGGGCCACCATGGTATCATTCAACAAAATGATGAGGTTATCTGGCTGAACAGCCTTCTTCAAACTAGCCCTGCTTCACTGCGCACTGTACACACTCTCACCATGCGAGTTGTCATGGTGTTCCTCCTCTCCTCCCGCTGCCTCTGCTCCTGTCTGCTCCTCTCCAAGCTGTAGAGGTCCTGCAGCCGCTGCAGTTCCTCCTTTTCCCTCGCTCTCTCCAGCACCTCCTGCTCTTTAATGAGCTCATGCTCCATTATCCTGCATTTTTCAGAGACGGTGAACCGTACTTCATAGTTCATACCTTCTACAATACCATAATTACATGCACCCTGATACAATATAACTTTGCAGCAATAATGATAGGATTTGTAAACTACCGTTTCAATGAAAAGGACATGGATTTGATGGAGTTCTTGTTATGTGCTGATTGGCCAGTCTCCTGTAATCATGCATGCGTCACTAATGTTAATGTGGAACAGCAGGGTGAGCCTTTCGATCAAGTAAACAAACCAGTCAAAGTGCAGGAAGAAATGGGGCACGTTTAATGAAAATGGTGTGCAACATTTTGCTGCAGTTTCCAGGTTGAATGACATGTTTCTTTGAAAAAGTATGAAATGTTGCGCGACAAACTTTCTGGGACTTTTTCCTCTCGCTTGGTGGGTGTGTCAGAGTTGAAACCCAATCAGCTGCGACATCTATACAACTCCCGCCCAACTGAAAAGGCCATGCCCACAATAGATCCTATATTCTATGTGACGCTTGCATAACACAGCGGGGTTTGCAAGGCAGCACTGCTTCCATTTCAATAAATGTTTTTCAACGTTTCCCCAGGGCTGGTATCCGGTCACCCTGGTAATAAGGAGGTGAAGATCAGGCTTACTGTTGCTTTAGCTCCTCTGCTATGAGCTTGTTCTTTTGCCTCTTCTGCGCTGTGTCACGCTGATCGCGCTCCAGCGCCTCCTGGTCCTGGCTCCGGAGCTGGGCAGCGGTGTCTCTGTCCGCATTTCGCCGGGTGTCCAGTTGATGCAGTTTCAGCTCCAGTTGAGCGTCCCGCTCCTTCAGGACTTCTGACAACAGCAGTGCGCACTGGAGTAACAGAGAACATGCAACCAACATGCAAATAGAACCTTATAAAATAGCACAAGGTTCCAATTGCAATTTTTAATTGGAAAAAAAAATGGATATTTGTTTTTTGCTATTAGAACATACTAAACATTTGCATTCTAATAAATATCACATTCCACATGGAAAGAAATAAAATATAAAATAAAGCACAGGAGGTGAGAATGTGTACAAACGTGAAGCCCCTTCACTCTGTCGGTCTGGTAGTATTGTTGCATTCTGGATTTTTCAATGGCTTCCTTTCGCTTCTCCTGCTGGTACTTGGCTTCCTCTAAATCAATTTGTTCTCTTTCCTTTTCTTCCATCTCCATCTTAAGTTTTTTGGCTTCCAAGTCTTTTTGTCGTTTCCCCTGTATGGAAATACATGCACAGAATTTGCACTGTTCTGGCGTGTTCTTACTTCCTTGTACAATACACTAGTTTAAGACCTGGATATTGGTTTTCATTTCAGGCTCACTTTAGTCTAAATGAATTGATTTACCACAGAACGAACTAATCTATTGATTGATTAATTAACTTATTATGCGAATAATCGTTTGCATTTGTAACATGCGTACAGCAATGGTATTGGGCCAGAATTTAACCACTTCTTGTGAGCGTAGGTGCAGAATTTCCCGCTGCTTGGACGCTTCCTTGAGGCGCTCGTTCTGCTTGTTAACATGGTTCAGGCCGTCTTGAATTCGGAGCCACTCGGCCTTTGGTACCACTGTCACTTGCCGGAGATCCGGAACTTCAACTGGAGGCATTTTCTCGTCCTTAACATTTACTGAAGTGCATCAAATAAATAAAAAAATGCAAAAATAATGACAAGCATGAAAACTGGTTAAATAAATACCAGAGTTTATAGCACATAAAGCTTCTACAAGCCTACCAGAAGTGTTTTTCGCAGAACCTTTTCTTCTCCCGTATTGGACAACCGAAGCTGACGATAGTACCATCTTGATCAAACGTACGTTAACGTAAATTGTAGTTTTCTCCTATGAATCCATTAATCGATTTAACGCATATATGTGTAGCATACAAATTAGCTGAGAACAAAATGTCGATGACCCACCAAGAACATTCTGTATGAAAGCCACGTTGAACCAAGCAAACGGTTTCCAGGCAACAGCAAACATTTCGGGCTTTATAGTCTCGCGATGTTGACATACTGACGAACCAATCAAAATGCAGATAAACGAAAACAGTCATTTCTGCAAGTCCGGGGTGGAGCGTACACAAGAGTGAAACGAAAGGTAAGGGAGTTTTGGGGTATCCAACTGCTAATAAAGCTGATTTTTTTTTTTTTTGTATTAGAAACTAATAAACCAAATAGTAAGTAGATATACACGTTGGGGGCTTGCGTGTCTTAAGCCCGTCTGGATGGTATTACTAGTAATCCTTAAAATATCATTGGTGCTGGAAGCCGGTTAGGCATCTTAAATTTGTAAGCAAATACTTTTATTTTCTCTTTCACAGGCTGCAGAATGAAGAATCTAGTCGTTTTCGATTTCGATCACACGTTAGTGGATGACAATAGTGACACTTGGGTGATCAAATGTGCCCCCGAGCAGTGTATCCCAGACTGGCTGAGGGACTCGTACCAAAAAGGACGATGGACTGAATATATGGGACGTGTGCTCACCTACTTAGGAGATAATGCAGTCAGTCGGGACACTGTACGAAGTGTCATGGAAACACTGCCCTTCACAGACGGAATGATTGACCTGCTGAAGTTCATCGCGAGTAATAAAAATTGCATAGACTGCATAATTATTTCTGATTCCAACACCCTATTCATCGACTGGATTTTACAAGCCGCCGGCGTGCAAGCGGCTGTTGATCGCGTGTTCACTAATCCTGCCAGGTTTGACGAACGGGGTTACATGATAGTGGAGTGTTACCATTCCCACGAATGCCGGCAATGCCCAGTCAACCTGTGCAAGAATAAAGTGCTGGACGAATTCCTAAAAAGTCAGTCGCAGCACGGCATTGAATACCATTTGATCTGCTATATTGGCGATGGTGCAAATGACCTTTGTCCCGTAAAGAGCTTGAAGCCGAGCGATTTGGTGTTGCCACGCAAGGGGTATGCTTTGGAGAGACTGCTGAAGAAGTCCGAATTGGGTTTACTGAAGCCTCGAATAGTGGTGTGGTCCGACGGCTTTGAAATTATGAATGAAATAACTGCACTAATTGAGTAATGTAATTTAAATGTAGACTGTGTGTGACTAAATGAACCAGCATTTTAATACACTTGTTGCACATGGCTAGTAAAATATACAGATTCAGATAAGCAAACATGATCAGTATACTTCACTTGTGTTACTGGTTCCTCCAGTAGTTCCTTCGGTACTTCACAAAGGTTTACAGAATTAACAGATACAGTAACAAACGTGGTAACTACTTTGGATAAAACATGCATCATGAATCATTAATGATGAGTGAATATGAATCTATTTCACTTATACAAGTGTTATACAAGACTTGCTCTGTTCAGTAGTTCTTTCAGTAGTTCTCAAAGGTTTACAGAATTAACATATAGTAAATATAGTAACTGCTTGAGATAAAATATGTCACAATTCATTAATGATAAATTAATCGTGAATCAAAGATCACTATGGAAGTGTAAGTTTGTGATTAATTGATACATAAGTAATAGCATAATATTATATTATTTGTACCCCTTCAAGTAAAGTTGAATAGTTTTCACCAATAGTTTTGTGAAGGAGACTGCATAAATTCATGACAAACTGTCAATTGTATAATCAGAATATGATTAAGGACAGTACTATTTAGGAAGTTTTATATTGCCATTTATCCATGAGACTCTCTATTGTTATTGTAATCAATTCAAAAGGAATGTATATATGTGTGTGATATATTGTGTTCTGCATTTTGTATGTTTAAACAAGTGTGTGAATTGTGCAGATGTTTTAATAACCATCCATCCATCCATTTTCCAAACCGCTTATCCTACTGGGTCGCGGAGGGTCCGGAGCCAATCCCGGAAGCAACGGGCATGAGGCAGGGAACAACCCTGGACAGGGGGCCAGCCTATTGCAGGGCACACTCACACAC
>JAABNY020000001.1:41987637-41999989 GCA_015164015.2 Brevimyrus niger
GGAGTACCCGGAGGAAACCCCACGACGGCACAGGGAGAACATGCAAACTCCACACACATGTAACCCAGGCGGAGATTTGAACCCCGAGGTGTGAGGCCACAGTGCGAACCACTGCACCACCATGCCGCCATGGGTGGAACCTCAACTCACAAATCGATGTTCAACACGGAAACTGTGGCTGTGAGTTGGTTACGGCTAATTCCAGCCACTAATAATCGCTGCTTTACAAACATTGTGGTTTTCTAGTAAATAACATCAACACTGCGAGAGAGAGAGTACAAGACCAAGGCTGTCTGTTACTTGCACATGTCTGAACTTGCACGTTGCTTAAAACACAAGCAAACATGCAAACTTATTTGAAATGACATCGTCTACGTGCGTGTAAGACTCCGAGTTAGTCCGCCCACTGCATTTCTTTTTCCAGGTAATTCAAACTGAAATAAACACCTCTATAGCTCTAATTATGTGTTTATCACTACAGATATGCGATCATACTCAATAGTACACAACAAAGAATTGACGGGATTTGGTTCATTATGGCTGGTATATTTTTGATTCATTTTACATATTTGTTTACAACATGCATATAAGCATGTTTTTTTATATAGATGGACATATTGCTTTAGTTTAAAACTGTTCTTGTGCTTGCATAATAAATAACACAAACTCCATTTTCTCTGCTGTGCCAAAATGAGACAGAACCATGAACTCAAAACAGTGGTTCAAAACAAGCAGTCAGTCAGCTTTGTGCAGTTACGCCCCTATAAAGCAGTGACTATTTATGTTTTAATTCCCCAGCTCTAATGGAGAGGAAAAAAAAATTGTGAAATTCCTCCCAGCATGACTTCCTGAATATTCATGTCACAATATCCTGGTCGAACCAGCAGAGCTGGACGATCAGTGCAGCATGTATGATGACCAGACAAGGTATATTTCACCAGGATTCATTTTTTATCCCCATGAAATACACCTGTAACCCATGAACTCTTTGTGAAGTGTTTTGTGGATTTATTGTCAATATTCAAAACAATTAACTGGTTTGTCAGCCATAGAGTTTAAAGTCTGACTTCCATCCATTCCATGACCAAAGCTGACTGTTTCTGGCTTAAGTCTATATATGAAAAATAATAATTTCAAGAAATATTTCGAAATTGTCTGCATCCCTTAAATGATCCATTTTAAGGCATCCTGAAATTACACGGCAAATACCAAGGAGCTTAAAAGCCTATTTATATAATCCATTATCTATTATCTTCATGCTAGTAAAACACCCATCATCTGCACCCTGTGGTCAGTTAGGTACACCCATTATCTCAAGAACTCTAAATTAGTATAGGAGCAACTTGGTAATTTAAGTGATTTTTTATTTTATTATTATTTTATTCTATTTGTGCATGTCCCACGTGTCATTATTTAACTTTGTATTTTATATATTTATATTATGTTTTTTAATGCATTAGACCTGTTACTATCGGTCCATGGACAACAGATGTAAAATAGCCACTTTGGCTAATTCTGGCATATTTACATTTTATGTTTATTAATGTGCACTGTCCATGTCAAATAAACCATTAAAAAAAAAAAAAAAAAATGCGATAACATGCCAGTCATGGTGGATCCAGAATTCCGAGGTCAGAAGAGAGCAACTATGCTCAACATTAACAAGAAAGACCAGAAACAATAGCTCTGTACAACACTGGGGTGCAGAAAGGCTTCCCTGAATTAATTTACCCTTGAAACAATCTTGCAGGCAAAAGAGGGTCATACCTATAATTAGTTTGAGGCACAAGTAGGCCTGAAAAAAGGAGGACCAGTAAGTGCATAATCCCATAACCAGAGGCTGCTGCAGGGTCACAGTAAGCCGGAAGCCTATGACAGCAGACACTCAGGATGGGATTTCTTTAAAGGGCGCGCGTTCAAGTCCACGACGCCTCCCCCTAAGCGAGCACGCCTCCAGGGTTTAGAGAATGCAGTACTGTGACCGACCAAGGCACATCAAACATGAGTCATGTCACAGCATTCCCGGAATTGGCGCTAAGCAAAACAGAACAGGCCTGATAGGTACTTACTGAAAATGATGGTTGGAACGATGATCTAAGCTATAAGAGCTGAGAAATATTTTAGGGTGTATCACCCAGTTGTATTTTTTGTTATAAGTTTTTAATTTACGCCAAAATGTTCCAATCCCCTTTGTTGGATGCTTCATAACTGTATATTTTATACGAGAAACATGACTGATATATCGTAGGTGGCGTGAGGTTAAGTGAAAGTTGATTCTTACTCTGAATGTGTCCCATAAACGGCTGAGTCTGAGACCACGGCGAGGTCTGATTTCCAGCCTGAGCTTGGACCCGCAGGGTCACGTTAACGTATGGACGCTGAGGAAGGAAACTGCAATAGGTGTCCACTGTAGGAGCACAGCCTGTATAATTCTTCCAAGCATCAGTGCCACTGCTGAAAGAAGCAAAGGAAGTACACACTGAATCAGTCAATTTCATCAGAATCCCTTGGTGGTTTTAGCATTAGCATTGTATAGTTAATATAACAGTTTATTTAGAAAACATTGGACATTAATAATTATTTCAATGTTTAAATAATGAGAACATGGGCACTGCTAGGCTCTAAAGCTGGGGTCTCCAAATCCGGTCCTGGAGAACTGCGAGGTTTACCACCCTATCTTGCTTCTGATGAACCACATCTGTCCTTAGGTAAATACCAAGAACAGATGTGGCTCATCAGAAGGCAGGTAGGATAGAAAACCTACTCTTCAGGACTGGAGTCGGAGGCCCCCTGATCAAAAGGTATCAAGGGCTCAGCCCAGAGTCCCAATCTGTCCGAGGGCCGTCATATTGGATTCCCCCCCTTCAAAGTTGCGATAATCATAGCATTACAAATGTTTAGGAAATGCGGCCCTGAACTAGGACTATTGTGATGTATGTATTCTCAAAAAGACATCATGGATGTTATAACATCCGAGCTAAACAAATCATTCAGGGCTCGCCTGGATTCACACGGCGCCGCAGGGTGAATGAAAATATACTTACTGTTTGTACTGAACCACGTATTTTAATGTTGTATTGTCCAAAGGCTGTAGAGCACTCCAACGTATCACATTATGTAAATTATATGAATCAATCGTTACATTCTCCAACCTTGGCAGGGACAAACCTATTCAATAGTAAGAAATAATGCAGTATTATAAAGCACTGTTAAACATAAGCATACGTCATGCTTACTTTTTCATGTATATACATATATTTAATAATTAAGTACCCGAAATCAGGACATAAACCAGCCAGGTTATAAACTTCAGGGATTCCGCACATGTTCTTCTCATGATAATGCCTTTTTATTCTACAATCTTATGTTCTTTCATCATGTTCATCATCTGACTTTCCTCAAATTACAGTTAATTTTAATCAGTTCGTAAACAGCTGCGTGCCCAAAAATAAAATACAAAATATCTATAGCAGCACGACTTAATGAGTGGTTAAACGTCAGCTCTATCACTATGATGAAAACCTTTCTGATCTCTGCAACTTGATCAATTAATTAAAAACAGATGACAAGCGTGCTCAATTTCACCGACGACACAACGCAAACGTTCACGAAAAAAGCTTTCAAAAAAAGAAAACCTTACCTTCAACCAGACACTGTATAAGAAATAAACACACTGATAGCGTATAATGCGTGATCATATTTCAGTTTACGGGTTAAAAAAACTCGCAGACACGTATTCAGGCTTACATCCTAGCTTGAGGAGAAATCCCCGTCTCCAGAAATTCCCAACGGCGAATACAATCTGACATTTTTCCATTCGGGAAGCGGAACTGGATAGAGAGTCATGACCCTGACCGGAAGCAGTGTTGCGTTGTGAAATAATTTTTACGCAACATATAACCGGTCAAAATAAAAATAATATGTTTCTTTTTGCATTATACGTTTGTTCACCTATGGTTATATCCTTATTAAAACTGCAAGCGAACATTCACTTCAAATGGGCAGTTATACAATTATCAAAAGGGTCCGTTCAGAGACTCTCTGCCTTTCCTTTTCCAGCGCCTTCCGTCTCGGCGAAAGCATTGAATAAGAGCCCTGGGCACAAGTGCCAACCGTCACCTAAACGGCTTCTTTCCACAAGCGATGGTCCTTTTAAATAAGGACCCATGAGAAACTGTCTCATAATCTCACCACCCACTGCGCAAGTTTCATACCCTTATAGTCTCGTTGGCATTGTACCCAATCTGTTTGCACATTTATTCACTTGTTTATTTTGTATTTATTTCTCAACGTTTGCATACCTTTTTTCCCTTTATATATATTTCTTCTGAAAAGCACGTTTTTTTTTTTGCTTTATTCTAATTACTGCCTTTGTATTTTCACATTTAGATTTTTAGTTCTATGTTTAATTTGCTTACGTCATGACGCCGCCTGCACCAAAAGATATTCCTTGTACTTCTCTGTAATTGGCAAATAAAATATTCTGATTCTGGGGAATCTGGTTTTTCTGTGTTCCTCACTGATCAACATTTTTGAACAGTGCAGCAGTGGGTTCTATATTCGGCAGATAATACAGGGAATATCTCTATTAAACCATAACAAGATCTAGCAATCTCCACATTCACAGAATCGAGTATGTTTGTGAAATTACATGAACACCTTCGTTATTCTAGAAGGCTGTAACTAACAGAAACGAGAAAACTGACTGGCTCGCAGGTAGGGCAGGATGACCTAACGAGACAGAGAACGTACAGAGAGAGCAGACAGACAACATAAGCAAGGCTTACTTATCTTTGGCCTTCTCGAAGGACAAGCACTGGCTGGTTGACTAGAGCAAATGTCAAACATGTGGTTGCCACAGAAACGGAACGTACCGAGAGAGGGGGGAGATGCCCAAAAGGGCTATAAAGAGGATAGAGCTGATACATATGGTTGAGCCTCTTCCTGTACATGCCGAATGTATGTCAGATGGTTGCTCCCGGATTGCAATCTGTTGGATAATAAACCGGTGACATGTAGATTCTCCATGTCTCAACTGTGAATCTCTTCTCGTCAACAGACCCGGTGCGGACGGCGTACCCCAACATTATTCATTTGCTACTGCCAATAAATTTTGAAAACACAAAATACTCCAGCCCCTCTGCAGAATTCACACGCTCGCTTTGCTTTTGATGGTCGACGACGTTTCAAAATAAAAGTCCCGAATGGAATACTATGAAATAATGTTTTCTAGCTCGCAATCAAACTGCATGTGTAAATCTATGTATATCATTCACTTTGACACTTGGGAAACCTGCAAATAATCTCTTAAATTAACTTAAATCCCTAATTTCCTTTGGCTTCTATGGAGGTGGAACGTACAACCACCTATTGGTCCAAAACCAAAGACTCCGTCACGTCAATTTCAACTTGGGGTCAAAGGGCACATGTCAACCTATACATATACATTTTGACACTTGTGAAGCCTAATGATAAGGTGTGAAATTTACTTATATTCCTTATTTCCATTGGTGTTTATGGAGGTGGAACATACAGTTCCACATTAATTATCGCTTACCTTTTTTTGAGCTTGCTTTTGAGTTTCAATAAACATGTGGAGTTTCTAACCTTGCAAGTCACATGTAGGTTTGCTGCATGACCTTTCTACTGATCCCCCACTCTCATGAAACCATAAGCTTTTTTTCCAATGGAATCCATGTCTCCTGTGCTGTATTTCGACCTGTGAAGGTACGGCTGTCTCCACTTGAATGGTAATCTAGTTCAGGTGTCCCTGGGCATTTAGCTCTAGGGTAGCGTAGTCAGGCTACAGTGATTGGCCTTAAGCCTTTCCCCCCTTACCGCTCCTGCCTCAGGATTATCATAATATGTGAAGACATGAAAATGTGAATGCATCTATCGTTCTGAGAAGAGCCACCTGCTCAAAGAGCCGCAGGTTTCCAACCCCTGCATTACTGGATAAACAGATGGATGGGTTGCCCTTAGCTACCCAGTGTTTGCCCAGACTGGTGGCCAATTACTGTCACAAAGCACATTTTCTGCAGCCCCAACCCCAGCTGTTGAGATTCGACAGCCTCACACAGACTGTTCTGTGTCTTGGGTAACTAAGAAACCTCTTCCCCTTAGCTTCACTGGCAGGACAGTCTCCCAAGCTGTGATTGATACCGCAAGTTCCAAGTGTGTTTATTTACATTCCAAGCTTTTGTATAAGCAATGGCTATCACTCTGAAAATGATCTGACATCACAAGATATTTTGTGAAAGTGTTTCATTTTTTTATTCAAGGCAGACCTATTAAAGTTTATAACATTAGGGAATCCAATATCAACCTAAGCACTAACTAAATATGTCCTCTTGTTATAGAATCAACTTACCATTGTCATGCTTCTTGTTATTTGCTTCAGACTCAGAGGGGCAAAGCAGTCGAATCATAATAATTGTGTTTCGCTCCATAGCAATCACCTATTTCCTTGCTATTCTTGTCATTCCCAATAATAAAGTTATTTGATCACTGGGTCTCTGACAGTCCTCTGCTTATGCTAAAAGCATTGGAAGGTGACTTGATTAGGGGTAAAAAACAATAGAACCGAACACTTATGGTCTGGTGAACGAGCTGTTGGAATTCGAAATTAATATGACACTTACAAAGTGAACCATACCAATAAAAGTTCTTATTGCTACTATTGCTACGCTGGCCATGCCACCTTTTCACTCCATCCCTGTTACCCTTGTGTGTCTCTACTCGCGTAGCTCAGCGGATTGAGCATGTGGTTCGGAGACTGGCAGCCATTTGGTTATGGATTTGAGACTGACTCCTTGCCAGTCTTATCTGTTTATTAGTGATTTTCTCTTCCCCTGTATTTTTCATTGTCTCCTTGTGAAAGTTTGCCCTGCTTGTATTGCGTTGTATTCTCGTTTTGTCTTGTAGTTATGTTTTGTGTTTACTATCTTAGAATTGTATTCCCAGTTAGTGGTTATGTTCCCTAGTTTTGGTACTATTTATGTCACCTGTGCCTTGTTGCTAGTGCCTGCTCTGTTTGGTTAATTTTCTGTTCCACACCTGCTCCTCTCGTTAGCCTGATTGCCTATTGTATTTTAGTGCCTGCCCCTGCTCACTTCTTTTAGTCTGTAGCATTGTTAACATTACTGTGTGGTGTTACTACACATGTTCCCTAAGCGCTGTTGCCTGGTTCCTATTGCTGGTTTATTTATGGTTCTCTTTGTTGTGTTTCCCTAGTTTAAATCCGACCCTTTGTAGTGCCGTTATTTTCTGATCCCCCTACTGTGTGTTTGTCTTGGTTTCGGTTTTGTTAATGAACCCGGTTTGTCTTGGAGCTGCCCAGTTGATCGTCACTCTTCCTGCCTGCATTATGCCCCGTTGCCATGATATGCATACAGTCATGTATAACCAAGGCCATATCTATCTTTTCTGGGCCCCTGGGAAAAGTTTAACCTGGGAGACCCTTCTACCAAAAAAAGATGATCTTCCTCCACAATTCATATGGGACCCTAAGCAACTGCCTATTCTGACTATAGCTCTGTGGAATAGTTCCTGAGTAAATTAATTCTGCACTGTGAAACAGCAAATGCAAACAGCAAAGTGAAGGGCTGCAGACTATGCATAATGATAACATATTTCAGTTATTTGGTAAAAGATACATATTTTGACTTAATTGAGCAATGGAAGGAAGAGGATTTAACTTGTTGATGTCTTTCATTCAGGTAGCTGAAATGGAACAGAGATTCATAACCCTGACCATTAGCAAAGCACAAAAATCCACACGGTAAATCCTTCTGAAATGCATGGTGCTTTGAAATGACTGTCATGCGAGGCACCTAGTTGAAGGGCCAAACAAGGCATATGAAATTCACCACTAATATCGCTGGAAACACTAACATTACTTGTAGCCTGGTAAAATATAAAACAATCTCCTTTGTTATGCTGGATGTAAATTTAGTAAGCTTTTTAGTAACGTAAAACGTTTCATAAGTGTGTGTCTCATATTTCAACTTTTACATATGGATTATATTTTCAATGGGACATGTTATTGCAGATTTTTCCCAGCAGAGGGTGCATTTTCATCACATATTGTCTAATCGACCTTCAGTATTTTGGAAAACTTTATTCTGAATACCTCTGAAAACTGTAAAACTCTGCATTTTTTCCTAATTTGATTTCTAGAAAAATTATACTTTAAGGTGTAGTATCTTTCACGGTGTTGAAGGGAGTGGTAAGTAATGGCACAGGAATGCGAGGAGGGGCTCCACATACCCATGAGGCTCTGTTTCCACATTTTCAGCATTACTCAGGAAAGAAGACGTCATAGAGGGTCCACAAACAATAGCTCCCACAGGAAGGCAGACCTATTAAACCAGTGGATACATGGAAAAGTGCGACAGGAAGGTGAGGCACATACAAAACACAAAGAGGCAGTGTAGGTCTGTTTGGACAGACTTTGTACACTTACACAACCACTAAAGCATTGCCTCTACTGAGGTCCATTTGGTGCAGCATTGAAGAGAAACAGAAAAAAGCAGGAGTGGTGCTTTGAAGAACTATCAATCAATAAAAAAATAAAAATGCAGCACACCATGTGATTTCATGCCAGCACATTACTCCTAATTACTCTTCAGATTTTGTTCCTTTCCTCAGAGCAAATTTTACAGACTTTATGGAGGAGTTAAGTTTATGCTTCACACATATACAACGGAGAAGTGATTTTCCCAGCACTGGGATGGGCCTGCTGCCATGGTAACCAAGCTCCTCCCCGATCAGTATGGGGCGAGGTTCCCAAGCTGTGTAGACAGAATGTTCCTATGCTTTAGACCGCTGTGTGGCTATATCTGAAAGAGTCAGAGGGGGAGAGGGAGAGAGAGAGAGGGAGAGAGAGTATGAACGTTCCATGTGAAAAAGGGTGGGGACACCAAATCTAAGCGCAAAGAAGAAGTTTTTTTCCTCAGCTTGGTAAACTGAAGATCTGGACTTCAACCGTTAGAATTGACTTAAAGGGAGTGTAGGAAGAACGTTGCAATCCGAGTTGAAAAGTTTGGCAAGTTTGAGAACATTTTTAGTTCAGAATGGGTGAAGATGCAGTACAGGCGGAGAAAAGCAGCACGATGACTCCACACGAAAGCCAGGACCTTGTGGTGCCCAGCCCTAGTCCCACTCAGATGTCACCTACAATGCCCGGGGGGGTCCCAGTTGGGGAGTCCACAGCAGCAAAGACGGACAACGACGGGGACAACCAAGTCAATGCTATTACAGTACTGACACTACTGGACAAGCTTGTCAACATGCTGGACACCGTCCAAGAAAATCAGCAGAAGATGGAACAGCAGCAACTGGACATGGAGAGTGTTGTGCGTGGCATCCAAACCGACATGACCAAGCTCTCCAAGAGCCACACCTCCACCTCCAACACTGTCAGCAAGCTGCTAGATAAGTCCCGTAAGGTCAGCGTCCACATGAAAGAGGTTAAGGACAAAATGGACAAGCAGGCCATACAGGTGAAGAAACTAGAAGCTAATCACTCCCATCTCCTCAAGAGGAACAACTTCAAAGTTCTGATCTTCCAGGTAAGACTCAAGACAGAGAGTTATAGAAAGGAACGATAGGAACGGAGGGCAAGATGGGAAAGCATTTTGTCTGTTGGGTAGAATGTGTTTTTTATGCCTTATTGCTGGGTAACATCCCAACCATTATCTAATGATACTTATTAGAACTTGATTCACTTAATGCCAGTGAAAGCTCATAGAAACAAGTCACTGATGTTGCTCTGATGTTGTATGATATCACACACACACACACACACACACACACACACACACACACACACACACACACACACACACACACACACACACACACCTGGACTCATATCATTGTGGGGACCATCCATTCATTTCTACAAAATACAATACTTCTGGCATTTTTAGTTTCTTGATTGTAGATTTTTATGAAATTGAATTTCCCCTTGTGGGGACCGTCAAAATAACAGGTTTTTATTACATTGTGGGACCAAATGTCCCCACGATGCAATGTCTACCTGGACCATACAGACACACACTCAATACTCAAGCACAAAGAGCAAAACAACATAGAGCTGCGATCACATGTGACGTCCCACTAAACCTTGCAGTACTGAGCACACATGTGAAGGTGTAAAATTGGCGAAATAGTTTGACTTCAGGTTACTTGCCAACTGTAAGTGATGCCAACCAGCAGGGAGGCCCTCTTCATGCTCGAGTGAGGAGACCAGTCTGCTCCAGTAATTTGTATCTGACCCAGGAATTTCTGAATTGGGTGTGACAGTATGTAGGGAGATAAAATGCTTCTTGCGTAGCTGTCTAATTTCATGATGAACTTATTTGGGCATATTTGGAGTTCCATTGAGTCGTTGTTCTTTGAGACTATCCAGATGCAAGGTTTACAACCAATCTCTCAGCAGCAAGGCTTAGCTTACAGTCAACTTAAAGTTATTTCTTGTTGGATTTTTGTTTTTTGTCTGTATCCCATGATGAAGGCAAGACCAGATTTTTAAAATACACTTAGTGTTTTTGATGCTCACAGAAAGATTGGTCAGGTCAAATAATTTAAATGTATGCATGCATGCATCCATTAATAAATCCATCCATCCATCCATTCATCAATCCACCCATCCGTCTCCCAGCCACTTATGCTGGTCAAGGTCATGGGAGTTTATCTAAAAACCACAATAGTTCTAAAAAGTAATTTTAGATTTTAAAGAGTAGTCTTTGGTTTATATGGAAATTATAAGGAGTGTACCCAGCCTCGTACCCTGTACTGCCTAGTAAAGGCTCCAGGCCCTATCATGTGACCCTGACCATGATAAGCGGTTAGGAGATGAATGTATTTCCTAGGGATTTAAGCACTTAATTTAGACTTTATTCTTTAGGCATAAAGATTTCTTTATTCTCGGTGAACAGAATAAGAAGTATCGTGAGACTAGCTCGAACGCTAACAGTAGTTAATTTGCAAGTAAAAAATTATACATTTCTCGATCTTTGTGCCTTTTTTTCAGTAGTGTGCAGAATAAATATTCATGTGGATGAAGGGCAACAAAGGAGATGAGGTTTACCCAGAGTGGCAATTATGTGTAAACCAACATGAAGGAATCATTTGTGTCTGATGTTTATGTTATATATTCAACAGCATATTTTAATTACTGCCTCAGAATTTGTCATTAATTAATGATTAATGTCTCAAAACACTTTATTCTTCATAAGAGGCCACCAGCTACAAATTTCTCAGGGCATGTCCCCTATCACACACAATATATAGAAGATGCCCTTTTAATACTGCCATTGTGCCTTATTTTCCATGCAAACACGACACTTTATGGACTGCATATGTGTGCTTCCTGCCATAGAGAATCTGCATTACTGTAGTTATCTGCTGGCTAATTCCCAATTCATTTGACATTGTGAATGTGGGACAAGGGTAGGACAAGTTTCCAGTTGGTGTATGAATCACAATCCAAAATAACAAATAATGACTATGAAATAACAGTGCAGCCATAGAGACAGAATGCCTCTTACAATACAAATAAACTTTGAGAGTCATGGAATAACCCCAAAAATGACTATGGCCATTCATGCATGTCCTGTAGACCTCAGAGTCGCAATAAAGATATAACAAACGTTTTATTTAAACATTATGAGTTTTGCGAGACCATTGTTGGTTAAGATTCCTCTTGGTTTTGCACAAATATTTTTTTTTATATCTATGCATTTTTTTCTTTTCCAAGGAGCACACCTTTACTTGGATCATTTTGTCTCACCATGATTGAAAAAAATAGTGAAGGTTTCAAAAACAAAGCAAGAGTAAAATGGGGGAAAGGGATGTCATGGAAAGAACGAGCTCAGTAAACAACTAATCACCCCTCCCTCCCCGAAACACATATGGAAATTCTGAGCGCTGCCTTATCCGGGTGTTCTCCCCCCGTTCCTGACATTTCCATTTACATCACCGTTGTTTCCAGAGGAATAGCCTTTGTGGGACTGTGGGCTGTAGCTCACGGCCGAACCCCAGTCCATGTATCCCAACAGCATGAATCACATTCTCTTAATTTGCCTTGGAGATCAATGCAGAAACCCTCGTACGCAGTCTTTGACGACACATTTCATATTTTTGCAAATTTGCAAAGATGTAAACGCGATTAGTTAGGCAGATGTCCAAGATGCATGGATGTTCCGAAATAAATTTGAAAGTATAACAAACACAAACAATCAAACCGAAAACACCAGTTTAACAAGAATAATCCTTGCCACTTAATAGTTCCTGAGACAACCATATTATGTATCCGTCCGTCTTTAACATACTTAACCTCATGAGA
>JAABNY020000001.1:42000542-42014685 GCA_015164015.2 Brevimyrus niger
GTAATGGTTGTGGCTAGGGCTGGTGGGCTAGAGTCTGTCCCAGCCAGCACAGGGTACCATGCTGTGCTTCACCCTGAGACTGTGGCAGAACACCAGCATATCTAGCTGAAGCCAGACTTTCACCCACTGAACCATCCATGACCACAGCTGTCTCTATGACTTTCATAGTCAATATATGATTTGTAATGAAAAAAAAAAGCCCCATTACAGTTAACATGAATTGGGTCTTGTGAGCTAAATACCAAATGCTGTTTACTGGAAGAATAATAAGATTAATAAATTTACACTTTTTGCTTGTTTGTTTTATATCTTGCTTTAGGAGGAGAATGAAATACCTGCTACTGCCTTTGTGAAAGACCCTGTGCCCTACCCTCGGGACGCAGAGGAAGAGGTGCCCCCGGTGGATGCCAATCGATCACAGGAAGAGGGGCTTCAGACAATAAACTTATCATCTGATGAAGAGCTGGGGCTTGATGAGGACGACGACGACAGCGGGACTGGAGAGAAGGCGGATGAGACGACGCAGAAGTCCCGGGCTGAGAAGATCAAGCGTTCCAGCCTGAAGAAAGTTGACAGCCTGAAAAGGGCCTTCTCCCGTCAGAACATTGAAAAGAAGATGAATAAAATCAGCACCAAGATCAGCACCAGTGTCGAGAAGCGTGAGAAAGTCAAGCAGAGCAACCCCAGCACCAAGGGCTCCTCCTTCAAGGTGCCGACCCTCTCATTCGGCATCAAGAAAACGCAGGACGCCCAAGCCTCCCCGAAGGCAGAGGGCCCGCCGGCAGTGGTGGCCGCAATCGAGTTGGCTCCCATTAAAACCCTAGATGAGAATGTCCCTTTCACTGAGGTGCACTCTGACCTGGCCCCGGCGCTGCAGGACGCCCTCGCTAACTCCTCCGCTCACATAGATGCTGAGCAGACCTTGGCAGAGGATGAAGACCTTGAGTACACCCTGTCTGCCACTTTGCCCCAGAAAGATTCCCTGCCACGCCTTTCCTCCGCCCTGCACCAATTAGATGAAGAGAAAGAACAGGATGAGGAAGAGGAGGAAAAAAGAGTCTCTCTAGCGCAAGACTAGGATCTGTATGACGGCTGTGATCCCAACCTGACCTCTTGCAGTGGAATGATATGCTCAATTTTTTTTTTTTTCTATTTCTCATCCATAGTATCCAGCACCTCAGTATCTTTCTTCCTGCTACCATCCTTCATCTATCATTCTTCTCATGCGCACATTTTTCATACGTTTCCCTCTTTCACTTAACAAACAAGCACCATTTTGTATTACTACACACATGCATGTCTATGGTTAATCAGATATTCTTAAGTAAGCTTTGTCAGCTTTGGTCATTCTTTTATCTATCAATTGTATATTCAAGATGCCTTAAGCAATTTCTCCCTGCTACTTTTTCTGAGGGCTTATTTTTGCTAAACAAAATTTTAAAAATCAAATTAGTTCTTTTAATCACAGTTATCCAGTTCAGCCCCACTGAAGACTCTAATGATCAACAGCAAGACCAACAACACAGAACCGGAGACTGAGCCTGCTGTAATTTACCTATGAAGAGAGTGCTAACTTGTTGTTACAAGCTTTCTTTTTTAGTCTAACTTTTAATGCTCTTTTTTTTTATTAAACAATGCATCAGGTCAATGATTTCTGCCACTTTGGAAAATATAGGTCAACAAAGTAGAAGGGCGTATCAATAACTGTAATCAATAGTACAATAATAACCTAAGTATATATTTCCAGTGTTCAGTTTTGGATTCAGAGAGAATATGAAAGCTCCAATTTAACAATTGTAATGCAATTGCATACTGCCGTCTTTGTTCTAATTGTCTTGCATATGAATTTCTTCCTGGGAGCTTTGATTACATTGTTTTACATGTGTTAAAAATGTCACTGGAGCGTCAACCCACCCAAGATAAATAAGATATTGGCCACCCTCACACATTGTCCAGTGAGAAGGGGATAGGCCATATAACAGACAGACAAGCATACTCAGCCTTAAAAGCTCTTAAAAGCAAATATAAAACTATTTTTAAAATCTTAAACATTGCTTGAATAAACAAAGATATGAAGCTTAATTCCATAATTAAATCTGTGAAACTGCAATCTGTTTTTCTTGATGAATGAATGAGCTGTATTCTGAAGAATAAGCTTGTGTGCAGTCTGTATACTATTTCACTTACTAGTAATGCCAACTAAGCTTTTTAATCACAGACACGGCTTATTAATGTTTATGCCTTCTTACTGTGAAAACTTTTTTTTTTTCCCAAAAATGATACAAGTCCCCAAATAAAGAAAAATTCTAATGAGACCGCTTATGGTAACAGAGTTTATTATAATACCGTCAGATTGTAGTGCCACAATTTTATGCATAAAGTAAACGTGTCTCATTTGAGGAGACCATAGCGACATGCACGACAATAACATTTATGATTGTAGTCAATAAATTCCAGTTAATGTGACAGTAAGGAATGTTACGCACTACACCACCATCATCTATTACCTGTACAAAACAATATGAAATAGCAAAATCTTTATATATCTACTAAAAATAACACATAATGAAATCAGGGCTGAAAAATCTACTTATTATAAATGTAAAAATTTACATCGGGTTATATTTCCACAGTGGAGCAGAGGTTGTCACTGTCGCCTCAGACCTCTAAAACCAGTGTTCAAGTCTTTGCCATGGCTATATGTGTGTAAAGGTTAAATATTTCCCCATGTCATCATGGGGTCTCCTTTGGGTACTCCACTTTCCCCCCATGCTCCAGAAATATGCTGAGATTAACTGGAGTTACCAAATTGCTAGTAAATGTGAGTGTGCCCCGCAATGGGTTGGTGCCCCATCCTGGGTTGCTCCTTGCCTTTCACCCACAGCATGCGGATCCCTTGCAACCCACAGTAAGGAAAGTGGGTACAGAGAATTATGGGCAATATAGAAAATGTAATTCAATTAAATAAGTATCTGCGATAGACAGGGGGAATCTGGTGCGACAAGGCATTACAGAATATATCACATGGTATTTCACAAAAAAAGGGCTTTACTACTGACCCAGATACCTGACAATAAGATTAAATAAAGCCTAGTATCACTCACTGCAAAATACTCGTATGTAGTGGCTATATTTTAAATGCCCATGTTTTGATACACGAAGATGCAGACATTTCCTGTGGTAAATGCATGCAAATAATTTGAAAATACTTTCTTTGTAAATAATTATATAAAAGAGTGGCACAGCCCATATAACTGCCATTGGTGTAATTAGGGTTGCGGCAGTCTTGGGGCCCACATGAGGAAGCGCGGGACAAGGAGGAAACGAACAGCCTGGAAAGGACGCCAGTCTGCCACAGGCAGGGGCGAACCTGGAAGGTGTGGGCTCCCCCCCGTATGCATGTTCCTCCGACGCCTTTGCCATAGGTCATACCCACACACAGTAAACACAAAGAAAAGATGTGTAGGTGGTGGGGGAAAAAATGGGGGGGGGGGGGCAGTCAGGTAATTTCAATTTACAACATGTCTTTGTGTGTGAGCAGATCTGGGCAAGAGTGTGATTAGCAGTGTTCTGGTGCCAATACATTGTCACACATAACATTGGTACAAGGCTGGAGCTAAATTAAATTATTTTTTATGTAGGGCCTTTCACAACGCAGTTGCCCAAGGCACTTGACAAGAGTGTGTGGAAATCCATTGTTAGTGCAAGTACACTGAATGGGTCATGATAAGGGGAAAAATGGGAAGATGGAATGAATGCCAGAAGACAGCAGAGGTGAGGAACCAAAGATTCCTTATAAAGAAAAAAAATCTCTGGGGGTCCAGGTTTGATTGGCTGCCCCGAGCATGCTAACAGTAAATAATATAAAGTAACTCATTATGCTTTAATAAATGTGTGATGCTAACTGCGGTCGAGGTCCATCAAAGAGCCAGATGTCCATGTATATCACTGCAAGTCGGCAGATTGTATGCTGCATCCACGATGTCACAGTTCCATGGGTTCAAAATGGTACCCCAGCTTTGATGGTGCTGGCTCAAGGCATCATCCAGACATGCAGCGGTGGAAGAGAGTCATGTGTGGAAGGGTGTGGTGTCACCTGACCACGTAAGCTAACATTTATGTCTCATAAAGTAAAGCAGCACAAACGAAAAATTTCACCAGCGGAAGTCCACACGAGGGCAGTGCAAATCGCTGACACCAGTTTGGCTGAATTTAGTGGAGGCAACATCACCGTGATTACTTCAACATGTCAACAAACATCTCATGTCAGTGTTGCCATGTCGACGAACATCTCAAATCTAAAGCAGCAGGAAGGAAAATTTAAATGGCAGAAAGCAAAATTTAAACTGCAGAAACAGCCACAAACGATTGAGGCCAGCTTGAGTAAAATCAGAAAAACATGGGGGGAGCAGATTCACATTGGTCTTTAACCCTTCAGTCTCTGACATACTGATGATTCTGCCAAATATGGGGTGGAGAGTGTGGGTATTGACCAACCAAAGGAGTGGAGACATCAGCCACTACCCCCGCCTCCAAAGAGTGAAAATTCAACTTGAGGATCAAGTGAGTGTTTGGCAGTGGCGCAGGCGCAGAGAGATGGCCACAGCCTCGTGCTCGCGAGACCGCATTTGTGCGCGCGGAGCAGAAGTACGCAGGATGCTTTTCCGCTCGCGGATGCTGCTGCGAACGCTCATGCACGCGCATGGTTTTTATGTGTATGGGTTTAGAAGCTAATTCATCATGTAATACTTATTAAAAATGCATCCTCCGAGCCTTGCACTTATTGAGCGCAGTATTTAAGTTCAGTAGTCTTGTCTATTGAGAGCCAATGCTCTAACTTCCCATTTCCTCTCCGTTTTTGAGCTCAACGTTTTGTTTTGCTCTGCTCACCTTTAACTAGCTGCGATTTTGGGATGCCATTTGTGATTGTACAACAAGCGATGTAGCGACCATATCTCAAAATACTTTTCTCACGAGTAATTTATATTGTGACTGAACATACAAATATGATCAGCTCACACACATTCGAATTATAAATAATATATATAAATTATAAATATAAACAACTGTAATTATTGAATGTCAAGAAACAAAAATTAGAACTGATCGTAGGGCTGGGCGATATAAAAAAGTAATGAGTAATATACCATATATTAATTTAAAATATCTGGATAAACGGTAATATCCAATCGCTTCCCCCACCGCCACAGATGCGCGCAGGACACTTTCATTTTAGACGAAAGAAAAACACTTTCTGTATAGTTTGTATTGGTCTGTCATAGTCGACACGTAATTGTTCTTTCATTTAATTACTGTTTTATGTGAAGGACAAATGAGGTTCAGGCATACCACCCCCAAGCTTCTGTTGCACGAAAAAACGTGCTCAGTTCTGAAATCACGTTTGTCTTGACATAGGAAGAGCGTAGAAGGCAGTATATTTAAATATTACCAAACTATATATCACTGTCACTGGAGTCATCTGGCACTGCATGATGACGCCTCATCTGAATAAATATCACTAAGGAACATCTTGGGAAACAGATATAAATAACATTTCATATAATATAAAATTTGGAACTCAATCAATATTCCCTATATAGGCAAATCTATGTAGTTTACTATATTTGGAATTAGTGACCACATTCCAATACGGTAGATCGGGCAATAAAAAAAATCTATATATTTTTTATTATCATTAAACTATTATTTACCATTAAAATGTTAGGTCTAGTTTTTTCAGAAATCGCTAGTATTAGAATAAGTTACTTATTAAAATAAAAAATGTTCTAACATATGTACGCAGGATCTGAGTTTTGCCTTCGGTTCCGTGTCGGAGGACCCAAACAGCCCGCTTTGGGACTGGCTATGTAGCGCCTGATCACAAGTGGCGGCGACAATCATCAGCGAGATGCAGTTGGGTTTTAGGATTTGGCCAGTTAGAGATACTGCTACCTTTCCTCTGACACAGTTTGTAATTTTAAGAGCATTGGAATTATATATTTTACATTAATATTACATTAGTATTGCATATGGGAGACAACGAAACTATTGTAATATGATCGTTGGAAAGTGGAATGTTCTGGGAAGGGTGTCGAGTATATAAGGATCTCAACTTTCCTTTGGAGGGCGGGTGGACAGGGTTGTTGTGGTGTGAAGTGTAGCAGGCGTAGGAATGAGTTATGATTGTGGAAATGAGGCTTTTGATGATCGATGAAACAATTAGAAAAATAATGCGAGCTTTCGAAAGGTTTGAAATATAGCATGGCAGTGACATCTGGTGGCGAAAAGGTGCTCAGTAAACAAGTTTCGCAGGTTGAGTAATCCAAATAATACATTCACTAGGACATTACGACTTGGAAAAACGTACAAAAAGAGTCGCCTGTGTCATTTTAAAATAAATATTCAGCAGGGATTTGATGTACTCACGTTCTGTTGGGTCTGTTGCTTAATTTGAAATTGATAGGCCTACATTTTTATTATAAGATTATCATTTGTTGGGAGAGTTTTTCCTAGGTAGAGTTTTAGATAATAGGTAATTATTTTACTGTCATTTACCACTTTTGTCTAAAACTAGTTTTGTTTGTCAGAAGCACTGACATGCATAGTGATGCACTGCAGTGTTGCTGCTCCACCTTCAGGGTTTAAGGCTGAGGCTGTGGGGCTTTGAGGAGGACAGGAAGGGAGGACAATGATGGGGGCACATTCAGAATACGACTTTCACTACACAGAGGGAGGTGAAAGTCAGTTGTAGACGCGCAGCTGTTTCTGTCACTCCGCCAGCTGCAGTTCAGTTTCCCCGAGTTAATGCAAATATAGTAGGCCAGAAAAAAAAATGCCATCACAAGTGAATTCAGGTATCTTCTGAAACAGCTGTAGGGACGACTCAAATGCTCTTGTCACTCAATGCATTAATTTAGTCTGTTGGATGAGAAATCAGTTTGCCAAGGCAGTTTTTGCAGTTTTGACCATTTCTGGTGGAATTACAACATACATATGCTGAATAAAATGAATTGCAGATCCCTCATTTAAAATCCAGATGAACCAATGATTCACAGGTGTGATCTCAGATACAGTTTGACTTAAAATTGTAACTTTTAAATGTCTCTCCATATTCATGGAAATACCAATTTAGAATGAACCAATAAATTAATCATGGCCATTCTTATCACCAGTAAGTAGACCATCTTTTACAGATAATACATATATGTAAACTTTAATTCTCCAGCTAATTACTGACCATGAGTTTGGCAGAATCTGTATAATGTTTTATGCTGTCAGGTGGGACTTAAATGAAATTAACTGCAATATATTTAGGCTGCATCCAGAAAGAGTCAGGCATATAAAATGCCCTCAGGAGATATCATATTATGTTACTAGGACTGGGCATTAAAATTGCTGTTAGTCATTGTATTAATATCTGCTGACTGAATGATTTGTCAGACATTAATTCCATTGATTTCATCATTGGACTTGTCATTCGTCTCATAAGTCATACTCCCTAAAATTTGTTTCTGTATGGATTTATGGAACAGGTGGTCTTTTCAAACAGATCACTAGGTATATTTAGCTTTTGAAATCTGAGCGAGCGGCTTTCTGATTGGTTATTTGGACCACATGATAACCAAGATGCTGATGTATTCCTTTGCCTTCTCCTAGCATTTCTCCGGAGGGAAGAGGTTGGGAGTCTCCGGTGACTTGGGATACTTTTAAGAGTAAAATATCTGGTAAGTCAAAGAATCATTTTTATGTGCTTGGTCTGCATGGTCTATTTCATCCAAGTTGTCAATGGAGCATGAACAAGCCAATTCAAGCACCTGCAAGGTGCATGACTCTTATTAGAAGAGCTTATGCATTGCCACCTGTAAAAGTGGTCATTCCCCAATAGATTGCCTTGGATACTCAGTAGAATAAACCTGTTCCTCTCCCATTCCATATTACAACAGTATATTGGATCATTTTATTTCCTTGTTCATGCAAGGATTTTTATAATAAAATATCCAAGATGAGTACTAAAAAGGGTGACAGTTTGCCATCCTATATTTAACCTGCAGCCTCAGAAGGCATTGCTGTTCAGCTAGCTAAACAAAGTCAACCAATCAGGTTCTAGTGTTAGCTTATATGACAAATAGCTCAAGTGCCAAGGAGCAGCTGTCTGGAGACTTCAGGATCCCCAGAGCCTGCCTGGGCTTCTTAGGTGTCATCTTAAGACTTTGGGAGGCCCGCAGAAAGAATTGAAATGCTCACTGTGCTATACTTATGTATTACTAAGACCATTTATTAAATATTCACAAAGGAACTCATTGTTATTCTTTTAGTTTTTCAGAAACAAAGTAAGATTGTTTCTGGACCCCTTTGAATGGAAACTAAAGGTCTTCCTTCCTGCATTCTTTCATGTTATTGGTATGTCCAGTTTATCTCAGTGTAACTTTTTAAAAAGTTTCTTCAATTCAGCCATGTGATCTTAATTGAACATCAATATTTATAATTATGATGTAATTCTGTGCTGATTTTTTTCTTTAATGACATTTTCTGG
The DNA here is from genome assembly GCA_015164015.2 of Brevimyrus niger. Classification (NCBI taxonomy): domain Eukaryota; kingdom Metazoa; phylum Chordata; class Actinopteri; order Osteoglossiformes; family Mormyridae; genus Brevimyrus; species Brevimyrus niger. The sequence goes on from JAABNY020000001.1 coordinate 42,009,076, forward strand.
AATAAAAAAAAGGCATGGTAAGAAATGACATTATATCAGTAGCCTAGAATGCTTCATGACACTTGGTCCAACGCTGTTTTCTTTGTAAATATGGATTAATTAGTTGTCATACTGCTTGCAAACATGACATCATCTCGTAATGGGATCTTTAATGTTAAGATGCTATTTCTTTGCAAAAACTTTGCATAGATTCTCTAAAACCGGAAAATAATGCAGCGGGTGGAGTATGAAGAAGAAGGGGAGGTAAGAAATATGTTGCGAATCACTCAGATTGCAATGGTGCAAATCAAAAGTTCCAAGAACATGTCCATAGCAAAGACACTAAGGAGAATCGGTGTATTAGTACAGTGGTATGTGCATCAGCAGAAACATGTGACAAGTTCAGACAAGCCTCTTCCGATGTTTTCTAATGCACTGGCATTTTCTTTATGTCGAATGTAAACTGCATGGATGTTTAACTTGCAACATGATGTATGATAAGGAAATTGTACATCGAGTTGTACTGTATGTACTGTATGTCTACAAAAATATGTGTTGGTTTGATGCTACCGTAAAATATGATATATGACTTGATGGAAGTATTCAACTGGAAAGTACTTGTTTCTCTGCACAGTTGAATAATCTGCGCTTTGACAGTGGAGATGTTTGTTATGAGGAGGATATCTGCAAACCCTATTGAAGTGATGCTGAAGTGATCTGTAGTTACACCACGCACTTTAAATTAGACACGGCAAATAAAAACGATTGTCACAAGCACACACAAGACGAAGTTGTATTCTGAATGTGGCCCCAGTATTTATAATCAGCACTGACAGATCTTAAAGCTTCCATTTTTAGGAAATATTATTATTCTGTTATTTTTATTCCACGGAAAAGAACAGAATAGGATTTTAATGTTTTTAGGTTAAATATTCCATACTGTTGCATTTTATTTACAATTGGGCATTTACAAAATAATGAAAGTTATAAACATTCATTTATTTTATGGATAATTTAGAAAAATGTATACATTGTATTTATATTTTGTTGTTTGCTTATTTTTTCATTTTATAAAGTGTCTGATCTTAATTTGTGATTTCTATTTCACAAAGCAATCACAAATATCAAATCACTATTTGGATTAATTAGGATTTAATTCATATTTTTCTGTTATAAAAAGGGACAAATATAGTAAGACATGTCTGGAGGATATTCATGGGGAGGTAGGAGAGGAAAGGTGCTCTAAATCTGTAACTTATATAGCTGGCAAAATTAGCGTCACGCTACTATAAATGTCACAGTGGTAAGGATGGAAAAAAAAAGTTGTGGGGTAAATTGTGAATATGATTTGTGCTCCAGTCCTATCTCTCTTTATGCCTCTTGGAGGTTGAGTAGGTTCTGATAAGGAAGCTCTAGAAATTTCTGGATAGTTGTAATATACCGGATAGTTTTCAGCTCTTGTTTTGTCGCTAACACATTTAGCTTTGTAGATTTTTCAGCTGTTTTAGTTCCAAATTTATTGAGTAAAAGCTTGTGGAGGAATTTTAAGAATGGTCGTGTGAAAGCTCATTATGTTTTGGGAAGGTTTTTCATCCTGATTTGGAACAGTAACTGTGTGTGTGGTGTTACTATAGCCTAATTGTCCTTAACAAGGTAGCCATTCACAATCAAAATGTTTCAAGATTACTGGTGGAATATTATTCTTTGTAACAGTAAAAGTGAAACAATGCAAATATTTTCAGACCATGTTGTTTTATACTTCCTTCTGGTAGTAATTACATGGTGATAAACCAATGTATTTTATGTATCCTTCTCCTACTCTGAGTTCAGTAAGACATCAATTAACTTTGAAGTGTACAATAGTAAGGCAAGTATTCCTTTAGTGCTGCTATTAGGACTGATATTATGTTTGTCCCCGTTCTGACATCCCAGCCTTGGTGCTAAATGAAAGCAAACAATTGTATTGCATAATATTAGAGATGGCACAATATGTTTTTTTTTTTAGGGTACGATCCCCATATAAAAATTTAACAAATTTCCGCCGATGCTGATACCAGTCTGATATTTTCCCCCTTTATCAACTATTTGCAAGGGTTAGGGACAGAAGACCCCAGCAAATGTGAAAATTCACAAATAACACTTGGGTTTCCTCAATTTATTACCAATTATTAAATAGTATTGTGCTGTACCTTTGCATGTTAAAGTACTTAGTCATTTCCTATGAAGATCTTTTTATATAATAACAAGCCATGTAAATTATACCCCTCTATGTACAAAGTACTTTATGCACTGATAGGACTACAGAGGTGTTATGGCAGAGAGAAATATTATAGTAACTTGTGCTCCTGAATTAATAGTTTGTGCTCTAAAATTAATATTCCACTCCTATTGAGTTAGTAATTGCTTAGCTACCTTATTGGCCGGTGAATGCCTGAGCATGTCACAGGCCAATCAGATAGCTTCTCTTATGAATATTAATGAATTTCTCTAACGAACTGTGTAAAATAAAAATTTGTGTCCCCTTCGCCTCACATTAAAACATTTCAAACGTCCTAATGGCTTGTCATAAATTAACCTGAGCATACATTTTATTATTCTGAGAACACAAAGTACTAGAAGATAATACTTCGGTCTACCAGGACACCTAAGGGGCTCCATAGAGCACAACGTTTTGGATCCATTATTTCAAAATGCAAAATTTACGGCATAAAAAAGTTGCTACAATACCTCACAGCCTCAAAGGTTGCTATTATGTTAGTGAGAAAAGATTTTATTTGATCCAAATCATTTTCAACATTGTTTTTGGCTTACATGCCATCTGCAAGTTTCTACATTTTTTTGCAAGTTCCAAAAATGTTCCCATTTAATTGTCCATGGCCAACACCAACAGCCTCAATGACAGCCCCACAAGAGCAACTAGGCATTAATTGATGCTTTATCGATCCCCATGGGACAGTCATCTTTACATCACCCCTAACTTGCTCTCTGTTGATGAGTGCAAGCTGCCCACAAAGGGCTGCTCTCTGTTGTAGTACCCAACAAGCTGGGGGTTAAGGACCTTGCTTAAGGACCCACAAACACGTCATTGCTGGTTTTGAACTAGAAACCTTCTGATCACAGGCTTAGAGGCTTAGCACACTGAGCCACACACGGAGATGCTGTGTAGTCCTCACTCCTTATTACAATGGGTTGCACTAAGGCTGCAAGAAATTTAGCAATTTTTTTCAGGCTACTCCTATTTCTGGTGGAAGATCAGTTTCTTACTCCCCCATCCCCCAATAACCAATCCAGCATTTTTTTGCCAGTATCGGCCAAATACCCATAGTGGGTATCGATAAGTGCCATCTCTACCTAACATATGAGTAAATATATTTTTTCTATGAATTACATCATTACATATTTTTTTAATGTTGAAATCCTTAACTTATACTTACCACGGCTGGGAAATGTCACTGTCTTTGATTTTGATGTTGAAACAATGGAGTTTGTCCTGTATTTGTAGTATGTTGTGGAGACTTCGAAGGTGATGTCGTACCAAACACAGGTTACCGAGGTAATTTACTAGATTAACATGGTGAACAAGATGTACAGCTGCAGCTCCCGGGGTGTGCTTGCAAACTCTCAGGGTTATTCCATCACACCGTCTGTAAAATTGTCAATATGATCAGACATGCACTTCTGGTAAATTCACGAACATCTATCTTTAATTTGAAATTAATTTCTCAGAGATGGAGTTGTTGGAGTTTAAATTAAAAATATATTTCTTAAAACACATTTCAGAAATTGTGTATTACTGTCGTAGTGCTGTATGCACGAAACCCCCTGAATTATCAGATGAAATAACCCTCACGCAATTTTTTAGATAATTTTTGAAAAGTAAGAAGATTCATATAGCTTGCTTTTAAATGCATGTGACTCATTTTTAAGCAATGACATGCATGCAAGGATGGACTTTGATTGAACCACCATCAGACCATTAGTATTAAACTTTATAAATCTAATAATTCCTATCTTAACACAGCAAAACCAGGTTTAACCTAATATTCCTTTTTACTGGTAATGTATTTAATATGCTTCTGGCATTCTAAGGTTTAAGCCAATAGTACATTTCATTTAATTTGTTTTCTTGGAAAAGTAAACATGGATATTTTGTATTCTCTAAAAGAATGTCTGAATATCTTGAAATCTAGCATAATTCATTTTTTAAAAGAAGGAAAAATGATTAATTTCAGCTTCAAACGCTACTAAACACAAGTTCCTAAAATTGAAAGAATCGGCACTAAATTTTCATTTTTGTAGTCTATCATTAGGATTGTCACTAACCTCGATTATATGTCCTAATATGGCCCCGTTGTGTTTTTCTAGTCTGGTGACCTGTCTAAACGGAAGGTCAGGAAGAAAGTCAAGGTTGACACTTCCAAGTTCATGACCCCATACCTGGCTCACAGCCAGAAGATGCAGGAACTCTTCAGCCATGTAAGGGCATCTCGTAAATGTACCTGAGCTGCCTGTTGGTCTCGCCTGCTCATGGATGCATGGCAGTCATTGGGCTGTTTTACATTCACAGAACAAATACAGGGAAAGTTATGACTTGAACAAAGGCCAGCCGTACTTCATCACGTCGGACGTTCCTGAGATAATCAGGATCAAAAAAGCCCAGGAACAGCTCAGCGAGGTATTCTATTACTTCATTTCAGTAATTCTCTTTGTTTTTTTAAAAATATTTATTAGTATTTAATCTGTTTTCTCTTTCAACCTTTATGTGATTACAAGGTCAAATATCGTATGGAGGGAGTAAAATCCCAAACCATGTGTAACTATGATGGAGAGGCCAGGGAGATAGCCCATGTAAAGAATGTATCTGAGCTGGTCAGCAAAGTAAGTGTCAAAATATCAACATGACGTACTGGCAACATAACAACATTTGGTGTATATTACTCACTAAATGTTTATACTTGTAAAATTACAAAAGTAATTGTCTGAGTCGACTAGTTCCTTCACTGTTTCGACGTATATTTTGTAATATTAAAGAATACGTACATGTAGAAGGAAAAAACATCAGTGTCCTGAATTTCTTACGTCTCTGAACTTCCTGTAGGTTCTGTACAGACAGAAGTGGGATGAAACTAAGGATAAGTACTTGCTGCCCCCAGACGCCCCAGACCTTGTGCTAGCTGTGAAGAATGCTGCAAACTTCAGCAAGGTATTTCCTACAGAGAGAAACCGATTGATCACAGAGTAAAATGAAAAAATTGAGCCTCCTGCAAATGATTTAATTATTTCTCTGTACTATTCAGAAACTGTACACAGAGTCCTGGGATGAGGAAAAGACGATGTACTACCCTTACAGTGACAGTCCAGAGCTTCGCAGAGTGGCCAAAGCACAGGAGATCCTGAGTGATGTGAGTGATGTTTCTTCTTTTGTACCGTTACAAAGGCTGGTCGAGACAAACAATGACCATGCAGTGAAAAAGCCTAACAGAAACATGGTCACCTTGTTTGTGCTTGTTGTTGTTTGTTGTCTATTTGTCTATCGATTGATTGTTTGATTCGTGGGCGGCATTGTTGCTTCACATCTCTGGGACCAGGCTTGAGTCTCCTCCCTGGCTCCATGTGTGTGGAGTTTACATG
>JAABNY020000001.1:42039450-42066853 GCA_015164015.2 Brevimyrus niger
CAATGCAGCGACCATGAACCAGGTATCTGCCTTTTTGTTTTGTGTCCCCCCCCCCCACCCCACCCCCATGTGATCATTTCCAATTAAATATGTTGTAGCTTTACATTTCCTAAGAATGTGATGTTTTTGCATTATTCTGAAGTATCATTTTTCATGGTTTATGTTATTAGTACATTTGAATGTTTTTTTTTTCTGCTTTTTTGTTTTTTAATACACGCATGTATGAAATATCCATAAAACATTCAAGGGGAAAATCTGTTTTGTTTTTATGAATGACATTTATCATGCTTGTTACATTCTTGTGGTTTAAAAATGAACATTTCTTTATTTAAATTTTTTTTTTTTTTCTTTTAAATTTCAGCGCCTGTATACCCAAGCCTGGGAAAAGGACAAGACCAACATTCACATTATGCCTGATACGCCCGAGATTGTGCTGGCTAAACAGAACAAACTCAACAACAGCTATGTAAGACTAACTGCGTGAAATAAATTCTAACAAAATAGTGAAAGATTTGGACCTAAAATGTGTTTCCTGTGTTTTGATTAAAGAGGTTGGGATGAAGAACTTGATTTGATTTATTTATATTGAACTTATGTGCTTTACGGCTTATTGCCTGTGTTTTTGGTATTTTTTGTACAAATACAAATGAATTCTTTCTTGTTATCATACAGTTCCTGTATGATAGAGTATCTGTAACAGGCAATGTGCCCTTATAATGTCAAAGTTTTGTTTTTATATATTTATCTGAAGTAGCAACCTTTTAACAGTTGCTACAGTGTCTTGATTTTTTTTTCCCCCTCACATTACAGAAATACTATAAGCAAGACTATGAGGAGAGTATCAGGAAAGGCTATTATCTACCCAAGGATGCTGTTTCGGTTAAGGCGGCCAGAACCTCCAGGGACATAGCCAGTGATGTGAGTATGCGGAGAGAGCTATTGTCATTACCTTTGTCAGTTTGTTTTGGGTGTATTTTCTTTGCTACATGCATGTATACATGCACTTACATTTTTTTTGCACTTTTTTTGCACTATGATATTGTCACTTAGACATTTTATTTTGCTTCGTCTGCAGTACAAGTACCATGAAGGGTACCGCAAGCAAGTTGGCCACCATATCGGAGCCCGCAGCGTTCAGGACGACCCCTTGCTCATGCTGGCTCTGAATTCAGCCAAGATCGCCAGCGATGCTCTGTACAAGAAACACTTCAATGAGTCCAAGACCAAATTCCACCTTCCAGCGGATATGCTGGTCATTGAGTTGGCCAAGAAATGCCAGATCCAAGTCAATGATGCAAACTATAGAACTTACCTACACAACTGGACCTGCCTGCCAGATTCCAATGATGTTGTCCAAGCTCGCAAAGTCTATGACCTACAGAGTGACGTAAGTAAATTTGTCAGCAGATGACCTCTAAAAAAGCCAAGAACCTAGCTGTCTGATTATTATGTGTTCTCATTAACACTAGCATTTTTCTCTAGGCTGTGTATAAAGCTGACATGGAGTTTATGAAAGGCGTTGGGTGGGTCCCCATCGGCTCCCTGGATGTGGTAAAGGCCAAAAAGGCTGCAGAAATTCTGAGTGACCGTAACTACCGGCAAAAACCAGCACAGTTTAAATTCACTCAGGATATGCAGTCCATGCCTCTGGTTCTGGCCAAGACGAATGCTCAGACAATTAACAAGGTCAGTGTGCAATATATCTAAATCAGTGTTTCTCAAATCGGTCCTCGGGGACCCGCAAACAGTCCACGTTTTTGCTCCCCCCCCGGGAGCTGGGAGGGAGCAAAAAATGTGAACCGTCTGGTAGGGAACTGGAGTGCAGTGAAAATGTCCAGGGGTCCCCAAGGACTGGGTTGAGAAATACTTATATAAAGGCACTAAAAGTGAATGCATGAATATGCTGATTTGTTTCAGTCTTTGATGTTTTATCTTTGAATGCTTTGTTGGCATGTATTGTATATATCACTTGTTTATATGATGTTATTTTAATGACTCAATTTAAGTTAATTTTATGAAAGTGATTAGTGATCTTTAATGTATGCTGGAATAATGAGAGTTACAGTCAATGCATTTGGAATACATCTACGATATTAATGAACATGTGTACTTTTAATTGGGACAGCGCCTGTACAATGACGCCTGGGAGAAAGACAAGTTGAAAGTTCACGTGCCGCCAGACACACCGGAGATTCTCCTCTCAAGGGCCAATGCAGCAAACATAAGCAAGGTAGCTCTGTGTATTCATTTTTCAATGCCCAGCTCAGTATTGTTTTGTGATTACATGCTAATGACACTCTCGCTTCAGATGTACTTGCTAATCGCTGATAATCAACCTGTAACTGTATTTAATTTACATTAATTTACACTATAAATCATTGCATTAGACATACATGCTTTTTGTAGATGTCTTTCATGCACGCTTTTTAAGTAAACAATTTGTTTAAAGATTGCCAAATTGCTATTTTTAGTCATTTATATTTAATGTGTCAACTTAAAGCGCCAGGGTAAAATCACATTGAAACGGTTAAAATTGTATTTCTGCTTTCCAGAAACTCTACAAACAAGGGTTTGAAGCAGCTATCAGAAAGGGTCATGATATTAAACCAGATGCTGTATTCATCAGAGCTGCCAAAGCTTCAAGAGACATTGCTAGTGATGTGAGTATAACCTTTTTCAACAGTGTATAAAGTAGACATGATAGAAGGTTGTGAAGGTTGCTAAAATGTAACTAAAATACTCATTTCAAAAAGGTCCTGTATGGAATGAAGAATGTTAATGAGCAGTACAAATGTTTTGCGACTTACTAACAATTAAATGCGTATGTTACAGTATAAATACAAAACCGGCTATCGCAAGCAAGTTGGTCACCATATCGGAGCCCGCAGCGTTCAGGACGACCCCTTGCTCATGCTGGCTCTGAATTCAGCCAAGATCGCCAGCGATGCTCTGTACAAGAAACACTTCAATGAGTCCAAGACCAAATTCCACCTTCCAGCGGATATGCTGGCCATTGAGTTGGCAAAGAAATGCCAGATTCAAGTCAATGATGCAAACTATAGAACTTATCTACACAACTGGACCTGCTTACCAGACTCCAATGATGTTGTTCAAGCCAAGAAGGTCTATGATCTTCGAAGTGACGTAAGTTTAGATGTGAAACATTTTATGGTTTTATGGGGAATTCAGGTGTGGGTTCGTGTCTGATTAAGAACATTTATTTATTTATGTTTTGACTTCATGGTTGGATATATACATTACCAGTCAAACGTTTTTGCACACCACAGGTTTTTACCACTTATCCATTTATTTCATAAACTGCTGGTTTTTTATTCTTGATAAGCACTGCAAAGTGAGTGAACAAATACAAATTAAAATGCAAGTTGAATAAACAAGTTTCCTTTATACCATGGAAAGATTATGTAACAGTGCATGTCTGACATCATATGAACTGGTTGTGTGGTGATGACAGTCACATGCTAGGCGGTTCTTTAACTTTAAATGCACTAGTTACCTGTTTCATACCATAAAACAAAGTAGTATTTTGATGTCCCTTGTAGAAAGAATGCCTTGAATTTTCTCTGGTGTTTTAACTGCTAGTGGAGGTAACTTTGATTAATCAAAGATATGACGTTTTCTTGCTAATAAAGGTACTCAAATGGTGAACGTACTGCAAATTAATTAGCTAGCAAAGAATATTGAGTGTATTTGTAGTAAATATTAAGCAAGTAACATGCAAATGTAGAAAATCTCAGTGTATGCAAAACCTTTTGACTGGTAGTGGACCGCGATTAAATTTTCAGTCAACCATGAACATTTTTAAGAAAAATAAAAACGGAGAAACCCTTAAAAACTTACCTACGTTCTTATTATGAATTGCCTAACAAATATTTTTATGGCTATGGACACAGGCTGTATACAAGGCTGATATGGAATGGATCCGTGGTATGGGATGGGTTCCCATTGGCTCACTGGATGTGGTGAAAGCCAAAAAGGCTGCTGAGATCCTGAGCGACCGGAATTATCGCCAACACCCAAGCAAATTCAAGTTCACAAGCAAAACGGACTCCATGTCTATAGCGCTGGCTCAGGCTAATGCAAAGATAATGGACCAGGTGAACATGAATGGACCAGTTATTGGTTAGAAAAAGCTGATGAAGTTAGGGCTACAGCAGTCTCCCCTTACCTGTGGTTTCAGTTTTTGCAGTTTGGGCTGTCTGGGAAAAAATTCTAAAATGTGTAACTATGCTTGTTTTTTACATGTTTTATTTATGTATTTATTGTTATTTCAAGAAAAACAAAAGAGACACCCTAACATTCAAATGTACAAATATAAGAGCAATATAGAGGTATTATGGATATTGAGTATGCTGAAGAGGACATTGCATTGATTAATATGTTTTTTTTCGCATTTTCTCCTTGGGTATAAAAAACATAATTTTCATTCCTCCCTTGATACATGATATTTTTTTCATTATCATCTCTTGAGAATAAGGCTAAAATATCTGAATCCCTTTCATTCAAGAGAAAAAAACACAGTACTGTATAATATTGTACTTTATTATTACTGCATTTAATGTTGGTAATGATTTACTGTGCGTAATTTATCAATTACCATAGGTAAATATACCTATGTATAAAGTCACGTTACATATGAGGTCGGCGGATGGTTCACGATTATCTGCGTTTTCGGCTATTTGTGGTAGACTTATGAATGTATCATCCACAGGTATGGGGGGACTGGCTGTATATCCTAAAACTGTGTTATTGTAATATACTGTAAGCTTTTTAACTGGTTTTCAGTTTATGTCATATAAAATCGTATTTCTCAATCTATTACTTATTTCCTGTTGCAGAGAGCATACACTGAGGCATGGAACAAGGATAAGGTCAAAATTCATATAATGCCTGACACACCAGAAATCATCCTCGCTCAGCAAAATAAACTGAACAACAGCCTGGTAAGGTGACTGCTTCAGTGACAGACGCAACAGTTTTCCTTTAAAATCGCTGTCGTACTATTACACAGTACACAGGTATCATTGTAATTTGTTGCCTACCCATAACTTTTACTGTTTCCTAAGACTGAAAAGCAATAATAAGCAAGAACAGAAACATGGTGAAAAATGGGTTCTTGGTAATTGTACTATACTGGCCAGAAACGTTTTGAATAATAATTTACATATGCATTTTAACAGTCTCGTAATTATTTGAAAACCATATCCATTATATCTGACATATGTTTAGTTTGTATTATTATTTTGATCTTTTACGTATATATTTTAATCACCTTTTCAGAAACATTATAAACAAGGATTTCAAGATGATATTTTGAAAGGGTATTATCTACCCAAGGATGCAGTTTCTGTACTTGCAGCCAAAACTTCCAGGGACATCGTCAGTGATGTAAGTACCTCAGTGCCGAAGTCAGAGAATATGTTCTTCATTAAGAAGATCACGGCTGAAAACTGTCCATTCTCTTTTTCCAGTATAAATACAAGACGGGCTACCGAAAGCAAGTCGGTCACCACATTGGAGCTCTCAGTATCCGTGATGACCCACTGATTATGTTAGCTCTGAATGCAGCTAAGATCTCTAGTGACCTTATGTATAAAAAGGACTTTGAAAAAACAAAGACCAAATTCAATCTCCCAGCGGATATGTTAGCCATTGAACTGGCAAAGAAGTGTCAGAACCAAGTCAATGATGCCAACTATAGAACATATCTTCACAACTGGACCTGCTTACCAGACTCCAATGATGTTGTCCAAGCCAAGAAAGTCTATGACCTACGAAGTGACGTAAGTAGACCAGTAAAGTCTATGATCTCTGCAGTGATGTAAGTGCCTTCTAAGATCACATGCTTTAGCCATAAGACGCTGAAGCAAGTCTTAGCCGTCTTATTGTCTTTCAGGCGGTGTACAAATCAGACTTAGAGTGGCTTCGAGGATGTGGGTGGATCCCTCAAGGTTCCGTGGAAGTCAACAAAGTCAAGAATGCACAGAAAATTCTTAATGACCGACTGTACCGTCAACACCCCAGCACCGTGAAGTTCACCAGTGCCGTCGACCTGCCTGCCATCGTCCTGGCTAAACAGAATGCTGACATACTTAGTGACGTGAGAAAGTCAACTCTTTTCTCATCCTCATTCCCATGATTAGTAGATCAAGTAGCCATCCGTCTCCTTTCCTCTTGTGCTCTTGGTTACTGAATGTGTTTTGTTTTCTTTCTCCCCAGATGAAATACAAAGCAGCATGGGAAAAAGATAAAACTTCTATACATATGATGCCGGACACGCCTGCAGTTGAGCTATCCAAAGCTAATGCCATTAATACCAGCAGCGTATGTATTTCCTACAGTTGTTGCTCTGCATTTGTTAATCACAATGATAATTATTCCAGAGACCTGTGTTGTGATCTAATCCATATTTTAACAGAAATTATACACAAAGGCTTGGGATGATGCAAAGGCCAAGGGCTATCTCATTAAAGAAGATGCTGTCTCTGTTTTGAAAGCCAAAGCTTCAAGAGATATCGCAAGTGATGTAAGTGACCCTCTCCCCATAAAGACACTAAGTAAAATCCATAATGAACTAGCTAAAATGACCATTCAAACTTCCTGTCTAGTTAATTTCTACAACATATTAACCAAGTACATGCAATGTTTACAGTTTCTATATCCAGTGATCAGTAAAAGGACATCAGAATGACTGGATGCTTAGAATATTTTACTCAATATTTTTGACTAATATTTTTCAGTACAAGTACCATGAAGGGTACCGGAAGCAAGTTGGCCACCATATCGGAGCTCGCAGCATTCATGACGACCCCTTGATCATGCTGGCTCTGAATTCAGCCAAGATCGCCAGCGATGCTCTGTACAAGAAAGACTTCAATGAGTCCAAGACCAAATTCCACCTTCCAGCGGATATGCTGGTCATTGAGTTGGCCAAGAAATGCCAGATTCAAGTCAATGATGCAAACTATAGAACTTACCTACACAACTGGACCTGCCTGCCAGATTCCAATGATGTTGTCCAAGCTCGCAAGGTCTACGATCTTCAAAGTGATGTAAGCCAAATAGAACGTTTTCATTGTGACCAGTCCAAAGTTTTACTCACTTATATTAAAACATGCACAGAAAATCATGCTCTGTAATCTTCTTTCTGGCTTCAGAAAAACAACGAATTACAGTTTTTTTTTTATTTAAGTTATTGGTAATAAAAATGTTTATATATATATATTTATAGGCTATTTATAAATCTGACTTGACATGGCTGAAAGGCACCGGTTGGATTCCACACGAATCTGTTGAGGTCATTAAAGTAAGGAATGCCCAGAAGGTCCTGGCTGATGTGAGTATTTCTTTCATTTTTGCAATGCAATTATTTAATTAACTTTTTAACGGGCCATTCTGGTTTCCAAAAATTTGTGTAAACATAATATTGTTGTTATGCTAGTTAACAATTGGATCTGAATGGAATTTTCTGAAAGTAATGTCCATATGTCTGCCATTATTTTGCAGAGAGGCTATCGTGTCAAACTGGATGAACAGAAGTACACAATTCCTATTGAGAGGGTGGACTTTGTTCGTGCTAAAAATGCAGCGACTATTATGAATGACGTAAGTCATGTTTGTCAGAAAATGCTGCCTTTTTTGTTTAGTAATATTTTGCTAATTCAAAGTTATCTATCCATTTATCACTTTTAAAAGGTGCCATTCTTTAAATAACAGTTAAATTAAGTTTGCTTGTTTTGTTGTAAAAATTACTTTGGTGAGAATTTGATGAGTATCTAGTTAGTTTTTTTGTGTGTAATGTATTGAATAAAAGTTTGTCCTTATTTTCATTCAAGGCAAAATATCACGAAGCTTGGAACCGCGATAAAATCAAGTACACCATGTTGGACACCCCAGTGCTAGCAACAGCTAGAGAAGCAGCCAAAAACATCAATTCGGTAGGTGGAGGATTTTCCAAGGCGAAATAAGAAAAGGAACTGTTTAGCTGGAGAGCGCATTTATCGTACCTGAAGGTACTGTGGTGCAAATATCTGTTTTCCTCCCAACCTAACAGAAACTGTACTCCCAAAACTGGGATAAGATAAAAGCCACAAGTTACTTCATGCCACCAGATGCTGTGTCCATCAAGCAATGCATTCAGACTTCACATATGAAGAGTGATGTAAGTGATCAGTATAATGTCTTAAACTGCTGTCTTGAAGCAACTTATATGGTCTGAAGGAAAAACTAAGAGGAATTTACCCTAACAAAAAATAATGTAATACAAATAAGTTGTTCTCTCGTGATCTCTACAGTACAAGTACCACGAAGCTTACCGTAAGCAAGTTGGTCACCATATCGGAGCCCGCAGCATTCAGGACGACCCCTTGATCATGCTGGCCATGAATTCAGCCAAGATCGCCAGCGATGCTCTGTACAAGAAACACTTCAATGAGTCCAAGACCAAATTCCACCTTCCAGCGGATATGCTGGTCATTGAGATGGCCAAGAAATGCCAGATGCAAGTCAATGATGATAATTATAGAACACGTCTACATAAATGGACTTGCATGCCAGACCAGAATGATGTCATCCAGGCCAGGAAAGCTTATGATCTTCGCAGTGATGTAAGTAATTACTGAAGGTCTGCGCTACTTTGCCCATAATATATTATATATATTTAGTAGATGTTTTTGTTTAAAGAAACATGCGTATTAAGATCAAAGACCACAGTCAGATATCACTCTTTGAATGCTACCGAGGCCTGATTTACGGGCCTAACAGAGATACAGCCACTGGATTTGGATTCACAGCCTGCTGCTCCGCACATCAGGTCCATATTTGTTTTCAGTTGTTAGTAAACACTGTTAATTTTCAGTTACATGAAATGTATGTATTGTTCTGACAGATTGTTTACAAGGCAGACATGGAATGGATTCGTGGATGTGGCTGGGTTGCAATGGACTCGGTGGACCATGTTAAAGTCAGGAAAGCTCAAGAAATTCTAAACGATGTACGTCAACAAATATAACATGATATACTATGATTTGCCATGATTTGTTTAAATTGTGCTGTTGTAATTCATTATATGATCCCTCCTGTCACTTTTCAGAGGCATTACAAAAAGAGCGCAAAAGAAAACTTTGCAAAGTTCACACATGTTTTCGATCGTCCTGAGATCCTCTTAGCCAAAGTCAATGCTGCTAACCTCAGTGATGTAAGTGTGACTCATGTATTTCGTATCTAATGATTCAGGGCAATCAACCCTTTCATGAAAATGCTGTGGTGTACTACTTCGAAATTATTTAAAATGGGCTTAGTGTATATGAAAAGAACGTATATCGTTAAATCATTGAATAGTTCTCCAATTTGAAAAACACTTGTCACTTGTTTCCGGTTGACTAGTTGAAATACAAGGAGTCATTTAACCTGGGGAAGGGCAAATATATTGGAGCGCCTGACACTCTCCAGCTAGCTCAAAGCAGAGAAGTCTCCAAGAACATCAGCGAGGTACTGTGAGAGAACTACCATTTTTCCGTTCTATTCTCGTCTTTTTGCGTCAACTTTTTACCCTAATAGTTTTCATTCACAGAAACTGTATAAATCGACCTGGGATGCCACCAAAGCCACAAGCTACCATTTGGATGACAAGTACTACCCACTATTAGGAGCAAAACATGGTAGAGTAATTGCAAGTACGGTGAGTTTTTCAACACTTTGATCCTCTGGACATTGTTCTTATCATTTTAATGTCATTGATTAGCTTGCCTGAATAAGTAATCTTATTGTTTTGTATAGATTTAGTACCATGTTGAAAATGTGTGAACCATTGTGATTGCAATTTGTGAACCCATGCAATTATTATTGAGTTTTTTTTTTGCACCATGTAGTCCTTATTTAAGTGACCTGAAAGGAAATTCCATGTGTAGATGAACAACAAAAAAAAAACAATTATAAAAAAAAAAATAATAAATTACCACGTTAAAATTTTTGAAGTGAGGAGGGAGATAGTACATGCCAGAATAATGAAAAATACTGCTAAAAACATGGTAATTTTGGTCGTATTTATAGAGGTTTAATGTGTAACACACTGTGCTAAGATTAAAGAAGCACTCAGAGGTCCTCAGATAAACATAGAGTATGGAAATAAAAAAACACTATGAGTGTAATTATTTATAAAACAAAATTTAACTTAAAGTTTTATTATGTGAACAATGGAAAATATATCATCTTTCTTTGCGCATATTCCTGGCTCACCCACCTTAACAAATATTTTATATGGCAAAATAATGATCACTGAGGTCCGAAGCTTCACCATGTGACACTATGGCATATATTTTTAAATACACAATGTTATAGATATATTAAAACAGATGTTTAATTACGTATAGGTATGCCTATATGTTTTAAAGGAACTGTAAAATAATTTAATAGCTCATAATTATTCCAGGCATTCTGGTGTCACTGTCCCAAGAAATGCAGTTAGATGAATGGGAATTTCTCAGATGTTCAAAGTGTTTGATTACGTGTTTGCATCCGCCCTTGTGCTCTATGCCATCAAAAGAAGCTTCCCACCACAGTGCCCCATCTGTACTGGTCAAGATGACAGGTGGACGGATGTAAGAATTTTTGTCTGTTCAAAAACCACAGGTTAAATACAAGGATGCTCATGAGAAGGCCAAGGGCCACTACCTGGCCTCGCATCTCGTGGATTTCCCAGAGGTGGTCCGCAACGCCGCGGTGGAGAAGATGAAGGGATTGGTGAGACACGGCTTGTTGCGTTCGGCATTTTACTCACGTGACGCATCTTTGGCATTATTAGGTTGCTTTTCTGCCTTTGATTCTTTTGTATCTCATATATGAAATGCTTCAAGTTGCATTCCATGTATTAAAAGAAAAAAAGATTATTATTAATATTATTATTATTATGACACTTGCATGCTTGTTCTCTCCATAAAAATCTTTGTATTCCTTTTAGATACAGAAATAGTTAGATCCTTAAAATTCCAATTAAAACCCATTTCAGCTGAATGTTAAGTGTTGACGTAAAAAAAAAAGACCAAAAAGCATTTCATTCGATTGCAGAGAGAGTATCAAAAGGCATACCAAACTACCAAGACCAAGGTCCACATCCCTTTCGACATGATCAGCCATGTTGTGGCCAAGAAGTGTCAGGAGATCCTGAGCAATGTGCAGTACCGCACCTATCTGCACCAGTGGACCTGCCACCCAGAACAGAACGACGCCATCCAGGCCCGCAAAGCCAATGAAATCTTGAGCGATGTACGTTTATTTATTCTTATCTTGCCTTTTTTAATATCCCCTGATTCGTTTGTCTTTGTTTCCTTTTGTCTGATCAAATGTAATGTATACATTGTTTCCTCCAGAGCAAATATTAAATTAGAGTAAGGCATGTATGACCTTGGAATAACTGTACATATCTAGACTGACCCAGTTGATTTCATTCAATCTAAAGCCTAGGCAGAAGGGCTGAGGTGGTACTATGGTTTCTCTTCCAGGTGATCTATAAAGAAGACCTCAATTGGATGAAAGGAGTCGGCTGTAATGTGTGGGATACGCCTGAGATTGTCCGTGCCAAGAAGTCTTATGAGTTACAGAGTGATGTGAGTATTCACACGAGTATGTCATGCGATTCCCGTCACACTTCACTGTATCCTATTCAGAAGTTCCCAATTCCTCTGAGAAACTGTTAAACAATTCAACAGCACGTCCCCCCCAAGCTACTGAGGTAAATGTAATCTTTATTTGTGCTAATTTCCTTCACATTTATTCACTTGCAGATGAAGTACAAGGCACAAGGAAAGAAGGAATTCAGTAATTATTCAATTGTCACAGATACTCCAGTCTATGTCACTGCTGTCCTTGGCCATACCTGGGCGAGTGATGTAAGCACACATATTTCTATTTGTCTTATTTAAGCATGTCATTGTTTTGCAACGTGTGCCTATGCGTGATGCATGTTCCTATGTTTATATATATATTCACCAATGGAAAGAATACGCTGTCACAGTATTGTTAAGAGTGTGATTGTCGAGGCATATTCACCAGGAACACCAGCTGAGGGAATTTGATGTCTAAGAATCATACCACATACTGCTAAAACAGTCTCAGTACCAGTGTCAGTACCAAGGTGCATTGAGGTTTTCTACACAATATATATTACATGAGTATTTACCACCAGGGTAGAGGATCAGAGTCCAACATGTATGTGATTTGCATGTTCTTCCCGTGTCATATGAGTTTTCTCCAGCTGCCCAAAGGCATACAATTAATAATATTTTAATCTCGCATTTTAAACTTGCAGTTTAAACCCACTGTGTGGGATTTAGCATCCAATATAGCCAAGATGCCAGGAATTTTATGTTTCGTAATGCTATCCTATGTTGTGTTATATTATTGACTACTGTTGATGATTTTTACTCATACTGTGTTAAAAAATATCTGCAGTGTTGAGTAAAATACATTTTTAACTGTTTTCAGCTGAACTACAAAGAGGCATACCAAAAAGAGAAGCATTTATATACTACCATCTTAGATACCTTTGATTACCAGAGATGTTATAATCTGAAAGAAGTCTACAGCCATGTAAGTTTGTTTCCTCTTTTTGCATATTATAGAATCCATCTGTAGTTATAGTACTTATCGATACTTGAACTTAACCTGTTTTGCTCTTCAGAGACTATACAAAGAAGCTTGGGAAAAGATCAAAGCAAAGAGTTACACATTGCCTGCAGACTCCCACGCATTGGTCCATGCTAAGCAGCAGAAGGGCATTCTAAGTCATGTAAGTCAATGGCAGAGTTAGGAATGTGAAGAAATATCAGTTTACCAACAGCTGTTTGATTCAATTTGTTATTATGTAACTCTTTCAATGTCTGTTTAGATAAAGTACCGTGAGGATTACGAGAAAGTTAAGGCTGCCTATACTTTGCCGAAATCTCTGGAGGACGATCCCCAGGCTGCGAGATGTATCCAAACTGGGAAATTCATCCTCGACGTGAGTAGACCATGTTTGGCAACCTCTAACTTTCATAGTCAGAAACTTATGTTCAAAATTTGATGCAGTGCTTCCCGTGTTTTCTCCCCAGCGTTTGTACAAGAAGGATTATGAGAAGACAAAAGCTAAGGTGCATTTGCCACCAGACATGCTAGATGTGGTTGCCGCTCGGCAGACCCAGAATGCGGTCACTGAGATCGATTACCGCAAGTACCTGCACCAGTGGACCTGCTTACCTGATATGCAGGCCAATATTCATGCTCGCAAGGTCAACGAGCAACTGAGTGATGTGAGTACCAGACTTGCCTTTATCAACACTAAACATCTACTGCTTGTTTCGCCTGACCCGGTGCTTTACAACAACTTTGGATGTCTTTCCTTTCTGAATTTTTTTTTACCTGTTGTTTACAGATGCAAAATTTCCTAAGACTAGGGTTGGGCCGATCCACATTTTTCCAGTTCCGATCTGATATGCAACTGCTAATACTGATACAGATTTCGATCCGAGAGCTATTTATACTTTATATATTATCCATATTTTTAAGCTAGTAAATACAGATGAAAAATGTATGCCAAAAAATCTTTAATTAGGCTGCTAGAAAAATGCATAACACTGTACCACCTCATTTGTATGTCTTGTTTTAAGTGTTTATGAAGTATTCAAAAGTTCAATTTGAATATCTTCAAAGCCAGGACACGCAAGTGGCGAATGCTTAAAATGGCCTACATTTTTTCTCCCACTGGTAACAGCTTCACTTACACTTCATAGTGAGCCTCTTGTGTATCACAAGCTTTAGCGAGTGTGCAAAACAGCCAGCTAGTGACTCCCAAATCATCCACTGCTTTTTTCATATAAGCTTGCGTTGTCTCGCACAATTGCGTGGGTTTGTGGGATTTTCTACTACGCTGCTCCCACCTGTCAAAACTTGTTAAAAGTACTTCCACATCATCACTCCCTTATCTGATGTTTTTCTTATGCCTGTACTGCCAAGGGTATGTGCATGACATCACAGAAGGCGAAAGTCACTGCGCTCAAAAACTTTAGTGTTCAGCTTGAATGCGGCAAAATGCATCTAAAATGGGAAAGAGGTGTCAATGCGACTGATTGTACAAATAGATTTAACACGAAATAGGAGCCATCTTTTTAGAGACTTCCAAAAACTAAATGAGTAAGTATCGGATCTGTATCGGTAATGTATGGCCGATACCTGATCCGTCGATTAGGTCTGGATAATATTGAATCAGTGCATCTCTACCTATCACCATGACTTTTCTTGTTTTGATCATCCTTGTTTTCCCATGATTGCTCATTCAAGTGCCCTAATTGCCTCTTGTATCTTCTCAGATCGTTTACAAGGATGATTTGAACTGGATGAAAGGAGCCGGCTGCTACGTTTGGGACACACCTGAAATAATGCGCTGTAAACAGGCCAACATTCTGCAGAGTGATGTGAGTTTTGGGTGCCTTTCTTCATTGTAGGTCCTTTCTCTTCTCGACTCCATTGCATTTAAACGTTACTATAGACGACGCCATTTTTATTATAGAGTGGAATTGCTAAGACTCAGACTGAATGATTGAATTGCTGACTGATATATCGATGTTTCTTTTTCTTCTAGAAAAAATACAGGGAGAAGGGCGTGGCACATTTCAAGAACTATACCGTTGTTTTGGATACTCCCACTTATGAAACCTTCAAGCAAAGTTCTGTCAACTTGAGTGATGTAAGTGGCAGCTAAGCTACATCCTTATTAGATCCTTTAGTGTCCCATTTATGTCACTCTTCCATTAATGTCACTATTCCAGTCTCGTGAAATACTAGAACTCTATAAACATTTTTCCATAAATAGTTTGCTATTTGCTGCCTTGCTATATGATATTTTTTCCACAGACACTAGTATTGCTTACTTTTGAACATCATTTTAATCTTCATAGTAGAGTCCTTCATTGATGTTAACTGCTGTTATGTTGCAAGCTGCATAGTAAAATCTGTCTAATTCCAGCTTCACTACCGGAATGAGTACAGTACCAAGATTAAGGGTACAAACACAGCCCCCGCTGTCACAGTGGATACAGAGAGAGCAAAGATGGCCAATGCCATTCAGAGTGAGGTACGGTTCCTAATTTGGAGTTTCCCCTTACAGTCTTTTAGAAGTAAATGTCATTTGAAAACAAGAGAATTAAGACAATGGATACATACTAATTGCATGAACTTCCTATCTCTGTCTTTCTTATAGAAACACTATAAAGAAGATAACATTAAATCCATGCCCACTGGATACTCTCTCCCATTTGACACTCCACTCAACCTTCAAGCAAAGAACAACAGGCTGATTACCAGTAATGTAAGAGAAGAGATTCATAATGAAATCTGTGTCAGTAATTGATATTTAAAATTGCGTCTTTTCACCATGGTTCTTTCTGCAGGTGAAGTACCGTGAGGCATACGACCTCATGAAGGCAAAAGGCTACAAACTCGACCCCAACGGAGTCAACTTTGTCAACATTAAGAAAGCAAACGAAGTCACCAACCAGGTAGGACTGCGTGAATCATGGCTTTCAGCGAAGCAAATCGTATTGTAGATGCAGCAATTTATGGCAGGGCTGGCTAGTCATATCTACAAAGGGCTGGTGCGTATGCAGGTTTTTGGGACAGCCTTTAGGTCAGCTGATCAAACCCAGGTGTGAGGACTTTTCAGCCAATCAGTCCTCTATTTAATAATTTAATTAGGGTGCTGCAGCGAAAACCCGCACACACACCAGCCCTTTCTGGATAGGATTGGCCATCCCTATGGCCCAAACCTCAAAAAAATAAGCTTGTTTCATGGAATTCTTCATTGTTCCGCGTTACCATCATGTTTTGATTGAAAGTCTTGAAGTGAGAATGGGAAAATGTCGCAGAGAGTACGGTGATTCATCTCAATTATAAAAGACAATTTTTTTTTTTTTGCTGTTGCTCATGCTGTCTCTGGACTGGCTCTTCCCTAAACAGCGTTTGTACCGTGAGAAGTATGAAAAGGAGAAGGATAAGATCCATTCCATCTATGACACCCCAGAGATAAAACAAGTCAAGGCTACTCAAGAAGCCATCAGTGACGTACGTTTCTACTACATTCTTGTATATACACCAAAGACCCTATTATGTCACATACTGTTGCTTTTCTTAAAGCTGTACAAATCACCAAACATTTTTGTGTTGCTTTTTTCAGATTAGCTACAAAGAGAAATACTACAGCTCCCGTGGCAACTTGATCTCCATGCCAATCACTCCAGAACTGATGCACTACTACAATGTCAATCAAATCACCAGTGATGTATGTGTCTTTAAAAGTGTATCATAATGAAAGACTGCTGAATCCTTGTTTGTAAGGACAGTGATATATAACCACAATCAATGGATAACTTAAACTATTTCAGGGAAATTATTTGCAGTATTCCTCAGATGGTCTCCGTGCAGTACTGATGGGGAGTGATCACCAATATTTTCTTAGAGAATATCCTATATGAATAATTCCTTTGAAAGTTGTGATGTAAGAAAATAGTATTGATATATGTTATGCCTATTGCCAGCTTTAATTTTTTCATAATGGGCAATTTCTTTAAATCCTTGCAACCCCGACCAGGATTAGCAGTTAAATGATAGATGGATGAATGGATAGAATTACTTAAAAAATTGGGAAAAGCTGTTAGTGTTTTTTTATACAAGTCACATGATAACTTGCAACAATTAGGTAAAACTTTGCGGGGTTGAGTGTTCTAGTGTTGAATGACGTGTGTGAAATTTGATCGAGGTATGAATTCTTTGTTGTGTATATGAAAAATGTGAACAGCGCTAGATTTGGGATTCCACTGTCTCACAGAAGAAATTAGGGTTGAATACAAATTGTGGATAATCCTTTCAAGTAATTCACAGGCAAAGCTAAGGGTGATCATCTTGAATCAATGACCTCTGATCATGTTAATATGCCACTGTGCTTCATGTTTGCATTATGAACATGCATTTCTGTGTTTGTATTTGCGACATGTCAATTTATGTGTTAACAGCTGAAATACAAAGAAGACTTGCACTGGCTGAAGGGCCTTGGCTGTTTCCTGTATGACACACCTGAGATGGTTCACATCCGTAACATCACCAAATTCCGTGTACGTTGCCTTTTATCCTCAATATCATTGCTCTGCGATGAAAAACGCGAAAAAATCCCTTATTACAGGAGCAAGAAAAAGCATTTGCTTAGAAATCACTTTACAAAGCAAATCTAAATACAATATAAAGAGACAGATAGCACCACTTACAGAAACTTATCTTTACACAATTGTCAGTGAACGGTTTATTGTTCTAAATGGAATTACGTGGATGGTTGTCAGCAAATGCAGATGTACGTGGTTTTCTTGTCATGCATTCCAATGGCACACAGTTAGGTCGAGCCTCATCTCCCTCATCACTATATTCTAAGAACTCAAAGCTATTATCAACATTATCGACAGCTTGTCTAAATGTTTGAACATAATCCGTGCCCTATCATACTGTACATTTAGCATTGCACAAAGCACCTCTAATGAGACAGATAGATGCCTTTGTACATAAAGCATCTTTTCATGGTTCAGTTACATGTCAAACTGAATCAGTAGGCCAAGGAGAATAGGCATATTCCATCTACAGTAAAAAGTTACAACCATCAATGAGTGGACAAACTCGCTTTTCATTGGACAGCAATGATATACAGTATATGAATAACTATTCTTTCTGGTAAAATGTCTTTGGGGGATGGATTTACACTTACCGTGCGTTTGTTTTTTTGCCTGAAGGCCAACTACCCAGTCGAAGCGAAGAAGATGCATGGCCATTTCACTGTCGTCCTTGACACGCCAGAGTACAAACGTGTGTCTGAGCTGAAGACCCACATGAGTGATGTAAGACATTTCCAAAATGGTTGCAGTGTCATCACTTGGGTTTATCAGAGCTTGTTTTTTGTTTTGGCTCTTGATCTTGTCGCAATGTAACGAAAGACTTTGATTTCTCCCCCTAAGCTGGTATACAAAGCCCAAGGTAATGAAGCCAAAACCAAGTGTACCACTACGGTGGACAGCATAGATATACAGAGAGTCAAGTGGGCCCAGCAGCTAAGCAACAAGGTACGACCGACCGACCAAATCATCACTGACCTGCAAAGGAAGGCTCTTAATGTGTTCTTGCAGCCTTCTAGCCACAACCAGGAAACTTCATTTACTGGTATTTTAAGTCTTTCCTTATATCTCCTGCAGTATAAGTACACGGAACTGGCCTCCAAAGAGAGGGCTCACTTTACTCCTGAGATCAACACTCCAACTCTGCAACACGCACGGCATATGAAGACGGTGATCAGCGAGGTGGGGGCCCTTATCCTCTTTCTTCATCTCCACTGAGGAGGCTTTGTGGTGGCATCCAACCAGAACTGGGTCATTCACGAGAGCGTATCTTGCTTACTTGCTATAGGAATCTTTCTTTATTTTACTCTTCACTCTTTACTTGCAGAAAAAATACAAGAATCAGTATGAGCAGTTGAAGCACAGGTACACGGCCATTGCTGACACACCCATACTCATCCGTGCAAAGAAAGCCTACCTCAGTGCCAGTGATGTAAGTAGCCAGTCATTCCCGACTGTAAGTCTTTTCTGTCTCTGATTGGTCAAACGCTTCTCAAATGTGCCATTTGCTGTCTTTACAGCTTCGCTACAAGGAAACCTTTGAGAAGCAGAAGGGCCACTATCGCACAGTAAAGGATGCCATAGACATAATTTACCATCGGCGGGTGACTGATGATATCAGTGAGGTAAGGGTTAATGATATGTTTCTGTGGGACGGGCTTCAGGGTCCTGTGATCTGTACATGACACTACTGTGGGGTTTTTTTTGTGCATCCAGGTGAAATACAGAGAGAAGTACATCAACTCTCTGGGCCTCTGGAGATCCACCCCAGACCGTCCTGAACTGTTCCATCACAGAGTTGTCCGTGACTCTATTAGTGATGTACGTGCTTGGAATTTATGTGATTTATGCCTTTAAGACTTACGACTGAACAGACACTGAAGTTAGAGCTGCCCATTTCTCATCTCAGAAATGAAGATTTTTGCTGATATGACTGTATAGACTAAGCCTAAAAATCTCCTGTATATCAGATCAAGTACAAAGAGGACCTAACCTGGCTGAAGGGTATTGGCTGCTATGTGTGGGACACTCCAGAGATGGTTCAGGCAGAGAGGAACAAGGCTCTTTATAGTGAGGTACTGTACACTGTCTTCTGTTTGTATTCACTGACAACGTATCCTGTTCCGCATCAGCTGTGGCATGATCTGGGGGTAGATCTATCTTGATGATGACACCACCAGAGTATTACATGCATTCTCCATCGCTTTGATCTCGTTTTTCTCTGTATCAAAAATTGTTTCAGAAACTTTAAAATGTAAAACACTGAACTTTAAAAATGTCACCACTTGAGCATTTCACCATTAATTTATCATTTTTTTTCTTCTGCCTTTGTCTGACAGAGACTTTACAAAGCATCATTTGAGAAGAACAGAGCCAACTTCAGCTATACTGCTGATACTCCGTTCTTCAGAAGTGCCAAATCTGCATCTTTGCTCATCAATGAAGTAAGTACCAACAGTATTGTACTGTATGGCACCTTGCAAACATATATTAAGTACATTTTAAGTTGCATATTAAAACTGATTTATCAGCATTTTATAGAATCACTGTTTGATGTAATTTTTTTCTCTATATCTTTAGAAAATTGTGCTTTGTAATTTATATGTGGGCAGTCTTAAACATATATCCATGTGTACAGTACCTTGAGAAAGAACTCAGACCCTTTGTGTTTTTCCACAATGAACAATGTCGCAGCTTAACTGTTACCACAAAAAAGGGCAAAAGGTGGGTCTGGTTAGCCAGGGAACAGTGATGGTTCTGTTATAGATTTTAAATTGAACTGAAGTTGGGATTCTGAATGCGCCACTGAAGAACACTGGCTTTCCTCTGCTGCCAGGCATCACCAGGCTGCCCTGCAGTCTTTACTTTGTGCCAGAAGTGGCTGAAGTATGTATTTTTATGTATGCATTTTTTCCCATGCAACCACATCCACAAGGACCCTTTTTATGGAATATTCCGGAGATTTTCTCCAGGCTCCGTTACCAACTTCTTTCAGTGTCACAGTCATCCTTGCAGTGGTTTGCCTGATCAGTGCCCTGATTGGCTGCCAGCTGATTGGACGGCTGGGGTCTGATGTTGACACTATGGCTGTAGCTTCACACTTCCTGTACTTTTGTACGTTGCCTTAATGGAGGTTTTCTTTTTTTAGTCCTCCTCAGATTTTTGTCTCTTTATAATAGTCTCCCTGACTCTGCCATGCTGTACAAATTGTGTGACTTTTAACATGACGAAATGCACTGGGGAGAGTTTTGTTTAGAAGTCTGAGAGTTGTGAGTAATTTTTAAATGTATACTTTTTTTTTATCAGTCATTGGATTTTGATTATTTTGTCTTGGCAAATTGAAAAAATATCTTATTTCAGTTTATTTCCGATCTTTCAGATATTTTTGTGCCAAAAATGTGAGAGCATACTGGGTCTGAGTACTTAATCAAGGAACAGTAATCAGTTCTTCAATCAGTTCTTCTCATTGAAACAGTTCTTCTTCAGTGTATATTAACCGTTGGTTAATTTTCAGTGAGCCACAGTGTGCTTTATTTGTCAGAGATCTTTAACTCTTTATGACATTCTGAGCAGAGGTCGTACAAAGCTGATTATGAAAAGAACAAGGATAAGTACAGCGTGATTGTCGATGACCCTAGAAGCCTTTTGGCCAAGGAGAACAGTAAGCTAAGCCAGGTAAACCCAAGGCGGCATATGCAGTCTGAGCGACTTCTGCGCTGATCGGTGTGCTTCCGTCCAACGCATGCTGTCATCGGCGAGCTATGAATGTCACCGTCTTGCCGTTGCGTGTTCTCGTCTACCTTCCAGGTGTCTGATGCTGCTGAACGTGATTGTTCTGTGGTTCAGGATCCGTGAACTCTAGTACCGTTGCTCCTCTAATACCGTTCCCATGAATTTGGAAACAACCTCAACATATTAATAGTAGATAAAACATCAGACATCTATCGTTTATGTTCCTTAGGGGTAAGCTTGAGAAAATGTCGAGGCGGCTCAGTCTCTTAAATAGGGCAGGTACAGGTTGAGAGGTATACAGAGGTATATAGGAGTCCACAGATGAGCCTGCGGGGGGGCGTGTCCCCAAGGAGCCCCACCCACACATCCTCCACCTCTATGTGGCTTTATGTGTGTTTCTGATGACAGATCAGGTATAAGTCCAAGGCTAAGGAGCTTCACAAGGGTGGCTGCAACGAGCTGCTTCGGCCAGACATCCTGGGTGCTCTTTATAACTCCTATATGTGGAGTAAGGTAACCATCGGCTGGTGATCCCCGAGCCACGCCTCCTTCTCATCCTCATCCTTTACTCCTCCATCCCTAAAACCTTGGTGCCGTGACAGGAATTCCTCATTCATCATCATAACTTCACCATCCCATTAGTTGCCCTCCCTTGCATTGAGCGCTCCCATCCATAACCGATCACTAATTAACATGGCGTATTTACTTTTTATTGAATTAACTGAATCGGCTTAAAGGACTGTGGCCCAAAGCCCTGACTTTTCAGGGAACTCAATCCAGAAAACATTTAAAGAAACATTGATAAAGAAATATAACTTTAATAATAATAACTAGCTAACTTTAATTCAGCTGGTTCATCTTCGGCATTTAATCTTTGTTGTGACACTGTTTAATTGCAAAACAAACGACAAAATGACTAATTCCTTGATTTTTATTCAATGTTCTATTAGAAAACTATATGGATTAGTATATAGTATAACCAGTATGTTATATATGTTCTACCAATAATCAATAATGATTTACAAAATTAACTGGTTGCTGATGACTAGTTAAGAAACTATATATGATATTAGAGGTTCTTAAAATGAGTCATATGAGAAAACATAAAAAAAAAAAAAAACTTCTTGAGCAGAAAGATTTTAAAAGAATCAAAGAACAGAAGGGCCTCTTCTGGCACACAAGTCTGTCATTCTAACAGGTGATATTTTTATATTATAATTTAATATTTATCATATTGTATCAAAAAAAGTAACATAACTGGAGATCCTGAGATGCTCAGAACTGATCCGATTTAGGAGATTCAGAAGTCAGAAGCATCTCACAGATGAAATACTTATTATAATTATTATAAGTGTTAATGTTATGAACGTCCCGTCTGCTGATGTTAATTGCTAGCTGCTTCTCTGTTGCATGCATGTCTGTTTAACTTTGCATGACTATTGTATTTATTATTATATATTCACTGGTACATTTTACGAAAATGATTTAATATACTTGCTCTAAATTCATATAGTGACTCATATATAGTGTTTTTCTTTTAAATATGTCTACATAAACAGGCAAGCATATGTGAATATGCTTTATTTTTGGCAACATATATTTAAGATCATTAAAGGCAAACTGCCAGTGTGATAATGTTGTTGCTGCTCCTCATGGCATCTTTTTGTGTCCACCAGTGGAAGTATAAGGAGAAGTATGAGCGTGAAAAGGACAAGTTCACCCCCGTCTTGGACACACCTGAACGTGAAGTGCACAAGCGCAGCAAGCTGATCAGTGATGTAGGCTGGCCCCCGTGACCTTTGGACATGCATTGTACCATGTGAATCACCACAAATCTATAAGCAAAACATAAAATGGGTAATTCACAAGTATAGATATTAGGCAGCTTTAAATGAAAAACGTTTACATACTCTATTAATCAATAGTAGTCACTGTAAGGTTAATGTAATAGTGTAAATATGATTTTTACAATACCAAGACTTATCAGAAAATAGGTAACTAAAGGCATATGATTACAATTCCTAAATAATATTACAACACAGTGTGATGGTACAACATCACACTATACCATATATAGCTAGCAGTCAACAATCAGCAATAATGCAAGAAATATACCATTAATAATAATTACACGTATACTTGATTCAATACCTGGAATCATAAGAAATCTATATTTTTTTTCAATTATGACCTAGTATGTAAATCTAGCATATAGTAAGTGCATATAGTGAGTGCCCTATAATGTACTCTTCACATTTAAAATATGACAGATATTCCTTAACTGAAATGAAGAGGATCTGAGTCTGATGGTTGCCTGTTCACCTGTAGATTATCTATAAGATGCAGTATAACAAGACCAAAGCCAAGGCGTACACTCTGGGCCATGACACTCCAGTCCAGCAGCACATGAAGAGGGTCAATGAAATCACAAGCGTGGTAGGTTCTTCAAAATTCCTGCTTTTCATTCGCTTCCGATTGCCATTGCTCTTGATGCCTGTCACGGATGTCTTGCCATTTCCTGCCAGCTAAAGTACAAAGAGGCGTACGAGAGGGAGAAGAGTCACATCACCATGTCCCCCGATGCCTTCGATATCAGGGCGGCCAAGGAAGCGTATCAGAACATCAGCAACGTAAGACAGCACCAGGGAGACTCGCTTCTTTTCCCTTCAGAACTCACGGGATTAGTGTCCATATTTACCTTGATATTTTTCTGCAGCTGGACTACAAAAAGAAGTACGAAGCCAATAAAGCAAAATGGCAATGGACCATGGACAGACCCGATTTTGTACATGCATTGAAGACTGGGGTCCAGCAGAGTGATGTGAGTGTCATTTGGCTGCAGTAAGAAGACACACTTCATTGAATGTGTCCTAATACTTAATTCCATGACATTGGCATCATTTCAACTAATTTCAACACTGTACCTGTTCCACCCTCCCTGAGTCAAACAAGCTGCGGTCAGCGGGCTGGGCACCCTCGCAATGAACCATTTGCATTTAAAATGACTTATTTGTAAAACTGTTACAGGTTGAGTACAAGTATGACAAGGAGATGCTGAAGGGCTGCAAGATATCCGTCACGGATGACAAGTACACCACTCTGGCCAAGCAATCCACAGAAATGGCTAGCGACGTGAGTACAGCAAGCCGCCTGTACTCACCCAGCTGTTCTCATCAAACATATTGAGAACACAATGTGAAGCGTTGCCTTATCATACCGCCTTCCTGCTCTTGGCGAGATGCTACAAGCTAGCAGATTATGAAACATTTTTGTTCTACAGGTGAAATATAAGGAGAAGTATGAGAAGTCCAAGGGCATCTACCAGGCTGTTCCAGACACTCCTCAAATTATCCATGCAAAATCAATCGCCTCTCTGATATCTGAAGTAAGAAACAGAGTAAAGTACTACAGTGTGATAACTAGCAAGTTAGACATTATTAGCCGTGTATATTATCTTCCAAATATTATATTCTTATTACATTACGTAAAAAGATAAATGATATTTATCAGTAGTCGTTGGTTGTGGTAATCACAGAGACATTTTAGTTCAATAATAATCTACCTTAATATTATATTTAAATTGTCCAAGTGCCTGTTCTCCTTGTGTGGTGTTTAATATGCCGTAAGGAGGTACAGTGTACGATATCCAGTTTCCCGTCCCCTCCAGACAAAATACAAGGAGGCCAGTAAAAAGCAGATGCAGACCGGCTCCTTCACCACTCTGCCGGAGACTCGCGAAACCACACACAGCAAAGAGGTGGCCAAGCTTGTGAGTGGGGTAAGCAAAACGTCTTGGCGCATTTTAGCAGGGCTGGGCAATGTATTGATAAATTATCACATTGTGATTTTTGACCATTCATATACACATATATATATGTGTGTGTGTGTGTGTGTGTGTGTGTGTCTTTTTGGCTAGTTTAATTAACATCGGCGCATTTCGTTGCAGAAACTGTACAAGCAGCAGTTTGAGAAAGAGAAGGGTAAGGCAAAGTACAACACCATGACAGTCCCTCCCAGTGTGAAGCATGCTATGGAGGTGGCCAAGAACCAGAGCAATGTGAGTGACTCTCCCTCGCCTCACTGCAAAAGAGAACTGTGCTTATGAGGAGCTTATCTCAGTATCGATTGTGCGTTCGTCAGCATTGTTCCAGCGTTTGTTAGTATCAGCGTGGCTTAACACTGGGAGGGAGAGATGATCCACATGCAGGCTTTTAAATACACTTTATTACAGAGAAAAACTTAGAAAAGGGGCAATAAACGATAGGGCCTCAAGGGGCCAGACAAGAGATGTGGAGGATGTATTAGGAGGGGATAGGGATGAGCAGAACCCTAGGTGAGGTTCTGTAGGGCAATACGCAGCACCAAATACTAGAGACTGTGACAAGCCAAGAGTGGGAACTAACAGTGAGCATTAACATCCAGAAGAACACTAACGGTGACCGACAGAGAGCCAAAGCAAGTGTAGGTACTTATATAAGCAGGGGATGAGGTTAAACAAGGAATAGGTGCGAATAATGAATCACAATAGGACTGGGAGGGAATAGAGAGTAAGACGGGATGGCTAGTGACATCTGCTGACCAAATGGGAACATGACGGACATGATAGGGACAGATCCTGATAGGTATCATCACTTAAATAAAGAAGTATAAGTTGTGCTTTGAAGCTTAGTTGGTGATTTTTAACTTTTTTTTTTAATTCCTGATTAGTAACTCATTGAACGGTGGTTTATAGCTTTAGTTTGGTATTTTATAACGTGTTCACGTGATTGTATATAAAGTGGATCTTGTGGTTCGCAGTTTGCTTACAAGCAAGAAGCTAAAGCCAAGTTGCATTACACGGCCGTACCTGACCGCCCTGACATCCGAAAGGCCACCGAGGCAGCCAAGCTGATAAGCGACGTACGTACGCCTTCAGACCGTGACGCAAAGCAGCTGGGACCTGCCTGGCAGACCACCTTCCTGGATATGCAGAGCGCATGGGGGACGGCGTGCACTGACGGTCTGCTCTACCCCTAACAGATCGGATACCGTAAGAAGGTGACCCCAGGAGTAGCCATGGCCAGCCGCCCAGATATCGCTCTGGCCACGGAGGTGGCCAAACTGACCAGCCAGGTATTTGAAGGAAGCGTCCAGATACAGCTTAGCGATCGCAGTGCGCTGCCGGTTTTGTCTTCTTTTACCTTACACGTGAATTATCATTCCTGCTATACTCGTCTCCCAGTGTAACAGCACATTAGTGACTAAGATAAGCAAATAACGCTTTAAATTTCAATAACATACTAATGAATATAATCAATTTATTTTACATGTACATGCTTCCCATAATGCTTTGTATCCATACATCCATATTTCCTATAGGCTCTTATATATTAATATTGCATTAATACTCTACCACGTATAGCGCTCTGTCTTTGTATCGTCGACTTTTACCTGGGTTAGCTGCTCTGTCCTCTTTTTCCCTCCCTTTCTCTTTGCTCTCATCCTGCCATGTCGCTGTACCTTTTTAGGTGGAGGGGCCGTCGCCCCATGGAACTGCCTCCCTTAATACCCCGCAGATGCGTCACATTAAGAAAATGAGTGTCCTGACTAGTGATGTAAGGATGTGCCTGAAGCCTAGGGGCCCCGAATGCTTCTTGTCCGCGTCTTCCCGTCTTCCCGTCTTCCTGTCTACCCGTCTTTCCGAAAAAGAAAAAAAAATATCGGGCGATTCATGTATTTCTGTGGCTACTGGCTGGCTTTCTTTTATACTACATGCCATGTAACAGCTTTTACTAAACCTGTTTTACTGCCGGATTTACGCAATTTGAAACTCACAATAACGTTTCCAGGTCAGTTCTTCTGCAGATGTGCTGGGATGGAAAGCTTCAAGTTTTCTTTCCATATACCGTCTATGATATGAGGTCATTGTGTTGTTCTGTTTTGTGTATTATTATTCTGTGTACATTGTTTGTGGTGTTTTCCTTTTAGGAGCAATAATTCAAAGTGAATGAAGATTTACATAGTTTACCGTTAACATTAATGTAAGGCAACTGAAGCCAGTTTGCTCCTAAAATGAAACTTTTGTTTGGTTACATTGTATAACAAGAGACTTATTGATTTGATTTTCATTTATAACAGGGATTTAACAAATGAAGAAAAATTACAGGCTTAATTTACAGTGTTGGCAAAGGTGACTCCTTCCCTTGATGTGCTGTTGTCAATTTCCATTAGTTGAAGTACAAAGAGAAGTTTGACAAAGAGGTGAAGGGGATGAAACCACAGTATGACTTGAAGAGCAGTAAGATTTACCAGACTATGAAGGATGCCAATACTCTTGCAAGTGAGGTTAGTGTTGGCATAATGCTTCATTATACTGATATGTGAGGTGTGGCAATGTGTGGGTGTTTTTAAAGAGGCATGAGATAAGGGGATGGGCCTGTCTTGTCATGTCTGGTAAGTTGATGGTTGTATCTCACACTCACGACTTAGGCTTA
>JAABNY020000001.1:42066953-42104141 GCA_015164015.2 Brevimyrus niger
CTCCTTACACTCTCTAATCACATGTCTCTCACACAGGTGAAATACAAGGGTGACCTGAAGAAGATGCATAAGCCTGTGACCGACATGGCGGAGTCTCTGTCCATGCAGCATGGCCTGAGCACCAGCAAGCTCTCCAGTGATGTAAGGGGCTCACTAACCTGACCTACCAGCTCACCATCTGCTGTTGTCCTCTCAAGTTGTATAATATCACTGTCTGTCTTACTGCCCCACAATACTAATATAAAGAAACCTGGTTCCAAACTTCACATTACTTGACCATAATCTTTATGGACATCATGTGGTTCTGACCTTGACCCTTCTAACCTTCTCAAAATATTTCCATACTGGCATCAGTCTGTAACTGCTTCCATTTTTCATTTTTTGACACCACTTTAGTCTTGTTCCAACTCTTCTTGTTTTTTTTCCTAATATATGTGTATGTTTTTGTACCATACTTGTTAAGTTTCACATATTAATGGGGAAATTTAAGACGTTCACATGTTATAATAAAACATTATAACATCACCTAACACTGGATGCCACCTTTTTCAACAATATATATTGTTTTTTTTTTTTGCATTGACTTTTTATACTGACCTCTTAATATTTTATAATATGCCAGTGTAGCCTAATTTTGAATGCCATGTGACATTTTTTTTTTTTTATAAATAGACTTTTTTCGTTTTTACCTTTTGATTGATTATCACTGGGTCATAGGACACTCGGTGCAGACCATGTTGAATAGCATTATTGAGGTGCCTTCGGAATTTCCCCCTTAGTATCAGTACAGGAGGAAATTTGAGGAGAGTAAAGGTCACTACCACATGATTCCAGACACACCTGAACAGATCCATCACAAGGAGACCACAGAACTTCAAAGCCAAGTAAGTGGGATGTTTTAAGAGGCTTAAACCACAGACTGACTACAGATCCATGTGCAGTTTTTATCTGAACTCTCACATGCCAGTGTCCCAGTACCCCAGTTTCCCAAACCGATTTTGTATTTTACGAAGTATACACCTTACCCGTAAGCAGCAGTGATGTTTTTTTTTTTCAAACAATGATGATGTACTTATAAACAATAATAACCTTTTGCAGGTGTCGGAATTAGTTTATGGTGTTTATTATTGAACATGAAATTAATTATCTGTATATTGTTAGTGAAAAAAACAGTGTATTCATCCACTGGTTCTTCAGTTACAATTGTTACATGTGCTATAAAAATGAAGTTTGTCATTGGCTTTTTGGCACGGTGGACAGGTAAAATATTCAGATGCTTAAGGTAGCGTGGAGATTCATTGGATGTCCCTGTACTGTCACCCCTCAGAGCCTTTAGCTCTCTCCACTTTCTACGAATTCCATGTCTGTAAGAATCTATGAACACATTCATAACACATTATAATGCATTCATTCAGCATTATAATCCTTAATGAATATAATAGCATCCTTAATGCTTATACCTATGATTATAATGCATCATGAAGGTATCTATAGTGTGTTATAGATGACAGCTTCATAGGAGCTTGTGAAGTATTATTATCAACACTATAATGCTTTATGGACATAGAAGATACTGTAATGCTTTATTAATTATTCTATTGACCATTATAGTGCATTATGAAGGTATCTGTAATGCATTATAAATGATAGCTTTAAGTAAAGTATTACCAAATGGGTTTCCTCAAGCAGATAAAAAATGTGCAGTTACATGAATTAGAGCTTCTAAACTACCCATAATGTTTGGGACTGTGCCCAGTGATGGATAGCCATCCAGTCCAGTGGGTCTCCTGTCTTATACCCAGATGTGGATAGTTCAGGTCCAGAGTGTAAAAATCCAGATCAAGATTTTGTTTCAACCAACCAGTCCTCTGTGTTTGTGACACTTTATACATAACTGGTTGGTTTAAACAAAATCTTGATCTGGATGTTTACTTTCTGGACCTAAACTATCCATCTCCGCTTATGTCCTTTGTTTCCCTGCATAGGCTCCCTGATCTTGTACACGATAAGCAGTGATTGGTGCAGATAGTTACAAAAAAAAAATAAAAATGAACAGTACTCATTATAATGCAGTGCACCTCACTGATGTTAGGAGATGGAGGTTGTCTCAGATGGTTTACAGTTTAAGGCTTATATGTGACTCATTTTCATGTGTGATTGCAGGTGAAATACAAGGAAAAATACAACAAGGAGAAAGGCAAGGCTATGCTGGACTTCGAGACGCCCACATATGTTACTGCCAAGGAGTCCCAACACATGCAGAGCCAGGTAAAACAGGACTGGGGACAACAACGACGACTTATATAGAGACAGCAGTTTCAGTCAAAGTGAAAGAATCTCTGACCCATGAATTGATTGCCGAAAGGAGAAAGTCTAACTATGTCTCAGTGTAGTTCTTTAAGTTCATTCCAACATAAATATTAGTACTTCTTTTTAAAACTTAACTTGGGATGGTTTTCATAACTACACCCGATAGACAACCAAAAAAAAAATGGCTTTTAAAAAACAATCCAGGACTGTTGTGCATGGTGCCGAACATGTAGGGGCTGAGAAGAATCCAGTGCAGTAGTAGTGCAGTCACAGTATGCTTGTCTTTTGGTAGCCATGTAGAATCGTACTGATACCAGGATGAAAACTGCATGATTAATGAAGTCAAGAAACATGTTGCTTGGCATTTTTTACGTTTAAGTCACACAGTGTTTAAGAAAACACACATATTTGGACTTACATACTATGCGTATAGAAGTGTAACCGCTGTTCAAGTATCTACTGATTTATCATATTTTTTATGCTTCACTCTTGTTACCTGTTTCGCAGACACACTCATCCAGACACAGAATTACAGCCATATAACATAGGACATTTTTAACCTGGAATTTCACTCCGCGAACTTCCCTTAAAAAATCCAGGAAACGTATACAGGCACTCCCTTGATTAAGAATGTCCAACTTACGAAGGCTGTTATATGAAAAATTTGGGTTAAATACAACGATTCATAATAATAAATGTACACACTACTTTGTGACACTCGTGAAAACACAGCGGAACGTCAGCTTGAAGTTACAGTAAAGTACCATATGTTGTTATGTTATTATTACTGTATAGATATTATTATCATCACCATGTACTGTGTTATTTTTTCGACTTGCCTACAAATTCAACTTAAAGACAGACTTAGGGAATGGATTTCTCTTATGAACTGGGGATGCCTGTGCATTTATGTGGGACCTACTATAACCCACAAAGAGGATGCAAGGTCTCAGGTTTTTGGTGTAATTTATTGTATTTCAGATGCATTTTTTCATTCTTATTTTTGCAATAAATAGAAAAATTATAAGAAGGACTTTGAGGAGTCCATTAAAGGCAGGAACCTCTCAGGCTTGGAGGTCACCCCCGCCATGTTATATGTCAGACACGCCACCAAAATAGCCAGTGAGGTAATAGCTACTCCCACTTATATCTTCAACTCCCATCTTGGTAATCATACTAAGTAAACACCCTGCTAATCCATCAAGTGCTTTTGACCTTTGGTTTCACTTATATGAAGTACAGTGTCTGCATGATGATTTTAGCTTTTATACACTTGTAATACATCCTCTTCACTTTTTCTTCCTAGCATGACTCTTTCATAGATTCCATGTAACCTCTTAATTGACCTTTGATCATCTTCTGATTCTCTTCTCACCTCTTAATTGACCTTTGACATTTTTTCTGGTTCTCTCTTTACCTCTTAATTGACCTCTGACCTTATCTTGCTTTCTTCTCTTCGACCAGTTTTAGTGGTTAGTCTATTACTAAAAACCAAGTCTATGCTTTTGTTTGTTTATGGAGTTAACTTCAAACAAACGTATTGCAACTTCAGCTAACGAAGTTGTATTTTAACTGCAACATCTACTTACTGGTCATTGTTGTGTCTTTTCTAATGAAATGTGTGAAAAACTGTTGGAAATAAGGAGTCTGATACAAAATACAAATCAGATGTTTGTTTCAGAAATCCTGAAGTACATTAACCAGGTTTATACACTTATTCAGTGGTACACATATCAAATGTGACGGAATACAGTGCATTCAACAGTCCGATGACGTAAAATAATGGATTGCTTGTGCTCAAACACAAATATCTGTGTATTTTTATCAGACTACTGATCAAATTCAAAAAGCCTTGTTTTATGCCCCATAAAATGCAATTCAAAATGTTATCTTCTTCAGTTAAGTAATTTCAGTAGTTACTAATATTGCATTCTTACAAATCATGCATCCAGTTGCACTGCTAGAACATCAAGCTCAAAACTGAAGAAAAAACTAGCTATGGCTTTGGGGGAGGCTTGCTGACTTTGATCCCAGTGGGCGTGCAGTGCTCGGTCAACAGCACTGCACGAGTGCCTGTGTGCTGTCTCCCTGCAGTCTCTCTATTCTTCTTCACCCTTTAGAAAGTGTACAGGAGAGATCTAGAGGAAGGGGTGAAAGGTAAAGGGATAACTTTGCTGGAGGAAACTCCCGAACTATTGAGAGCAAAGAATGCTACTCACATTCTGAATGAGGTAGGATCACTGCAGGTTGCTTCTCTGCCATTTTCTCTCCCTTCCATCCTAAGCACTGACCCTACTAAGAATGTTGCATTTCCATGTGTCATGTCTCACAAACCTAATGAAAACTAATCTCTTTGTGTACTGTAACTATCTTTAACCAGATGTCGGGATCCGTCCTTTATTCTTTTAATAAAACTGATTTTCTCTTCCAGCCCTCTGTGGACCTTCACCCTCATCATCCTCTTTCTAAAACCATTCCTCCCATCAGCCATGCTTTTTGTGCCAGCAGTATAAGTGCTCTAACATCTTGAATGGTTCCACTAGTTTTGCATTTAATAATAGCATCTTTAATCAGTTGTAGGTTTGATTTTGCAGCCCTTGACAAATGTTTTAATACCAGTAAAACGTTCCTCGTCTTTTTTTGTCTGGAATGAATTAATCTCAAACTTGTTTAACTTTACACATGTTTTTAAGGACGTAATCTAAATAGTTCCTTGCATTGAGTGCATAGTACAGTATTGATGGAAATGCCTAATATGAATTTTATGACTGCAGAGAGAGTACAAGAAGGCAT
The DNA here is from genome assembly GCA_015164015.2 of Brevimyrus niger. Classification (NCBI taxonomy): domain Eukaryota; kingdom Metazoa; phylum Chordata; class Actinopteri; order Osteoglossiformes; family Mormyridae; genus Brevimyrus; species Brevimyrus niger. The sequence goes on from JAABNY020000001.1 coordinate 42,072,057, forward strand.
TGGAGCAAGAGATTAAAGGCAAGGGAATGTTAGCTTTAGCCACAGACACACCAGACTTCATGAGAGCAAGGAACGCTACTGACATCCTGAGTCAGGTCAGTCCGTATGCTGCAATACTCTCCATTAAAACCACAGTGCTTACAGCTACAGCCATGGAAACAATTAAGAGACCGCTCTATATTTGTAAACAAATCTGCATTTTAAAATCCTGGATTAATCCTGGTTCTGCTGCCAGAAGGCTACGCTGAGCATCAGGCTGCTTCAAGGTTCAAAACTTGTAAGACAGCAGCACACAAGAACAAGGTGAAGCAGGAGACACTGGGAACGACCAGAAACCAGTCAGCTAGAGGACGGAACTGACTTTCTAATGGCAGAGATGACCTTTATACTTATCTGACTTTCTCATGAATTAGAGGACATCAAGTGGCCTTCAAAAGGAATGGGAAACATTAAGTGCAGGTGTGAAGTGCACTGCTAGGACAGTTCATATCAGGCTCCTGGAAGCAGAACTGAAGTCCCATAAAGCCAGGAAGAAGCCCTTCATCCCTGAGAAGCCAAGAGATATGTAAATTATTCAGACGCCACACTCATAAATTGAGAAATGAGTGAAACAAAAAAATGTACTGCGGTCTCTTAATTTTTTCCCCACGGCTGTATGTAACGACTCCTGTAAAAATGTGCTTTTGCTCAAGTTGTTCATATGGTAATATTTTGAAAATTTGTTTTTGTCAATCAGAGCAAGTACAAGCAGACAGCGGAGCAGGACCGCGCTAGCTACACCACGGTGATCGACACCCCAGACATAATTCACGCACAGCAGATCAGGAACATTGTCAGCCAGGTAAGCGCTGAAAGTCTTCAAAGGTTCCGCTGGCCTTGGCTCGCAGATGTACCGACATGTTTTTTTTTTTTTCTGTATCCAGAAGTTGCTTTTATTTCTAAATTCTACACTGGAAATCATTTGATTCCTTAGTATTTTTACACTTGACAGAAAAAGTACAAGGAAGAGGCAGAAAGAATCATGTCCCATTATGTTCCGGTTCTGGATACACCAGAGATGCAGAGGGTGCGCGAGAACCAGAGGAACTTCAGCACTGTAAGTATCTGGGACCCGCGATGATTGATAATACATACAATCCTGTAAATATTGTTTCCTGTTTATTTCTGTGAATACACAGACACATAATTCCCAAAGGACCACAGCACTGGATGATTATTGTTCCCATGATTCTTTGTTTGTGACTCTATTCAGGCGTTACATCATACATACAACTTTGTTAGACCCAACATTTCACGTGCCACAAATAGAAGCTGTAAACCTTAATTGTCCATTATTTGATTTTTTCATTTTGAGTTCTTTTCTCCTTTTTCTCTTTCATTATAACTTTGCTTTACAAGCTAAAAGCTCTTAAAGCAAGGTGCATTATACATGTGAGGTAGACATTGATAAACAAAGTTGCATAGTAAGCGCTACAGATCAATCTTGGAATAACTTTCTGGAGAGTTTTGAAGGAGCTGCAATGGCAGAAACACAGAAATAGCAGTTTGTTGCAGTTTATTCCTGATTCCTACCATCCCTTTACCCGAGTGAAAGCGAATACCTCAAGTACTGTGGTATATGGTAACAAGTAGTTTTTACCATTTAAATGATACATTTCATTATATTTAAAAATAAATAATATTGAAAAGTTTCATAAAATCACATGGCATATTTTTGTTTTGCTTACATAAATAAAGCCTTCCAAAAAGTATATTAGTTTAATAATTTATAAACACTACATTTAACTTGACTTTTAAATATTTTGTTGAAATATCAGTGTTCCTGGTTTATTTCAGTTTTCATAATAGTAACATTTTCGGGGGGACCGTGTGCGTTTCTTGTCCGTCTCTTCCTTCCTCATGGATCTTACGCTGGGTAGATAAATCCAAGTAGAGCCAGCCCTGGTCTAACAAGAGACCTTCTGCTGAGGTCTACCAAATACCACTTTAAGTACTTTCAGTGCCTAGATGCTTCCGAATGCATTCTGTTGCTGTTAAAGCCTGTGGCGCTAACGGAGAGGTGAAGCCGTAAAACTGGCTAATAAGATCCGGGTGTGATCGAGTGTCTCATTGCTCTGTGGGTGCTGTGCTTTTGTCTCTCAGGTATTGTATAAGGACAGTTCGGCAAAGGGAACGCCAGTCATATATACTCCAGAGATGGAAAGGGTGAAGCGCAGCCAAGAAAACATTAGCTCGGTACTCCGCTGTAGATGTGTGCATAAAGTGTCCCCCACCCCGTAACCCTCTAACTTTTTTTTTTGACTGTCTCTGTTACATTAACTAAAATTATTCCTGCTGTTTTTAACATCACCGCTGTGAAGTGTGGTGTACATCACTGCCTAACTTCTTCACTTTCCAAACTTTTTCCCTCCTCTGCTCTGGTTGGGATATCTTGCTAATTCTAGCCTCTACCATGACTAAACTGTTCCATCTTTCTCTAAAAGGCTAGGTTGTTTTCTGCTCTACCATTTTTGTCTCCACCGTACGTACCCTGTGGATAAAGGACGATACATACATCGCAGACAGACCGCTCCTTTCCTAAATGCATTGGTATCTTTCGTACCCCCCCCACCAGGTGCTGTATTCTGACAGCTTCCGTAAGCAGGTACAGGGCAGAGCCGCATTTGTCTTGGACACCCCCGAGATGAGACGCGTCAAGGAGACCCAGAGGATCATTTCTGGTGTAAGTTACTGCTGACAAGTTCATTTTGCGTGGTGTAGAAAACTGTGATAGACAACTGCAGTTCAAAGCAGGAAACGCACTGGATGGGATGCTAGTCCAGCGCAGAGCAGTCATTCACGCGTTATAGCCGCTTTTAAGACGCCGGTTCAACTAAACTGCATGCTTCTGTACTTCAGTACTTCACTCTTTCACACGGGCCTCCTCTAGCACGAGCAAACTCTCAGGCCATTTGGCCAGTTATGCTCATTACTAACGCCTCAAGCAGCAGGTCTTTGAACTAAATGCCTCATTTCAAATCATGTGGTACATGAGGTACCCTGATCATTTCACTCTTTGCGTTTCACAAAGTGTTAAAACGGTTGATGTTCCACATATATTTTTTGCAAGACGAAAACCAGAGTACAATTTTCCCACCACGTGCTTGATATTTAAAATTGAAAAGGCATCCGTTTTTTTTTGTTTTCGTTTTTAACGATTAACAGCTTACAGTAAATACAGCAATAATATGCGCACTATGTACTTCCTGACCAGCCCGCGATCTTGCCCTTCATGGCATCGCTTCTTCTCTCCAGGTACGGTACCACCAGGACTTTGAGAAGCAGAAGGGTAGCTTCACGTCTGTGGTGACTGACCCTGTCACTGAGCGTGTGAAGAAGAACATGCAGGACTTCAGTGATATCAACTACCGTGGCATCCAGAGGCGTGTGGTGGAGATGGAGAGGCGGAGGACTATTGAGCATGACCAGGAGACCATCACAGGTTACTCCTCCTCCACACCCCAAACCACATTAAACTTGCCTTAGTTGAGACAGATTTTGCCTCTGTTCACGATATGACTGCCTAGTTCTCACAGGGAGGGCAGAAAGTAAACCAATTAACCAAGTAACAAGTCTACCTAGACAAGTCACTACTACAGAAGTCTGCCGATTAGCTACACAAACAGGATCCGCAACATCATTGTTCCTCTCCCCAGACTTGCGTGTGTGGCGCACAAACCCAGGCTCAGTCTTTGATTATGACCCAGCAGAGGACAACATACAGTCCAGAAGCCTGCACATGATGTCTGGTAAGACCCTGCCAATGACCTCCTATCGCGCAGGTTGAGGTAACTGTGTGTCTGACGAGGGCGTGAGAATGAATTCCCCCATCCATTCCACCAAGTCCAAGTCCAGCGCCGAAGCAAGGAGCATTCCCGCTCTACCAGCGCCATGAGTGCCGGCGATGAGAAGTCGGAGGTCTCGGAGAACGTGGACCACCACATGTCCCTCTACAGCAATGGCTTCCCCACCTCCTCAGCAGGTCAGCAAACATCAAGTTTCAGTCAAAAGTCACTTTGAACCTAACTGCTAAGCAGGCCTTATTCAGCTTGCCTTCTCTCGCCTCGTCACATCGACTACAGGGTATCAACAGGCCAAGACAGTTGAGCTCCAACAGAGATCTTCCTCTGTAGCCACGCAGCAAACCACAGTTTCCTCTGTCCCCTCCCACCCATCTACAACTGGGGTGAGTACCAAGTCAACCAGTTAATCTAAACTAATCTAAAACACTAGCAGGACACTTATTTATACCAAGCTCACAACACACGGAGCTTGCATTTGGGATGGTAAATGGCTCAGCGAGCCAAATCTCTGTGCTCACAACCAGAAGATTGCCGGTTCAAACCCCAGCCTTGACAGAACAGTCACATCTATCGTGGCCCTTCAGCAAAGCCCTTAACTGCCCCCCCCCCTCCCCCAAGCTCCAGGGGTGCCACATGTTGGCTGACCCTGCACTTTGACCCCCCCAGCTCGGCAAGGAGAAGAATTCCAGTGTATATCCCCAAATAAAGGATTTATCATTTTTAATTAATACAACCAGCAACACTAAACTACCCAAACCCCGCTACGTAGTTTTACCGAGAAATTCGTAACGGCTTCATCAGTCGTAACGGCGACGTTCCTCCCTCTCCCAGAAAACGGTGCGTGCCATGTACGACTACGCCGCCGCCGACAACGACGAGGTGTCCTTCAAAGACGGGGACGTCATCGTGAACGTTCAGTCCATCGACGAAGGCTGGATGTACGGCACTGTACAGCGCACTGGGAAGACTGGGATGCTACCGGCGAACTATGTGGAGGCAATCTGAGGACTCAGCAGTGAGCACAAAATGTCCATATGATGGGGGCACATCCATGGGTCAAAACAAGCTTCTAGGTTAGTAGTATTCATACCAGAGTAGATGCTTTACATTGTACTCAAGTCTATTAAATGCAGTTTTAAGTGTGTACTGTGCCTACCCACCCTGGATATTTCCAGTGCTACACTGACAAAATGAGCAATCAGATGAAATCACATACGAGTGTCTTTTCCATTCATGCATACTATTAAAGAGCCACTTTTTATATTTTAAACGTATCAATAATGTGAAGTATCGAACAATCTGAGAACGTGGTCCTAAAATCCTGTGCGAAGTGAATTACCCTACAATATATAACCTGGTTTAATACTTTTCCTTTTAACAAAAATGTAGAGGGGAAAAAGTATAAAATCCAAAATGGCTTCTGGTTGATTAATTCATGGAAACTTCTCTGAAACAAAGTACTTAAAAGACTTGAAAGATAAAAACAAAAGCCTCTTCCCTCTTTTGGTAGACTGGCCACTGTTGCATGTGACTTGTTTCCCCTGATTACTCAGGTCTGAAGGGTAAAAAACAAACCTGTGTAAGTAGATAATAAATTACACGACTTCATGCAATGCTCGTCCTGTTATTTTTGCGACCTTCACTCTTAAGCAATTCAAGCTTTATATAATTTCCCTCCACGGGCACAATGAGGACAATTAGAATCTTACAAAACAATGAGCACACTGCACTCAAATCCATTTGCTCCTTTATTCATCTTAAACAATATTTTTTTGAAGTGCTAAGTGAGTAAATCCACTAGCATGTTTAAAAAGTCATCTAGTCCGGGCACACCAACGCCACAGGGCCTGATGCATTCCCTCCAATCCTCCTGCTGGAATACCAAAATCCATGTGTATTTTGGGGGGGGGGGGGGGGGTAGGGGGGTTGCTCAAGGGCACAGTGGACACGGCACTTTTCTGTACAGGAATTTTGGTTATTTGTGATTTATTTGTGAGCGGGGTGATACACAATCATAACTGTCGTCTAAGCTGAGCGAAGCCAGCAGATGACAAAAAAGACCGTGGCGTGGAGATAATTCAGCCGCATAATGAATCAGAGTGCGGCACACGATGTGAGCATGTGAGTGGAACGCCACAGTGGGCGGTGGCAGTGAGAGATGTTACACGAGCATCAGATTAGGATGGAAACTCATGGTTTCTAGAGGTACAACCAGCGTGTGGCCTTCATCGAGAGGCTCATCCATTTTACGAATGATAAGCGAGGCAGCCGCACTCTACTGTAACCCGGTGAAAATATCCGCATCACGACGGGATCAAACCCTTTGCTGAAGCGGCCCTGTAGAATTAAGGAGGAATCAGCTGATGAATGTTGGAACAAGAAGGGACATACAGTATATTGTTTATCTAGAACTTAGACAAGTCAAGCCACCTAACTTCATGTTTTTTGGATTGCAGTTGGAAAGTGGGGCACTCAGGGGGAATCAAAAGAACTAGAAAACCGGACATCTAAAGACTTTACCACTTAAAATGAAAGCACCTAACTTGGTGCAGTGCGCCATGGGGAAAACACAACCCACCAATCATCAGCAATGGCTGGCTGCAACGACTGCAGGTAATTACCAAGCAAAATGTACGGTATGTGGCAGAAGCCACCCTGGCAAAAACATTCTTCACTTCATGAAAAATGACATATAAGGGGAGATTGAAAAGAATGAAACCAAACTTTTGGCTGAATAATCACAGGCTTGCCGGTATTACCTGTGTGACTTTGTCTGTGACATTGTGCGTTCTGTCCTTGACCTTTGGGGCAATGATGGTCTTTTCGGAGGACGGGGGAGAGACGGTCTTCTTGTCGTTGTTCGTTTCCGAGAAGTTCAGGGCGATCAGAGGGATTTTGTTGATGGTGCTGTACTTGTTTAGGTTGGAGTCAGAGGTGGAACCCAAGAGACTGGACTTTATATGGCTGAATGGACCTGGAGAACAGAAAACATCGAGAAATGGGCATTGGGACAAATAAGAACACCCTCTGATGGTGTGCAGAGGGACTTTGATGTGGAGGCTAGGAAATACCCTCTTCACCTATCTGTCCCTGAATCCTGTTCCCTTCTCTTTCAACAGCCATTAGCAGGACCGCTACATTGAAAACTCAAATTTGAGGCTTTCAGTGGGGAGTAGGAAACAACAAATATGTGTTTTAAGGTGCACAAAATTTTAAAAGTACATATTTAGTTTGTCTAAAAAGGGTTGAGTATATGTATTGGGACCACTTTGAGCAGAAGCATACAGAAATGGATGTGAATTTAATTGAAAACGTGCTCTGAATTTGAATTAAACAGCATTATTACTTCAGAATTTTATGACTTGAAAAAAACAGTAAGACGATCCTATTGGTAAAGCGTGCAGGTCCAAAGATTTATATTCAACTGCGCAAAAAGTCTTCTTCTAGGGCAGTGTTTCCCAACCCGGTCCTTGGGGACTTACAGATAGTCCACGTTTTCGCTCCCTCCGAGCTCCCTGCTGGACAGTCTACATTTGGGGTGTGCAAACTTATCCGCAAAGGGCTGGTGTGTGTGCAGGCATTTGGGATAACCTTTAGGTCAGCTGTTCAAACCCAGGTGTGAGGACTCTTCAGCCAATCAGTCCTCTGAATAGTGATCTAATTAGAAAATTGTGGAGAAAACCGGCATACACACCGATCCGTTCTGGGTAAGATTGCCCACTTTTGGTCTATATTTTCACTCCCTCCCAGCTCCCTTGGACAGAACAAAAATGCAGACTGCCTGCGGGTCCCCAAGGGCCAAATGTGAAACCCTGTTCTAGGGTATAGTAGAGGCTTGGACATCAACATCAAGAACTGTTTTACGGTACCAGGAACTGTCAACACAGGCGTCCATAACGGGGTGGGGGAAGATGAGATGATGGAGCAGGCAGCACATGCGGTTGTTGGAAGCAGTGGAGTATTTCCTACCCTGAGGCCCCACAAAGCCCCGCTTCACTGTTTTTAAGCAACCAGAGTATGTGGAGCATGAGTGAGGGAGGGACCACACAAACAACAACGTCCGATGCCACTGAGGACCACATGCTAAGTGCTTCAAACGATACACAGAGTAAAAGCTCAGGCCATACCCCCTGCCATCCAGGAACGGGACACTAGTGTTTCAAGGAAGAAGAAAGGAAAGAGAGTAAAAAGAAAGCTACCAGAAAAAAATAACTAAAAGCAAGCCGTTAGCACTAGCTCCGCGTTGATGAATGGGCTGGAAGAAGAACGCTCCAGGTAGTTTTACTTACACAACGATGTTCTGAGGGCAGAAGAAAAAATGATTAGTTCAGAGAGATAATCACTCAGATTGTATAGCAAGTGGGTCCAAGCAACTAGAGAAGGCAAGGCCAAGCAATCAGATATCTTGGTCCAACACCTTCCTGTTGGTTGGACCCACCTCCTCTGTAATCTCATTGGTTATCTCTCTGAACCATTTTCCCTTTTGCCCTCAGAACATTTTTGTGTAAGTAAAATTTCCACAAGCAAAAAGAACTGTGGCAACATTCACTGGGGTCACGGGGTGTGAAATTACTATTACTGTAATACTCGTGGGGACCCTATATGGTGAGTGTGGTTTGGTACAATTAAGGCTCCAAAGAGTAAGATGAAGGATACAGAGGACTGTTCACTGTATTTACAAAGATAAAGTCCGGAATCACAGACAAGCTAATGATGTTCCTGATGTTCTACTAAACACTGATACATTTCCCTGATACATTCCCTAGTCACACTGAGACACCAAATGAGATGATTTCCAGTAACAATATTCTATCTTAGGTTTTCTGTTCTTTGATTTCCTCAAATTATGGGGCAAATTATGATGTACCTAATTCTGAATTTTGAATTGGAGATATAAATGAATATAGTCAGATCTAGTGTGAACATGGGGGAAGGTTAGTTATTTTCAGTAGAGACACTGGGTCAATCTACACTATAAGATCTTAACACATAATTGTATTTAAAAACATGACTTTATTACATGGTAACTTTTTAAACATGGTTACTAATAAAAATGTGTTGTTGCATCTTAATCACTACATTAATAGGTAAAACTGTTTTCAAATAGTGAAGGGATGAAGTATGTCTACAGTAGGTCACTTGCACATTATTCAGTGTCGAATGGCAAATTAATTATTCATGAACAACATAATACAAGGGAAAGTTCTGCACATGACAGGACATGTTTAGTTACACGGCTTGCCAGCTGCTGTGTTTTTGGACAAACTGGGGGTAGCTGAATTTCTGCGTTCGAGAGATAACTGGTTCCTTTTATGTTTACGTGTTTATGTGTTTACGTCTGAGAAAATGGCATCATAAGATGGATTACACTAAATAAAAAGAAAAACACCTACAAAAAAAATTATACCAGTGCCGTTCCTTTCATTTTGTCATTGTCACTGAAACTAAAGTCATTTTTTTTCAAGGGACAGGCACAGCTTTCTTGCTTTACTGATTTTGGTTTAAGAAAAAACCCGAGCAGACCTTGTTTTTCTCATGTAGCTTTGAAAAAAAAGGGTCAAAATAATTTCACTGGGGTAACGGGAACTTTACTTCAAGAACAATTTTGTCAGGAAAGACATGAAGATGCATGAAAAGCCTCCAGGACGTATCCTGAGAAATGTCAGGGTGTCTATCAGTTAGACGCAGCAATGCGGAGAACAAGCACCCGCTCCACTGTCAAGTCACTGCGCAATAAATTCATGCAGCCAGCCGGCCAGAAAGCATGGAAAGCACGTGCAGGAAGCATGTCTTTACCTTTGATATTGCGACCGTTGTCTGAAATGGAGAAAGACATGGTGAGAAGAGAAGGGGGGGGGGGTAATAGAAAATACTAGAGACAGATAAGATGGATTTCTCAGTCACTTTATGCGTCATATATCCTGTAATGGCCTCGGAGATCATTTATCGTAACAGCGTGACGCTATTATGCTGCCATCCTTGAGGGTGATGTAAGTAATAGCGCAAAACCTTCGTCATTTTACGATAATTGGCAGGTCACATGGACAGCACTGTCTGTAGAGGTACCGCTGTCATAAATCTACGGGAAAGGCTTATATGTGGACATGGCATGTCCCAGGCTACCTTCGCTGGCGTGCCGGTCTCTGAAGGTGCTCTTCGAGTTGGAGCTGAACCCTTCCATGTCCTGGACGGAGGAGGCCCTTCGTATGCTACACATGCTCTGACGTGAAGAGGAGGGTCCCAGGCACACGGGAGAGGGGGGCTGCTCCAGGTACAGTCTGTCCCACTGCCATTTCGGAGAGGAGTGGTCCAAGGGACCAGACTCGTTAACAGCAAGGGGGAGCTGTCCCGAGGCAATGAGGGCTCGAGTGTCATCGGGGTCGGAGATGCAGCAGCTCTCCTTGGTGGGAGATTTAAGGTCCTTTGTGATGTCGACGTCATCGCTGAGCTTCGGGGAGTCGATCGTGACGCTGTCGGGGTCCTCCTGAGGAAGCGACTGCTTGCTGACGCCCAAAAGTCTCAAGGCGGGAAGCCGGAATCGGAAAAACCTTGACTTTCCTGAAGGAGAAAGACAATGGATATTATTAGCAAGCGCATGAACATGATGTCCAAATCTCTTTTCATAGCTCACACACCCATTTTGTATAGTGGCAAGTCTTATGACGTAAAAGGCATGTGGTGAGATGTTACCTACTGTTTAGAGTCACCAGCCCTCCTGAACATATTATAGGGAACATGGGAGTAAGGAACCGAGGGGAATCATGCAAGCGCTCAGGGCTGGAGCGGCCATCTGGCATACCAGGCGTTTTCATGGTGGGCCAATGCTTGTAAGTCCTCCCACCCCCAGTCAGGAAAATTCATCATGGGGGACCCCAATATTTAGGGCAAAATTTTTATTCCAGTCCAGACCCGAAAATGCTACATAGATAAAGCAAAACCAAAGGAGCATTTTAGCATGTTTTTTAAAATGAAGGTATCAGAGGAGGCATAGTTTGCACAAATGGGTCAACCTTATCATTAGCCAATGATATGACAGGGGAGGGGCACTCTGGGGGCCAATTAGCTTTTGTCTGGGGCCAATGCCCTTGTGGCTCCGCCCCCATATACACCCCTGGCAGGACCTGACTCATATCCTCAGGCTCTAAACCACAGAGGAATGAGGCTCTAGGCCACCGTGTCACCGCTTTGCCACCTCAGTTAAAACAAAATAGCGTTGGCCAGTATAAAGCTTCAGAATTATAATCACATAATAGAAAAACACGTATTGACTAAAACGCCCTTAAATGGTTATATTTCTAGACATTTCTTTTGATGCACGGATCTTATTTTTCAGTTTGACCTTTCAAGCAAATGCAAAGCTTTCGCCATGAGGATGAGCACTTGACAGCATTGAATTATTTACTTCTCTGAAAAAACACACATATAGTAAAAGGAAAAAAGAGATTTGACTTTTCTGACTTGTCGGGAGGAACCAAAGGAGCCAAGGACTGTACTATACTGGCGCAATATCCTGCTGATGGAAAATGAGTCAAACCCTGACAAAATAGCTTATTGATTGAAGACATGATTATATGTTTAACATGATTTCCTCTTCTTAAGTATGGCAACGAGAGAAATTAAATATGCTGTTTCTTAATGTGCAGACGTCACCACAGTGTAGGCAGCAGGGTTCAGGCTGATGGAATCTTTTATCTGGCAAAGATATATCTGCATCAGAACTGCCATCAGCCAGTTTTGGAACGTTTTCTAAACCTTTGCAGTTTGACAGCTCAGCACAGAGTGATAACCAGAGGTCAACACCATGGCAAATTCTGAGAGATAGAGTGACACTTTGCTTTCCCGTTTCAACCATTCCTTTCATTTATATTTATTTCATACGTTAATCATTTCTTTTGCCATATCTTCTGTTACAGCAATTTCTTCTATTTATATAATATTTATTATTACATAAATAAGAGTCAGGATCGGCCCCTGTCCTGTCTTGTCTGTCATTTTCCTGCTTGGCCAGTAGATGGCGGTGCGCATCCCATTCCTCATGTTTCAGTTGCCCTTAGTCTTTAGTGTTGGGTTGATTGTAATGGCTCACACCTGTTCCCTGTTTAGCCCTTGTTACCCTTGTGTGTATATATGTACCTGCCCTTGCATTGTGCTCTGGTGGGTCATTGTATTTGGTTTCTGCATGTTCTCTGATGTGTACAGGCGACTTTGTATTTATATTCATATTGCAGTGATTATTCTAGGTGTTTTGCTTGTGTTCCCTCTCTTTGCCCTCACTTGTAGATCCACCCTGTGTTGCTCCTTGTGTATCTAACCTGCCTTTGTTTTGACCCCTTGCGGTCCCTTTTGTTTTATGTGTTTGAGTTACTTTTGTCAGTGAGCCACACTGTCCTATTGTTCCTCCGTCATGCCCCATGTGACAATATGTACCTCTACAGTACCTACTCATATGTCCACATTAACGTTCGCGAGTGCCTTTGTCTTCTTGTGTGCTGTTTAATCTTGTTGGATGTTATGTTACACTTGGTATTTTGATCAAGAATTCTTCAGTACTGATGTAAAAAAAGGCCAATGAAAAATTTTGTCCTTTTCTTCTCTGTTAAAGCAGTGATAGTGGACTGGGCAAAGACGGGGCTGAATCTCAGGCTTGAGTTAATCCACAGCGGATGCATAGGTCCTGCTTATCGAATGTAACATTGATTCTGAAATGAACTGCAGACTGGTCTTACTAGTGAGAGAGATCACCAGGCCTGGCAAAATAAATGCTTTGGGGACACCAACCCCAGTACAGCTGCACCTTAAGCACCAAAGGCATCTGTAAAGCTGCCTGCGGACTCACAGAGAGCTATCGCTCCGCCGTGTGCTCATTGGACACGACAGGAAGGTGTTCCCTGCAATACATCATGAAGCAAGTGTCTCACGCCGCGGGGGAAGAAAAAAGACACAAGAATGCATTTTGGGGGATGAGCCCAGAGTCTGAATAGATAGAGGAACATTCTATACCTTCTAGTCACCGTTGATTAGCCAAAGTTTAGCCGAACTTTCCCGTTCCATTTTCCAAACCTTTTTCAAACAGCAGACCCACCGATTTCACACATATCATCGCCACCTTCCACTGTATGTCTGGGTGCCGGATGCAGTAGCATGCCCCTTTCAATTATACGTGCTACTGCCCCATTAGCATACAAAGCTAATTTATCACCAAACTGCAACGTCTCAAAAGATTCAGCTCGTGCCAGTTGAGTGCTCTAGCTGAAAAAAGGGGTGATTTCCCGGATTGCAGCTACGTAGCAAGCCTTCTGCGCCTGGAGACGAAGATGCCTGTCATCTTGCATGACTCATTTTGCCGTAGGACTGCAGCTGCAATGAAAGTGTGACGTTCTCAGCAGTCATATTGGTGCGGACAATATACCAAGGATCTAATATGCTTTTTTTAATAGTCCAATTCACAATGCAGCCATCAGGAACTGACGTGAAACAGGCATGTGCCATTAAGAGCCATCTGGATCTCTCTGAATGTGACCACCCCTAGCTCTCTTCTCATATTAAGCTGAGTAAAATCTGCAAGTCACAAACAACTGATATATATATATAGATATAATTAAACACTATGCTGCACATAATTACCACACAAACCCATCATTTAATTAAATTTTATACAAGGGCAGGTGCTGACATTATAATACAAAAACTGGATTCGAGTTCTTTTAGAAGTATTAATAGAGGCAACTCATCAAATAAAAAGTACAACAATACACAATGCTATATTTAAATGAGATAAACACAAAATGTCTTTCAGGCACCGAGGCATCATGGGGCGAAACTGGGTGTTTGAGACTTGAATGTTTGTTCCTTTAGGCTGGGCTGCTTATCACGTGCAGCTTACATGCTAAGCAAAAGTATGTAGGAATAAAATGTTTAATGGCGTGGATCTGCAGACGACCGCGCAGCTCGATGTTTTTCTGCCCTAATCGGTGGCCATCAGCCTCCCGGCCCCTCAGCTCGAGCCCTTTAACCAGGCCTGAAATGGGAGACAGTGGTGCTATTGCACAACGATACCCTCACTAATTACATATGCGCATATCCCAAAGTGAAAGTGAAAGGCAGGTTTTTACTGGTCTATTTTAGCCAATGTGTGAGTGCGGTCCACAAAGGGTCCTTGAAATAAAAAAAAAATCTCTGCTCCTGAGCGTGCTCAGTGCGGCTCACGCCAGGGCCTCAGGCAGGGCTTATCTGCTTCCCCGTGTGCTAATTTCTCCTCTCCTCTCTGCAAATCCCTCTGTCACAGAGACAAGCAATTAGTTCTGATTAGCTGTGTTAGCAGCACGTTCTCATTAGAGGCTTCCCCACGCTGCGGGTGCTGGATATGGATTCGCCCTGCACTCTGCTTCAGCGTGTTGTGCTGCGCCGTGTTGTCCTGTGGTAGCAGGTTAACCAAACTGTGCATTGAGTCACCGCATTGGGCTTTGTAGTTCCCTTCTGTGCCGCACCATGCTGCTCTGTGGCGGGAGCTTAAGCGTGCAGAGTTTCCACTGTGTTTCTCACACTAGTGCCTTTATAGATACCGAGATGAACCCCCAATGAGTTGCCAAGTAAAGGCTGCACATTAATGCACTAAAATCCAGGGGTCCACTGGACCCAACTCGGACCCCACTGCTCGGAGGCGGGGTCTAAGCAACTAGTGGAGGCGGCATCAAGACATCTGATTGGTTAGTCCTGCCTCTTCTAGTTGCTTTAACAGGTCCCAGAAGCGAAGGGTAACCGCAGTCCCCTAAACTCTCTGTTAAGAGCAGGCCCACGTAGGCTGAAAGCCGACCCAGCGCTGCCTCACGCTCGCTGCTGACTCACGCCCAGCAGAGTGGAAACTCCACCTCCACTCAGCGTTCCTCTGGCCTGATGCAGAAGTGAACTGAGAGAGCAAAAAAACTGCAGGGGAAACCCCTTGGCTTTCCCACTTACATAACAGCTTGTAGCCTTGTGAGTGTAGCTGAAAATGTCCCGCATTGAAAAATGTGCAGCGGAATAAATATTTCAGATTGTTGCTTGCTACCCTTTATAAAACTATCACAGCCAGGAACAAAAATCCCTTATAGCCTGGCAACATTTTGCACCTCGATTTTTCTGAACCTGTTCCCCAGACCATGTTAAGTTTTGCCATCCAATAGCAGTCAACAGAGGAACTCTGCTCCGTCCTCGCAGGCGAAAATAATGCAGCCGCTTTTAAAGTCTTCGATGTCAGATCACAGCGATTATGGAGAAAGTCGTGTCAGAAGGATTCTAGCGTTGAAGAGGGTAGAACACCCACTTCCAGTGATTTAGGCGATTTGAGAGTAAGGCATGTACTGTGAGTGCCCTCCAAACTTAGACTATCCATTTTACTTGCATGCAAAATGATCAAGGCTGAAGGTACACTCACGCCGAGTGTGACGGTGACAAGTTGACCTTGCAGGAAATAATGAATAGTAAGGAGAGTCCAGTTTTTGGAGCTAACACGTAGCTTTGCGATCACCTGTGTTTTGTGGAAAATCTACGGAAAGCTAAGCATGGACCTTCTGGGGTGGGTTCTGTTGTACAGGAGGGGGAACAGAAGGGGTTGGGGACACAGATGGGAGCTTGCAGACCCCACTGGGGAGGCGGGGGAGGGACTTGGCCTTGTTACCAATCCGCCAGAAGGAAGTGGGGGGTTTGAGAGGCTTGAGAAGCAGAAGTTCTGATGAACTCTGGACCAGACCGATGCCGCGTCAAGGACAGCAAGGGACACAGTAAGTCTCTAGCTTGGGTCTAAAGGCACACTAACAAAGTCCAGTCACTTTAATGAGGA
The DNA here is from genome assembly GCA_015164015.2 of Brevimyrus niger. Taxonomy (NCBI): domain Eukaryota; kingdom Metazoa; phylum Chordata; class Actinopteri; order Osteoglossiformes; family Mormyridae; genus Brevimyrus; species Brevimyrus niger. The sequence continues at coordinate 42,087,717 of JAABNY020000001.1, forward strand.
AACAGTGCATCACATTTCCTTTTATATGGCTCTGCTTGCCACAGCAGTTCATTGCCTGACCTACTGACCAAACGGAGTCATTTCTCTGACCAAAACATTAACCACTATCATGCTTGAAATAGTTCTTTTGTCGCAAATATGTCTTTTTCTACAAAAGGAATTGTTTGCACTTACATTTACCTTAGGAAGCAATTACACTGAGGAGAAAACAAATGATTAAAGACCTAATTTCTTCTTGTAATTACATTTAACTTTTTGGATCTTGCAGTTAATCAGCAGGTACCGGGGACGAGCTATTGCCAGTCCAACTGATCTGTTTATTCCAAAATTTCAATTCCTTCAGTACAAATCTGCATATTGCTGAGGCATATCTTCTGAGAATCCGATTCTTCTGGCTGGGATTGGGGTAAGCATGTGTGGCATGATTCATCCTGGAACAGACTTAAGTCCATCACGACACTTAGTTATAATTGGAAAAATCTCATTCACATGCACACAGCTGGGGTGAGGATGTGAACTCACACTCTTACAGCTCCTTTGAGAGGACACTAAACGCAAGCCACCATTACCCCCTTGAAGACTTTCATCCAGATTTAATTGGTTTTAAGAGCCCCCAAGACAAATGTGGGCACGGTTTTGGAATCAAGTGTGCCTGCCAAACTCATGGGAGTGTGAGCTTGGCGCGGCAGCACTGGGGCGGCACTCACTGAGCTCACGTCGGCCTGGCGATGGCTGGTTGAGCTGCTCCAGCTGGTCACTGCTCCCGTCATCGAGCACGTAGTCAAAGTTTAGGATGAACATCATCACCGCCCCTTCCTCATTCTTCACGGGGATGATGTGAGTGGTACAAAGGAAGTCAGATCCTAGAAGCGGAACAACAATTGCAGATTTGTCATATTGATTCATCCACGTTCCATAACCAGTGGCGATTCTCTGGACACTGGATTTATCACCATTATTTTAGCGTGAGGCCTAAATTAATCATCAACAAAGGTAATTTAATAAACACAATTACCTTATTTTCACTTTATTCTACAAAAAACAGAATGCACAAATAAAGCAGATTTGTCACTGCAGTGTAGTATGTAATCCGGCCAGCTCGGGGGGGCCTAGGCAGTGACTTGCCATGCCTGTTCTGTCCCTATGCGTCTGTTCATAATCAATCACCCAATATAGGCTGCATCAACAGATAGGCAGGTTACTGACTTTATGTAAACTCATATTTAATATATACCCTGTTTAACTGGCTCCAGAACCTCACATAACCCTGTACTGGATGAACACTTGAAAGTTTGATGAATGAATGGATGGATGGATGGATGGATGGATGGATGGATGGATGGATGGATGGATGGATGGACATAATTAACCAAAATAGGACAATCTATCAGTGGAATCAAACTGCTTGTGTTTTTGGTGAAAAGGAGTAACATAACGCCTGCAAACTTAAACATATTTCTTCACATCATACACTGCTCAAAAAAACTGAAATGATACGGACTGGGTAATGTGTTAGGAACAAAAGGGCGCCACATTGTTTGATGGAAATGAAAATGATAAACCTACAAAGGGCTGAATTCAAAGAGACCCTGAAAATCAAAGTGAAAAAAGTTTGCGGTAGGCTGGTCAGTTTCGCCGAAATTTCATTGCAGCTACTCAGAATCGTACTCAGTAGTTTGTATGGCCCCCTCGTGCTTGTAGGCATGCCTGATAATGTCGGGGCTGCTTCTAATGAGACAACGGATGGTGTCCTGGGGGATCTCCTCCCAGATCTGGACCAGGGCATCACTGAGCTCCTGGACAGTCTGAGGTACAACCTGGTGGCATCGGATGGATCGAAACATAATGTTCCAGAGATGTTCTATTGAATTTAGGTCAGGTGAGTGTGGAGACCAGTCAATGGTATCAATTCCTTCATCCTCTATGAACCGCCTGCATACTCTCACATGAGGCTGGGCATTGTCATGCACCAGGAGGAACCCAGGACCCACTGCACCAGCGTAGGGTCTGACAATGGGTCCAAGGATTCCATCCTGATACCTAATGGCATCATACCTAAGTGCTGTTGTCTAGCCTGTAGAGGTCTGTGTGTCCATCCATGGATATGCCTCCCCAGACCATCACTGACCCACCACCAAACCGGTCATGCTGAATGTTACAGGCTGCATAACATTCTCCATGGCTTTTCCAGACCCTTTCACGTCTGTCACATGTGCTCAGGGTGAACCTGCTCTCATCTGTGAAAAGCACAGGGCGCCAGTGACAGACCTGCCAAATCTGGTATTCTATGGCAAATGTCCATCGAGCTCCACGGTGCTGGGCAGTGAGCACAGGGCCCTCTAGAGGACGTCGGGCCCTCAGGCCACCCTCATGAAGTCTGTTTCTGATTGTTTGCTCAGAGACATTCACACCAGTAACCTGCTGGAGGTCATTCTGTAGGGCTCTGGCAGTGCTCATCCTGTTCCTCCTTGCACAAAAGAGCAGATACTGGTCCCACTTATGGGTTAAGGACCTTCTATGGCCCTGTTCAGCTCTCCTAGAGTAACTGCCTATCTCCTAGAATCTACTCCCAGTCCTTGAGCCTGGCCCCATTATTTAACTGACCGGATCAATATCCCAGAAGTTAAACCGACTTGATGCTATACTTTGATTGAACTCTGCATCTCGCGTGCCAGTCATGCTCACCAATCAGAAGTGGCCACAAATAGCAAACACGTGAAACCCAAAGAAAACGTTGCATTCAGGATCCGTAAAAAAAGACAGATTTCGCTACTGAGCTGTAAGTGAATTGCCTTCCTATTTCATGGTCCAAGTATGAAAGGTCCTATCATCGATAGAACCGGCTACGTACTTTTAAACACCAGCAGCGACATACTTGAACGTATCATACCCTTTGGTTTTCTTAATGAGAAATAGCATTAGCATACCGCGCTAACCCATCAAAACAGCGAAACAGTCAGTAATCCGCCAAGCAGCGGAGTCTGTGACCCCCAGGAAAGCCGTAAAACCCATAATACAATGGTGTTTTGTCATATGTTTTTGTGCTTATTAATGTACGTATTTCCAAAGATTAATCTTGTGAAAATAATCTTAATCCCACAACAGTAATAAAATAAAAGGCAAGCTTTAACATAAATACTGAAAGAATAGATCGCTTTAATCGCTATTACAGTTGGGTATTGGGCACGCGGTCTTATTATTTAGAAAAGATACAAAAGGAGGCGCATATAATGTTTATTTATTTGTCCGAGTAACAATTAAAGCAAAGGAATGATATGCCGCTTCAGTCAAAAACTGCAACTAGTATACTTCTCATTTCAAATAAAATGCATGGTTGCTAACTTTGGTCAGCTGCATGGAGTGAGATTTTCTGTTCTTTGTTCCGCACACACATTTACATGTATGTAAAAGTTTAATTACCTTGTAAATAGTTTGTAGGGTTTGCAAACTGCCCTAACGTTTTTGATGCAGCTAATTTTAAGTTCACAATGAAATAATATAGACTTGCCGTAAGAATTCTTGCTTGAGAGTCTGAATGAGTTTGCAACCTTGAACACGTACATTTTTTATTTCACCTAAATTGATTTGTAAAGAAAATAACCGTATACAGTTAAAAAGCGGAAACTTCAACCAATATGAAATCACCAATAAACTACTTCTATTATTCGGCATTTTATAAAATGCATAGTACGTTAAAAAATTTCCAACTTTACTGTTTCAGGACAAAACAGCCACTCTGTTATGAACATTGCGGCTTTTTGGTTGAGAGTGTTAGATTCGCTGCTGTTATTAACACTAATAACACATTAGGCTGCATACACCGAAGTAGTTCTTGCTTTTTCATTGGCGTGGGTAAAGGCAGTTCTATAGTGTTATTAGGGGGGGCAATCAGCGTTACCTAGCGAGATCGCTATTGTTTTTATTTTTGCTGCAATTTTATTAATTATTACTTTATTTAACTTAACACACAACATCTTTAAATTCTCATTTTTTTGCATGAAAATATAGACCAGTTAATATTAGAATATTAAACCGAAGCTTGACATAAAAATCATATCGCAAATCGAATGGTAATCGCAATGTCTATAAGAAAAATCACGATTAAATATTTACCCCAAATCGTTCAGCCCTATAGGTGTGTATACGCACACATACTATATAAATATACATACTTATATAGGCTATACCTACCTACGGTATAGGGCTGAACGATTTATTATTTTGTGGGTTATTTACCTGCACATTACAATCCATTAATGTTGGATACAGAGTTAGCCTTAGTCATACAGTACAACGCACCAGTATACTTATGGGAATATGAATTGTATTTCATCTTCATTATGGAAAGGTAATTGGCCTCCTACTCATACACAGGTAATAAAACGCCTGCTATTAAAGATCGCAGTTGTGCCTTGTCGTGAACACTTACGCGTACAGTGGGATCACTTAAGGCAAGGAGGCTTACACTGGTGATGAACTCATCTGAAGGGCCAGCCCTATTGGAAGCCGGAAAATCCCCATTCATGTGCACATGCATGAAAAGGACTCAGGATCTGAGCCTCAGCAACCGGCGCTACTGCAGCAGCACTCAACAAATGTTATTTGCGTTCTTCTGTAATTCTGACACTTACACAGTAGTCTGTCATTTCTGAATATCAAGGAAAACCCACAGGGTTTGACAGATGTTTCCTGCGGCAGATTCCCTGTGCTTTATAAAGGATCCATAATATATGCACAACGCAGTAAACCCAAAATACAACAAATGTATGGAATTTTAAATTTAGTCTTTTGAGACAATGTCAGACAAGGATGTACTGTATTTATAGATCCTATGAGCTTATGGTATCCAATCGTGTAGGAGATTTACATCTGTATTACATGCTATGCCTGCTTTATAGTTCAGCTTCACACAACCTAATACTGGAAATGCTTTGCATGATGGGAAAATACAAGGGTAACAGCCAGGGGGGCCAATGTCTAGAGACCTCATCACTGGTGGCTTTATTGCAGAGACAACGGTGAGCGGCAGACAAATAAAAATTTAATATTCTCTAGGTCCACCTTATGTGTTCACTAATTAAAGTAACTAGTTAAAGTAAGAAAGGTATTAAAAATCCTTAGGGGAGAGCCATGATGGGGATTTGCATAAATACTATTTTACTGTTTGCAGCTCTTCATTAGATTCTTACTCCCCCACCCCATTCTGCCCAATCTTGACGTCCCTGTGGAGATTCTGTGGGCGGGGCTTTACCCAACTTGCCAATCCCAGACAGACACAACAGAAGATACAAGCATGTATTTGTCCTTCAATGGGCACTCCAGTCAGAATGAAGTTTTTTGCTGTTCTTACACATAAATAATTTTGAGTTTTCCAGTATAGCGGAAGTACATGTGACAGTAGCAATGTTAGTGATAGCACGAGGACCAGTAGAAATAGGAGTAGCAGCAGTAGTAGTACGAGCAGTAGTAACAACAGGAGTGCACATAGTAATACCAGTAGTAACACTAGCAGTAACACTAGCAGTAACAGTAGTAGTAACAGTAGTACCAGGAGTGGTAATGATATCAGTAGTAACACTAGCAGTAACAGTAGTAGTAACAGTAGTACCAGGAGTGGTAATGATATCAGTAGTAACACTAGCAGTAACAGTAGTAATTACAGTAGTACCAGTAGAGAAATTGGTGGCAATATCAGTAGTAACACTAGCAGTAATAGTAGTGATAATATTAGTATAAGTATCAGTAACAGTAGTAATAACAGTTGGACCAGTAGTACCAACAGTACTAAAAATATAATAGAAAATTTCCTCTTCCAGATCTTTGCTTAGCAATAATGGGTTTGTTTCCTTACATTTCCCTTCCCAGAGATGTCCACCCTCCCACCTCCATCTTAGATGTAGCAGCTGCAGTTAATTCAGATGTTTTGTATCCAAAGCATTATATCAGATCAATTGGGTCGGTACAGAAGTGAGAGCAATGATTATTGATTAGTAGATACTCTTAACTCAAGTTAAAATGACATCCATTTACTTCTTGAAAAGGCTATTATAGACGCTAACGTCCTATCTAGGGTATTCCCCTACCCCAGCTATTCTTGGGTTGGGCTCCAGGTTCACTGTGGCCTCTACTAGATTAGCAGTTATGGAAGAGAGATGGACGCACATCCAGAATGGTGAGTAAATTAGCATTTTGGCTTCTGTGGTGGCACTAGCTTTTCATTCCGGTCCACGGTACAGAAATGGGGAGAGCCGATGGAGAAACTGCCAAGGGAGTACAGTTTTTTTTTTCATTGCCGTACTGTAACTGTGTGGATTTTTGAGAGATTCAGACTCTCCTCCATTCACACTCTCTCTTTCTGTCTCTATCTTGCGCTTTCTAATGCTCTTGCTCTTCTACCTCCAGGGAGGGAATGTGATGTGTCAAAAAGGTCAAATAAAAATAAAAACACCCGACAATGCAAATCACAAGGGCCTTTCCCCATCCTCTAAGGGCTGACTTCACATAGAGCCAGCCAGTGGGGCTCGTTCTTTAGCCAAACATTCACTGACTCGATATAACTGCCAAGTGCTGGGTGGGTTAATGGGACTACTGGTCCCTTCAGAGAATCTGTCTGTTCAGCTCTATGGAAGCTCTTTTATCATTTAAACACCAGATACAGCATGCTACTTCATCTTATGTGGCATAGTTCAATTTTATTAGCCTGTTTCTTCTAACATCAGTCAATGAAACCTACAGAGTTTGCATTTTTTGTCGCCAGAACGCACTGTTGTCAGAGCACATAGCCTGATGACAAAGGATCCTCACTTCTGCCATAAACCCCACACACCAGTCTTGCTTTCCACCTCAACTCTGTGGAGTAGTGTTTGCCAATCCGGTCCTCAGGGACTCAGTTAGTCCATGTTTTTGCTCCCTCCGAGTTCCCTGGCAGACAGTCCACATTTTCGCTCCCTTCCCAGCTCCAGGTGGCACTGTCTGTGGGTCCCCAAGGACCGGGTTGAAAAACTTTGCTGTGGAGTGCAGAGTGAATGATGAAGGACTGAACGTTGAAGCTTACAGACTACAGCACATGAGATACTAATTTAGTCTCTCAGCTAAGAGTGAGAGAATCGGGGCGCCTGGTTTCCACTTTCTGAAACGTGTAAAGTTCTCTATGTGACGAAGGCAAGGGTGTGAAGGTTCCAGGGGTGCTCCAAAGTCACGTGATGCGCCTGCTCATTGATTTGAAGCTGTTTTACTAATGATATAAAATTATTCAGTATTCTCTCCTAGCCTGGACATGCCAGACCACACATTCCAGCTTCATTACCTTCCTTCTTTCCCAGGTCAAAATGACTACCCTCTGTGTTTGTTCCTCTCCCCAGATTGTTGAACCCCAAAAGTGCCCGTTCCATCCTCACCCAACCCTGTCTCACGTTGACCAACTCACTGCACACCGACCGCAGCGCATCTAACCCTCACCTTCATATTTGCATTGAAACCTGAGCATTTCTTAACTTTCATTACACCTCCTCCTTGTGGGCCTTCATCACATTAAAGGAAGAATGTTGCCACGGAGACATACCCGAGATTCAGTTTGATCTTAGATGTGCAGAAAGATAGAGGCAGAGCTGTTTTTCTCGCAGACCAATTAGAACTGTGTCCTAAATACTTTGGGAAAAAAAATCCAGTCAAAGGAATTCTCATATAGTAACTTTAGCTTGCGATTTCTTTAGACTTGTATCTAAGAACAATTTGCCGCATCCCATACTCATACCTTTCCGATCATAACCCCACAGTATGGATCTCCGATGTCAAATGAATAGCCAGGATTGCTGGCAAGATATCAAAAACATATGTCCTATGACCAAGCCAGGATTAGCTTTTAATAGATCGGTAGGAGTCACGAAACACCAGAACTGGCCTTGTCTTTTAGGGAGCAGGTTTCAGACTAGAGCAGCTGTTAGTCCCCTTTGTGTAGTCACACTGGTCACTATCTTCTTACTTTCCAGTTGATTTATTAACAGCTCAGAAATTTTGGTGCAGCTATTAAATGTTGACCTGAGCATAGTTTCGGTGTAAATGCAAATACACGGCTTATATTAAGCCATCTGTGTACTGTGTGCTTTAATAAGATTCCCCTCCATGTTCTGTAAGTGAAAATCAATGGTTAACGCATTAATCGCTATATACCGGAGGTGGTGCAGTTTCCTGGCTGAGACGGACAGGAACGAAAAAAAAGAGCGTTGTTTGTGGAACTAATTTAACAGAGCAGATGGAAGAGAAAAGCAGTGCAATAAAAAGTGAACAACGGGGCACTTTTCATCCTGCCGCCCGCTGAATGTCACCTCTATTCACATGCATAAACGCGCTCGCCTGCGCTTAATGTCTGCAGAATCAGGTGAATGGGAGACAGGCACCCCAAACTAACGCCGTTTTCCACAGTACTAATATTCTGGAAGGCTGTTGCAGAACATGCCAGTCTTGTTGGACCATTCTTGTTCTATACATCAAACTGGCCGTTGATTGCCTTCAAAGCGATGCACTAGCTACTTGACGTAATTAGCATGATGCTAATTTCTTGTTATTACATTTATGGTTTATTACACACACCAACACAGTAGTATGTGTGTGTGGGTGTGTGTGTACGAAATACAGCTAGCTAAATGCTAATGGTTAATTTGTTTTGGACCCCAAATAAATTGATATTGATACCTGCTTTTATATGAAAATAATGCACAGTCTCCCATCAGTTAACCCTTTCCACGCTGCCACATAGATTTCACCCTAGTACTGCCTCCCACCCATCTACCCATTTCCCCCGTGAGCCCTGTATATACTGGAAGGATCTGTTTTTGGGCTACAAGAGCAGAGTTGCCTGTTTCTTTGCTGCGGAACACGAGCTCATCGCGCCGATCATTCTCCGCCTGTCTGAGGTGACGCACATACTCAGATGTAGACAAACACACGGATTTGTCAAGGCCGAGGTCTCATAAGGTCTTATCAGCTTAAACATTTCCCTCTCAGCCTTTCCATCCTCCCCAAGGGTGGTCTTGGGTTTCACTGCACTCCTACAGAAGAGCTTCCATTAAACAGACACATTAAACGGTGTACATTTCAGATGCAGGCCGGGGACCTGGACGGGGCTGACCGATTCGTAACGCCGACGTACTGAGGAGTGGCCTTTAAGTCTTTTACCGCCCTGAACTGTGCCAGCTTAGTTACCATTCTGTTCACTGATGCAGAATTATGGGCTGTAACGTCATGCTCTTTTATCCATTTGGATGAAATTAGTCATAAGCTTCACTTTAGCCAAAGGGAATTAGAGCGTTTAGTCCTGGATTGTTGAGCGTAATGTAGTATAATATTATGCACTACATAATAAAATTAGAAAAAATTAATCCTATAACTGTTAAGTGACTGAGTCTATGCTAGGCATCACGGGGAACAAGGCAAGGCACCATCCGGAATGGGAAGCAAGATCTTCTGTGGACACACATTTGTGCACTCTGGGTAATTTTCAGGCACCATTTCATCTAACTGCATGCTTTTGGACTACGGGAGGACAGAGGAGAATCTGGAGGAAACCCCAGAAACCTGAGGAGACCATGCAAACTTCACACACACACATATACACACAAACACACACACATATGTATTCATGTCTTTGTGGGGACTCTCTAATCATTTCATTGGGAAAAACCATCATCCCATCAATGGTGACAAAATACGACTTTCAGCTATTTTAGTTTTTTTGATTGCAGTTACAGATTTGTATGAAACTGTGGTTCCCCTTGTGGGGACCGAAAACAGTCCCCACGATATCAGAATAACAGGTTTTTAATCACATTGGGGGGGTAATATACACATGACAGACACACACAAACACAAGCACGCATAATGCTCTACTCACTGAGCAACAGCAGCTTTGCCCGATCAGGGTATATAAAAGTCAAATATATGTTAGCTCTATTATTATGTGGCTCAGGAATACAAAGTACAGACACTTGTCTACTTACGAAGGAGATACGTTCTGAACAGCCGTTCATAACTTGAAGTGTTTGTAAGTCATTATTCGACATCATTTTAAGGGTATACGCGAGTACAAAGAGCTAGGGTGCTGGGAGTAGGCACGCTACGCTGCGCGGCGGGAGTAGCGGCCAGAAGTCGTACCAGGCGGGATTGGTGCAGAGATTAAAAAAAATTGATGTTGCGGACAGGAAACGGGAGCCCAAAGAACACAATTTGGACCATCAGTCCTCGTCTTTCATACTGTATGTCTGAATGTTCATTAGTTGAAAGTTCGTAAGTGGAGCAGCATCTGTATAAGCAACAATGTTGCCACTATGCAGGGCCTGTTAGTATCATGTTGATGTGTCAGGATCGTCCAGTCCATGGAAAATAATTATTGTTGATTAAAAACACACAGAGGCACTTTATTCATCAAATAATTCGTAATATGTACATTACAACAGCTGGGTAATTTATAAAGAGTGTAATATAATTTAAACAGCAAATCATGAAACTGCTGATTCACATTTTTTTTTTTAATCACCAGAACCATCCGAATGCTTTATAACAAATGATGACTGAGCATTGCTCCAAATTCGGGCAGGGATTTACTTAAAGACACTCTGAATCCATACCAGAGAAGCCACGGTGCTATTATTAAACCAGACTGAAACTGACCTAATCCAGCAGTGGAATATGATGCAAAGGATAATCAGAGACTCTTCTCATGGAGGTACTGTGCAGAAACCTACTGACAGCCCCCAGAAGTATCATGTAAAGTACAACCCAATTTCCAAAAAAGCTGGGATGCTGTTTAAAATGTAAATAAAAACAGAATGCAATGATTTACATGTCCTCTAGGGCTAGAGGAAAGGAAACATCGGGCTTGTTATCAGCGCACAGTTAAGAAAACCAGCATCCGTGATGGTGTGGGGGTGCATTAGTGCCCATGGCCTGGGTAGCTTGCACATTTGGGAAGGCGCCATTAATGCTGAAAGATGTATACAGGTTTTAAAGCAACATATGCTGCCATCCAGACTACACCTTTTTCAGAGAAGGCAAGACAACGCCAAACCGCATTCTGCACGTATACAACAGCATGGCTTCTGTAGTAGAAGAGTCCAGGCGCTAGACTGGCCTGCCTGCAGTCCAGACCCATCAGCCAATGAAAACACTTCACCCATCATGTAACGAAAAATACGACAAAGGAGACCCTGAACAGTTGAGCAGTTGAAATCCTATATCGGGCAAGAATGATACATTTCATTTTCAAAAACCCCTGCAACTAGTTGTATCAGTTCACGTTCACAGAGTTTTGTTGAAAGAAGAGGTGATGCAACACAGTGGTAAACTGTCCCTGCTTGTCTGAAACGCCTCGATGACATCAAATTCAGATCCAGCATATATGTCATTAAACAATAAAAATTCTCAGTTTCCATATTTGATGGGTTGTCTTTGTGCTATTTGCAATTAAATAATTCTTTATATGGTTTGAAGATTATCACATTCTGTTGTAATATATGTTTAACACAACGTCCCAACTTTTTTGGAAACGGGGTTGTATGAATCGATAACTGGCATCACGCGCCACACTTTTCTACATTCAGCCAGTCAGTCGCTCCAGCAAACATATAAACAGATGGCTGCACTTAATCTGCTCTGCTTTCAGCTTCAGTGAAATATAATTAGACTCAATTTCCACCACCGCTAATAAAAAGTTGCTTTGCCATTAGTCACATGCTGCTCCTACAGCCTCGGGCCAAGCCCACTGCACCCCACACCCCTTAACCCCTCGCTCCTTTACCCATCACCCTTCACTCCTTCACCCTGAGCTCCTTCATCCTGAACTCCTTCACCCCGCGCCCCTTCACCCTTCACTTCTTCACCCCTCACTCTTTCACCCCTCACTCCTTCATCCCACGTCCCTTCACCCCTTGCCCAGTTTTTGTTTTTTTTCCCTTTTTAAGAAATCGCTGAGCCATGGAGGGGTATGGTTATGTTCCAGAGCATGATGTGTGTAAACAGAGAAGAAATTTGTGTGTGTGTGTGTGTGTGTGTGTGCATGTGTCTGTATGGATTAGGTTTATATACATCGTGGGGACCCCGCAACGGAATAAAAACCTGCTTTTTTGGTATTGTGGGAACCATTTTTCAGGTCCCTGCAAAGATGTGAGAATGCAATCAAAAAAACTAAAAATGCCAAAAGTCTTGTGTTTTGTTTGGTTACTTACGGTAAAGGTTAGAGCTGGGTAGAGGTTAAGGTCATCATGTTGGGATTAGAGTTTCCCCATATAAAATTAATAGAGTCCCCACAATATATATATATATATAATTACAAACCTGTGTGTGTGTGTGTGTGTGTGTGTGAGTGTGTGTGTGTGTGTGAGTGCGTGACAGAGAGAGAGAGAAGAGGGGAGACAGAGATCAAGAGAGACAGAGGCAAATGATGTTAATCAGAGTTGAAAATCCAGTGTTTTGAGCCATTCAGCTCGTGCTCCCAAAGTGAAAAGCTGCACCGCGATGGCAGTTGAATAACAGACACCGACAGCAAGGCCTCCAGACTCTCTAAGCTGCCATCTGAGGCTCTGCACAGACGCTGCATACGTATGAAGGAGGCAAAATGGACTATGGGGTGTTTTCCCTCTAAACCAACAAACCCACGTCAGCCCCATTCTGTCAAGAGAGCTCTCCCTGAAAACACAAAAAAAAACATTAAACAAGCAGCAACCTAATTGGCCTCTCGTCTTGCAACCTGCAGCATCGCAAACAAGAGGAAATTTTCATATTTTAATAGCGGGAGCGGTTATGCGGAGCCACCGGTGTGGTGGAGGGATCTGATAAGAGGCCTGGCTGATCTACCCACAACAGGCAGCAAAATCAGCAGGTGCAGAAGCATTAAAGCGTGAGGAAGACATGTTCCATATGCAGAGAAAGCATTTCCGACAGTTACTATACAAAGTAGCCAGTCACAGGGAGAGTGAAAGGCTTCACAGTCAGTTCTGCTGAAATGCGGGGCAGGTACAGGCCTGTGTGTCACTCTGTCACCAAACAGGATCTATTTTTACCCATGGTGCCATTCTATTTCCACTTTTATTGTGTAACACTGTCCGGGTGTCCAGACAGCTGCAGTTCCAATATTGTTTTTATGTATATATATATGTATATTTTAAAATGATGTTTGTATCGCAGGGAGCCTGGAGCCGATTCCAGGAACACAGGGCACTAATATAATGTCAGCCCATCACAGGGCACACAGACGGTCAGAAGGTGGATGGTTGGATGCATGGATGGATGGATGGATGGATGGATGGATGGATGGATGTATGGAAGATGTTTTGCAGACTGGGAACTGTTGGACTGATATGTCAGAAATCTGTCAGAATGCCTTGAAGCTGGTATATGAGTTAGCTCGCCATATAACCTTGGATACTGGGTATCTCTCTACCCATTACCTATTCTGTACTCACCCTCCCCCCACTTTTTGTCTTCCAAAATTAATTAAAACGTGACTCTGACTTACTGTTTACCTCGACATGCCTGAGGGATGATAACCAAACCCTGACATTCCGCAGAGGCACTTACATTGACGTTTGTGTCACTCTCTTTCATTATTTGTCTTTTGCATTCTCTGTTTTGTTGATCCCATGCGTTCCCATCCTTTAAAACCCCTTAAAAGGAAAACCCCCGACTCAATAAAACTATTTATCGCGTCCCTTCCCAGTGTCCCAAGCTTCTGTTCCCCATCCTGACTTGAGTGATTCCGACAGTAACCAATAAATATTTCTTCCACCACCCTTGTAATCATATTCACTGCCTAAATTGGTTTCTTTTCAAAAACCATTGATTGATGGACCCTGTTTGTTGTCCAGCAGTGTTGAGAAAGCCCGTGGAATTGCAGGGCTTTGCATCGTTCCCAAAGCAGCAACAAATCATCGCAATAAATCGTCAAGACTACCTTTAAAGGCTAATTTTAATATCTGTTATCTGCTGTGCTTATGGCTTCATGAAAAGAGTCGTATATTGAAGAGCAAGGAACCACAGAAAGACATAATGTCTTTCAAGCAGGCCTCAATAATCATTAAAGGGCAGGGATAAATATTAATTATTAAATCTAACCAAAATGAAAAACATATATATATATAATATATATAATAATAAAATAAAATAAAAATAATAATACAAATATATATATATTTGTGTCATGGAATGCAATATATATGACAGATACCTAAGTTCATGGAAGTTTTACACAAAAATGTTCCCAGTGCAGTACACAAAATGATTGGTTCAAAGAGGTAACCAATCAAATGGTAAAGGAGGCAGGTCTTATCTGTGATTTGTACCACAATTCTTTTATCAGAAACTTTTGTCCAAAGCGACACAGAAGTGAGGCAGATAGCACATTACAAACATGTGCCTGCCAGGAGGGCTGAGCTCGCGACAAATACCTAGGTACGAGAGCAAGCAGTATGGGAGCAGGAGCTGCATACCAAATAAAGCACGACGCTAATAATGCAACTATTCAAACCAACAGAACATTCAGGGAACATATTATATGATACATACTGTGCATAAATAGATTTAATCCTGAGTATATATACCTATTAAATACCTACAGCAAATGTAATGTATTCCTTCCACACCCAAATGTATGTACCCAATATACAGCATAGCAGCTATAGATAGCAGCCAGTGGCTCCTGGCCAACCAGTGAAGGGACGGGACACACATCTCATGCAGAGCTGCCACGCAGAGCTGCCTCTCACCACAGAAATAAAGACGAACTCTGACCCAGCAAGCGGACTGCCCTTCTAGTCCCTTCATTAGCTATGAGAAAGAGCGGGAGTACTGCGTGTACTATACCCCGGCCCGCTCCACTCTGCACTCCTACATGTATTTATAGACTTCCCTTTTCAATTTGTGGGTTCTGTCTTGTCTGTTTCTAAGACTTCATTCTACAAAGAACACTGTCCCTTTTTATCCGTAAAATGTTTTTGTCTTTTGAAATTTTTTATTCAGCATCATTTGAAAATGAACTTGTCCGATAAATACATTTTTTACTTGATTGATTGATTGATTGATTGATTGATGTAACTCAAGTTAGCATGTTATATGTGCACATATATTTGTGAAATATTTAGCTTGGAAGGTAACAATAGGCAAATGAGAGCACTCAACGTGAAGAGCAAGCATTCGCAAACAACATTTTAATGGTATTTTATATTTCAGGCCATTTTCTTGCCATCATGGTCTCAGAGACAGCCGGGCAGCAGGCCCTCTGATTACCGTCTGCAAGACAACAGACGCCCTAATCAAACAATTTGTTATCCTGAAAAGGTCTCTGTTCGGCTGCTTTTAAGTCTTAATAAACTTTGTATATCTGTCTATTCGATGGGTCCAGACAGACGAGTAGCAGCAGACCAGCATTTTACTTCACCAGCCTCGTTTTTGGAGTCAGACAGGAACAGAGTGACAGGACACCACAAAGCATTCAGGGAAAACCAGAATAGTTTCCATTTTGGCAGCCACTACACACTCACACATAGCTGCACCAGGACTCTCACTGAACACCGCAAATACAGAACAGGTAGAACACATCAGTGCAGTTATTCTATGTTTCTTGAATCTCCCTCACCAGACAGTGTCTGTGACACACACACACACACACACACACATTTTCATGCATAAAATTTTGTGTGGCAGACATTTCTGGAATAATATGCCTTTTGCCTACTTTTTTCAGCATTTAGAAAATAATTGCAGATGAAAATGATAAGAGACCAGAACTGCAAAAAATATTCCTTTGCTGTCAAAGGCGTTCATATTTAATAGATGCAATTTTCATAAGCATGGTTCCTTCTTGCGTCAGATACTTGGCTTTAGTCGCGTGAATGATTTTGGCCAAAGTAACTTGCAGTTTTGAACCACTTTCGTGCGCCAGAAGTTCTCATCGTTCCAGCATCCCTTTGGTTCAGGAGACCTGCTGCTTCTCTATTAACTTCCTGTCCTTATTCATGCTTTACCTTAGCGTGACATTATGTAACAGGAACAGCTTTTAGCCTTAGGTGTTCTGGGGCGATGGTGGTGCAGGAGGTAGTGCAACCGGAAGGTTGCAGGTTTGAGTCCCGGGTCCTCCTCACCCTATCGAAGTGTGACACTGAACCCCAAATCGCTCCCAGTGAGCTGGTAGGCACCTTGCATGGTAGCCTCCGCCACCAGTGTATGAATGTGTATGTATGAATGGGTGAATGTGAGGCATAATTGTAAAGCACTTTGGTTAAAAGTGCTATATAAATGGAGTCCATTTACCATTCCTTACATTTACCCTCTGTCAAGGCTCCTGACAAAACAATAATAAAAATAATAAGAATATTAATAATAGGAAGGGGGATCATCAGTTATTAAAGGGGGGGACTTTCATTCATGCTCAGCCCCCCC
>JAABNY020000001.1:42110404-42127460 GCA_015164015.2 Brevimyrus niger
TTTTAAAAGGTATATTCAGATATAAATTTTTTACTCGACGGAGGCCTTATTCTTTACCCCCCAGAAAAAACGAATTTTGAAAAACCTAATCCCCCCCCCCCCCCCCCCCCCCCACTATTATTTAACACGCACCTCATTTACTGGGGTATCAGCAGCTTTGCCATCTGCAGATAACTTAGTCCTGAATACAAACACATTGAGTAAAGTTAGTGGCGTGTCTGTCAGCACGGAACACCACACAAATACAAGAAACACAAAACACACACAAACTGACGCACATCAACTCATCTTGGGACTGGCTGTACTGAGAAAAGAGGGTGGTGTCCAGAGATGCATCTAGGTTGTTGTACATAGCAGGAATATCAGTCCTGCAAAAAGCACATGAAATATAAATATATAAACAGATATATGAGAAGCATAGTCCAGCTTGCTACATATAAAAATCTCATTTTTGACCAGAAGGTTTAGTAACATTTCAAAACTGAAAATGTCAATATTTATAACAATCAAGACCTTCACTAAAACTACTCAAGTTGGAATTAGCAGCAAAGGACATATCCGGTTATTTAGACTCCTACTAGGTAAAAAAAAAAAAAACCAAGCTAAGACAGGGTGCTGAGCGATCTCGTAAATGCCGTGGTTCAAAATCGTGCTTCACTCATTAGTTTGAAAATGTGTTCCAATGGCAGAAACGTGGATCTCATTCTAAATGTCATGAAGACAAAAGTGGGATCGTGGTGCCAGGTCTGCCGTACCAGTGCCAGTGAAGAGGTACTTTTATAGGAATTTACAGCTACCTAAAAACAAGAAGTTGCTGTGAACTAGACCAATTTAAAACACAAACTACTTCAGTAAGCCCCCGTAGCAAGCCTGACCTTTTATTCCTCATTACTTCTTTCTGATGCTCTGTCAGCACTCGTTCCTTGGGCTCCGGGGGTATAAACACAAAGTCCAAAGAGGCCTCCTCTTCCAGGAACTCTTGTCGAGGGCGCTTAGGGGATCCAAAATCAAGCTTACCCTGGGGCAACAACCAAGAGCAAAAATGTCAGGTTATCAGCCATCTGTTACACATCGGTCTGGCTGGACCAGCAGTAACCAACTGTAATTACTTTAGGGCCAAATTCCATCAACAACAAAGCCAAGGGTTTTCCGATGAATTACTCGCAGTGCCCAGGTATTTACTTGCAGTGTCCAGGTATTTACTCAATCCCCACTAACCTCAAACTACCTATGGCTTAAAAGACCTTCTGGGCAAGACCCAACATCTTCATTTGCCTCTCTTACCACCACTGTTATTTGTCAATCACTGCTTCGTGTCAAAAAATAGAAGTGGCTGGGTACATCTTGCTTTTACCAATAGGGGTTTGGAAGTTGTCTTTGAACGGAGTTCCTCAGCCCGGGCCAGCAGCGAGTCTCTCTTCCCAGACGGTGTCACCCCGACTCCACTAATCTTCGTTTCAAGCTGGGAACATTCACCCTACGCGGCCGGCCACAAACGCACAGAACCAGTATAAATCACTGGCGTGAGCCAAATGCCAGACAAGCTTCATTAATGATCAAGTCAAGTGGAGACGATTTAGAAACCTGTCTGTAGAAAGGAAGGCACTTACCGAATACTGCCCACTGAAATCATCGTTAAGATCTACAGCTTGAAATCCAGGTAAAATGATCATAGTGTTCTGCTTCACCTGGCTCAAAATCAACCTGCAAATCATACAAATCAATCAGTCATGACTGGTGTTTAATCCACAGGGCGACCAAGATAAATCACTCCCATGACGAATCCAGCTGTGCACTCATAAGGTAACAGATGATATCTCCCCTCTGCCACTTATGTAATTCAAGGATATCCTGATTAGATTGTTTTTTTTTTAACTTGTTCCTTCCGGACTTTGATGTGTTGCACAGGATTTGCTTTGGCCAATTAAATTATTTCCACAGATGCAATATGAAACCAGTCTGATTATTTCAAAGGCTCAGAGGGCAAACGAGGGCAAGATCACACTGAGTTTGGTACACTCAGCTCAATCAATGTAGCCACTCACCTCCAACTAAACTGACAACGGTCAGAAAGCTTGAATCGGAGCATAATGCGCCACCCCTTCAGACTAGTGCTCTGGGTCAGTGTTTCCCAACCAAGCGCTTGTGGACCCCCAGATAGTCCACATCGTGGTCCCTGCCAGCTCCCAATTCACAAGAACCAGGCACTGAGCGTTCCTGAATGTCTGGTACAGGTTTACTGGGAGATGGGAGAGGGGGGGGGGAAGACTGCTTGACGGTCGCCAATAGCCAAGTTGGACTAGGGCCCCTAACCCCAGGAACAAGGAGGGGTTAGCGGCCGTGCTCAGTGGCCCAACAGCGAAAACACTCTGCAGATACAGGATCTGACCCAGCGACTTTTCAATCGTGCACAGAGTCCTAAACCACAGAGCCACACGAGGCCCAGAAAGATGCACAAGATAAGTGAAACACACAAAGTGTTACATCCGATTACAATGGCAAACACACAATACATAATATCGGCCAGAAGCTACAGAGATCTTCATTCATAAATAGACCAAGGGTAAGACTTCTATTGACAGATCTATTACCGGGGACGTTTGCCACAGCAAAAATAAACATTTGCCTCTAGAACTGCTTATTGCTTATGAATAGTCAGGTGGCCAGTTAAATTAATGGGGATGTCCATGTGCCAACAAGGAGGAACCTTCAAACAAGGGGGAATTTGCTGAACTTTCTGCATCTACAGGCACATTCTCACCAAAGCTCAGTAACCTAGTTCCTGTTGGAGTTGGGCCATCTTAACTTGGAACTTTTGTAGCTCCTGGCCACTTGTATGTCACTTTCCTAATGCACAACCGGCACTTTATGCTATATAGGCATGGGAGACGCAAAAGGCTTCTAGGTTCAATTTCACACAAGTCATACACAATTGATTGGCCCGAAAAATAAAGGTTGCATCACATTTTATTTATACAGCCTTGTACAGCCTGTGGCATTTATAATTTAATAAATCTGGACAGCAAGACCAATCTTTGTTTATATTTTGGGGAAAACAAATGTCATATTTTCCTAATAAAACAGTAAATTTCAGCATCGGCCGTCGGTGATATTAAAAGTCGTTACTGATCAAATTTTCTGATGCATGAATACGGAGAACCAAGCAAAAATGATTCATTAATGCATTTCAAGCAATTCAGGTACAAAAAAAAGTTCCATCTGCTCAATTTTCGCTCCACTACTTCTACCCGTTTTCCCAACACATCTGGAATAATTTCTAAGTTGGCGCCGGTGCTTGTGGGGAACCAATCAGAAAAGTTTATCGCTATGAGCCTAACCCAGCAGTTCCTGGTTGAGGACATCGACTAAAAAAGGTTCAGGAACTATCAAGAAACTACTGTAAGGCTGAGCACCCACGATGTGACAAGTTCCTGAACAAGGTTCCTGGGCTGGAAAAGCGCCTTTTGTAATGATTCAGTTTTGAGTCCGGTCATTCAAATCAGACTAAACAAGTACGTGTCCTACTTGTAGTCACATAAAAACAGGTTTTTCCACCACTAAGTATTCGGTGAGACCTGGTTTTAAAAAGAAAGAAAAAAAAAAAGCCAGCAAACAGACAAGCACCAGGCCCAGGCACACTTACTTGAGCTCCTCTGGGTAGGTGAGAACGGGGGCGTTCCCAAAGGTGGCATTCCAGAACTGAGTGGCAAGTGTGCGGATCTGCTTGCTCTTGTGGGGCAGGAGTATGCGGAGCAAAGGCACCAGCAGGGCCAGGAGTTCGTCGTCGTAAGCCATCACCGTCCGCGACTGCAGACAGGCCAGCATCTCACCGACCAGCTTCTCCAGCTGCAGTGAAGACATCCACCGTGAGAAGCGGTGGTATAGGAGGCAGTGCTACCGTTCGGCAACCGGAGGGTTGCAGGTTCGAGCCCCCGGGGTCCTCCTCACCCCATCGAAGTGTCCTTGAGCAAGACACTGAACCCTAAATTGCTCCCGGCGAGCTGGTAGGCGCCTTGCATGGTAGCCTCCGCCACCGGTGTATGAATGCGAGTGTGAATGGGTGAATGTGAGTGTGAATGGGTGAATGTGAGTGTGAATGGGTGAATGTGAGTGTGAATGGGTGCGAGGCATGTATGTAAAGCGCTTTGGTAAAAAGTGCTATATAAATGCAGTCCATTTACCAAGTGAGCCATGCAAACATCTATGAACTAGGCATTGAACACATACCAATGTGTGTGTGTGTGAGATATACCATAAATTTATTCAGTGCCTAGTACAAAACAAATCCAAAAAAAATCCACCGTATGTAAATCCTTACCTTCGGAGCAACACTCTGGAAGAAATCATTCTGTTCATTCTGAGGCCTACAAACAAGAAATAATTAGAGATATATTCAAAAGGGTAAAGGAGGAAGCCCAACGGCACGTTCACTGAACACGGGCTGCTCACCTTCCCGTTTGCTCGAAGAACGCGGCCAACGGACCGGAAACGCTGGACACGACCTCCTGGATGGCCGTGGGCACGGCGAGGTTGTTAAAGAGAACGGACAGGGCGGCGAACAGAGCCGAGGCCGCTCCACACGGGGGCGCCCCGGAGCTCTCCCCGGAACTCTCCCCAGGGTCAGCGGTCCCTTGGGAGAAGAGGGAGTCCAGGGACAGCACCAGGAGAGTCTGAAAGCTGGCCAGGTTCCCCAGAGCCTTATTCTTCTTTCTTCCCCAATTCAACGGTGTGTGGGGAGCTGAAAGTAGGGAAGCGTGACTTAACATCAAAATCTGTATGCCAACACAGACAAAATGTATATTATTAGTTAGTATAGAAACACCCCAACTGTACTAATTACTGTAATTTTGTGTAGTATATTGCTAAATCGCCATAAAATCAGGTTCAAAGACGGATACTGGACCAGAAATGCCTTACATTTAGTCTTCTGCTGAAACTTAGCAGTATAAGGAGAGAAGTCCACACATTCGATGATGACCAGCAGAATATTCGCAACTGCATCCAGCGTTGAAAGATTCTGCAAAAGAAAACGGATACAAACAAACCACAGAGGAAGAAGTGAGAATGGCAAATGGACAAACGTATTTTTAAATAAAACCGCACACTCTGAATTCGGCCTCCATCACAAAGCCACACTGCCGTCTTTCAGAGACTCACCGCAAGTGCCTGTCTGTCGACAGCAGCGGCCATCTTGCAGCACAGCTCCTCGCAACACACATTCTCTTCTGCAGTAGCGACCAGGGCCGAGCAGCGGGCGAAAGCTTTGTACATTCTAGACCATGTGCCCAGCAGGGACTTCTGAGTCATCTGCACGCAAAATATAGACACAGCGAGTTTCTTTTATATGCTTTGTGTGTATCCATTTCGCAGTCATTTTCTGTTTAATGAGTTTATTTCCTAATGTTTTTAAATACTACCATCTCTTTGCATTGCAAAATTTCCTTCAGACACAATCCAGAAAAAAAAAAAATCTGCTACACATTACTACACAATACTACAGTGTACGGCTGCATGCGTGATAACATTTGAAATCACTTTTCCCCAGACACCCAGAGGAGGCAAAGGAAAAGCAAAAAACGTACCTGGGGTAGGGCCTGGCCAGGCAGCAGATGACTGAGGGGAAACATCAAGGCACTATATACTGCAGTAAAGTTATGTTCCAGTGCATCACCCTGGTTTACCTCATTGGTCTGAAACAGGGGTACAACGTAAGCGCCATGTGCACAGCAGGGGCCTTGCGGACACGTCAGCTTAGCCCTTCCGCCCTCGAACGTACCTGCATGATTGTGTCCGTCAGCGGGTTCACCACGACGCTCCACATCCTCCACAGGTGCTCCTTGTCCGGCACGACCTCCGCGGCGCGTCCTACGATCCGGAGGACCGACTCGCTGAAGGCGAGCGAGGACGTGGGCCCCGAAAGGCCGCAGCTGACCAACAGCTCCAGGCAAACGAAAAACCTGAAGGGAATGACGACAAGTTCGGGCGGGCGAGCAGCGCAGGGAGGGCCGAGCCAAATAAGCATCCGCTGAGGCATTTTCAGCCAGGTTGAATAGCTACAGTAGCTCTACTCCATTTAGTGATGCGGGTGAACCTCAATCTTTCGTTGGCTAAGGGAAAAAGCAGCAGAAGTCTAAGCAGGCGGACCAAAGCTTATCAATACCTTTTTCAACCCTTTGTGATCAGATCAAATGATAAAAATGGCTAGAGATTTGAAAAACAATTGGCTGAGAAAGACTCCCAGATGCCTACAAACTAAAACACAATGTTTGTATTGCAATGACATAAACCACCTGTATGTTTCTGCGTCAATGTTATTAGTTTTGACTTATTCAGTTCATCATTTTCATTTGTGATGGTTTAGTTTTACTTTTCGACGTGGTTATAAATCATCGGTTATAAATCGAGCAAGAATCAGCCCTTAGGCAAATCCCAGTAATGTTACTGAGCTCTCTCTTTTGCAAGAAAAACACTATGGCTACAGGAAGACAAACACAACAGAAACACCTACCTCTCATCCAGCACAAACGAAGGCAAGAGGCATCTGTTAAAGAACAAATCAAAGAGGAACAGTGCCGGGGTACCCTGAAGGGACAGGGTTGGGGTTAAATTCTGACTTACATGTGTAATACATACAAAGGCAGCCACGTCCAAACCAAATTTTTTAATCAAACCAATCCTGAGACCACCTGATTTTTATATTGGCAAATAAATCAGGGCAGGGTGTGTGGCAGAACAAAAAGATTATACATTTTTCTGCATATTTAGAATATTTTGCAACTTATTTGCCACCAATTATTTGGCGGGTGCCCCAGAGGTCACGACATGGTCTCGGTCAACAAACGCCAGAACTTACTATATATCCAAACATTATATATCCAAGTATATCAGTGCATCCTGCATGAAAATCCATGTAATAAAAACTGAACAGAATTTGTTGAACAAAAAGCTACACGTACATTTAAAACGTCCATGTTGGCCACCTGATACGCAGCAGACCCCAGTATCTTGCGAGGAAGTCGTTTTACTGTAGCTTCAAGAAGAGCCTATGGTACAATCAAACAAGAATAACCTAGAAGCATCTTTCGTGTTATAATGACTGATTACTGAGACGAACGAGACAAATTAAATACCGCCCAATTTCAAGACGACTACATACAAGTTCCATTGTGGAACACTGATGCTGCAAACAAAACAAAGAAAAAAAAACAAAACGCAAAGCAAATCCAAAACAAAACCAAAACCAAAACAAGTCTGGTTGCCTTTAATAAACCTGGCACTGCACTGGGGATTTACATAACGCAGTGCGCATATATCCACAAGATGTCATATGCATATTAGCATCCCTAGCAGCCTCGGAAGTCTAGCAGCCAGCCTTACCAAAGTGCGGTTAGTGGGCAGGACCTCAGAAGAGACCACGGACTGCAGGGTCTGCAGCAGCAGGGTCAGCGCCTCAGAGCCCTGCCTCTCCTTCTTATTGCCAGCTGCAATGAACACAGGCCAATGAGCATGCACACCAGCACACACACACACACACACACACGCGCACACACACACTGCACATGGCAATGCAGAGATGGGCACGAGCAACAATTCCTATTTGCTTTATACAGCCGAGAATAAAAATAGCAATAAGGGATTTTCAAATTAAAGCACAATGGATATATAGAGAGAGATAAAGAGATACAGAAACACAGACAATTTCACTGATTTAAGAATTCCCAATGGGACCAAATTCTGACCACTTACCTGTCTCTACTGCAGCCACAACTAATCCAACGAGGTTATTCCAAATTAAGACAAGTAAGGCATCTGCGAAAATGGGATAGGAGAATATGGGTCCTTTTGCCAAGAGATCGATACACAGTTTCCAAACAGACATTATGCAACTAAATAATGCTCATCACATAAATTCTTTAACGATACCGATTTGACGATGCTGATGACTTATTTTCTGAACGGGAAAAAAATGTATTTGAGCACGTTACCTGAGGCATCTTTGCCAACTGTGATGAACCCATCCCTAACGGCACTGATAAGAACACTTGAGAACTTGTTGAAAGTCGACGGGCTGCCTAGTAAAGGACAGACCAGGGGTTCTGGCAGACAAACAGGGCAGAGTTTACAATTACCAGTTATCCAAGCGAGCAGATAAGTGTGCATGTTTTAAAATTAGGAAGAAACTCACCCAGGCTGAGTTGTAGCTTATGTTGAGCCGCAGCATCTATGACCGCAGGACCCATACAGTAGTGTAGCAACATCTCCAGCCCCAGAAGCTGGATGGACGTGAAGGGCTGCTGCCCATTCACACTGCTGTTCAGATTCATCCTGGGAGTCGAACACGGGCTATTTAAGGTAAGGTTACCTGGAAGACACCAAAAGAGGAACGAGGCTGTGGCCATAAGGACGGGTGCAAAAAGCGAGCAAACTCATCAACGTTAATTACGTGAGCCTCTAAAACGACTAGAGAAGGACCCAAACAATGGGTCCCACTCCTTAAACAGCTACAGTAATGCTTTATTCCTAAAATTTATAAATGTAGCAGCGCATAAATGAAGCACTTCAAAAATACAGAATAATTTAAATACTGTGCACATTGTGTATAAGGGTTGCATTACAGAACTTGGCTGACAGCTGTCAGACGGTGATTGCCGTTCTTAAATCTGGATCTAAATTTCATAGTTCACTGCATCCAAAACCAAAAGCTGCCTGAACCGGTTGGGGCGAGCGTGCGCATTTTACCTGCTTTAGGTGTACAGGATGCAACACTGGTATTCTGACCGGTGTTTCTGGAGGGAGTCGCTGGAGTTTGGGACTGCGATTCTGCATTTATTGCACTCTGGAGGAGAGGCACGCCAACCTACACACAGAATATAACCTCATCAACAACATCTAGGGAGGCCTGAAAAGGGGAGGGAGCACAACATTTACAGAAATTTGTAGATTGTAATTTACATGTCTTAAGATACCCTAAAATGACAGGTGGATTTGAAGCGGCGGTGTTCAGCGTTTCTGTCATTAAATACCTGCTCAAAGTTGGCTGCCAGATTGGGACCCAGCTTGACCACCAAGTACCACCAAACTTCCAGTTTAGTGAGTAGTAAAGCCTCCGTCCTCACTTGGATGGAACTCAGGGGCTGCATGAGCAGCTTCAGGCGCTTGGCGCTGCACAAGATCTCTGCCGGAGAGCAATTAAAGAAAAGGCTCTTAGCCTCAAGTCCAGATCACTGATGAACAGATGCAGTAGAGAGAAGCGTGTGTGTGTGTGTGTGTGTATATATATATATGATATTAAGGGTTTGCAAGGTAACAGCGCTAATCACTACGGCATCGTGCCACCCAGGGTAAAACTGAAGATGACCTTTAAAAATAGCTTGTTTTACGTTAGGAGTAATA
Source organism: Brevimyrus niger (assembly GCA_015164015.2). NCBI lineage: Eukaryota > Metazoa > Chordata > Actinopteri > Osteoglossiformes > Mormyridae > Brevimyrus > Brevimyrus niger. The sequence continues at coordinate 42,119,798 of JAABNY020000001.1, forward strand.
CAAACATTTAAGGTTGAGTTTTTGCCGTTTGAGACGCTGACAAAATGGTCGTCAGTAAAGCACTGTTTAAAATCTAAGTTTTGACAAAACATTACATTTACTGATACTGGAGACAAATAGATTTTTTTATCACCATAAAATTTGTAAGACTACTTCCACAAGTATGCTTGAAGAGACCATCATTTTGCATAATGTAGAACTGGATCGATACCAAACATTTGACTTGAATACCGAACCCAATTATGTAATCTGGGCATTAATACCAAAATTAAAACTGTAAAACATTCCAATTGATAGCATATTTTTTTAAAATAAACTGGCCTATTTGTGTATTATACAAACGGAAATAGCTTAACAGTTTTAATGTTCAGTGAAATGATTCTCATTATTTTGACCTCAGCCAATACACGACCTCATCGACGACACTCCAGCGTGTTCTGCGGGCCTCCTTACAACACGTGAACTGCGGTCAGCAGTGGTTTCCAACTTTCATCTCACATTAGTGCCTTGCACAGTTCACACAGCAACACACACAAACAAGCCATAAAACGATCACTGATCACGACCGACAAACCGCCCCAGTCTTCTGCAGATTAAATATATTCGACCCAGTATTTGGCTCCAAAAAGAAGTGACCCAGTAGTTGGTTCTGCCGTATTTGCAGACTGATGATGGCTGTATACGTGCGTGTCAGTGGAATGGAGCAAAACTGAGGCTGAAATTGCCGTCAGAAAGACCAAGTAGGGTGTAGCAGGAGTGGGGGGGCGGGGGGGAGAACCAGCATGCAAAACCATCAGCCACGTCCAATACTGAAGCCAGTATGTCACCGTTCATCTCACCTGGATTGAGGGCAAAGTTGTCAATGAGGCTCTTCCAGGCGATGAAGGCGATCTTCTTGATAACTGGCGAGGAACTTCGGAAACCCAGCTCCTCCAGATGCAGCAATGAGTTGATGAAAGGGCCTCCTCGATGAAGAAGCTGAATACAGCAAACACAACGTATAAATACAATCGAAGTAAACCCTTGGCACAGCTGTGTTTGATTCAGAATTCAGCCATATTTTGGGCTAAAAAAAAAATATATGCACATCCTGTATGAGAATCTGTTATGAATAAGGATTTAAATGCCATTCCTCTTGGTCTTCCCCAACCTACAGATTATAAATGGCATTAGATTAGCTAGACTTGCGTGAAAATGTTTGTAATCTGGCTTCCAACTCTAACCAGAGGAGTATTAAAAATAAAAATTTTAAGATATCGTGAATGACTGACTAAACTCTACTGGTGACGGACTAATCAACGATCTCATTAGTGTTCTACACAGCATCCGACATTGTGACATGGAGCAGAGACAAAGCACAATTTAGTTATCTAGCAATTTGCAAGCATGTTGCGCTCTTACCTTTCCCAGGAGTCTTACAAACAAAGGCCAGAGTTTCAGAACATTGCTCTCATTCTTGGAGGAAAACAGTTTCTGGAGCTCAGGAATCAGTTTCTAGAAAATGGTGGAACCAAAAGGCATGCGAAATTAACAGCCAAGCATAATCAATGCGTCACAAACAATGGCCGATAAGATTTCACTTACTGAAGACATAAGGGGCTCAATGATGGCCGCGACTTCTTGCTGCTTCTTGAGGAGCAGAGGCATGCCCATCTCCAAGGCAGCTGCGGCCCGCAGACGGACCTTGGAGGCAGAGTGGACCACCAGAGGGATCACGAGTTTGGCCCACTGCACTGCTGCCTCACCCATCTGAACAGGGGTCTGCTCCAACAGTCTGACCAGTGTAAAAAAATAAATAAATAAATGAAAGAAAGAAAAGTAAATGACTGACTAGACTGTAATGGCGACAGACCAAAATACTATTCAACTAGCATTCTATACAGCAGGGTTATTCAGATCACGGCCCTCGAGGTCCAAGAACTGCTGGTTTTCCAGCCTTCCTTTAACTGTGAGCCAGGTGTGAAGCCTCCGACTTAGAGGCAGTAATTATTAAACCAACTACCTGGGAGAACTGAAAACAAGGCTTGCATTTGGAACCGAGGTCCAGATTTGAAGGAACCTGCTATACAACATCCAATATTATTAAACAACGGATCTACTGACCCTTTGAAATGCACATATAAATACGTGGAACATGAACTCGAGTGAAACCACATCTACAGCCACGCGACTCGCTTGCCTGATGACGACATTAAGCGCCTCGTGGCCGATTATAACAGACTGGACGTCCTCCCTGGCCTGCACCACGTCCAGTGTTTTCAGAATGTCTGGGACCTGGAGGATTAAGAGATGTGCATCGTATGGTCAATTCATTGGGCCACTTTCATGTCAAATACATTCCAGAATTCAACTGCAAGAAAACTGATTACAAGTAATGTATATACACGTATGTACGCGTGTGGACCATTTCATTAATAAATCCCAACTCGTGCTGACCAGAAGAACTACCCTCCTGCAAGTTGGTCCATTTGAGTAGATTGTGAAGAATACTGAAGAAGTTCACAAGCTGTTCATCTGAATTATACATTCTAAACAATATACTTCATTCTGTCAATTTTATGGTTCCTTGGTTTAATAGAGGTTACATACATTTTTCATTGGTGAACTCTGAAATCTTACAATTTAGCCTTGCTTCATGCAAAAGCTTCTGACCATCTCCACATTAGCTAGAAGCTTTGACCTCTATAATTAGACGTCTCAAATTTTTTGAGATACACAATGTCTAATTTATACAGAAAATTAAAGAATTTTCTGCAGCTGACTCACCTTCTTGGCAACCACCTCTGCAGGGAAGTTTTGTTTAGAAATCACCCACAAAGCTCGTGTACATGTGTTTTTATCTTTGACGTTAACAACCAGGGAGGCGAGGGAGACCAGCAGCTCTTCTGAGATGTTTTCTGAATTAAAAAAAAAAAAAAAGAAAACAAAACAAAATATACACACACAGCCAAATGTTGAGCATACATATACTCGACTGCTACAAATAAAAAGTAACGATACAGAAAGAAATGAACACAAAGCCCTTCGCTGTCAGAATAGCTACCTGGGATCCCAGAGACAACGTTACTATGGAAGACGCAGAACCCCAAAGCTTGCAATGCAGCCTGGCTCAGTTCGGTGTTTTGACATGAGATGTGAGTCTGACAAATACAAGTTAAAAATATATATATTATTATTATTTAGAAAGATTTCATTTTGCACAAGCAGCGCAACAAACACAACCACGTGGATTTCACATCAAGGGAGATCTATGAAAACCAAAGCCTTCAAAAGAGATGCCAATGGATCTCAATGCCGAATACCGTACATCGAGCTGCTTTAACGTTTTTCCCCAAAACGCAACAGCTAAGTTACTCCCATACCTGAAAAACTTTTCCCAAACGTGGAAAGTGCTTTACTACTGCAGGCAGAAAATTCTCAATGGATCTCAATGCCGAATACCGTACATTGAGCTGCTTTAACGTTTTTCCCCAAAACGCAACAGCTAAGTTACTCCCATACCTGAAAAACTTTTCCCAAACGTGGAAAGTGCTTTACTACTGCAGGCAGAAAATTCTCTCAATGGATCTCAATGCCGAATACCGTACATTGAGCTGCTTTAACGTTTTTCCCCAAAACACAACAGCTAAGTTACTCCCATACCTGAAAAACTTTTCCCAAACGTGGAAAGTGCTTTACTACTGCAGGTAGAAAATTACGCCCATCCTCTCCACTCAAGCGGCTGAAAGAGAAAGAAAACAGTGATGCACAGACGCTCTGATGTTAAAGCGCTGGACTGCCCAGACACCATCAATGAAAATCTCACCAAACTCCAACATGGCTGGGTATAAACGTACCTTGTGATGGTCAGATATGCGTCGGTTTGCTCTGTTTGACCCACACTCGAGTCCTCCAGGGACTCGAGGAGAGGGAGGAGGCTGGAGGTAGTGGAGGTCATCGTCCTCACAACCTGAAAAGAAAAGCACAGGAACACCCAGTCAGGATCACCAGATACAAAATGACTCCAGATTACTTCTTATTGTGTCACACTTAAATGCAAAAATGGATTTAACTTCGGGAAAACAGAAGACATGATGCACCGATATTCTGATCACATGTACATCTTCTTGACTACAACAGCACCTGCTACCCTCGTACATTTAGCTAAAAAGATTTACAGCAATAAAAGAAAATAATATATGAACCAAATGGTTAGAAAGGAAGTACCAATATAAAGGGGTATATGCAACGATTAAAGGGACGGTCGTGAGGGGAAAACGTTTCACAAGTGCACTACAAGCTGTTGACATGGTGACAATCCATTTGAACGACAGTTTGAACACAACCGGTTCTGACTGATCCAAACAAATCTTTGCAAAAAGACGTTTACATAATGTACCAAATACAACAATAATATTTAAGTTGCTTGTGAGTATATTTAATGTTTTCCGTGAAAAAGTAATCACATGTTCAAACTGCGACAGTTATTTTTACATGTGACTTGCAATAAGAGTTGGGATTCGTCTAATTGTTTACATACTAAACGGGGTACGATCGTAAAAACTATCGAACTCCTTTAATATGGAATTAGACATCATATTTAATGCTGAGATACAGACCAAGCAAACAAACATAAGCAGAAACATTAGTACATGCATTAGTAGAAAAGAACGGCACAAGCATCGCAGCTTATTCAAGTTCATTTAAACAGCAAAATACATTATTTCTATATGAATAATTGGAACACGACAGCATATTCAGGGTCGATGATGTTGGACTCGTGTGCTTTAAACTAGTAGTACAGATTAAATAAAAAATACAAGTAAACAGCATATGTTAACGTAATCAGCATTGGATTATTGGTACTTTGGTCACTCTCAACTTTGTGCTAAAACTATATTCCACGTTGCCCACAATAGCGACGCCAAGTTTTCAGCGTCATGGCAAACTATCTGACTGCGTAACTCCATTGCAGCGAACTGAGGCTAAGGTAACATAGCCAAGCAGCTAACCAGAAACATATAAAACACATTTCTTACCTCGGTATCTTTGACGTAACACGACAAAACTCGAAATGCATGTAATATCTAAGTAAACTACAAAGCTATTTACATTAATATCTAATTTTAAATGTTTTATTTGAAAATTACAGTTTGCTTAGCCCTCCAAGACCGCTCCAATCCCCGCGAAAACACTGGCGCCAAACAACGCACGCCGCATCCCTGTGACCTTTCACCCCACGTACTGGCTCCGCCCACCATGAATAATTCACATTCTTTCGCTGTGCGCTGCATGCTGTGGAATACTTACAATACACGTGTTGCTCATGGGTTGAATTTATCCAAATACTGGAAAATAATAACATAAACGATTGATTTAATAACAGCACCAGAGAAATCTAGGGTTTAAATCGAGTCTTAAAAAAATGTGTTTAGAAACAGTACGCAGGATAATGCTGCTTAAGAAAAGTATAATTAACTGTATGTGAATATACTGCCTATATTAAGTCATGTATAGGTTTTAAAGAGTCTTACTCATTAACAGAAGGAAATGAGGATCAGTATCACAGCTACAAGGTACTGGATTTAGGTTCAAAACAGCCTGCATGAGGCAAGGAAGCATTGTGAATTGAACTCAGGACTACATAGATGCAAAGCATGTGCACTACTGCTGAGCTACATTGCCCCAAACCCTACTGAGTATTGGTGAAATAAACAATTGGGAACAACAAAACAGGCCCTTGCACATCCCCAATCTTAATATACCTTTGTCCCTGAGACCAAAACAATGCTGATGTTGCATAAGCATAAAATCTCCAGCTTAGTTAACCGGAAAGAAAACAGCTACCATATGTGTCAATGTCACAACCCATATTCAGATGCCGTGTGAGATGCTGCCTGTGTTTTTTTGGGCTATGGCTTTGGATTGTGATTCCAAAATAAAATTAATATATTCACAACTGCCCCCCCCCAACATGATCATGTTACATAAGGTGTGAAATTTGAAGTTTTATATCTTAAGTTTTAAATTTCATGTCCCAAATTGTTTTCAGATGTTAAGTGAGGAGATGAAGGTGTGATATGGAGGTCTCCAGATAAACTCTCAGTAAAACACAAGTCATACGACCCTTGTTCCATAAAACATCCCACCATATCAATGCATACATCTTGAGCTATTGCAGATATATGCATCAATGAAGCAGATTTTTTTAAGAGTGGCACTGCATTTTCACATCTGCATGCAATTAAATGAACTGGTCTCTCTGAATTGTCGATTGCTTGTGTGCTGGATTCTGTGATGAAACTCATCAGGGTCTAATCTTTCTCTGCGCTCAAGTAACTCCATGATCCTGTACTGGAGAAGCTACCGGAAGATAGATGGATCTTACTGGCTATTTAAAGGAGGTCTTCAAAAGCACAGTATTATTGCACATTTTGTAATGTTATTCAATACACTGTGTCCAGGACATTCGCTTGCACATAGCCCCGACTTGTCATCCTTCCCACTCTTAATAAGGACAACAAGGCTGCCATTTCCTCCTGCCCATTGGCTAGTGACCCATCTTCTCCTGTTTTTTTTCTCAATAAAAACTACTGTTGCCAGTGTGCTTTTATTTACCTTTACCCTGCCATGACAAAATTGTACTTCCATGCAAGGTTTTAACTACATGGGATGCTCTTCATGTATCAGAATTTTCACATTTTTCCCCCTGTTACATCTTCAGTTAAGAAGGTTTAATATTCACACATTGTCTGAAACTGTGGGGCCTATCCTGCAGGCAGAGAACAAACCAGGATGGGGCACCAACTCATCACAGGGCACACACACACACACACACACACAAACACACACATACTTTGGCAGCTCCAATCAGACTCAGTATGTTTTTGGGCTGCAAGAGGAAATAAGAGTACATGCAGGAAACCCCAAGACAACATGGGGAGACCATACAAATCTCACACACTGAATCCAGATAGAGAATTGAACCCAGGTCACAGAAGTGAGAAGTAACAGCACTAACCACTGCACCATCATGTCACCCCAAGTGTGATGACTATTATTATTAGTATTATTAATAACAATAATAATAATCATAATAATAATACTAATACTTGTATTTGGATAGAAAACCCCAAAAGTCAAGATTGAAAGTTAAGATGTGACAGAATTTGAATTTGATAGGGAAAGCAAGTAAGGCAGAGGATTTTAAAGTATATTTCCATTATATTTTTATATAATTCACTTTATATTTTCATTCCATGCCGAATGAAGAGCGGGATTTTCATACGATGTGCTGAGATGCAGTAGACAGTGCGGACAAACAGAACAAGTGGAAAAACTTGAATATGCCAGTGCACTGATTTCCTTTGGTGACTTACAAAGATTAAATAGATAGACTGATATAGGACAGAGGGGAACGCTGACCTTTGTGCTGCTTCCTGTAGGAATGCAACACATCGCAGAACCACAAATAAAATGAAATATCCATTTCCATCTATATAAACTACCACCTGCTTAAACTACATACAGGAATACGAGAAGAAGAGGCTGTAGTGCAGTGAGAGTCAGTCACTTCAGGGCAGTACTGCATGCATAAGTTAATTAACATCATCAGATGATGACGGTGAAAGCTGTCGACGGGGGGTGGGGGGGAGGGGTGGTGACGGTAGTGGAAGATCCTGTG
>JAABNY020000001.1:42133248-42171817 GCA_015164015.2 Brevimyrus niger
AAAATATTTTTGGATGACTCGTAACCGCGGGTGACCGCGGGCACCCGCTCATTTCGGGTCAACCCGCGCATCACTGGCGTGTACACATGTGAGAAAAATCGCTAGTTAACATTCTGAAGTGTTGATGTAGAATTTTAAAGCTGGTTTCCAACCAGCACAACAGCTAATCAGCCCACCAGGAATACGGCAGAGTCTCCCAATTGGCCACTACGGGCCCGGTGTGTAACCTTTCATGGCCGAGTCTCCCATACAAGGTGCACCCCCATGCTGCCTTGGGCAGGCACTACGACCCCCACCAGGATATGCATTTGGAACATAGAAATGCCCGTATCTCATGGTTCTGTTAAGCATCCGGCACAGAGTAAGACTTAACTGCTTTTGTTTCAAACCAGAGAAAAAGTGTTTTTCAAATATTTACTGAAACTCCCTGCTCTGAGGAAAATTAATAAATATTTCTAGCAACGTTATTTCACAAGACTCATCCAGTAAATAATGTCTCATTTAACCAATCACAGAATGAAAACTCAAAATGGCCAGACTGATGCAGTGTCTCATCTTGATGGTGTTTGATCAGCCAATAGTCTCCTTAGACTGTTATAATTAACGTTAATGGAAACAAACTCTTGTGAAATGTTTCATTTTGCACGGTTCCTGCGGTTTTACCTATGCGCATTTACCTGGTTTGCAGATCTCCGACAGTTTACTCAACAAAGCATGTACTTTCTCAGCAGGCAAGTGATGAAGAATTCTTGCTAAAATATAAAGATCTGCCCTTGGGAGGTCGTCGCTGAAGAAATCTCCTGTTTCACAAGACAGAATCAGTGCCCTTTGATTTATGTGAAAGGCACACAGTCTGAAGTTTACGTTTGTACAGACTTGGGACCTCAAACTCACCGGCGACAAATGTGACCCTGCTGAGGTCCTGGCCGTGAGGACGGAAGGGAGCACACATCTCCACAACAGCGGGCAAATCGAAGACAATCAGTGACAAGGCCGGGTGGACTTTAGAGAAGGCAAAAGCCATGGCTCCAGTGCATCCTGGGGTTGGGGGGCAAATTCCACAAGTCACTCAAATTCAAACGATGACTTTTATTTCTAGACTAGACACAACTGCAATAAAACAGACGAAGCTTATAGTGACGCACCTCCTAAATCACAAGCGGTTCTGAAGCCGGAAAGGTCGAACGCAGTCGCCACATCGCTCCCAGCCACCCTGGCGATGCTATGCATGGCTTTCATAAACTGCAGCTGCTTCTCGCTGTGGTTGCAGCAGGCATGCTGGGAGAAAACAAAGACACACTTACATGAATTTACGAACACGTACGAGACCTGCTGCATAAACAAAAAAAAAAGTGATGCCACAATAGGTACAGAAAATGGAACTAAATCAACATTATAAAAATCCAGTGGAACGACTGATCACCTTTGATGGATCCTCATGCCTCTTTCCAGAAGCATGGTCATGCTGACTGACCCCCTCCAGAACACTTTGCTCCAGGTGGGTGAAGAGGGGCCAGACCCTCTCATCGCAGTAGAGAATGTAATCATTCAGAGCGAGCTCACTAGTGGACACGAGGTAACGGCCAGTCTGCTCCGTGTTTCTGTAAGCTTTAGGTGTAACACAAAGGACGTTATACATTTTAAGCTGCATTCCCTCTACCCCCGCCTGCTCATTAGCCCTTTTTAACGTGGAGCCCATCGCAAGCTATATCTATACAGCTTTTCCACCTATTCATCTATTATCAGTAAATGCTTATCCTATACAGTGTCCTGGGGGGTCTGTAGCCGAAAGGCACAAGGCAGAGAATAATCCAGGACACAGACCCATATCGGCCACTCACACACGCACATCTATGGGCAATCTGGTAACTCCAATTAGCCTCAGCATGTTGATGGACTGGGGGGGAAGGAGTCTCAGATCACAGTCCTAAAAGTGCTAGCCCATGTTGTTGAGTCAACTTATATAAAGCAAAATATCAGCCCAACTGTGGAACACACGTGAATAACAAGAACATCACAAAACTATGAGCCAGAAATACTTGCCCCTCAGAGGCAAACACAGAAAATGCCACGTGTGTGTTAACTGTGTGCAGGTCTCAGGTTCTACTTGTGGATTTCCTCCCCAGGTGAGACGCGGTACAGCAATCTTACCTATAGTGTCTCCTAGCTTCAGCTTCTCCAGAAGGCCGAGAGAAACAACAGCATCCAGCAAGCGCTCAGTGCCCATCAAAGACCCAGAAATGTTCCCTGCTACCTGTGTGGCGGTTAGGTACTCTGCAGAGGCCAGCAAGTCAAACACTTTTAGCTTACAAGCTGTGAACAGAGCCTGAAACAATAACAAACACAATTTACCTTATGCGTAACAAAATGTGCCAACACACACCAATATGGATATTGACATCACATACACGATTTGGTAACACTTTACTTGAGGGGCCACAAGTAACTCAGTTACTACTCAAGTATAAATCATGAACAAATATAGTAAATGGCTGAAAAACTATTCAATTATGATTGATTAACGATGAACGAAAATGGGATTCGTACGTATGTAACACTTCTGGCTTAATACATCAGGTAAGAGTGTACTATTACATTATTTGCGTCCACTCTGGTGAAGTGTCACGTAAGATTTTTCAGCTAGGTATAATTTTCGATGCTGTAAGGCAAGTCTTCCACCAGTATGGTATGTGTTTGTAGTATATAATGTGATACAAAGAATTAGTTCCATTTTGCTTGGTGGCGCGCCGTGTTTCTGGACATTTTGTTTTTGTTAAAGGCAACTTGAGTAAAGCGCAAAAGCATGGAGTTCCTGTACCTTCCTACAATTAGCATAAGTCTAAGAACTAAATACCTTTGAAGCTTTGAATCCGTCCAGCAGATCAGCAATCCTGTGTGGAAACTCAAATCTGTCATGTGACCCACATTGGGCGACATTTAGTTTGCGTACGGCGCTGCTGAGACCTTTGGGACTCTCGCCTGCCATCCCTTCCGCCGCTAAAGTGCATCTTCTGCCTGAAGTGTCACTGCCGGGGCTATTAAAGATTTTATCCAACTCCTTGCAGAAGTGATTGAGGGGAAAGCCCACCACATTCAGGAAGTCCCCCTGTACATATTCCACCAACATCCCCCCCAAGGCCTGGATCCCATAACCTCCAGCCTTGTCCCTGTTAGAAGCACAAAGCATTAGCAGTTAATGCTGCATACTTTTGAACTCACAGCATCAGACATTATGCAACTCATTCCTACTTTAGAACTTTTGGGACAACCGAAATGTAACTTTAATGTAATGTAACACTGTGAGTGTACAACCACTGTGAGTAGAAATATAAAATTTTAAAGACTTTTTTTTTTATTTAAAATTACATAAAGAAAAAGACAGTTTTGCGTTTGACTTTAAAAAGGCATATTCCATATACACAAAAAAAATCCACAGAAGTCAAAAGCAAAACTGAAGCCCAAATGACTCAAAAAAGTAATATAACTCTACAAATGAGAGATAAGTACCAAATAAAATTTGGACTTACATTGGCTCTCCACTATGTATATATTCCCACAGCATCTCTTCAGACAAGTCTGCAAACTTTACCTTAGTCTCTTCATAAAAATCCACCACTTTGTACTCAATTTCCTCCTCTGCAAGATGTCAAAATTTACGTATATTAACAAACATGGAGTCCAGGCAGACAAGATTCCATGCAGCATTGCAAAATATTCATGCAAGCGATATTGTCAAGAAATATGGCAGCGAGAACCAGACAGCAGTAAATCAGAAAAGGGGAATATAACTGAGGTCAAGGTCATCCTGATCTGACCAAGACAGACACCGCTGGCCTTACGGAGCTACGTGGATGATGTCACAAGACAGATCAAAGTAATGGGAGGACACAAAGGCAGTCAGGACCGAGAAAGAATTATAAAACAACGAAGCCGTCAGCTAGTGACAAGTAACGAGAGAATGTTTTACAGAGCGATAAAGTAGCCTGACCCTGACTACAGACATATTTTGTCAGGCTTCAATATGGCCTTGGCTATATAAGCAGTACTGTTGGCACCAACAGGAGGCCCTGCGCAAGCTGGTGGAGATGCAGCTGATTCACTTTGAGAAGCAAGGAGGGGTTTCATAAGACACCAACCAAGATCATCACTGCCTCAAGGCCTGACACTGACATAATGAAATGATCCTAATGGGAAGAAGGACCAGAGGCAGATAAGGAGAGGAAGAAGCAGATGAACACTGAGCTGGTAGGTTGTTGAGGCTTTATGGGCACATCTACTTGGCCTCTATTGAAGGAGCTGGCCTCTGAGAAAGGCAGCCTCTAGTTATAGCTCTGAACTGGGCAGTACGTGACTTTTCACAGCCAAAAGGGAGGATGAAGAATTGGGACTTGGATTTCAGCAAGTGAAACACGTTTACATTTATTTAGCAGATGTTTATCCAAAGCGATGCAGAATTACAGGGTCAGCCAGTCCCTGAAGCAATTTGGGGGGGGTGGGGGGCTTGTTTAGGGGCCCTATGGTGAAATCAGCTGGCTGACTCTGGGATTTGAACCGATGACTTTCTGATCACAGTCACAGTATACAAACCAACTGAGCCACTCAGCACCCACTAGAGTTCCAGACTTCTAATGTTACGAGGTGTGGTATAATTGACGGTGTGATGGTAAAACAGTAAACTCAGCTGTGGTGACGAGGAAAAAGCACCCGCGGGGGGGGGTTATACCAGACCACTGTTAGCATCAAGACTGGGCAAAAAATTAATGAAGGGCTGCCCAGTAGGTGAGACCCTTACCAGGGTTTTCAACTCAAAATATCTAATTCTAATTCTAAGACATTTTTAAAAGCATCAGTCAGTTGAGGTACGTTTAGGAACCAAGAATATGCACTGCATTCCTTCAATTCATGGCACCTGAACTTCACGGGAAACATTTTTTCATTTCACACGGACTTACCTTCTTTTTCATGGCAGAGAATAATTGCCACACCTGTATACACACTGTGTTCTTTACCATTCAACCTGAAATGCAGGGAATTAATCTGTAAATTGTATTACGAGACACAGACAATACTCTTTAAATGTACAGCTATGTTTTCACATCTTATTTCACCATTTAAGACACCTGGCAGTAAATAATGCCATTTCAGTAACAGGTCATGACTGCAGCTTATGTGAAGTTGCATACTGGGCTTAAGATGAGTTTCTCGCTGTCTCTTATATTAACGACCCTATCAATGATAAAATACTTAAAATTTTCTCTCCAGCGTTGAAACCTCTTGACTACCAATAACTAACTCATTTACAAAAAAACAAATGTTATGTTTGTCTTCATGAAATGTATTACTGTTTGCAAAAAAACACAGTATATTATAAAATACAAACCTAGAAAGTATCCTGTATGCATCCTGCTTGTCAACAGGCTTCTCAAGAATCAGACCATCAACTGTCTGGGGAAAGTTACGAATTAGATTAGTGTGTAGAATTTCTTTTTGCAATATCTCCAACGTCACACACTGTGCAGTGTTTGCTTACCACTATGGTGTCTGCTCCAATTACAATATCAGGAGTCTTCAAGTGCTTCTAAATTACACAGCAAAAATCAGAAAACATAAAAGCACAAGTCATAACTGTGAATTCAGATTCTTCAATCTACCGATTTATCTGCAGAGCTGTGTCATGAGAAGATGTCAGGTATATTTTAATGTACAAAACTTTTTAAAGCATTGAAAACTTTTTTTTTTTGCATGTGTTACCATTGCAAGGGATCAGAGAAACAAATAAAAGGATTTACATCAATATATAAACAAAAAACACACACACACTCAGTGGCCAATTCATTAGATGTATTCGCTTGCTAATGCAAACAGTTTTCACCTACAAACAGCAAAACACATGATTGCAACTGAATACATAAGGCATGCAGATTGAGTCAAGAGAATTGCTTACTGTCTGACTTCACATTATAACAATTAAGACATGAAATGCAACCAATTTTGAGTGATTGTATACATGGTACACAAAAACAGCTATGGTCCCTTGATTTTCACACCTTACGGTGTCTAGACTTTACAGAGAATTGTGTAACAACAAGAAAAGACTATCCAGTGAATGGCACTGGCCACAAAGGTCTTGTTCATGTGAGATCGGGGACAATAGGCAGACATGTTTCAGCTCCATACTATAAAGGTGTGTGGAAAGGCTTCTCTGAATACACAAACTACCCACCCTGAAGTGGTTTTGGAAGAAAAGGTGAATCAAGGTTTACCAAAAGTGGCCACTGAGCATACACATAAAAAAAGCTTTGTAAACAAATGGTGATAAACAACAGATATGGATTTGTGCCAGAAGGCATTGCAAAGACTTCACTAACAAATGGCATCCGCTTGGCAACCTCCAGAGCCTTCTGCTTCGCGGTCTCCACGGCATACTGATATGGTTTTTTGAACAGTGCTTTATCCAAATTCTCCTTAAACCATGATGGGACAACTTCAAACCGCATTCCCTGTAATAACAAATGATGAAGGGGTAACATTTTTCATGACGGGGCAAAAATAATACAGTATTATGCTATTACTTATGTATTAATTAACCGCAAACTAAGTCTTAGTTACATACTAATCTTAAATTAGTTCATCATTAACACTAGAAAGACTGACTGGGTCAATTGACCCACACAGTCGTTCTAGTTATAACCAGTCAGCAGTCTTTCTAGTGTTAATGAATCGTGACGTATGCTTTACCTCAAACAATTACTATATTTGTTACTTTCCCTGTTCATTCCGTAAATTTTTGAGTACTACTCAAGGAACAAATCACTATAATTCACTACTACAATAACACCAGATAAATACTGATCGCGTGCTTGTGCATCATTAATGAACTGTGGCGCATCTTTTATCTGATGTAGGGACTATATTTGTTCATGATTTGTGCTTCAGTAGCAACTGAGCTATTATTAATAAATATGTGTGCCCAGTCAGGTAAAGTGTTATTGATGTACGTAAAAGGATATATTTCAACATTAAAATTTTGGGTATTTTGCAAAAAGAAAGAAAGAAGAGGAATTCTTACCACATTAGTCAGAATTTCCAGTCTCCTTGGAGAAGCACTTGCTAGGACTACAAGTTTGCCACTTAATTTGGATATGACTGGATTCAAAACCATAGTTAGTTTATGACTGTCCTCCGATTTGAAGATGCAAACTTTGCTGTCAGGAACGGTACTACAGATATATTCTTGAAAAGCTGGTTAATGCTTAGCTAGGAAACTGCGTCAGTTTTTATTTTAACAAAACTGTGCTACCGTTGCTATCATATAAAAATTAGATGTAAATAACGTTAAGCCGGAAAACAGAATGTTTAACTACTTAGTTCTCACTTTCAAGTACCAAACTTCGCCTCCTAACCACTTACACAAGTAAACATTCAGGAAAATACCGCATTCGACCAGGTGACGTGGACATTTTCAATTAGTGCTTCCGGTTCAGTTACCAGTTGTGTTTCAAAATAAAAGTACGGGTCATGCGTTACATGCGTAGGTAAGTAGTACTGTTTACGGAATAGTGTGGTGTAAACGTGTTGTCTAAAAATATGGAAAGGGAAGTTCAAGTCTGACATATGAATCAGTGTTTTTTTAAATCTAAAATGGTACAGTAAAAGTTTTGTATTGAAATAGCCTAAATAGTCTAGACATTCAGAGTTTCACGTCGTTTCGGGTTTTTAAAACATACACTTTTGGCAGTAAATGTGTTTACTGTTTACCTCAGCCTGATGATGTATCTCATTGAAATTTCTACTCGATTCTTGAAATAAAATAGGATTTTCGGTATAAATCAATAATAAGAGTGGGAAAGGTCAGAGTGGGAAATATTTGAGAAAATATGGCGAGGGAATACAAAACTATACATTCAAAAAATATTTCTCACCCTCACCTGTTAGGGGTTCCGTATTCATTTATCATTAATCTTGAACAAATATAGAAGACAATGGGTTTCCAGAACTATCGATATTTATTGTTTAGTGCTAATTTAAAGGATAAAATTACGCAGTCGACGCGCAAGGTTTCCACTAAGCAAAAAAACTGGGCTACACTCGCACCGCAGGCACCCCCTGACAACGAATTTACGTCCCGTCCCCTACGCGAATAAAGGAAGTATGAATTGGCCTTATTGGCAAGGCGCCGATAGCTTGATCGCAGTTAATGGAAAAGTCGTAAACTGTTTACTTCATCTTATGATGATCTGAGATCTTGAAAAGCGTTATATGATATATAATAATAATAATTGTAAGTGTATCAAAACAAACTACGATATACAAGAACCACGGCATGCGTCAAAATAAATTACTGTATTTCTGTACTTTAAAAATACAAAACTAATATTATTTAGATATATACTTTTATTATATACTTTTTAATATAATACTTTTCCAAGGGAGCATGAAATCACGTATACCCTTCTCTTCACCAGTACTCTGACTTGGTTGTTCAGTGTAAACTACATTTCTTTGCCTAATGGGGCATGCCATAAATCTGACATCTCCAAACAAATATTCTTGGTTGCCTTTTACATCCTAGATGCTCAAATATCCCTGTGATCATCCAGATGAAGGTTAGTTTTAAAGTAACCAACAGTTTAATGTTTAACTGACAGCTTGTTAATATCTTAGCATTGTTTCATAATTTACTTGGTGTTTGGTAACAAAGAGCCTACTTTGCATTAGCAGACTCAACGACAAATGAAGCATTCATAAGTAGACAGCTCATAGCACTATTATATGTAGAAATGAGTTTCTATGTAATTAATTAGCCATTGTTTATCATGAATATAATAAATTATGTGTCAGTCAATGATGCAATGATATGCAAATACATAATCCAACTAAACAGCTACTTTAATTAGTGTACAATCCAATTATTTTGTAATCAGTAATTTAGCTATGAACCACTGGAAATGTAAAAGTTGAAAAAAAAACATTTTTGCACCTATCAACAATTATAAAATGATCACTGTTTTTATTTTAAATATTCTCAGAAATTAGCAAATTAACTTATGAAGGAGTACAAAACTAACTCTAACCACTGAACCTATCGATTGCTGCAGAAATAGGGTTTTGTACATATTTACAGTCTAGTAATTGCATTGGCTGAAACACCAATAAAGCTAAATAGAGAATATTTAAATCAGGTATTCCAGAACTGTTCAAAAGTTCTATCAAAATACAGACAAACTTCTCTGAGTGCAGGTGATAGAATAAGCGTGTGAATTGAAAGACTTGTCTGCTTGATATAAACCACTATCTTGTGTAAATAGGCACCATTCTGTGGCTGCAGGCTTTGAATTGCCTTTTTTAAGTTGCATGCATCATCGCATAGACATCTCAGAAAATATTTTACAGTATTTATAGACTACAAAAATCGAAAGCACTTAAGTATGTTGATACAAAATATTAAGCAATTTTCATCAGCCCTATCAAATTTAAATACTAAAATCCAATTTGGTATTTCTAATACATGAATTATAAATACTGCCCATCCCTACTAGTTCCTACGAAATGATAACCAGCTTTAAATGACTATTGACCAGTGCCTTTGCCATCACCCATCATGAGGAAAAAAGTAACTCAACTCCACTGCAGTTAACGTGAACAGGATGCATACAATACCATGTGCATTCAACCCAAACCTAGCTGTGACACTGCGACATTCATTGCTGCTCTATTTAATATGCTTGTTTGCAGTTTTAGAAATGACTAATGTGGTTTTGCGAGGCAGTGAGTGCTGCATAGAACTACATTGATACTGAGTCAAAGGTATCTAAACCACAAGGTTTTTAAAGCCAGAACATGCCTGCATTGATTTTGTGCACAGATTTATTGATAGAGTATCCCCGCACTTCACAGAAATACAGTCATTTTGTTATTCTCACACAAATTCCTGTATTTTAGATTTATAAATCACATCAGTACAATTCACATTACAGGAACTTTAACAATGCTTACTGTTACAGTAAATTGTGTGATCATGAGAAAACAGTTTAAATGCGGGAAAGAACCTAAATAGAATTTGCGTGCTTTTGCATTAAAAAAAAAAAAAAAGATAACAGCACAAATAAAGGAGCATCATCCAATAACCTTAAAGCAACATATTAGGCCTACTTTCAGTGTGTATACGGTTTCACATATTGGTCAAGCAGAAATGAGGGACACAGCAGCCTATATCGTAACTCAGCAATATTAACATAAAGTTGCATATTAAGAAGTATTTACTGAAATCCTCAAATGACACTGATTTTTCACATTTATTTCACTTACTCAAATACAGCAACTTGCACGAGCACAAACCCGAGCACATCTTGTGTCTTCCCTGTTTTGCAAACACTGAACTCCCCAAGTATGCATTAAATAGTATGATATGTTACGGATGATTCTATTCAGAATTCTGCAAAAATAAAACATCTAAATTCTACATACTAGCTGGTGTATGAGTTTGCATGAAAAGTAAAAGGCATAGATACTATTTTTTGAAAGGAGCTGCAGGTGGTAATTAGATGCAGAATTCATCAGTAAAATGAAAACCAAATCAAATTGTTTCTATATATGATAACTATTATTCATTTAAAGAGGGGTTTGAGTTTCTATCTAAGATGATTTTGTGCAACTGGAATTTCTCACTATTATGTGTTATAATAAATTTGAAAATAAATGCAAAATAATTTCAGCTAAATGTACAGGACTGTTAGAAGTGTATAAAGTATTGCAAAGGCATCCGGAAGATACATTATTTTATTACATTCTTTCAACAATAACAATTGTGTTATGAAACATGTTTATGAACTGAAAACATTTAAATTTGTGCTTTTTTATTAATATAACTGATAAAAAATACAGGCACATACATAGATCTAATTATAAAAACCAAAAGAATTGTGGAAACAGTATGATAAAAATTCTTCACAGTATTTATAAAAAAAATCTTTAAAAATAATACTATCTAACTTCCTGAGCTGTATATAAATCTCTACACAAAGCTTTAGTCATCAGATATTGCATTTTCACAGATTTTGCATTTTACATTCAGTTATAGCTAAGTTTCAGTCATACCGTTAATGAGCATACATTTACCACAAAACAGGTTTCAAGTTTTACACATGCACAATCTCAGATTTTTTTTTTAGTAATGCTTTCTTGCGCTGTTATGAAACTTGCTGGTAAGACTTGGTTAAACTTAGTAACTCAGTTAATCTTAATATCTCAGTTACCAACTTGTCTAATACAATATATAGAATATATTGTCTTAGAATATTATTTATTAATCGCTTGATTTTTAATGCTAATTTTAAAATTGATGACTATTTATCAAAGCGTTGGTATCCTATAGTTTGTGGTTAATTGTATTTGGATGTTTGCTTGACTCAATACAGCAAAAAGAGCCCCACCTAGAATATTTTTTACCATTGCATAGACCACAGGACACATGTTTTATTTTTCATAACATATTTAGTATTACCATAATGTAATGTTTGTGTGTGTGTGTGCGTGTGTGTGTGTGTGTATACACACACACACACACACATACATACATTGTACTTTTTTAAATTGTCGACGTAGCAAGATTAGGATCATGATCATCACCATTAGCCTGAGACATGGATCGAGCAGAGAAAATACTTTCTCTGTGTTGGTCTGACATGCAGCTCTGAGTATCCCCACTGCTGTTTATTTTCATTCCCAGAAGCCCCCTCAACTTTCGCCGGAATTCTTTGGAAGCAAGGTAATAAATGAAGGGATCCAAGCAGCTGTTGATGCAGCTTAGTGAAAGAGAGAGCTTGTATTGCATGTAAAAGGAGCCATCATAGAACAGCCTCCGAATTATATGAGCCAGGAGAATGATGTTATTTGGTGCAAAACAAATGATAAACACTAACAACACTAGCACAGCAAGGTGCAGAGATCTTCTCTTTTGTTTACTAGTGCAGCGCTTGTTGACAAGTGACTTGATGATGCTGACATAGCAGAACACTGTTATTATGAATGGGATCAGGAAGAGAATGACAAACAAGGTAAACAGAAAGACAGCCCAATGTTTAATTGAAGGAAGCATGTTTTTCTTGAGGACATCGAAACAGGTTGTTATATTGAGGTCAATCACCTCATGAGTTAGGTCGGTGCTCTCCAGTGGGTACAGAGCAAATAATACAATTGCCCACATAATCACACATCCAGATACTGCATACTCCTTCCTGCGCTTCATTTCCCTGAATCGCATGGGCTGAACAATTCCCAGGTAGCGGTCAATGCTAATGGCAGTCATGGTCAGAATAGAACAGTACATATTGGCATAGAACAGAACAGTCATCCCGCTGCACAGTCCAGATCCAAAGTCCCAGTTATATCCATTGCTCTGGTAAATGATCTGGAATGGCAAGGCACAGCCTACGGCCAGATCAGTGATGGTGAGGTTGATCATGAAGATGATGGACGGGGTCTTGGGCGAGGTTCGGAATGCCAGTAGCCACAAAGAGAGGCCGTTTCCAGGAAAGTTGATCAACATGACAATGATATATAATATAGATACAGCATTACTGGCTGCCGTGTTCTTAAACAAATCCAGCGTGGCATTGTCAAGCTGGGTGATGTTGTCCAAGGCCATACTTAGTTATAAACTCAGTCTAGAACAAAACCGCAAAAGAGATATTGAGTATTGTACCATGGACATATATACGACCAATTTATTTAAGCTACCTTTGTGATTTATATGTGATGCTATAGTCCAATAGTCAAAAGCTAAAACTCTTGCACTACTCAGAACTCATTTAGTATAT
Organism: Brevimyrus niger; assembly: GCA_015164015.2. Classification (NCBI taxonomy): domain Eukaryota; kingdom Metazoa; phylum Chordata; class Actinopteri; order Osteoglossiformes; family Mormyridae; genus Brevimyrus; species Brevimyrus niger. Next base: position 42,146,067 of record JAABNY020000001.1, read on the forward strand.
ACATGTAGTTTAAACAGATAGGAAATTCCTATTTGGAATTTGCAAACCGAAAATAAAACAATCCTGTATTGTGATAAGGATATGCATGTCCACCTCTCTTATCTGGTCTGTTGCAACTACAGCAGGTTTTTGTCCCATATAGTGCACAGCTTCATACAATGTAACAGTATGAAACAGCTTGGCATGAACAAATCCTCATCTTTTGTTACTATGACTTGCATTACAAAGAGAAACAAATTTTCACTCTGCTTTTTCGGTGTTTACTTAAGATCTTTACTGCAGTGTTTAATACAAAATGTTTTTTTTTTCTTTTTTTCGGAAAACTCATGCTGTATCTTCCGGAGCAGAAAAACCACATAAGTGTTACACCCAGTTTTTCATGATGATTCTGCCTCCAAGGCTGATATGACAGTGTTTTTTGTTATGACAATGTGCCAAATGATTTGCAAGACAACATCTGTAATTGTCACACCAAAGTCACTTCAGGGGAACATGATTTCTCATTGTTTCCTAGAAATTACAGGTGTTTTGGTATGCAAATGAGCATGTAAAATTGTCCTTATATGCCATGATTATCTATTGTTTAATTGCATGCAGTTTCTCAGTATAATTGAGAAAACCATCTGGAAATGTGCTGTTTAGTACACACTATACACTATAAGTATATACTTAATTAAAACCTGTTACAGTGGAAACTACATTACCTAACCCTATCACTAACTAAATATGTAACATTCTCTGGGACCACAGAAGTCAACTTCAGAGGGCCAAAATTTAATCACAAGAAATGCCAAGGGCTCTGGGCTGGGGGGTCGTGTGGGGGTTGTGTGCCATTAAGTGTGATAATACCTACATGTATGTTTTTGTAACAGTAATTGTTACACCACATTGTTACAATAACCCTGGTCTCCAAATCTTCAAAGGGACCCTAGTTGGCAGGGGGCACCAGAATTCCCTGCTACCCCCCCGAACAACCTGTTTAAGCTGCCAAAGGCCATAACCAGCCCGAAACAATTAAGCTCAAGGTAATGGTTCAGCGAATTAGTCAATCCCACTAACATTAAAAATAATTCATCACCATTTTAAGCAAACAATCTAATTCAAATTGCTCAGACATATGGTCAAGATGTCAGTGTAAGTCAAGATAATCATGTTCCCGATGCCCACAATTCTGAATGAGTCATTTCCCACTTCCTCACTGTCACTTATTTTCCGGTAGTAACTGATTTTACATCAAAGACGTTAGTGGCAACGTTGAAAGGCTCTGCATTACATTTAAACCTCACTGGGAAGAGAAAGCACTTGCATGCACTAATGTCACTAATATATTTACCGTGCAGCTCTTCTATTGATTGAACTCGGTATTTGGGGTGGGATTTTATTTGTAGTCCTCACTTCACGACACTTAAATGCTGGCTCCGTCAACACTTGGGTTGGAATTGGGTTTAAACTTTGCTGAAAGTTACTTTTAGCAGCTTCATACAATGCTCTTAGGTCATACTTTTTGCTAAGATTTTTTTTATCTCTTAAGTTACAAGTGTACGACCATTCTTAGGAAGTTTTATGCATACTGGCCCTGATAATTATCTGCCACATGAGAACAACTGGACATGGTCATTTGTACTAAACCCTTTGAAATATGTGGGAAACAATGACAAAAAATGTTTAGTACTGTGCACAAGTGACTTAATTGCAAATATGCCAAAGTAATCAAAAATATAACACAGTCGTTACTAAGTGGTTAAATTCATAAAGCACTAAACTAATGTTTTCTTTACAGGCCTGTATGAATGTACAAGCAAAACATTTACGGCCATGTGGATATTAATAATGATCACATTCACTTTAGTGAGTTAGTGTACATACTATAGGCTTTGCTGTTAACTAATTATTTTGGAGCTAGAATCTTCTTGATTTGTTTTTCTTTTAAACAATGGATTTGTATCAGTCTCATAAGATGGGGAAGTTCAGCTTCGTAGAGGACTTTTTCAGTGCCTGATCATCGTTACTCACAAACATCTCAAAAAAAAAGAAAAGAAATAAAAGCAAAACTCACTCCCTTTTCATCTCCTCTAGGAAGCCCCTAAAGGCTATTTCTACACAGGAAAGCGATGAAATTACATGCAGTAACAAGTAAAATCCGAGGGCATCACGAAAACATTGCTAACTGAAAGGCAAACCGAATGCAGTAAATTTGTATCTTTCTGGCTGACACAAGATTTATTATGCATTGTTAAGCTCTGCCTGAGACTTATCAGAAAAGTCAGATGGCACCTAAATGTATATCAATACGTTTTTTTTTTTGCAGAATCTTGATTATTCAGCACAGCTAGGCCAAGTCTGACTTCAAAAATGTATGTTTTCCTCATTCTACCTGGTTTTGTGCTTTCTGACTCACATATTACCTCAGGCTTTATGCGGGTGTGATTTTTTTCCACATGATTTATCATGTTATCTTTTTGTATGAAAAAATACTGCAGCCTACACTCTGATTTTTTTAGAATATGCATGAACTTCCATTCAAACTTGAATAAATTCATACTGTTGATCTTTAGATAGCCGCGTGGTCAAAATATAGGTTATTGACCAAATAGTTTTGACCCGCAAAGCACATTTTGGTAAACCTGCTCAGAAAAGCGTGCGTAGTAGGTAGTAGCAATATAGGATACATAACTTGGGTTCATTTTGCAATATTACGAGTTCATGAACACTATGTACTATAGTTTCCTGAGGTAAAGGGAGCAAGCTGTACTCAGGAAATAGCGATTTATGTGCAAACACCACTAATCTGATACGAAGTTTGAATAAACACTACATTTCTTTAAAACAGACTGTGACTACTATAATTGGAGAGTGGAACTGAAAACCGTCACTAAAGCCCACCACAACACAAAAATGGAAAAACAAAAAGCCTTCTTACCACTCTGAGAACCATGTGCTTGTTTATCAGAATAGACTGTCAGAGCTGCGTGTATTAAGTCTAAGATCAGGAAGTGGTGGTGGGTTTTTTAGTGACTTTCAGTTAGCAGGTGGAATGGTGTCATCACCACGTGCTCTGATTCTACACTTTCATTGCAAGACTAAATGCAAAACAATCTTTTCTTCCTGTTTTCATCCTGCATGGAGAAACTAAAAAGTACACTTCTCATAACTGTTAAACATCTTCTTAGTATGTTTTGCTAAAACCTGCATATATCGTGCTGTGGCAAGTGTGCGTATGAATGTGTCCTTTCTTGGCAAACTGTCTTGTTTTGTATTGCCTTGTCCCCCATGCATCAATCACTTCCCTTGCCATCGCAGTATAAGACTTATATTTAATAACTTAAAATTTGAAACAGTAAGCAGAAATCGCTCTTATATAGCAATGCCCATCTTATCCGTTTTTGACAATGGGCTCTTTGCTAGGCCTCTGTGCCTGTGATTAGACGTCGCCTGTTTGGCACCAGCTTCAGCAGAATAGTCATGTATCCGTACCTCTAGTCCCAGCTCCGTGGAAACCACTATGGATGGCTGCCCTTCAGCACCATGCTTGCTCTCTCCTACGTGTATACCTGTGTCATGTGGAGCAAGATGGGGTAATACAAAACCCCACATGGGATCAACGAAGTGTCATTATTTACTGTATAAACAGATACACAGACTTGCAAGAGTAATATATTACAAGTAGGGGTGTATCTGCAGGGGGGCAAGAGGGGGCAGCACCCCACTCTACCCCCACTGTAGGTCTTGCCCCGCCCCCCCAGCTTTTCAGTTGCTAAAACGGTAATCAAAGTAAAACGGTTCACAGTAGAGAACACAAGTAACTTGCCCCCAATTAATACAAATATAGCGTCGTCTATGACCACTATATGTATAACTGAGGCTGACGTGGTACCAAGCCTAGCCAAACTCAAAGTAAATAAATTGCAGGGCCCTGATGGCATCTTACCTATAGTCTTAAAAGTGATGAGGGATATTATTAGCCAACCTTTAACTTTAATATTCCAGAGATCGTTATCTGCAGGTGTGGTACCTTCAGATTGGAAGCATGCTAATATAACACCCATATTCAAAAAAGGGGACAGAAGTAATCCAGCAAACTATAGGCTAATCAGTTTAACTAGCACTACTGGAAAAATAATGAAAGCTATAATTCAAGTTAAATAATGTACATTACCTGGATGCAAATAACATTATAAAGGATAGCCAACATGGGTTTAGGAGAGGTAGATCCTGCTTAACGAATCTACTTGAGTTCTTTGAGGAAGCTACAATTAAAATTAATCACAAAAAGGCCTATGATGGGATCTGCTTAGATTTCCAGAAGGTCTTTCATGTTGTCCCTCACAAACGGCTCTTGCTAAAGCTTAAAGATGATGGGATTTTAGGAACCGTGGCAGCATCGAAAACTGGTTAACTGACAGGAAGCAGCGAGTAGTTATTAGACGCACAATGTCACAGTGGGCCTCCATTCATAGTGGGGTATCACAGGGATCAATTTTAGGACCACCATTGTTCCTAATTTACATTAATGATATTGACACAAATACATACAGTAAACTGGTTAAATTTGCAGACGACACCAAGGTGGGCGGTGTAGCAGATACTGATCTAGCAGCAGAGAGGCTTCAACGGGATCTGGATTTAATTAGCGACTGGGCTGATACTTGGCAGGTGAAATTTAACACAGATAAATGTAAGGTAATCCATGCAGGGAGCACGAGAATGATTCCTGGTCTTAGAGGAATGTCTTATGAGTAGGGGTTAGCGGAGCTGAATCTGTTTAGCCTTGAGCAAAGGAGACTAAGGGGGGATATAATCCAGGTCTATAAGATTCTAACGGGTCTGGATGCTGTCCAGCCAAATGGCTATTTCAACATTAGTCTAAATACTAGAGCTTGTTGCCGTAAGTGGAAATTAGTGGGAGAACATTTTAAAACAGATTTGAGGAAACACTTCTTTACACAGCGTGTAGTTAGAGTATGGAATACTCTTCCTGCTAGTGTAGCGGAAGCTAAAACCCTAGGTTCCTTTAAATCAGAGCTAGATAATATTTTAACTAGTGATGGGATTTATGGCTCTTTGAGGGGATCCGGATCTTGGCGATCTGTTCCTTTCAAAGAGCCGTTCAAAAGAACGGCTCTTTTTAAATATTTAGTCAGTTTAAAGAAGCCAGCTTGGGGGCATCTCAGTTTATCCTGGAAATAATCACTGGGATGAATGATGAGGTGAGATTTGTAGTCAAATAATTAAAACTCAGATATCACACACCAATATCTGAGTTTGAATTCTTCAGAAATACTGATTATTATGACCATACTTTCCTGGTCAGCGCGTTGGTGGAATAGCGAAAGTTACTGAACTGGATGGGTCGGTGACATTTTATAAATGCGAAATATGTGTTGCATACACCGATTCCTAATGAAAGTACACTATATGTTCAATGCATGCTGTAAACTGGCTCTGGAGCTTCCCGCTACGTTGTATTATTCTGAAGCGTCATGGAATGGGCATGCTCAGATGGTTAAAGGCATGTTCACTCCAAATTCCAGCTGACCAATAGATGTGTAAGCTGCTAAGGCCTGTCTGCTGGGCAAATATCCAATGGGAAGCCTTTCACGAGCAACGTCGGACACAGCAATGCTGACGAGTCAAAATGGCATTTACGATATCTTTAACTTTAATTCTGCCTAGGCAAAACTCAGTTATAGATATCTGTAATTGTAATTTAGAATGTGTGACGAGTCGAATATCAGTTTCAGTGACGTCATCAAAACTTAAATGCAGATATCCCTAACTTTCATTGCGACGATCCAAAACTGATTTACAGATATCTCTAACTGTCACTTTGACTTGTCAGAATGCAATTACAATTAGTCAAAAATATGTTGTTGATATCTGTAAGGTTCATTCCGGATAGTCAAAATATTTGTCATAACTTCTGACACAATTACAGATATCTGCAACATTATTTTGCCTAGTCAAAACTCTATATTCAAGATATCTGTAATTACAATTTGACTAGGCAGAATGAAAGTTAAAGATATCTCTCATTTGAGATATCTCTAATCAAAATTCATTTAAAGATATCTATAATTTGATAACAAATATTTGATTCTAAATTATGTCTAATCAAAATTCCTGTTATCTACAGTTTTTACTAGTTAAAATAGAATTTAAGATATCTAAAAAGGGCATTATAAATATCTTTTTTGAGGGGAGTTGATATCTTGAATAGGAATTGTGACTAGTCAGAATTAAACTGTAGATATCTCTAACAGGAATTATGGATATTCATAATTTACTAGTAGAGATCCACATTTCACAATGTGGATATCGACAACCGATTTAAAGATATCTGTAAAGGGGAGCTTCATAGATATGAATGAGAAAAGTGACGCCATTCGTCCTAGGTAGAACCACGTTGTGGATACCTGGAATGACCATTGTTGATAGGAGGAATGCCATTGTGGATATCTGAAATTTTCATTTTGCCTAGGAAGAACTGAATTACGGATATCTGTAATACATATCCAGACTTGCCATTAAATGTTAAAACGACTAATGGCTCCATCCCAACCGCGACTCGGCTCCCATCGTTCATGTTTATGAGCCGTTCACAAGAATCGGTTCGTTCGCGGACGTCACAGCTTTAATTTAACAACTCTGAGCTATTAGTTAAGTTCTCCCCAAACGAGCTCAATGGGCCGAATGGCCTCTTCTCGTTTGTAAATTTCTTATGTTCTTATATAAAAAAAAACAATCACCCGTACAACCGCAAGGCTGCAGAAATCAGTGAAACAAACAATACATAGAGAGAAATCTAATTGTGTACGGAATCTTAGGTCCCTCCCAAAAACTGCAGCATGCGCACGGCGTAGAGAGCCGTCAGCGCGAGCCTCCATCCATGAGCCTGCCGAGCCATCGAGCTGCTCGGCGTCTTAAGGTCTGAGCAACGCTGTTTGACGCTTAACCAGACACACGAATTGAAGTCAATGTCAAATTAGTAATGAACGTAATCTATCCTAAATTACCAATGTACATAACTTGGGTTCATTTTGCAATATTACGAATTAATGTACACGATGTACTACAGCTTCCTGAAGTAAATGGAGCAATCCGTACTCAGGAAATAGCGAAAACATTGAAAAGAAAAACGCGTTTTTGTGTTGTATGCTAATGGAGATTCTACAGGAAAGTCAGTTACTGTAATGTTAGCCACTAGTAAGCTAAAGTCGCTCGCTAAACGGAATTAAAAGACGTGATTTTTAAGCACATTTTATATTTAAAGAGCTAGCTTTCGTTTTAGTAAAAACAAAAAGCTGCAAAACATTGGTATGTTCGAAACTATAGCGTGTAAGTCGGTGCCAGACGAAGCTGAAGTTTTTTTATTCGCAAAATCCGTTCTACCCTAGACATAATGCATATTCTGTCGTATTCACAGCAATTTATCTTGTCAATGTCAAAAAAATCTGTTCTAAAGCTCAATACCATCTGATACAGCAACGATTACATTTATTATATCCAGAGTTTGACGGCATTTTGTGGTAAATTTTCTAATATAATGCTCTCTGAAACAGTTTTCCCCCCCCCCCGATTACGATGAACTGAAAAAATTCACAGCAATTTATCTGGTCAAAACTAACACGTCTCTTCTAATGTCAAATACCCTCTGGTATACCAGCTAACACAATTACTATATCTAGAGTGTGACAGTATTTTACTGTATTTTTTTAATAACACCACTCGAAACTGGTAATTTTCCATAAAGACCTATTGGAAAAACAAAACATGTTCTGTGGTCAGATATGACCTGATGGTTAGTGCAGAACCAGCGAGAGAGGCACAGGTTTTTTTGGCATGAACACTGGTCTGTTGTTGGGGAAGTGTGTACAGTATTACCATAATGCCAATGTAAATATTGTGAAAACGTACTTGTGGATCTTTTGTTGACGTACAATGTATTTCTATATGAGAACTTCCACATACTGCACTGTATACTGAATGCGTACCCTGCCGAATTCTTTTGCCACTCCTCAGCCAACACCATGTCAAATTTTCTGTATCCACCACTGGTTGCAAGCACCGAATGAAGATTTTACATAAAAGCTAAACTTTAGAATTCATGCCAACATGTATACTATATAAAGCACTGAATGTTTGAACCAGCCGGGTGTCAGAGTGAGGGCTGTGGCGAGGCTGTGGCAGTGTTGTCTTCACTAGGTTCTTTTCTTTCAACTTCCCGTCTATCAGATTTTCGCACATCTAAGAGAAAGTTTCCATAGGTCCAGTTTTGCATTCTGATACATGAATGAGTTTTCTTACCTATACAATTGGTTCTGAGCCCCAGCTGTCTGTTGTCGAGTCCTATATTCTGAATTCTTTCCAGTTGATCATTTTTCCAGTTCTGTTACCAAGTGTACTCTGTACAGGTCTAAAACGTTTGAGAGAAGTGCAGACAGTGATTAATGCTTTTTGGGACATTTTATTATTGGTATTGTTTTAAGTGTTTGAAAACTGAAGTGAGTGTAATAAAGGGAGTCAGCAATGATTCAGTAGCATTTAATTAACAGCATTTGGTGGAATTCGTCAGCAGTGCTTCTTCTGACAGTAAACATCGTTTTTGAAACAGTATTTTGGACTAGATATAAGTATTTTAATTTCAGTGGGTTCTTGGTTTTTATAGCACAAAATATGGTGATTTATGACTATTACAGTTTTACAAAAGCAAGACAACTCTAAAAGTATAATCCCCCTCGGAAAGATTATATTAAGATGAGAAAAAAACAAGATGGGCCTTCCGTGTAAGTTTCTTATCTAGTGTCACAAGATTCATCCAACGATTTCCTGTTAGTGAAAGTTCTGCTTTCTCAACAGCCGTTAATCACATGGTGTCTGGCAAGCATTTTCAAAAATTCAAGGCCCTTTATTATTGGAGCCTTGCATAATATTCACGAAACCTCTTAAAATTAATTCCTACTGTTTTTTTTAATGTTTGTCAAATTTTGCATCGCACAATGTTTTACTGTTCTGTAATAGTGCAGTACTCAACAATGTTTTGTTACGTATTCTAGCCAAAACGAAAATATATTTATCACCTTACTGTAAAAATTGTGATGTTAAAAGAGCTTTCCCTTTAGATCTTACTGTGCAGCCTGTTGTGGAGGGTCTTTCACAAGCTTCACAAGTCAGACTAAGAGATCCTGGACAGGATGTCAGTCCGTCCTAGCCATCAAGCATTATGTTATAGCCAGACAGCAATGAAAAAGCAAGCCAAAAGCAGGGCCATGCTCAAATTATGCAATCATGTAGCATTTTAACAGTACAGTACCATTTTATCATTCTGCAGTGTTCTATTGTGAAATGCAAAGCATGGGAGAATTCTCACTGGTGGAGTTTAACATCCTGTTGAATGCAGTGCATTTTGAGATGGTGGCGGAGCAAAAAATGGGTGAGAATGGAAGGATAATCAGTTGATAAGGAGAGCCTACATCCACAAATTTGACTCAGGTGCCAGATATAATAAATGGCCTTTTTGCATTGTTATCGTTATCAATGTTTCAAACGCCTGGTCATTTTGGTGGTAACGATTAATAGTGGTGTAATTAATTACAGGAGAGTGGAGGTTTGCTCTTTTCCACCTTCGTAGAAAATTAAGAGAACAACAGGGACTTAATTTCCTCTGAAGGCTGAAAAGAGCAAACCTCCACTCTCCTGCCCTAACGACTTTCTGCAGAGGCACTATAGAGAGCATACTGACCAGCAGCATCTCAGTCTGGTATGGTAGCAGTACTGCTCCTGAACAGAAGACACTTCAGAGAGTGCTGAGGACTCTCCCGCCTGTTGAAGAACTACACTACTCACATAGCCAAAACAGATCCATTAAGATCATCTAAGTTCCCACGCACCCGGCACATGAGCTGTTGGAACTTCTGCCCTCTGGTAAACGTTACCGCAGTATGCACTGCAGAACGACCAGATTTATCGAGAGCTTCTTCTCCCAGGCCATCAGAATACTAAACTCTGTCAAATAACTGAACTTCTGTACACATACATGGACTGTCGATTCAGACACGTGACAAAATGGCTGAACACTGGCACATGCTTGGACATTCAACATACACATGCAAACCTATATTCCAAAAATGCTGCCAGTTCATGTGAAAGCCTAACTCTCTTACTCACTCTGCACTTTACTACCAAATAGGTATTAAGTTTACATTTATATAGTGCAATAACTCAATCACTGTGAATACTGTGTCTACAGTATATAGTGCAATAATACAATTACCGTCTAACGATGTGCAATATTTTTCTTTTCATCATAGTCACCCACTGACTGGTTTTACATTTCTATATATTATTTATATTTTTTTGTATATTTAGTGTCTGTCCTGTGCTGTCTTACACAGTCTTACCTATTCTGTGTAAAAAAAAAAAAGTGAAAATTTGTTGTAATCTCTGTATATTTTCCATGTGCACTTGCCCTTTTATGTCTGCACATTGAGCCTGGAGACACACAATTTCATTCAGCAAATGCATCTGTTGTTGTACTGTTGTATGGTGTGAATGACAATAAAGTTCACTTACTTACTTAAGTAGTTTTGTTATGTATTGTAGCTTTAGATAAAACGATACCAGCTACAAATTTATACAATGTTTATATAACAATAGACATGGCAGCTTGTTGACTGGGAATCTACAAAAAATGTCAGGTGACATTCATGTAGCTAATATCCATTCTGTTAAATAAATCTAACCTATTAACATCAATACATCACTTTAGTTGTGGGAAATATTGATCTAAAAAAGGATCATGTCATAAAATTTGGTTGGGCTTTTAATGTCGATTCATTGTTGAAAAAGACTTTGAACAAATACCCTATTCTGTATCACATACAGCTGATCCTTCTATTTCTTGCCTTGTGATTGTTGCAAACATGCTGGGTAAATGACTATGGAAAATGGGTATTTGTGTGTATAGATGAGAGAAACAATGTCATTTAGATTTCTAAGTAGGTCATTCAGAAACTTTAGTTTCTCAATACACATATAACAAGACAAGCTAAAATAAATTTTACTGTACTGTAAGACACATTCTAACTGCAGTAAAAACAGTCAGATTAAAACAATCTAAAAGCTTTCAGATTATAAATTCAATATTAATTAACTATTCAGCAATGTTGAGTCAGAGGTTGAACGCGTTTAAAAATTTTATTCATGCTCATCTGCCAATAGATGACATTCTGTATAGCTATGGATGACCAAACAGTGATCAGCAGTTACAGACGTTTAGCAGGATATTAATATATATAAAAACAATAACTTATGTAAACTACTTAAATGTTGAATCATGTTACCTTTCCTATTTTTCTTAGAAAACCCAGCTTTTGAGCAGCAAATCCAAAATTCTTCATCCGCACAACCTAATGGAAAGTTTCCTCAAAATGAATCTTTAGCATCACAGAGAAGACACTCGTATCAAGAGAGTACTTTTTAGATCCTCTTACCAGGTAGAAAAGACCAGTCTTTTCTGAGTACAATTGTTGCTTATATATGATATGCATGTGTATGACATGGGTGAAACCCTAATGGTGGGGATGCGGGTGGGACCCTGACATACACAGAAACACAAGGAATAACTGCAATCATATAGGCAGAGATGGATAGTTCAGGTCCAGAAAGGAAAATCCACACCAAGATTTTGTTTTAACCAACCAGTTAAGTGCTCTGACTGTGACTCTTTACAGACTGTTTACACTCTTTATGTTTCAACTGGTTGGTTGAAACAAAGTCTGGATTTTAACTTTTTGAATCTGAGCTATCTACCTCTGCATACAGGAGAATCCGTCTAATGTAGGTTTCCCAGATGCTTGGCTATAACACAAATTAGGGCATGGTTTACCCATATGTACATACACAGATAAAAAAAAAAAAAGTAAATAAAGACACATTACCAATATCTGTGCCATAAATATTTTAGAGTATAATTGTTATTAGTATATATGTTTTAGGCATATTACACACAGTACTTACATTATACACATTTACTGTCTGCCACAGAATTAATACGCTATTTCATAGAAAAGCAAGTAAGTTGCATCACAATAACTGGTTATAATACAGGACTGTCCGTCTCTGGTCATGGGAAAAAAATCATCACTCAATCCAATCTACAGTTCAGATCCACATAAATTTAAATGTGAAAGCAATACAACAAGTGGGTCATTAAAAAAAGCCAAATATTGGAATGTCAGATAGAAACATCACATTTGGATGCTTAAAATATGACAAAATATTATAGTACATTTGCCATGCAAAGATATACATATATATTTATGTATTTTTGCAAACAACTCTACATGATTCTTCACTACAAAATGATTAATTTTCTTTATAGTAGAGGATTTAATTTAAACTTTCAGAACTACAAAATACTTTATATGAATCTGAAATTGGTGAGGTCCTGAAATTATTTGCTAGGCATGTGGTGAGCACAGGTAAAATGTGTGTTTTCCTTTAATAAAACAATGTTGCCCTCTAGCACCCTCTAGAACTTTTATCAGGCAGTGTTATCTGGCATGAAGTTCAAACAGTTCACAGTAAAATAAAATGGGCACATACTGTATGTCTAGCATCACAAATGTATCATGTTCATGAATCGCTTAGGAGGGGATATATATACATGGAGAATTTTCCACTCAAAGTTCCATTGAAAGACAATACTATAGAATTTAATCTGGGAAACCAGGCAGTAGTTTCCTGTCATTTTTCTCTTCCTTCTGAGAGTTACAGCTACTCATCACCATTCTTCTCAGTGCCAGCTCCTGTGGCGATCTCGTTCCTACGTTCACCCACCCTCTCTGGGGAGTTGCTGCCATGGTCGTACCCGTTCCCCCCTGAACCTGTTTGTGTGCGTACCCCTGGTTGATAGAGCTGCATGGAAGGCCGATCCTGAGCCAAAAAAAGTAACGACAGAAAAAAAGGCACAAAACATTTTATCATAACGACAAGATTTCACTCGGTACAGTACATCTGACTAGTACCGTGACTTATACTGACAAAATGATCCGTAACAATAATCCAGGTATATGATCACAGTACTGGGCTATTTTGTTAAGCCATGTTCCCTTGTGACATGAATGGAAATCGTTTGAATCAGCCTGTATCACAAAGCAGGATTTCACAAAGCAGCTCAGCTGGATAACTTGTGGGATTTAAGGTATACCAGTTTAAATGAACTTTATCTTCAATACATTTCAATATACATTTAGTCCAGACTACCTTAAGTCTGACAAGTTATCTTGGTAACCCAAAAAAACACTTTTGTGGTACCTGTAGATGAGCAAATGTTACTACCTGCAAGTCGTGATCTATGTAAAGGTTTGTGGGGGCCCATTTCAATAAACATAAAAGTGAACATAAGTTAAACTGCCTATGTCATATAAAATTAAACATACAATGATCTATAAATTGCAATGCATGATCACTCTATTTGCAATAAAAATTGCAAATAAGTGGATTTGACACCTGCAAAATTTGAGAAACCATTTAAGCAGCTCCCAGCAGAAATAACAGCTAGTAACCAATATATAATCCCTCTGTTCCTGTTTTTTTACAATTCATTTACACTTCGGTTTATACAATATTATCTTAGAAGAATCTTAGAAGAACTCCCAGATCGACTTCCAAGTAATAAATGTGAGAACTTTCAATGTGCAGTATTTCTGAAAGTTTAGCCACTGTAGTTACAAAACACATGCACCCAGAAACTTTCCAACGTCAAGCTATTACATATTCATGTCAATAGCTGTAGTGTAGGCTAAACTTTTGGATTGACCTGCTGATTCTGTTGTCTTATATTTTTTTGCATATGTGTGAGCAGTTTTGAGCAAGTCAATTAGGAAATTTTCTTTACATTATGTGATAATGGATTAGCTTATAGTTATGGAATTTTCACAACTTTACCATAAAATTTGTTTGTTAGCTGCAACATAAAAAACGCAAATAAGGATTAAATATGCACTGAAACTTTCATAACTCTATTAAACATCTGTTCACTTATAGATTTATTGAAAAACTGATTTTAAATAAAAATGCCCAAACTTTTGCCTTTGATTGTAACACTGAGAATATACACCATGTGCTTTTCCTAATATACAATAGCATTTCAATAATACAGTTGCCATCATTATTGACAGAAAAACATGAATGAATAGAGAGATAATTCCCTGGTTTAGAATAAAAGATTAACAATAGTAATAAAATAGCAATTGTACTGAAACAGTTGATTAGTACTAATCCAGATCAGGGATGATCTGGACCCCTGGAATCCCTGGAAGAACATTGGGTATACCCAGGAGGAGATGCCAGAGGCAAAAGTTAAATGCAAGTATTACCTGATTTCAAATTACAGTAATTATGCAGTATTTGTAATACCATATGCTATGTTCCATTCCCCTTAATATTCATAATATATTTTGGCACCCAGTGTATAAATATTTCATATTTCAGGTCTTCATATTCAGCAGAGGCGATCATAAAAGTGATTTGTGAAGGGCATTAACATACTCTACACAGACCGGAATGGTTTTATACCGTTAGTTTATGCAGCCAGTGATGGATTAGGAATGACTGTGCTTGATCTTGAAAGCGTGCCAGGCCTTTCATTTGGTGTCAGCAATGAGACACTAGCCTGAATGGAGCCTCCCAGAGCCTCGCCACACCCCCCCCCCTCCCCCCTGGGTAGAAAGGCTCAAAAGCTAGCTGTACCTTAGCTGGCAGAGCCCCTCCTATCTGGTCTTGCCCCTCAGACTGGGAGGTCCTTTTCTCCTGATGCGCTAACACAGACTGAGAGACATGTGGCTTTGGTCAATGTCAGCCGACGCTGCCAAGATTTGATTACAGCTAACCAGCTCTAGTGACGCGCTGCATACAAGCATGTGACGCAACACAAGTGCCTGTGATGTCACAAACTTGTACGCAAGATTAACAGCAACTGCGATAAAGAAACACCGTATAGACAGTTCTTTTGCATGACCTCGACAAAGAAGCAGTCTCTTACACCTTATGACACCAACACTTCACATGAACTACTTTAGTACCATGGCCTTCAGCTTTAGCAGTATTTAGCTTTACTCGAAATGTATCTTAGTTACAATAACCGGTCTGCGCATTTCCATATCAGTTGAAACCTGCCTTAAGTAGGTAAAGTGGGAATAGGTGTTTCCACGTGGCACTGCTTCCTCACCTTGTTGCGGATGCGCTCCTTCCTGCTTCCTCCATCGTCCTTCTCATCTTTCACCAGTTTGTCCCCAGTGTCTGAACAGTAAGCAAAGCCGTGATGCTGGCTGTCTTTCTTTGCCCTGTCCTGACAGTAGCTCTTGCCCCACTTGGTCTCTTCTCTACGGCGCACAAACTTGTCAAATTCGTAGTGGTGCCTCTGCCGCCTGCGCTCCTCTTCTCTGCTCGGGTGTCTGTCTGGGTCCTTTGATCGTTGCCCTTGGTCCTTCAGCTCATTCTGTTCCTTGTCACTCTCTGCTTGGCCTCTGTAGTCACACAAAAATATACATTACGTGACCTTATTTTGCATATGCATGAAAGCAGCTTTTCATCCATCCATGCATACATCCAGACACATAAAGCTGGTATAGGAAATCAAACCAACTAGCCTACAGCCCTAACTGCCACCATATTTGCCCTCGGATGACGATCCTTCTTATTATTGTTGTTCAAACCTATAACAGACAGATATGATATTAGACTTAGGCTTGTCCATACCTCATTAGTAATGGATAAATTATCGAGTTATGTTAAGGTCTTGTTTTCCAGTCACGCATCTTTCATATCTTTTCAAGTATTTTTGACACCGTCTTTCCAGATGGTGTCTAATAGCACGAGGCTAATGCAGTGATAAGCAGATGTTGTGTCCCTGGTGCTAACGGTTCTGCTTTGTGAAAACGCATCTTCTAGGTTTACGTTGCCTGAGAAGGGAAAACTATCCAGACGCTGCATGCAAGCAACTTTCTTATTGGTTACAAAAAAACTTATCAAAACACTGACACACTTCAAAAGGCATTTTAAGGCCAGTGAGCTTTAAGACGCCAGGACCCCAGATGGGGGTGTGTCTATTAAGTTAAACCAGGACTAGAGTTTTTGGATAACTAATTGCTGCACAAGTGGTGGCATAGTGGTGCAGTGCTTAGCACAGAGGCCTCACACACGTGGGCCCTGGGTTCGACTCTGTACCGGGGTTCATGCTCTCCCATGTTGTCGTGGGCTTTTCTCCAGGTACTCTGGTTTCCCTCCATCACCTAAAACATGCTGAGGTTAACTGGAGCTGCCTGAGTGTGCCCTCTGATGGGTTCGGACCCCATCCTGGATTGTTCTCTGCCTTGTACCCATAGGCTCTGAATCCCCCACAACCCTGAATGGGACGTGTGGTTTCAGAAAATGGATAGAAGGTTACTGTACTTATAGCTAATAACTGTAATTGATTTCACATGTGTTTATATCTTAGTCCATCCTTTTCAGCTGTTCACAAATGTATGCTACAGTGTTAACTCCCAGCATTTAACTTTACTAACGTGGTGCAAATACATAGTAACAAACTGTTTATCATCTTGACAGTTAAATACGATCCTTGAGCCCATAGCTTCTGGGATAGGCTGTAGACCCCCCCATGACCCTGAATAGAACAAGTGGTTACAGAAAATGGTTGGGTAGTAATAATACTAGTAGTATTTATAGAAGAATCCACCCATTTCTAAAACAAGATATATTTGATTAAATAGTACCTCTAATTTGTGTATAGCAACTTGAATCAGCGTCCTTGTGGTTAAAAGCCGATATTCACATTTTACAGTAACTTCCCAAACTTATGCAGACGCAGTTATTTGAGTGTACATTTAATACGGAAACATGTACTGTTTTGAAACATGCTGCTCAGTGTCTTTTCTCTGATTACGATGCACTTAGCTTTGCTATAGACTCCACACACGTACATCACACACAGTGATATCTCTGTTGAAAGCACCTAATTTTAATATGACATTTGGACAAAGAGTCAGTCTCATGTAGATTCCTTACCTTTCCTTTAAGTCCTTGTCTAGGTGTTTAGATTTCATGTGCCCTGCAGTTTTGTCCCATTTGCTTTTATCAGGATCTCCATTGTCCCCTTTGTCCTTCAGTCTGTCTGAATCAAAATCTTCATCCCTGTCTGATTTCTTCAGGAGCTACAGGACCAATTGAAAATACAAAAAAAAAATTTAAGACATTACTTTTCTCCATATACTAGAAAATAAAAGACCCAATAGTATAATGGAATGATTTAAGAGTCTGAATGCCCAATTACACATGTAATCCCTACACATAAAAAGCACTTGAAGTTTATCTGAAATGATTCGCTCATACTGCCGCATTCTGTGATTTTGGTGGCACCACAAACGCACCTTGATTTTAATCTCTTTCTCAGCTAGTTTCTTCTGCTTCTCCACCTCCTTCCGCTTGCGCCTCTCCTCTTCCCGACGCTTCCTCTTCTCTTCCTCTCTCAAGCGCTTCTTCTCCAGTTCCCTGCGCCTCCTCTCCTCCCGCTTCTCTTCCCGGATCCTCTGCCGTGGGTAACAGAGTCTCCGTGGAGTTACAGAAGTGTACCCCGCACGCCAGTATCACATCAATTGGGCAATTGGAATGTTGTAAACAAACATAATTACGTGTCTGAATCATACCTGCTTTTCAAGCTTCTTATTTTTTATGTATTCCAGAAGCGGTGTGGTTCTCTTTGCTGCAAAAATAATTGTATTTTACATTCATTGTTAAAAACATTCAATGTTGAGTAAATGTGTGGTTTTCGATAATAAACAGATTTTAAACTGTAACACTTAAATAGAATAAATGTTTCATTCTACACAATATATATCGCAAATTGTCTGCATATGTCCACTTTTTGACAATTGTGAGTTTTTACTAAAGATGGAATACATCCATTTGCCTATATATACTAATAGCGTCTGACATCTAACTGACCAAAGAAAAGATGTTTTGTTAAGTTATCCATTTAACTTGTATTTATGCTTGTACCAGTTAACATTTATATTCATGATGGTGGTTTGTATGGATTACTTTATATTGCTCATTTTCACAACTAACTAACATCACTGTTAATTGTGAATATAAAGCAAGATTAGTTGGTATCTTGTTGACACTGATGTATTTGCCTCGCTGACGACAAACCACGTATATCCATGAAAAACATTAACTATCCATTGGCAGCTATGAAAATGTATGTTTCTACTTGTCTCAATTTTGGAGATTAATGTTTTTCACTGGACAGCGATAATATGTCAGCAAACACACTATGCATGCACAGGCGAAATATCTTCATAACACATTTCATTTGTAAAGCCTATTATAACACCATACCTATGAGCTCTTTGGTCTTTGCCTCTATCTCCCCCAGCAGTGTTTCAGGATTTGCCGTCGTTTTTTCCTCATCACAACAGTTCTCCAAAAACCTTCTGTACTCAGGGTCTGATTTGAAAATGGTATGGCTGCATGTGCATTAACAGTAATTACAAACACATAAAGGAAACATCTTTATAAGGAGAAGTCATACCGTCCTCTATACTTCCTGCTTTTGCATCCTTCTTTTTGAGTTTCTTCTTAGAAACTTTCTGGAATGGGGCAAATTCTACAACAGCTGGATATTCCTGACCTAAGTGAATGCAAAGATGGAAGCATGTTATTTGTTATACATGATTTGTTCTAATGACAAAAGTAATGTAAATGCTTATAGTTCAGAATTACCTTTATTATCAATGAAAACATAGCCATCAAATCGATCTCTAAAGAGGACGATGTCTTCTGGGTTTTTGAAATTAATGTATGCCCGGGTGTAAAGGTGAGGATACAGACTATGAAGAAAGACACAAGTACAATATAAACAAAACACGTCTTTCCATTTTTCTTTCAAAATGTTACTGTAAATTGGCATAACAGCATTCCATTAACACGTTCATATAATGCTGTTAATCTGTTAATGGGGAGATATTTTTATTCAGAGCTTACCTTTTCAAAATGTTGATTCGTATTACTTAAACCCCGCAATTAACACTTTGACGGCGCCAAAAGCAAATGTTACATAGATTTAAAGAAACATTTTGAAACGTTTACAAACATTTCTTTAAATAAAAACGTTACCTAACATCCTGCAATGCAACACGTTTTAGCATCGCGTTTTTACCTTTGATCGGCCGAGAAGAATTCGAAATAGTCGTAGGCAGGTAAAGGACTGAGCTGTTCTTCTAACTGATCTTTTGACAGATTGGGTGGAAGTCTCCGGATAACTACCTGTGACGTAAATAAAAAGCGTTTAGTTATACACTTTTACCCACAGTATTCTTTTTTGAACCAGGAAGCTTCATACAACTTCCCCAAGGTCAGGGAAATTTCTTGGACATAAATGTACACCCTGACTACATCTGTAGCTATATGCGACAACGTATTACGTAACCTGAGACATACCTTTCCTTTTGAACACAAGACAAAGGAGTTTCTAGCCTGTTATTAATCCAATAAACATAACAGCTACATGAAAATCTGAAAAGGGGATAAATTAATTTGTGAAATTTTACAAAGCATGTTTTTTTTCCTACACAAACTGTTAACAACTCCGAACAACATTATTGACACATCAAGAAAGAAATTTGACGTTAGCACTCATATGTAACAATATGTGAAATATTCTATTGGATAATTTGTGCTAAACACTTTTTATTCGGCTTCACCTTATCGCACAATTTCGCTGTCTGTGGTGCTGATCCCGCTACACCACCAACTGTCATCGACTGATTAGATAAAGATAATGCATTTTAAAATAACTATACCTTTGTGAACACTTCCTTTTTTTCTTCCTTCTGCTTAGGGTTAGACGAAATACTGTCTTGGTCTCTCGGGAGGTCTCTAAATTGTATTTCGACGATCCTCCTCTCCCTGGCCGCAGTACCAGCCTCCTTCTCGGACCTCATCGCTCTGACTCCGCTCTGAGAGACTCCTTGCACGAGAACTGCTTGCCAAATATCGCGAGTTTTGAGTTGCCGGCGTGAGTTACCGGCCGGCGAGTCAACGCGATAAAACTTAACCCTATATAAAGAGAATCAGAGGCCGAATAAAACATGGTAACTTTTTATGTTATGATCTGTGCTAGCTTTTGCTAATGCTCGAATTTGTTTTCCAGGTCTACCGAATATACTTCATTTTCGCTATATTAATACTACACTCATTTATGTTTATGGACGCAATGTCATGTAATTGAGTTCCTTTGTCTGGTGTCTTTGTCTTTTCTTTTTTGAATCCTGTTGATACCTGTTCAATAAATAAATGTATAAATAACGTAGAGGGCAGTGTGGGCATCCTAGTTCATTCTTTCAGATAATACTCCATATTCAGTGGGGGGAAATATTTAATTGTAAATGCATACACTCAGTGACGACTCGATTAGGTATACCTACGTAGCACTAGGTCCAAAGAACTCAATTTGTAGGTCTATCTGTTTTAAGGGTTGGCGTCTATTCGGAAATGCCTTTCGACACTATTGCACTGAGCTGTATTTTTTGCACGTGTGTATTTCCTGTTAGTTTTAACACCACATTAAAATCTCTAGACCGCTTGGGTGCTATATAAAGTGTATTCTATTCCGGGCACATAATTTCGTGGTTTGGAGGAGCAAGCTGTCTACGACCAGGCTACTAATGTGGCTGATGAGTGTGTCTAAACAATAAAATAAAACATGTTCTTTATTATATTTATTCACAATCTATATTTCTCCTGTTTCCTTTTTTACTAGTAGTAAAATAACAATAATTTAATAACAACATGATCAACATGAACATTATGAATTTAATTTAATAACAATATGATCGATAATAATAATAGAAACAATAGTGATAGAGCCGCTACGCAGCTTGGACCCACAATGTAATGATGATGATGGGGATGTGGTTCCCACTTCCCGGGAACGAATTCGTTTTTAAAGAAATTGTACTCCTTGTCATTACCACCCCCCTAACAATCGATTCGCCCTCGTAGGTACCTCCCCCATTTTCATTGGTTCAGAGTGTTGTCAATCACAAAATGCGGACGTTTTCTCAAACCAACGTTAGTTTCGGAATTTCAGCTTGAGTACTAGAATTTTGTGATTACGCACCTGTCCTGGTGTTTTCATGTTTCTAGGCTTAGCGGTTATAGGTTATTGTGTTAACCAAATAAGTAGCCTGGTTAGTGTAAGCTGTTCGATGAGCTGTCACAGAAAAATCCTCAAAACCCGACTCATGGAAACTAGTTGCCTTTTCCTTATATTGCATAGCTTCAGTCATATTGCATATATATGACTTTGTCTTTCCGTTAGGCATAAAACGCATCTAAAACGCTTTTGTGCACTTTCTTGTGATTTGCATTAATGAAAAGATCTCAGCGATGTTTTCATTGTTTTGGTATTGTTGAATTTAAAAGCTGTATGAAGAGATCGCGTACAAGATCCACTTGTGTGGAAAAAAGGGAAAAAACCTACTTGACTGTCGAGTTCTTATAAATATGGAGGAATTCATATCCCCCACACACACAGGAACTCTGTGTTTTATTGGCCCTAAACCTGTATTCAGCGCAATGATAATAGAATTGAAGAATCATTTTATTATTTTAAGAAAACATAGCGTTTTGTGCATTTCGCAGAAAGAAGACGGTGACGACCTTTGGGTGGTATTAAATTTGTAAATTGTGGTATGTATACTGTATAATTAACGAATATGTGAATTCGTTTTATTTAGTGTTGTACGAAGAACAAGCAACACCGGCCGTCTTGTAAATAAAGCAAATAGATAAACCAATTTTAATATATAAGACCTACATATTTACAACATAAAGACATCTCGATATACGAGCAACTATACATTGACAAAACATTTCACACAACGACTAGGTATACGGACCATTTTAGAAAAGGTTGTCATCACCTCTGGCCACTTGGAATTGCTTCCTTCTCCGAGGAGTCACTGTCAGTGTTACTCTTCTGGGCGAGAAACGCAGGGTTGGTGGTATCTGTCCGGGATGTACTCCAGGCGACTGCTGTGTTGGGCTTATTTACGATCCGGGCATGACTATTATGACAAGGCACTGTAGAGACAAATGGAAATCCTTGTTTTACATTTTCACCTCAAATCAGTGGTTAGGAAGTAAGTTGTCTCATCATACAGTAAAAAGTAATTACAGTATATCCTATAGATATTAACACTATAGATCAGATGTCCTGGGTGGTATTCCACAAAGCAGGATTTCTTAAACAGCCGGATAAGTTAAGCAAAATGTAAGGATTGTCCAGTAAGAATGTCACTTACCTCACTTCCTATAAGACAGTTTTCACGTTTGGCTTTAATTATACAGTTAATCTTGCTATGGGGAATACCTCCTATTAAAATTTTGTTATCCTTGTTACTTTTGACATGAAAATAACTAGGTGACGATTTTTGAACTACAACCCTAAAGACAACGTCAATATATATATTTTAAAAATGCCAAAAGTCTTGTATTTTATTTGGTTCCTTATAGTTAAGGTTAGGGCTGGGTTGGGGTTAAGGTCGTCATGTTGTAATAGGAGTTTTCCCAATAGAAATGAATTGAGAGTCCCCACGAATATGTAAATAAAAACCTGTGTGTGTGTGTGTGTGTGTGTGTGTGTGTGTACAGCATTTTGCAAAAAACTTAAAAACAAAACACAATTTACCATTGGAACATTATTTACAAGTTAAGAGTAACACAGTAAAAACTGTTCTCCAAAAAGTTACTGATTTGTAGTTGGATGGCTAGATGAACTTTAGCTTCCAAACCTCTCTTCAGATCGTATATATTGTCATTATCATAGTTTTACACAAACATGAAGATCGCTTTTTAAGACTTCTGCACAATACTGTGTGTGTGTGTGTATACAGTTAAATCAAACTGTTTTATGTCCTTGTATGCAAAAAGTAAATAAAATGGTTGTCTGCTATAGTAAAAGTTGTAAAACACATACCGCTGAGAAAAGTCTTGTTGCCACTGTTTGTTTCCAGACAGAGTCTAGGCGAGGGTCGCTCAGGTGTGGACAAGGAGCTCTTGAGGCTTGGGACGAAAGTAGAGCAGGTGTCTAGGTCCCGGCATATCCTGTCTTGGGTGTACATGGTGCTGGCCTTAGATGGTGTGCAGCCCATATCTGTGCTTGGCCTCGGGGGAAGGCCACACTGCAGCTCGGGAACGCAAGACTGTCGGCCGCTGTCAACTCTGCCCTCATGGTTGGCTTTTGAAGACAGCTGGAGGTGTGACGTCTCTGTTCTTGAAAGCGGTTGCATCAGACCACCTGAGGAGTCATTGGCTTTGCTGTAGCCCCCAGCTAGAGGAAACAGAAAAACAATATATGAAGCGCATTGGAAAACTATTCAGACGCCAAGCCTTTTCAGATAAACGATTTTGCCACCGCCTGGAATTTTAACCAATTTGATTGGGAATCTTCATTTGTAAATCAAACATTTTTTTCCCAGCTCTGACTAAAAATTATATAAACCACTAAAAAATAGTTCAGATTTTCTTAGGCTTTTACATTGCCAATGGAGTTTGCATTGTGTACGTGTATGTATCCTATAACAGAGCCAAGTCCTGTCCAGAGTGTACCCCAGCCTTGTACCCCAGCCTTGTGTCCTGTGCTGAGACAGGAAGATGGATGGAAACGTTTGTAGAATAACTTAATGAGGTCTTTCAATAGCAAATTGAAATTGAAAACTGTCCTTTTAATTAGTAGCTGCATATGATGAAATGTTGTATTTTATGTAGAATTTTGCAAAAAAGTTGATAATCAAAATGATAAATCTACATCTAACTGAATTTATCTAATCTAAATTTTTTTAAAAGTAATAAGTTGTACTCTTGTCCCCACTTAGTACTATATAGCATCTGTGATGTATGTTACATATGATAACTATTAAAATGTTAGCTTATCATTGTGTATTAACAGCAGGACACATAGAGACAAATGTGTGTTATATGCATAGTATAGGTACTGTACAGTGTCATATAAGTTTAACTCTGCAGCATTTGTGTGGCCTGGATGATGCTACGGATGCTAATATGGAGGCTGTTCAACACTTAACCCGTCTTTAATCGGGTCAAGTAGGTTTTATCATCGGATATTATTTTTTTATCATCGGATCTTCCATGTACAATATACACAAGGTGATGTCAACAAGAGGAACGGCTCTGCATGCATATTGTTCAGCGCAGTTGCAGGGAAGTGTCACTGTGGTGTGATATTGTTATCTGTGATGACCTGAATGCTGCACCGAAAGCACGTTTCCACTATCTAGAAAATGATAGCCCATTCGCTTGCATACGCACGCAACGCCAAAGAATGTCACTGCCTCATACCCACTGAACAAGGAAGGACATGTTATCTGACTAAAGATACAATAAGATTTCCTATCTTGTGGCAATGCTGAAGACAATCAAGACTAGAAGACTATAGGAAATGGACTGATGCCCGCATACACAGATGGATGGATGGGTGATTGTATCCGCTGAGTTGAAAAAAAATATTGACTTACATTTTAAGTGGTTAAACCTCTAGTCTGAAAATAGGATGAGCCAGTTGCCTTTGTGCATATGTGTCAACATCTCATGGGAAAATGCCAAAGGCTTCAAAGATACTAATGTCTAGTCCTTTGTAGCCATCCATCCCTCGATGGCAGCTAGTTC
The DNA here is from genome assembly GCA_015164015.2 of Brevimyrus niger. Lineage (NCBI taxonomy): Eukaryota > Metazoa > Chordata > Actinopteri > Osteoglossiformes > Mormyridae > Brevimyrus > Brevimyrus niger. Next base: position 42,170,817 of record JAABNY020000001.1, read on the forward strand.
ACATCAGACATCATAGATCTTCCCACACAACAAACAGAATGATTGATCTTATAAAGGACAGTACAGGAAAACCAACAAGCAGTTAACATCAAAAATGCTGGTGACATAAATATCTCTGAGCAAGAGTGTAAACGTCACAGAACTATCAATTGGTAATGACGGCAAAATGATGTATAACAAATTGTTTAACCAGTAAGACAGTGGATTGTGCTGCTGTGTCACACTGCTGTCTTACACTGTGCTGCTGTCTCACACTGAGTTCAAAGCCAACCCCAAGCCCCCAGCTGCGTAGTGGGCATGTTCCCTGTTTGTGCAATTGGAGGGTTAGAATATCAAAAGATTGCAGATATTGTGTGTGTTTGTGTCCACATACCCTGCCATCCTGTCTAGGGTATTCCTGGGCTACAGCTCTTCCTTCCCATGACCCTAGTTAAGTAGTTACAAGGTGTGTGGGTATGAATGAAAGGCAGCTGTATGGCCCTCCCAGCAAAGGTACTGTGTGTAAATGGCCCTCCCATCCAAGGTACTGTGTGTAGGTGGCCCTCCCAGCCAAGGTACTGTGTGTAGGTGCTACAAGGGATGGAATTTTTGTATTTTTTGATATATTTGTAGCCCTTTTACATCCTTACTTCACCCTTTGCACATGTACACTCTTATCAAGCAGTGAAGGTACAAGGTATCTATTGTAATTGTAAAAGTTTTTCACTACTTTTAAGGTCCAAACAACAAAGGTGCAAAGGCATTTATTCATCTCATTCACACCTTATTTATCACCTTATTCATTTGACCATGTTGATAACCAACAGGAGGTTAGGGAGTACAATTGTAAAGTGAAAGTTCCCTGGCAGTGACAGTTCAAACATTTATTTCATTATAACAGTTCACCTTTCCCTGCCTGACTAAAAATGCATCCATGCATCCATCCATGCATCCATCCATGCATCCATCCATCCATCCATCCATCCATCCATCCATCCATCCATCCATCCATCCATCCATCC
>JAABNY020000001.1:42176709-42187209 GCA_015164015.2 Brevimyrus niger
TAATTGTAAATATGGTAATTTTGTGTGGTATTACTTCATATTTCCCTTCACATTACCATAGCCATGTATCCGGCTTGGATATCAATCTATTGCAGAGCATGTACTCACATACACAATCACATACAATATAGGCTATTTAGTAGAACCAGCAGTGATGTATGATTTGGAATGTTTTAGACTGTGGGTGAAAACCACAGAGCACAGGGAGAACGTGTAAACTCCACATATATACAGGCAGGAGCGAGATTCAAACCTACAACCCCTGCGATATGAGGGTACAGTGTGAAAGACTGAGCAATCACATCACCTGTGTTTATATGTTAGATGCTGAAATGCAATATTTGTACTATATACCATCACACATCATCAGCCAAAAAAAACAAAACGTGCCTTTTAATATAAACGTCTGTATTCACCCCAGTAGCTAAAGATATATACAGATAGCATGATTAGAAAGAGTAGCAGGTTAAAAAATACAACAATATGAAAAGCAGCTTGAGAATTTAATTTATTAGAGTAGTAACAATCTGATTTTCGAATCAGTTTCAAAACAAATCCTTGAATGCATGGTACATTAAACTGGCCTGGCTTTGGTGCTTGTACAGGTTAGAAAATAGAATCAGTCCAAGATTGAGGGGCAATTTCTCAGAGCCAAAAAGCATACCTTCTGTGTATAGCTGTAGTACAGGGGAGGCAAAACATGAAAGAGGTGGAACCTGCAGGGCTCTCGAGGGACTTTTGGTCTGTGGCGGCAGTCTACCGGAACTAGTTTTAGTGGTCTATGTGGTTTGAAATATGTGCAGCAAAGCTAAGAATTCAATGATTTCCCCAGTTTTCCATTTGAGTAAATAGCTATTAATACCGTTTGTGTTATTTAACAATTAATTTAGGTAATTTTGTGTTGTGGAGTGCAGAGGTGCTTAAGCTGAACTGGAGCTGCCAAATTGTCTGGGTGTGGGTGTGAGTGACTGGTGTGTGTGCCCTGCGACGGGTTGGCACCCCATCCTGGATTAATGCCTGCCTTGCACCTGTGGACGGGCTTCAGGCAGGCGGGTACAGAGGATGGATGGGGCGCCGTGGTGGGCCAGTGATCAGCGAAGTCGCCATCAACTCCCACTGATTTGATTCTTTGCTCCGGATCTATATGTGTAAAGCTTGCATGTCCCCCCCGGGTCATCCCGGGGTTTCCTCTGGGTTCGCAGGTCCCCCCCCCCCCCCCACAAGTGTGTGCACCCCATCCTGAGTTATTCCCTGCCTTGCACCCATTGTTTCCAGTATAGGATCTGGACCCCCGTTACCCTGCAGAGAACAAGCGGTTTAGAAGTATATATGAATGAATTTCATTTGTTTTTGCTGCTTATTTCATTACAGAAATCCTTACAGGAAACCTTGTCCAGCATTCGTTTGCCACACATTTTCTTTTCCAGGCAAAGGAGCCAAATCCAGCATCACACAGCTGCTTGCCTTTGAGGGATGTAGCTATGAAGAGCTCATTTCTAGAAAGGTCATGCTTTGGAGTCTGTTGCTGCTTGGTAACACTGCTGTGCAACTGCGTGCTCCAGTCTCCAGTTCGTAGTGCTGTGTATAATTCTCTATAAGGGCAAATTCATTTTTTCATTCATATAATCATTTTCATACATTTTGCATAGAGGAATGCTTATTGTCATGCTTATCATACAGTGTTCTTTGTTGAGATCTGAACATACTAGATTTACTGTTGTATAAAATAATATTAATTACATTTACATTGGCATAGGTCAATGTAATGCAGTACATTTATTTATGATACTACATAGCTCAAAGGTTTCTCTAGTAACAAACACATCAAATCAATCAATACACATATCAAAATAACAAAATGGTAAAACTACTGAGAATATAGTAAATTTGTGGTGTAAAGAACCACTTGTGATTAAGGAAAAATTCTAGTTTAGTAAATGGTATATAAAAAGGACATATGTCTAAATGCCTGCTGTTGGCTCTTAGGTATAAACTTAAAGCTCCACTGCGGAAATTTCCTGAGGTTCACGTAGTTAATCTTGAGTATTTTTTAAATTGGGAATGCTTGATTATCGTAAAAATAAGGCAAATCCCTGCACAATAGCTCTGGGGTTGGTGCTATTATAAGTTGCATTATATGTGCGATATGTGTTAAATGATGCTTTTTGCAGGATGACTGTGTTTATACAAACTACCCATAAATACAGTGTGAATTCAAGCTTTTACCACACTATCTTTGTGTGTACCTCAACCGGCCCAGCTTCCAGCCCAGATATTCAGACTGAAGTGGAACAAAATTTCCCTCAAGCACCACCAGCATTTGACTGGCCCCGACACAGGCCCAGCTATGATATTTTTCAAAATAAAAGCCATGTTCCATTCAGTTTTGACCAATCACTAGTGAGCCAAATCATTATTACATACTCAAAATGCTTTAAGGTACTGTTAGTTAGTAATGTGTCTATCCCACCGTTCTGTATCCAAATACTGCCCTCCACTCCTCCCACTTGACAAAATACATTGTAGGGCACCAACTGTTTTCACCATTTTCACCCCCTTCTTTAGTTAGGGGGGTTGGTTTTTATTAAAAAATTTTGTTTTTAAAAGAAAAAAAAGGGGGGGGGGGGGGGGGGGGGGGGGGAGCAAGATGACTGACAATAACTCAGGTAATGGGTTTTCATGTGTCATGCAACATCATCAAGGGTCAGCTAGGTCAATTTGTTGACTGCAGACAAGCCCTGGTGCTACTCAAAAAAGGGCTGCGTCTGAATTCCGTGGCTGGATCCTTCTAAGGCTGCATTTGAAGACCGAATACTTTACACCGTTGCAACATGGCTGCCCCATTTCTAAGGCTCCATTAAAAAGCAATCTAGAAATGCGGCCATCTTTTTTGCTCCATGAAGGACACACCTCATGGATCCTTCGCAGCCCAACTTACCCAAGATTCATTGCACACAGGTAATGTGGGTGTGTCCCAGCTAGGCCACAAATCTCATTGGTAAGGACAGGAGCAGCTGGTGAAGTAAAGAGGATATTATTCGTAGGCCAGACTGTCCCATTTGACAACATTATCTGTTTGACCTTTGAAAAGCACAGCCTACTTTACAACAACTACACCACTGAAGGAAGTCTTTCGAAGGAAGCAACCTCTGAATTCGGACACAGACATGGTCCTGCAACAGAATTGCCTCAGATTAGGATTCCACAATCTATTTTACCCAGAGGGTGAAATCATTTGACATAGTAGGTAGGCTTGGGTGTTATAATGGTATTACCCTGGTAGTTAGAAATCCTGAAGGTTTTATTTTTAATATGGCAAAAATACAGACACCCCTCCTTCTATGAAACTGGTACGGAGATGTCCTATTGGCCAATGTATTGCAGCATGCAATGTTAGCAGTGACTGGAACCTCAATTAAGTAAGGGAAATAATGTGTGTGTGAGCTGTCAACTGTTGGAGCACGAGCGACATACGTAAAACCTGATGAGCACGCGGGTGCAAACCGGCCAGGGACAGTGATGTCGATAAAAGAAGAGTGGTATTTTAACTCTTCATAAAGGAGCCATCTCCTCATTTTCCTAATGCTCAGTTTCCATGCTAGTGAGCCTGTTTATCTGTAATTCTGGGGTCAACAGTAGCTTAGATGATATACTGTGCACTGAGGACTGACGAATCAAATTGAACCTTTATCTTAGGGTTTCTATACATGTTTACATACGAAATGACTTAATAATGTACTGGTGGATATTTTTAATCTATTTAAATTTTTTCATCTCTTGCGATATTTTAATAATATCGATATCAAATATCGAACACTGACCTAAAATATCAAGCTATTGTTTTTCACCTGTATTGCCCAGCGCTACTGTCACAATTGACCAGCCTCCCCTCATTCCCTCAAGCTGATTGTTGTGCTGCGCTTCCTTTCAGCCGGAAAGCCTGACCCCGGCTTGCGCATGAATCCTTCACCCGAGCATCAACAATAGACATTACTCACCCATCAATGACTTTGACAGATATTGCACTCTTCCTGCAAAGATAAAAGGCTAAGTAACAAAAATAATTCACGGTCAGCTGCAATTTTTCTGTTGTAGTTGCTTATCAGTGCTCATCCGTTTTGCGTAAACTGATGAAACCGTCTGATAGCGTAAATACAAGCAGCAGCGTTTGATTCTTAAACCATATTACTTATTTATTCCTATTTGCAGTTCATTTTCGCTATAAATAATGAATCCATTCATCCATATTCTAACCGCTTACCCTGGTTAGAGTCGGGGGGGCGGGGTGGGGGTGAGCATGTCCCAGGCAGCACAAGGTACAAGGCAGGTCACTTTAAAGCTTTTTTTGATAATGCTAAGTTAATTATGTGTAACCATGTTAGGACCCTCTCAATGAAAACCATACAGAAGCCAAGATGAAATTATTATCCTGATGCTTCCACTCTGTTCAATACAACAGGTCCTTCTATGAGGATGGTGCCTCGCATCTCAGATGATGGCGATCTGTTTAATGTTTCCGTGAAATGACGAAGGTAACGACTCTCAAGTGCAGCTAATATGTAGCATTGGTTAAATGATAATGAATTTGTATTATATAGTAATTATTGTCTAAGTATTTAATACAAGATAACGATCTTATGGGATAGAGCATCAAAATAATTATCCCTATACAGAACTATCATGAAGGATTGCTTGGTCTGTTTCCATTACTATTATTTATTTTGAATTGCCTGCTGAAGTATGACAATTGCCCTGACAGGTAGTCCGAATATTTTATTATAAAGGTTGCAAAAATACCTAGTATTCTGAAAAAATGTCATGCTAAATGTCATGTAGAGTCCAGTGTTGTTGGGAAATGATATATCCATCCAGTCATCTTCCAATGGCTATCCCGGTCAGGATCTCAGGGGATATCAAGTATTGGATATTATGGGTTTAGTTCCTAATTCCGTTTTTCATAGAACACTTGCCTTTATAATAGGCTAACAGTGCTTATAAGCAGTGCTTATAAGCAGTGCTTAATTTGTAAGTCAGAAGGTGCTGGAAGGCGAAGGTCATACGAGGCTGGAGGGGTAGCGAGGCGGGCGCAGGTCCCAGAACGCGTACTGTACAAAACACGGTGCTGAAAACATGATATGAATTTTTAAGAATAAATCTAAACTAATAAATGACATGGAATACCGGTCTGTAAATTAAAATACATGCTTATTTAATTTTTTATTTTGTTATTTTATGTTACGTTTATATATTTGTTTGTTAACATTTGCATGTATTACACCTGATTGTTGGTTACCGCCCAAATTAAAAGTTAAAATTACACAAGTGTTGAGAATCTTTAAACACAGGAAAGGTATCAGCGTGGTGTTGGTCAAATGGCAATATTAGATCAATGTTATGTGAGATTTCTTTTTTTCATCCTTAAAATAATGACCTAGAGGTATTACTAGAGGTATTCTCTTTGGGAAGAAGGAGATTATTTTCAGACGACGTTCCTGGTGCTGTAGATGTTATGCACAGTCTTCTGAAACATCTCCTCTGTCAGCTACAGAGCTTTTAACATTCAACTTAAGACTATGAGCGATGTTTGTTTACAGTCAGTCAAGCATCACAAGATAATGAGATGAGGATTCAGAAGATAATACTGAACGTTATGGATTCTCTGCCCTTTTGGCATCCTGATTGCTCAGTCCTATGGTTGCTGCAAGTGTATTTATGTAGCATAGCACCTTTGATCAACAGATGTGGACTGGGCAGCTTCCTAATAACACACACTGTAGCTGTAGTGTTACACAGTAATGTAATAAAATCCTACAGATCCCACGGTGGACGCCTTGGGGATATGGAGGGCTTACATCATAGGTACACAAAACTATTTGTACTGAAAATGCTGAGTAGGCTAAAAGTAGTTTTCACATTTCTTACATTATATTCACTCAATCAGGGATTAACAATTAAAAGCCCCCCCCCCCCCCTCAAACTCACGTTTATCAGAAGCGTGCAATTTCACATATGGAATTCACAAATGGAAGTGAGCGTTCAGTATTAAAGGACAAAAGCCCCTTGGGGTAACATTATCCAAGTAAGACGCAGGAACGTGGATGGTCAGCTGACACGCACACAGACAGCTCCATATCTGTGGCCAATTTTGACTGTTCCCCGTCTACTATTGCAACAACTGAAGCAGCGCAGTCTTGCACTGTAGGAGGAAACTATTAATCTGGAAAACGAAATCTTGAACAGGAATCTGTTCCATGCGTACATGAAGGACAAGCACGGGCATACATTACATTCAATAAACTCCCAAATCACACCGAGTAAATGAATAATTTCCACATATATATAAAATCTCTTGAATCTCCCAGAGTCCTGCTGTGCTGTCGTTCATGACAAAAGGCAGGTGTCAGTAATGAGGCTGTTACAGGATCTGGACAAAACAAAGTATGTATAGAAAAGGATGTATGCGTGCTCTTCCATGGATAAGTGTGGATGCAAGTATATTTCTCTCACCTAAGGTCACATCTGTTATGTAATGGCCTTTTCTCTCACGGCCGGCTCTGTGTGTAGCATGTCCCTCACACTTCCAGGGCCGAGGAATCAAAACCCACCGTCACTTTTTTTCTTTTTTTTAAATGTTCTCCGTGGGTCTCCTCTGGTCATCTGGTTTCCATCTGCAGTCCAAAAACATGGGGTTCGGTAATTTCGCACCTATGAATTGTTTATAGTGTCTCAGTATACATGTGCGTTGTGTTACCTTATGCTTCCTAGAATAGGCTCCAGGCTCCCTGTGACCCAATACTGGATAAATAATTGGAAGATATGTGGATGGATTTTCTCTCATCAGAATGTAGCACCATCGATGATGAAAGCATGGCACTCTTTTTCTCTAGGGGTTGCAGCTGTAAATAGGCAAAAGACGTTTCTTTTCTTTTGTTCAATTTCTTTGTTATTTATTCATATTCTCATCAGCTCTGCATGTATTCTTTTATATAATAAGATTTCATATATATATATATATATATATATATACACGCACACACTCAATATCAATCATTTTGATGTTTTTATTCAAGTTTTATTCAAATCCAGTCTTAATTCCACAGAACATATTTCTTTACATTGCAGAGCATGTTAAATAAAATAAATCTGGAGTTTTTTTGAAGGCCAAATTATACATGGGGATACTGTTAGTGAAAAATATTTGTGCTGGAACATATAAGGCCAAGCAGTGTCTGTCTTTCCTCACAGCTTTTCTCTCAGTGTGTTCATTGCAGAAGTGCTGAGCTTCAGGTCGCCGTAGCCAGCAAAGGTAAGTCTCACTGCATTTTTAATCCAATCTGCGCAACCAGCCAAGGAAAAGTATTTAATAGATCATAGGAATTCATGTGAATGCTCTGTTTGCAAAGTGTACCTACTCACTCTTTGACCTGTTCCGAGGGAATCATTCCTACTTCAAGGAAAATATACTTCAAATGTAATTAAGTAATTTCTCCTTCAAAATGGAATAAGATAATAGCGCATGCATGCTTGTGCGTGGGTGTATTTGGGTTTTGCAGTTTCTTTGCAGGCAAGTATCCGTACAAATAAAGGACCTGCATTGCCTGTTAAAAAAAGAAAAGGAAAATAAACTAACTTTTTAATGAAAAAAATTACAATTTCAGTTTGGGTTTTGCTGAATTGGTGATTACTAGATTATAAAGAGCAGAGATTAGCAACCACAAGAGTGACAAAAAATAACCAGTCAATGCTATTATCCCACAAGTGATACAGATAGGACACATAAGAAAAAGAAATATTAGACAGATATTTTGCTCTTACCTCTAACTGTCACATGGGTTGACAAGGTTCCAAATTGAGAAAATTATAGAGCACTGGACCCATCATTATTCAGCTTTGGAAGCTGGAGGATGTACAGGAAACAACTGCTGTTATACTGTACACCCTCACTCCCTAACAGAGGAAAGTTCAGGTTCAGATATTACAAATCCAGACCAAGGTTTTGTTTCAACCAACCAGTTGAGCATAAAGAGTCACAGTCAGAGTATTCTGCTGGTTGGTTGAGGGGGAAAAAAAAAAAACCTGGACTGGATTTGTACTTTTTGGGTCTGAACTTCCCACCTCTGCTCCCTAGCCTGCGAATTTTATTTTGATATCTCGTTTGGTAAATGGCTGTACTTTGTCCTCCGCCAAACAGTGAAAATACGCTATTTAAAGTGTATTAAATTGTAATGAACGACCCATCTACCATATCTGCGGTCGTCTTCCTTTCTCTACCCAACACTTAGATGCCACCTACTAATGACTCTCCAGGGTCATTTTTATATGTAATTGTATTAAAAACATTACAAACATCTTTGGAAAATAGAGGCAAATTCTATAATTGAAACAAAAATGTTTTGATGATTTTCAAAATCAGAGTATGAGATTTGAACATGGGTAACACATTTTTCCTTCTTCTTACATAAAATGAATTGTCTTTGGGATCTGGCCTTAATTCCTAGATGATAATCTAATAATCATTAATAATACAGCTGTGAAAAAGACACAAGCTCTGTGAACTAGATTACAGGGGCTACAGTACTGTACTGTAAGCAACCACCATAGTTTCATAACTAAAGGCTACCAGTTTCCACAAAAATGTATCCTGTCCTGCAAAAGCTTTCTACATCAGAATAGTACAATACCACAAAATACATCTTTATATTATATTGAGTTTTACAGTAAGATTTTTTTTAGCCAATGTCAAATAATTCACATTATATAATGTATATGAACCTGATTTTGTAATATTACACTTGCATTACCAACAAGTCAGGAAGGGAGAAACTGCTCCTACTACAAAGTATTTTAATTATTCCTAACACAGCCGTCAGACGATATCCTCCAGGGTGCAATAAGGCTTTACATTACACAAAAACAGATCAATAAAAAGGCTGAGCTATGCAGAATGGCAGATATACTGCAGCATTTGGGGGCGCTGTGTGGCTCGGTAAGTTGGTGTCTGTGATTGGACGGCTGCCGGTTCCCATCCTGTGTCTGGCAGCGTGATTCGCTCTCTTTTGTGTCTGAACATCTCATAGGAGGGCAAGGTGGAAAATGTGAAAACTGTAGAAAAAATACACAATGTACCTGTACAAAGAGCAAATAGAGTATTATCGTACAATGCACTATTGCAGGGCTTGCTTGGGCTTTCGGCAGACCAGTGTTTGTCCATGATATCATTGCAATGCGGAAATTCAGTAAATGCGTACTACTCTTTTCAATGTTTCCTCACATTCCCTCCCGGAACATTGTTCTGCGTCATCTTACATCTTGTTTCCAGACAATCCAAACAAAATCAGTTTCGCTCTGTAAATTTACTGTAATTTTACAAACAAATCACGTTTTATACATTACGTAAAATACATGTTTTTTTTCATGTTTCACTGAAATACTGTATACGTGACTCTCAATATATTTTGAAATATTGACCTGACCAACTTAAATTATGTATATTTTTAAATACCGCAAGGATATGAATCACACGATTTTGTCAATGGCTTAAAAATGTTGAGCTATAACAATCTGCACATGCAGGCCATACAATGATGTGTTGCCATCCGGCTCAAGTAAACCCAAGAGCTGGTATTTTGAGTCTTAATCAAACAGGGAGACAGAACAACTTCCCAGATTTTCTGTAACAATTCCAAGCCATGACATGACCCTGATATATAAAGAGAGCTTATAGGTTTTTGGATTATTTTATGCATTGATGTGGATTAAATCTTTCACATCCAGATTTTCTGAAGGTTAACGTGTCCGTTGTTAATTACACCACTTCTGCAGGATTGAAGTATGCCTAGAGCTCATCCTAGTACTTGGATGAAACATTTACATTTTTTATTTAGTGGACAGTTTGATCCAAAATGACCACCATTTTTTTTTTTTGGAGAAAGCAGGGTCAGACAGTGCCTGGAGCAATCTGGCACACGGGTACAATGATTCAATTACTTGCCATCCTAACCCATTAAGCCACACCAGCCCCAAATACAGAACCCAGGCAAATATGGAGAGAACACACAACAGGCAGAGCCAGGGACAGTTACTGAACCCTCAGTCCTGGAGGTGTGAGCGTACAGCACAAATGTTACAAGGCAACACATGAGTCATTGAAGCACTTTATATCACTTATCATATTTCAATTGAAGTAGCTCTGTGAATACCATCAGTTAAATTGTATTCAATGTACCCACCAAAGAACTATAAATATATAAATGTGTGTGTGTGTATATATAGATAAGTCTATAACATTTTTTAAAGTATCTAAATACTGTGACAGTATGCTGAAGTATCCTAAAAAAAAAAAGACCACAGAGCACAGTTGTTTTTGAAATTTTAATCTTGGGGGGGGGGGGGGGATTTGCAGGGAAAACCTCATACCCCCAAGGGTGCGTTCGGTCCTACTTACCGGGACTAACAAAACACCCTTTATTCCCAGAGGCTGCACCCAATTTAGGTTAATGC
>JAABNY020000001.1:42187219-42203904 GCA_015164015.2 Brevimyrus niger
CCCCTCTTTCTTGTTTCTCTCTTTTTTTTTTCTTGGTTGGTGGTGGTGGTGGGGGGGGGGGGGGGGGGGTTTGCAGGGAATAACTCATACTCTCAAAGGTGTGCTCAGTACTATCTACCGTGACTAACAAGACAGCCATTATTCCCAGATGTGGCTGCCAATTTAGGTTAATGCCAAGACCTGGGAGAGGCCTTGTAGCAGAGTTCCACGGCAGCGTTTCTAGTCCATTACAAAAAGCACATTACCATATGAAAGTATGCCTATATTCCATTGATACAAAACAAACCCTAACTACATATTAACACGCTGTACATAAACAAACAGGATATTTAACATGCACCTCTTATTTCCTGTTTGTCTCATTGGGACATTAATTTCACAAATACCTTTAAATATCTTACAGTCTGCTTTTACTAATGCTGGCAGACAACAAATAATAGTGGCAGAATAGTTCAGAATTCAATAATTCCGTGGATTTGAATAAATAATACAATAGCAAAGTGCCTTGGTGGATGTGGAGCAGCAGATCATAAACAGAGCGGCTACAGAAGCAGGTCTGGTCACCTTTGGGGAGTTAGATCATTATGTATATATACACACATTAGATCAGTGTTTCTCAAACCCGCCCTCGGGGATCCCCAGAGCCCGACTCCCAGGAAATTGGGAGAGAGCAAAGGCGTGGACTGCCTGGAGATCCCCAAGGAATGGTATGAGAAACACTGTAACTGACTTCCCCTGATCTTCCAATCCAGTTATGGTTGAGCCAAATTATATAAGAATAGAAATGTGAGGTTTGAGAATTGTAACAGCTTTGATACACAATATACATAGTGAGTGAAAATAATAACAAAACAGAAACCTTTTGTCTGCATTTTGGATAGATATTCTAATGTAGCAGGAGCTCATGGCCCTACATGGGCATGTTCATTTAATGCCAACAAACATTTAATACTCCTTTATATCTCACCATTATATGGCATTACCCTTTAAGTGGTTTAACACATTCAGTGGGTATATATTAAGCCCTAGGACTAACAGTGAGCGGAAATAAGACTACTAGGAAGTAAGGACTTGGTCCCAGTAAAATCTCCATATATTGACTAGTGTAAACATCGTACTAGACTGCTGAAGGTTCTGTGATTTGTTTTACCTTCAAATTATTAACCTTCTCTATTTAGTTCTAACAATCAACAGTGGGAGACAAGGTACTTGGGACTTCACAAATATCAAGAATATCTGTAGGATTTTCACATTTTAATAAAATGTTTATCTAGGTCTGCAGTATATAACATTATCATAGATACGTTACTCACTAGGGCCAAATTGCACGCAGGAAAAAAGGCATTCGTAGAGTATTCACTACTTTTACCCGCATGTAATGTAAGCCAACGTTTAAAACGTTTTAAAACGCAAATAACATTTATTTTTGCGTTGGCGTCGTTATACTAACTAGGATAATATTGTACAGTTACATGCATATCATTCTTCAGTCTAGTTTGTCATGCTCATCAAACGTTTTGCGCACAGTCTTTACTAGACGAACACCACATAATCTATACAGGCCTGACCTAAAGGCACTTTCTTCTAAAAGGCGTATATAGACACCTGTACGACAGACACAATGTGTTGGCAGATATGATCACTTTTTTCCTCCCTAAAGCTCTCTTGTAAGGATGTTTCTTTCACTGGGGAAAGATCCGTCGCTATTGCAGACATGCTGTAGGCTATTCTAAACATACCCCGTCAATGCAGGCTAAAAATAGAAAAAAATGGAAAGCAAACTTGTTGAATTGCAGTGAGGAGCGCCTGACATCAGCATATTACCTTAGTGCTTCGACACAGTTTTGATGCGGTGAGTCTCTGAACAGCAGCAGTTTGCGGTGCTGTGCGGTTCGGTCCCCCCAACCCCCCGTGTTTGATGCGTGAAAAATTGCTGGCCGAGAACGAAAATCATCACTGATCTGCTGTCTCACAAATGTCGATTATATCGCTCCGAATTAAACAAATGATGCACTGCACTGCACCGACACCTCACATTCATTCATCATATCTATGACAATAATTTGTCTCTCCCTGTAACGCCAAAGCGTCTCATTTGTGACGGTGCTCAAACCACGTGTTTACGTAATGGAAAGCCAATCTTTCAATTCAACCCCTCCTCCACATCTATTTTCTAATACATAGATCTAAAGGAAAAAGCTTTATACATGCAAATGGTATCCCGGACGCAGCGCACTTTTGGAAGAAACGGGGATTTCGTCGCTCTGATTTTACTAATAAGAAAAGCAGAAAGCGGGGGAATAGCGCAAAAGAAAGCATTCGGATACCCATCTGTTTTTTAAAAGGAATGACACATTTTTTGTCCATCAAACGTTGATTTTTTTAAACAATGAAGAAACAGGTTATAGGAAATTAACCTCGACTATCGACTTTGAAGCGAACAGGTTTGATGTGGTTATGTTACGTTGTGGCTACCGTTGCGGTCTTTGCCTGGGATGAAACCTTTCTTGGCTTTTGATGCTGTGCAGTTCCACCCTTCCTTAGAGTGATGTACTAACAGCAATGCTTTTTCTTCGGAAATCCTATGCGTTTTAATGTTTTTTTCGCATTGCTTCTGTTTGTCTATTGGCTGCACTTCTTCTGCCTGACACATGCTATTTATAAAGTATATTTTGTATTATTGACTACCTAGGGTGGTACCACAATTTATATACAGCTGGAAAAAATAACCTTCGTTGAGAAGTCTTGTAATATATTTTATCACGTGAACAAAGCGCAGAGAATTGGAATATTACATATTTTTCTATGGTACTATTGGTAGTCCTGTCCAGGAGAACTGATCCAATTGTATTATTATGCAATCGCAAGGATCTCTTCTTTATCAGGGTGTCTAAGCTGCTGGATTGCTCATCCCCCAAATCAATGTGGTTTCTTTGGAACATTTTCAGCAAAGGAACGCATATGCTGCAGTGTCTTTGTGGCAAGAGTCTTAAGAAAAACAAGAACCCAAGTGGTAAGCCCTAAGTGCCTTGATTTATTTCTCGAGGACTGCTCTGTTTCACATTGTTTATTGCAATGGTGCGACATCTGCAATTATATGTGTGCAGTAACTAAATGTAGGGGAACGGGGGGGGGTAAGTTATTGTATAGTGTCTGTGCTGGCAAACCAGACGCGTTTCAACCTTGCAGCCAAAAAAAAAAAAACGTCGTGCAACACTAAAGCAACGCTAATGGTTGTGCTTCTAACTTTTTTTGCCCACTGGGCCCAGCACTACGCTAGTATATCACTTTCTGACGTTATGAAGAGGTTCGAAGGATACAGGTTTTGTCGGTTTGTTGGCTTTTAAATATCCTGGCAGCCGCTGCAGCGGCATTTCCCCCCCGCACCACTTCTCAGTGTGTTTCATGGAAGCAGACTGTACGGTCAGGCATAGAATATATGCTTCTGTGTGTCTGGGTTTATACACTGCTATATGTTTGAATACATGACACATTGACATACAGAATAAACCATTATCATTGTCTTATGCTTATCAACTGGGGTTTATCTTCTATAAATACGAGAATTGCCCTGGTATGATATACAATTTTGCATGCAGTTGTGTTATGACAAATTTCTTTCATTTTCATTTTATTTCTTCATTTAATTTGAGTGGAGGCTGTAGCATGAACAGTGATATGTCATGAATTGCAATATATTTAAGGGCTCATATACTAATTAAATCATTATTATATTAAAATTGTATTTTTTTTCCAACACATTTAGAATTTTTTGTTATAAGAGGTTAATTGAAAACACATAGGCTATTGAAAAGCTCAATGGATTGTTACTCGGTGTTGGATCAAAGGTAAACACTCTAAATTGGTGGCTTGGAAGTAAAAATGCTTCTTTTTCGGCACTGCAGTGTAGTAGATCACAGCATTTGCATTGCTGACACTGCATGACTGATGAGGAAAAACATTTGCCGTCCATTCGAACTTAAATTGTGTGAAGGCAACTGGCCGCATTTAGCAGAAGCTACCATAGATAAGACGAAGGAAGCAACTATATGAATTTTAGTAGGACCTTTCTCAAAGAAATATACTGCAATGAGACACCAAGTTCTAGAAGTAGCACTCCAGGAATATACCACCAATTCAGAGCAATAAAATGACGTCTCAGAAGAAAATTGGTTACATTATTACAGTTAACTTCGTACTGTACAACAAAATCATCTTAAGTGCATTGTGAAAATGTATCATCCGATGTAATGTAGCATTTAGGTAAAAAGTAAAGCCCCTATTGGTAATACTGGTAACATTTAAAATGATCATGATTGTAATTTAACCGGAGTTTGGCTTCAGTGTTGTTAAATAGATTATTTAAGTGAACTGAATAATAAGCAGTAACCAGTTCCAGATAGCACCTTTTGTCATATAAATTTGTTCGAATGACACATTTTGAATAATTGTCATCCTGGATTGTCATCAATACCTATGACGTGCTAAGATTCAGAATAGAAGCCTGTAACTTTTCTTGATTTCAATAACAGAAGCGTGTGCTCTGAAATGACCGTACCCTGCCAAAGCATAGTATTGTATTATTTTGCAGTGCTTTATTCCAACTGATGGGTTGTTGGACATCATCTGTGGCAAAACAGTTGTGGAACTGTTGCGTATTTTTATTGGTGCTGCTTTCTCACCAGCTGAAGTGTTAAGTCTGGGAGGTGGTTTGCTGTTCCAGCAGATGGCGGTTTCTGATAGCCTGGTTGTCTAATTTTTCCCTGACAGAGACCAAGTCAAGTATTGACTGTGCAGTTTCTAAGGGCTTTTGGTGATATATTTGTAAACATGGGCCTGAATTCAACTGACATTGAAAAGTGAATGTCAAAAACCGGTATTCCCTAAAATTCAGTCTATATGGCAATGAGATATTTAAGGGACAAATTATGTGTTTTATATTATTGGAAATATAAGGATAGAGGTATTTGGCACTCTTGTTTCGGAAATATACACATTGACAAACTTGGCATACTTTTAAAGGATATTTCTGATGTTTTAGACTAGAATCCAGAATGGATGGATGTTACATGTAGATGTGTGGGATGATCTGCTATTTTAACGCGAGAATAGATCCAATTAGGGCCAGTCATTCTGTTGCATTGGGTTTTTCTGTCATATGATCATAATTGTTCACAAGTAGAACTTTTATGGAGAAGCACATGACCTGAAATTTGCTGCCACAATGAGCATGTCCATAGAGAACTGAAATTATCCACCTGTCTTTAAAGTGACATTTAAGAAACCATGTAACACCTTTTGCTGAGGTAGTACCCATAGATGGACATTTCAGGTACAGAAAGTAAAAAATCCAGACCAGGATTTCACTTCAACCATGCAGCTGTGCATAAAGAGTCACAGTCATATAGTACTCAAGCCGTTGGTTGAAACAAAACTCTGGTTTGGATTTTTACTTTTTGGACCTGAAATGTCCATCTTTGGCAGTACCTAAAAAGTAACTGGTTTTATCTATTTCAGTCTGTGTGTGGGGGCCCAGCTGGCTTTGCAGGAAAGAATTGTTTCCTTGCCATCTGAAAGCTAAAATGATTGATTTTGCAGAATTAATTAAAAACAAATATATATTCATATAAATGATATTCATCTACATAGATAAATACCGTCAGAAGAATTATAGAAGGTACAATTACTTGACCACACTTTAGCCTTTCAGTAGTAAAAATGAAACTATAAAACTCATTTTCATTTATATCAGTGCATATTAAAAACTATTTTTTTCTGTTTGAAATAGAGTAATTTCCATTGGCACAATGTCATGAAATATGTATGAAAATAAACATCTATCTAGTAGGTAATTAAGGTGTGCCCGACATTCAGACATAGTTATTACATGCAAATTTTTTAGTGGTTCAGGGGTTTGGCTTCAGTGTAGATTAATTGAGGAGTAAATTTCATTTGATTCTACAGGTGGAATGAGTAATTTGCAGTAGCTGTTTGCCGCCGCAGGGTTTTACGTAAATTGGTTAGTAGGACACGTTTTTATTTGAGTAATTTTGGTCCTGGTTAGTCATAAATACATAATATATTATGTATTATGTATAAAAACGAAGAGGATATAACATTTGTTGTTTTCTCAATTTTGTTAATTACTGCGGGAAAAATCCTTTCCTCCTAGGAAAGTATTGTATTATTTTGTACTTTATTCTTGAATCCTTTTTTTAAACTAATGCATTGTTAGAAATCATATATTTCATGTAAAACAGCTGTGGAGAAATTGTGCCTTTTTTAAAAAGTCTGATTTAAACCCCATGACCACCAGAAATCTAGCCATTCTGATACTTAATTATGTTAATTTTTTTATACTGTCCTGAAAAGTTATATAAAAGACGAAAAGTTATATAAAAGAATGCTTTGCACAATGTTTTTTTTTTTTTTTTTTAATAGATTCTTTTGGAACCGTAGTTTTCAGTATAAAACTGAAATACTGGCGTATTACATATAACAAGTCTAATCATTTATTGTTGTGGAAATTTCTCCAGTGGCACCTATAGACATCAGTGTAAGATCAATAGTTTGCACTCTGCTGCCTTTTATATTTCACGGCTCAGATACTAGCTCTGCTATATATTATTTAAAACTCAATGCTTTTCTATTGAGACAAACCGAAGTAGAAGGCTGGTCATGGTACTTTTATTTCATGCGCTATTTAATAATATGCTTGTTCATTTTGTTTTCTATACCACCTGTTCGGGGTAACCTGGAAACAACAGGTGCAAAGCAGGGAGTAAACCCCGGATACACACACAAGCAGGCTGGCAGCCCCGGTTCACCTTGGCATGTTTCCTTTAGACTGTGGGTGGTAAACCAGAGAACCCAGAGGAAACCCCCACAGGAAGAATATGCAAGCTCCACGCACATAGAGCTAGGGTAGGAAATGGAACCCTGATCCCCAGAGGCCTGCAGGAACCACACTGACCGACGTGCCGCCGCTCTGTACACATCAGTTAATTTCCAGTTATTTTATACGGCACCTTTCCCAACAGTTGCCTGTAGGTGCTTGATGAGAGTGTGTTGCGATTCATTATTAGTTCATATTTGCTAAATGGTTAGTAAATGGAAAGAGAGAAAGAGGAAATGAATGCCAGAAGACAACAGAGATGAGGAGCCAAGAAACCTCTGGGGGGTCCTAAGGTTAACTGCCCCCCCCCCCCACTAATATTATATAATGGAAAGAAAATGATCATGCTGTAGTAAAAGTAAAGGTGTAAACTGCAGTCTTGGTCTATTAGTGAGCCGGGTCCCTATGCAGATCTCTGTTCATAGGCCGTATCCATGATGCCACACCTCCTCAGGACTGAACCAGCAGAACCACCATTTCCAGCTCAGCATGGGTGGTCAGACTTTGACGGATGAACACAACGGACCTTGGGGGCACCTACAGCAGCACCAGCAGCCATAGTTACAGTGTGTTATGTTTTTAAGGTCCGGGTTGGCAAGATTAAAGTAAAAGGCCCTCGGTAAAGATCTAAAAACTGAGACCAATTCAGCATCCTGTAAATAAATTAGTCCACTGTCCCTGTAGCTAAAACCTGCAGCCCTAAATGTTATTTTATAAATACTGTATTTGGGATAAGGAGGCCTGCATTATATCATCTGAGAATACAGTGTGTCTTGTTGGATAATACATTCTGTTGAGTAGGTAGGCCCTTGACATTTGAGTGCTTGATATGTAAGTAAAAGATATCAGGAAGTCCTGTATTTAGGAGGAAGCCAGTGAAGGGAAGTAAGCAGAGGTTGTGCGATCATACTTTAAACTCCTGGTAACTCTTCTCGTTGCTCCACTTTGAATAACACTTTAAGGTGTTTATTGCGCAATGTGTGCTCCCCAACAGAGGTGCCCCGGTAGTCTAACCTACCGTATACAAAAATCCTAGCTTCAGTGCCTTGAATAGTCAGGAACCACCTTACCATGGCTATGTTTTGCAACTGTAGCATACGCCTTTGTTACCGCGGTATGCAGGAATAAAAGATCCTTTGATCTGTTTTCTGTGTTTGCCAAAGACAGAACACACACAGTAATGCTGTTAGCAGCATTAGCTGTTTGACGGAGTGAGAGGGAAAAAAAGAAACTTGGGTAACTGCACTGGCCTTGATGCCCATGTTCATTGTGGAGTTTAACCTGCACTCTCTGTGTATAAATATGACCTTTGCCCCAGCTGTATTTTCCCAGCTATAGTATTTTAATCCAGAATAATCCAGAATAAATTCTTCTTCCTTATAACTTCTTCTTTTGTTAGGGCTTTTAAATGAAAGCTTATTAAATTTGATCTTGCATATCATATACACTTCCCATGTTTTTTTGTTTGTTTCTTTTTTGTTTAAGTGGTGATTATTATAAGACCGTGGGTACACTACTGGTAAGAATAGGGGAAGTAGTAAAAACACGACACTGGATGAGCATATAATTAATTTGATTAGGTAATTAAGATGTTGTGTGGAATGTGCTCGGAAGCTTCTCACCCGCTGTTAAAGTGGGAAACTCAAGCTATCCTCTTTCTATGTGTAAATACATGTTGGCCCTGGACCACTGTGCCTCGTCTCCCCAGTCCTTTGACCTGAAGATTTGCTGCTTTGTTCACCAACCTCTGGCAATTTTATGTGTGAAATGCTGAAAATAACCACGGACCAGGGTCTTCAGCGAAATGCAGTGTGTGGCTCAGGATCGGCGCCTGTGGTCAGTGTGCTGGTTCGCGGCCAGGCTCAGCGCGTCTGCAGGTCCTTCAGCAAGCTCCTTCACCCCCAGCCCCCTGTGTGCCTCAACAGGAGGCTGCCCTTTGTGGGCAAGTTGGTGGAGGTGAAAAGAGAATTTCCCCGCAGGGATTAATAAAAGTATCTAATTATGTCCATTTCTTAACAGCCAATATACCTTCTGGAATCCATCCATCCATCCATCCATACATCCATCCATTTATCCATCCATCCATCCTGTAACCACTTCCCCTGTTCCGGTACCGCACTGTACACCCTGCTGGGCTATTCCCTGAAGGGGATGTTTGTTTCCAGAAATTATTAATTCTTTGAATTCAGGAAGGACTTCCAGCATAGATAGCCATTAACCTTTTATACCTAAGAAAAATATTCAAACCTTGCATAGAATTGCTTAAGCGCAGTGGAAATAACGGTGTCCTTCACATTCTTAAGGCTACATGGGGTCAAGGAGCACACTTTCATAATGGAATGAACAGATCGCGGGGGTGGTGAAACATATTTTTGAATTATACTTTTGCAACTCATGTTTTTTCACTACTGCAGCTGTGTTTTATATTTACTGAAATTCTATTTATTGAAGGTAAGGTGAGGATTGGCTGATATTTATTAGCATAGTTCTTGGGGTCTAAGTGAAGTTTCTCGTGGGAATTGGTGTGTATGTACTGCATGGTCGTGAGCTTACGTGTGTTCAGGGCTGGCAGCCCGGCTGCAGAGTTGTGTCCTGGTGAAAACTGCCTTTCAGCGTTACTTCACAACAGGACTCCTGGGCGTGGATGTTGACTTTGAGTTTTGCACCTACTCCAACACTAAGGAAGGACATCTACTCCATTCACTTAGCTTCATAAGCTGGGGCAGATGCACTGATGTAGACTGATACAAGGCTCGGATGAGAGGATTTGCTCACCATCGTGGAAACTGGATCATTGTTCTTATTGACTTTACAATGCAATATATATCATAGTTGAATCTCTTTTATTCATCAGTCTATCCTGGGTGATTATGGAGTCCCTTTACAATGATATACAATATAAATATAATAAGTGGATAGAGACATGTTGTTTTAATTTCACATCTTGACCTGATGTAGGCATATCAAGAAAGATTAAACTAAAACTGGGCCAATATATTAATTAAAACCAATGACTTGCAATGTATTTGATCTCCTGCAGGGAATCTTTTCTAGTCTTTTGATACATTAAAAACAATTGGTGTTACCATTTATCACAGATTCTGTATCAGTATTGATGTTAAACATTTAGAGTAAATATAGCACTGTGAAATATGTTTACTTTCAGTTTAGTTTGGTCATTGTAAAGACGAATCCTTGGTCAATGGCAATAAATACGACGCACAAGAATGAAGCGACAGGATAGACACGAAACATGAAAGGTTTTGTTTTGAAAAAACTGCTTAAAGCGCATGATTCGAAGGTATGCAATTAAGGTAAAATGCAATTCACCATTGTGCACAATTTTGTTGTTTATTAAAACTTTTACTGGAATCTACTGTTATTTTGTTATCATATAAATAACTCAATATTACATGACATTACCTAGTAAGTGGTGAATACATTATATAGTAAGAGAGACAGTAAAGGATTAAAAATGTTTTTAATTTATCTGAATTGATTAATGCCTTTATTTTCTATTTATTCATCCCTCGTTATACCTAAAATAGTATTTAAACTTTTTCCAGCAACTACAAGAAACTCCTTTTTGCACTAGTACTGGTGTGTGCTGAACTGGGGACTGGATTAATGAGGTAGATGTCCAAAGAAAGCCATTCCCTCTCTGGAGGAGGACAAATCCAGTTTTCATGTCAAACCGCATAATTAAATTGAATGTTATTGTTTTCCATACATTTGACTTCCTTGATTTTAATACAGCCGTCCTTTCTTTGGTCAGTGGCCACAGTCATTGTTCGGCAAGCTGGTAAGAAACCAGCCTTTGGTAGTAGTACTAGTGAAATCTAATGTTGGCTTTACAGAAGAATGTGCTGGACATTTCTTGACTCTTGATTCATCCTCCCTTCTGTCGTATTGTAGCTTTGTGTTGGTTGTTAAAAAGAAAAAAAACAAAAAGGTGCTTTGATCCAATTGTGAAAACCCAGGATGATTTCACTTCTTCGACAGCCCCACCAAGCTGCCTCTGCAGTTCTGAGCGTGACGGTGCTATTAGACAAGAGTAGAAAACATAGGTGACATTTTGGGTGTTATTCTAGGGGAGAAACTATTAAACTATATACCCAGGTCTTCCATCAGTGTATGCTGTCTTACTTAGGTTGATACTGTAAGATTGCTGTGCTTTTTCCCATTAATCCATAAAATCCTTAGGTCAGTGGTGTCCAAATCATCTGTAACCTCCAACCCTTCTCCCACGATCAGTAAAATCCCCCCACCCATCCATCCAACCTGGGTCAGTAAAATATTCTGTCGCCTGTCGCTCTCCCTGTAAAAAAAAAAAAAAGGTTGGAGACCACAGTGTAAAGCACATTGTTATTAATATACAGACAAGCAGAAGTCAGTATTATTAGGGACAGGCTACAGGCGAATGAAGAAGCTATTCATCTGACGTCACCTTACCCTGTGACATCCACGTGCCCCCAACACCTTGCAGCTTTTAATCCGTTTCACTCAGAAGAAGAACTAAAATTGAAACTTGATCTGGGCGTTTGCCTCTCCCATTGAAAGCAGACAATGTGGTTCATTAACTGGCCAATCGGTGCGACTGTGTATAAATGTGTAATGGTGTGTATTAAATGGGGCAAATAGTCACAAGCTTGGGGTCTGCAAATCTCATTTAACAGAAAACTTTCACCGAAAAGAGCTTCCTTTTTTAGGTTGAGAAGAAACAAAAAAAGAAAAGTCCTGGACAGTTTTTTTAAGGTCAGTGGAGGACATGTTTGTTTGCAGTATTCATGGCTTCACTGTGCTCCAGTGATGCAGGCAAGATGGGCCGCTGTAGGTGATACTAAACTTCTTGGTTGGGATGGTGACGAAAGGATAACTGTCCCAACACACTCTGCTGTTGGGTGACTCTCCTTCCGATACCACGAAGTGACACGCCTGTGCAGGGTTGGCGGGTGGCCCAGTTGGACTTGTTTGATGTCATCTTCCATTGGAGAAGTACAGTCCCAATACTCAAGAACAGAATTAGGGTGGATGGTAAAAATTCCTGCATGTCATTCTTGCCAATCCCTAAATAACAGATACATCAGCTACTCCCTCACCAATGAGAACAACCCACTGATTCATTATGTGCCAAGTTTGTTCTTGGGAGGCAAGTTAGCAGGAACACCAATAATGCAAATATGTTCTTTGTGTTCTAGGTATTGACAAACAGCCAAGGTAATGGGGTACTCGGTACTCTGATCGCGTGAATGCAAGCAAGTCAAGTATAACTTCACTGTCAAACCATCATATTCATTACACTGCGAATGGTGATGTGAAGTAACGTGTAAAGCATTAAAGCAAAATAAATAAAATGTAATTGAAGCAAACAATATAAAATGAGAAAAGATACCGTTGTATGTGACCCATAGACATGGCGAGCAAAATCGCTGTGGGCCCCCCGCTGTCACGAGGGTATCGTTAATCTTTTTTTTTTTTCCACAAGTGTCGTAATACCGAAGAAAATGAAAGTGACTAGAAATCTGGAATATGAATTTATTTATGGCTGGGTACAAAAACTGCAGAGGGAAACTGTGAACGAAACATTTCAGTGTTTTCACGAGTAACTACAAATCTAAATCTGCCTGCTTATTATTCATCATATATTATTGTTATTTATTATCTTATTTTCATCATGTCATTGTAAAGTTTTAACGTTGCAGTGCTGGGCCAGTTGTTATTGCAACAATTCTGGTATGAGTGCACATAAGTGAGTGTGTTTTAAAGGTAAATTGCTGATTGATTTATCTCATCTCTGGATGCGCAGCTTTCATTGCGGTTAAGGGACCGTCTGAGTTGTTCCTTTTTGCGTTCCTCTCTTGATGGTTGTGCAGAGATCCAGACTAACCTTTCCAGTACTACCAGCTTTCTCAACTGGCCGCGCCAGCACATGATTTGGTCGCGCCCTTCTTTTTGGTGCAGGGTTGTATTAATCAATGACCTTGCATGCCAATCAATAGTTGTCCTAATTTTCATTCCCTAGTTTTTGCATTGATGATGATGTCTTTTCAACATTTAGGTCAACTGATACTACTCGTAAAGCAAAAATATAAAGAATCCGAAGTGTTGCTAATTGTATGGTTTGCTTGTCCAATTCCCCAGTTGTTCTCTTATAAAACTGTTGTGTAATTTCTTAGATTCTTAATTACATGGCATGCCTTGTACCCTGTAATTCTGAGGACCGTCTGCTTGTAGCTTGTTCATTTCAATGCCAGAACCAAGTCTCTGTTGATCCACTGTGTTTTTTTGCATCTTGGCATGGATGGATTTGATAACAATGGTATTAAGAATAGTGATTTAACTGAATTTATACAAATAATAATGGTAATAATAATAATACACAAAGCCAAGAATACAAAACATAACATGCATAATAACAACCAATAACATCAAACAATACCATTTCCAGGATTCAATTTCTGTTGGGTTAAATAAATGGGTACCTTTGTAGATCTAAAAACTGATGTGTATTTCTGATGGAAATAATGGAAAATAAAGAGACGTCTGATAACCTTTACAAGGAGGGGCTTGTGTGCTGTGCATTGATAATCAATTGGCAGACTGCCTAATGAAGTGTATATAGGTGTTTGGCTTTCTGTTTTTTTTAAACAGATGTCTAATGTAGTTATAGTTCAGTAATGAACATATAATCGAAACTGATTGAAACCAAGTAATCAACATTGTTTTGCACTGAAAGTCAAAAATAATACTGCAATGCAGGGGTGTCTTTAGGCTTAGCTTTGGGGGGACGGAGGCTTTAGTCCCCTAAAGATTTTTTAGTCCCACAAATAAACAAATATTTGTTGGCTAAAGTCATAAACAGTTTGCCTTCAGCCCCAATTCCCCCAGTAAAGACTCAGTATACTGCAGTGTAGTTTGAATGTGTATCATCATTGAATCATCATTGAAGTTTTGTTTCAAAAGCCTTAGCCTTAGCTTTAATATATCAGAACATTCAAGCATTTCTGATTTATTTTTAAAGCCAATACCTCAGGAATGTTCTTGCTTGCTAAATATCTGACAGGCAATATTTACGTGATAATATAACTTTTCTACATGCTGATTTCACCTTCTAGAATAGAAGACCAATGCATTTAGAGTAGTTTAAGTAATTTCTGTCTAACACGTGAAACCGCTCGGGCACTGGAGCGTTGGTCATGTGACAGTCTTGGGACCTGCAGCCATTTTTAGATCTACAATGAATCAAATTCCAATTTATTTAAATGAAGGGCAGAGTGTAAAAGCTATTTTGATTAGAAATAATCTGAGGGAAAAGAATGATTACATGGTATATTGCAGTTTTTTTTTTATCAATTATGTCACATTTCTGCATAGAAAAGCTTTGTTACCCTTCTGTTTTATATGCATTGCATTTAGTTTGTATTTTTTCTGAACTTGAAGCATATCTCAACAATGCCCATATTAACACAAACAATTTGCAGCGTTTATTAAGCACATGTACATTTGGGACATTTTATAAAAGAGATTCATAAGTTTTAGTCATTAGTTTCTAGTCATTAGTCTAACCTGTAAGCAAAGGTGTGGGTTTGGTTTCAAATCAAGAGACCAAATCACCCCAGAAACCCAGTTTGTGAGTTTCCTGCTGAAAGGTTGGAGTCGGAGGGTCTGTATGCTAAGTCGGTGAGCAATTTCAGGTGGTAGGGCTTTCTGGAAGCAGAACAGCTTTATTTAAGATAGTGAGACTGTGTAGTTGGCCCAGGATGCACTTGGCCATCATCTTTTTTTAGACCTACCATCGTTACTACTGAGACAAAAAAGTGGGCACAGAGGTCGCCTATATTCTGGAAAGCCTCGACCCAGGTGACCTTGTAAAAGAAAGTTGACATATTCTAGTGCGGTTGGTGAAAATATGAAATGCTCTTTTGGCCAGGCCAGGCAAATATTGCTAGTTTTCACTAGTTCACACAATGTTTAGCACTGTCACCTACTACCTCAGGGACTTGGGTTCGAGTCTCTGCCAGGGTTCTATGTATGTGGAGTCTGCATGTCATCATGGGTTCCACCAATGGTCCAAAAACTTGCTGAGGTTAACTGGAGTTGCCAAACTGCCCATTGGTGTGCATATGTCACTGAATGACGTGCGAGTGTGCCCTGCGATGGGTTGGTGCCCCTTCCTGGGTGGGTTGTTCCCTGTCTTCTGCCAGTATAGCCTCTGGATCCCCTGAGATTCTCAATAGGATTAGATGTTGCAGAAAATGAATGGATGGGTACTCTTCATCAGCAAGAACAAATAAGATTAGGGGTGTGGTCAAACTGGGTGATAGGTTTTGTTAAACCTAGCGTTGGATTTGTGTATGGAGACTGGCATGAAAATACTGGAGTGAGCTTGGCTATGGATTTCATGATCTGTTGTAGGGTATGTTGCTTGGGGAAGAGGAAACTGTTGTCTAGCAGGTCCAAACCATTGCTCCCATTGTCTCATATTTGGATTATCATCCATGCAGGTCAAGAGACAGGAAAAAAAACAGGGTCCTGGTATCCAAAGACTTCTACTGCCTTTAGTCATTCCTATGACCCCTGGGCTCAGTGACATTGCGCCAATCAATTTAGGTAGGCACGTGCCAACACAATACTTTATAAAAATGTAACATATAAATGAAGTATTCAATCAACCAATAATGTGAATACATTGACTGTGAATTACATGTTGTTCAACATGTAAACAGTAAACTTGTTACACAACAACTTGTAACTTCTTGTTACAAGTTGTAACAGTAAACTCAGGGCAATCTGGCCAATGAGAGCGCTTCCTCCATCACATTGCATCGCTCAATCCCCTCCTACATCCCTCATCATTTCCAGGGTAATCTGGCCAATGAGAAATCTTCCTCCATCAGATTACATCTCTTAATCCCCTCCCCCATACCTCATCATTCCCAGGGCAATTTGGCCAATGAGAGCGCTTCCTCTGTCACATTGCATCGCTTAATCCCCTCGCCCATCCCTCATCATTTCCAGGGTAATCTGGCCAATGAAAGAGCTTCCTCCATCATATTGCATCTCTTAATCCCCTCCCCCATCCCTCATTACTCCCAGGGCAATCTGGCCAATGAGAGAGCTTCCTCCATCAGATTACATCTCTTAACCCCCTCCCCCATCTTCTTGTCTAATGCCAAAAACTCCACACATCATTGAGTTGTCACACCGTGGCACTCATGACTCGCATCTCATTGGCAGTAAATATCTGCGTATGCGGATTTTTAATGTCGTGTATGTGGTTTTGAACCGGTGCCTACCCCCAAATTTGGTTTGCTCAATGCCTCTGCCTGGCCGGATGACACACACAACCTGCCGACTTGTGTAATTCTTTTCAATGGGGGATCCAGACTGTATCCCTCATCAATGTGAGCTGAGAATGAGTATCATCTGGAATCCAATGGCCAATCTTTGTTTCTGCCATTTTGGGCTGTCACTTCAGATGGCTCATGCTCAGATAATCGGGCAAAATCATGGATGCGCTCTAGTCACTGCAACCTTTGTCTGGGCCGGATCTCCAGTTCTGGCTTAAATCCTGATGACGGAAAAGCTTTACGAAAAAGCCTCTTTAAAACTATCAGCGGACTCTTGCTAGCTTTCAGTCTTCCAGTGTATGCCAGTGATACAATGTCAGTGATGCTCCGGATCGAGCTTTGGAAACTGAATTCCCCTGCAAGACAGTGCAGTGCTATGCAGTGCTGGCAGTTTGCATATCAGCATCGTCCTACTTCAAGGTGGTCAACTGTGTAGAAGG
>JAABNY020000001.1:42219580-42237881 GCA_015164015.2 Brevimyrus niger
AGGATAGGTAAACCTGTTCACACACACACACACACACACACACACACACACACACACACACACACACACACACACACTCCTTTTAACCTCAGCATGTTTCTGGACTGAGGGGGGACCAGACGTGTCATGGAGCCCCATGAACTAAAATGGTGTCACCCGGGGCAACTGCCCATCTTGCCCTTGCCAGTAGCTGCCCATCGTGACAATTTGAAACACCCTGGGTGTGGGTGACTTTAAGCTGGAACCAGCCATAGGGTGTGTGGAGGCAGAAGGTGACCAAGCCTGCAGGAAGGATCCTGTGAAACCTGTGAATGTTGTAGACCAGTTGTGCTGTGTGCAGCACGTCTGATGACACCGCATCATCTAATCCCAAGCACAGCAGACCGGGTGTAAGTTACAAGATGATTAATACTCTACTCGTCTGTGCCCTGTGATCCAGCTTCTCTGAAGCTGAGTCTTCTGCACTGAAAAATGAGATATTAGTCACTATATTGAATGAGTGTCCCTTCAACACAAGGTGGTTATGGATGAGTCTGATGATTCCTGTGCGGCGTGTATATTTCATGGATGGGAGATCATTGCTGGAGAGTAATAAAGAATATCCTGTCCATTGCTGTCCATCCTGGGGTCTTACGTCTTTGATATATAACTAAGGCGTGACTGATAAGGTCCAGTTCTTGGCGTACACTTGGCTAGCGGCAGTGCGGACGAGATACCGCTGCTCACTTCAATGGCATACATTCTCATTTCTCTTTTTGTATGTCGCAACATAATGATGACAGGCAGCACCGGCAGCCCATTAGGCCACACAGGCTAATGGGACACTGCAACCCCCCCCCCCCCCCTTCCCCTGGCCAAACAAGCTTCGAGCGGCATGGGAGAAAGGATCCCGGTGTGGAAGTGCAATGATTGTCACCAAAATCTATAGTCAAAACAGGCTGTAGATTGCAGTTCCGACAATAGAGACCCAGAAACCCAAAACACTGGACAGAAAGCAAGAAAACTGACAGATCTGGCAGAAAGTCATACACGGTGTAGCTCTAGGTAATGTTGCGAAAGAGGTGACCGGAAACAAGGTACTAAAATTCCCCACCAGATAAACAAGTTAATGGGCCACAGGTTCGCTAAAATTCCAGTGAGGCGGAGCCTCGCCAGACTGGCTGTGACTAAATGAGAGGTTCCCTGGCAGTGTGTTGCAGTTATATATCCTATTACATTATTATCTTTTTCAATGATGAAGTATGAAGTATGGTTTGGTATGAAGGGTGTAATTTTGTTGTAAGGACTCCTGCACTAGAGATGTGGTGTTTCTGCATAAGGAGCTGAGTGCATGAGTGATGTGTAAGTACCTGGGAATCCCAGACACACAGTTAAGAGAATACTAAACAGATCTGACAAGCAAATCAGCAGCCACAAGGACAAATGCTACCGGAATTCATAAGTACTCTATTAATACTCAAGAAATTAGTACTCTGAATTTCCACAGAATCAGATATTCTCAAATCAAATATGTTAGTGTTTGGAAAGTCTTTAATGACAGGAATTCTATGAAACATCTCCACAGCAAGCATGAGAAATCTGCCAGGCATGTAGATTATGTCTATATTGCATTGTTCTCTTCAAGACCATCTCTGTACGTCTGCATGACATGCAAATCAGATTCCGTATTCGGACATCTGACTACAAACCCTCTTGGATGCCGTTAAATAACTGAACGTCTGACTAGGAGATTCTGTGGATGTCTGTGGATGTGCAAGACAGGCGCAGGGCTGAACGTTCAGAAGGCATCATAAAAACTCTGTCTGGTTCCTCAGGGGCCGCCGTTTCGACGTCCGACAAGACACTCAAAAGATGCATTTCGTTACGGCCTATGAAGTATGGAGGCAAAGGCAGGCATCAGGGAAAATGGAAGGGGTTTTATTCAACAAAACACAATACAAAAGGGAAAGGGAAAAGAAACCAGACCGTGAGGGTTCAAAACAAGGCAGAGAGAGCAGGGGGGAAACACAGGGCACAGGGCACAGGGCACAGGGCAACCAGAGGGGTAGCACAGGGCAACCAGAGGGGTAGCACAGGGCAACCAGAGGGGTAGCACAGGGCAACCAGAGGGGTAGCACAGGCAGGCAGCAGGATCACACACATAACAATACCGGAATGGGGAGCTCAGGAGGAGGAGGCACCATATACACCACAGATGAGGGAGCAGACGAGAGGCACCTGGAATCATCCACATGAGGGCTGTAATGAGAGGCACCTGGAGATCATCCACACGAGGGCTGTAATGAGAGGCACCTGGGGATCATCCACACGAGGGCTGTAATGAGAGGCACCTGGGGATCATCCACACGAGGGCTGTAACGAGAGTCACCTGGGATCAACCACACGAGGGCTGTGACGAGAGGCACCTGGGGATCATCCACACGAGGGCTGTGACGAGAGGCACCTGGGGATCATCCACACAAGGGCTATAACGAGAGGCACCTGGGATCATCCTCATGAGGTCTGAAATGAGAGGCAGAGTTAAACGAGGAACAGGTGTGGCTCATTAGCGCCACACCATGGAGTACACAGGGGAAAAAGGCATGTGGGGCGTGACAATTTTGGACATAACTGTTCAGTGGGTCACAACGTACAGTACCTCAGTGTTTATCCTTATCATGGGTCCATCAGGATTTTTCCTTTAGAGAAATGAAGAGGTTAGGATAGAAACTCATTCAGGCACCAGAGAGAATCTTCGCTTCAGTCTCTAAAGGAATTAATTGTACTATTACTATTTTGCCGAATTAAATAACAATTGTAGGATTATGTAGCACTAATTCTTGAAGGCTAAGGTAGGCCTAGGCAGGAATATCAACATACATACTGGAAGGGTGCCCGGCGGACAAAGATATTACACATTGTGAAGGATACAGTTAAATTCTAGAGAATTCTGAATTGTGTAATTTATGAAGTTGTTTAGTAAATATCCTGTTAAATGTCTGTCTCCTCTTGAAAGTGATCTTGTGACTATTCTTTCTCTTTGCTAATACAGTTTATCCATATTTTGTCACTATATACATGTTGTCACTGCTGCCTTGGAAAGTTGCTGCACACATTTGTACACTACATTTCGTCCACATTCACCAAAGGTATCATTGTACGAGTATCACTGCTTGAGCCCTTCAAATTACAAAACAAACGAGCTGTCTGCTGGAAAGCAATTCAGCTGCACTTGTTTGGATGATGCCATAGACAGGACATGGCTACCTAGTCTAGCCGTCTACCTAGTATGAGAGGCCTTGCAGTAGCTGTGAGTGGCATGGATGGTGCTGCTGTAGTCAGACATCGCATAGAGATCACGGCCACCATGATGGGGCTCTTAGTCCCCTCCAATAGACGGCACAATGAGGGTTGATATATTGCTTATACAGAGCAGCCCTGTCGGGATGATTGGGCTGGGATGTGGTTGTGCCATGCAATGTCGATGCTAGTGCCTGTAACAGCCTTACGTTAATAAAAGCATGACGTGACCTTTTCTTGGCATCCTGTAATGTCTAAATGCCGCGTCAGAGGTGCAGCCAGTCGACCTTGGAACCCAAGAGACATTTGTTCTCCATACTATGAAGCTTTTTCTTTGTTCCTGATTCATGAACAATTTAGCTTCCCTAAACTAATAATGTATCGGCGTGCACTCATGTTAAGTAACTTGGGGCGACTTTGCCGTGGAAGGGGCTTTATCAAAATCAATTGAATTGAACCTGGCTCCTCTTCTAGAGGCCCCACTAGAAATGGCTCAGTCTGGTTCTTAGGAGCAGAACAGAAGTTTTAGTGCAGACTGAAACCACACAACCGTGGGAACACTAGAAAAAGTATGTTACTTGATGGCAGTGCAATAATTAAGCAGCAGTCAAAATATTTTTTCATGATGACAGTAACAGCTCACTTGCATGGGTGAAGATTTTTAATTCATCCAGGAACTGTTACAGATACTGGTACTGGCTAGTTGTATGCTGGTGTGTTTATTCACTTACGTTATTTTCATTTAATTTTCTGTCTTTCTGTTCTTTTTTATGAAAGGCTTGTGACCACTTCAGCTGACCATTTTGAATATATTTTGTCATTCTTAAAACATGTCTTAGCGGGAGGAGTGTTTGGTATAGTATCTGGCTTTAGCAAAACTTGCAAAATGAATGCACTGCTATCGACCAGGATATCTGTAGGTAATGGCTGGAGTGTCGCAGGCTTTTTGGAGAGATAAAGTGGTGTTTATAGCTGACTAAAGCATACTTATACTGTCTCTGGCCTTTTCTGAGAAGCCGTAAAAGCAATGAAAAATCCACTTTTATTTATCAGAAATCCTGAGGCGTCTGTACTATTCTGCGTAACATCTGTCTAAAATTATTTGTAAATAATAGGTTCAGTGTTTTGGAAAAAATATACATAGGGGGTCATTCCAACCATGCTGTGCATTTCTGTCATATATGAAATGTTATGTTATTGTGAAATCACAAATAATTGTATGTCGTTGTGAATTTAAATTTTTTTCACCATTTTTGTTTGGAGGAAAGTTCCATCCTTGGTGTAAATTTGATGTTTCTCAGCGAGGATTCAACAGTGATGAAAACGTTAATTTTATTATCTTGTTTCAAAATGTTTGTAAAATTTTGTATTGCTATTATAATTATCGGAGTAAAACCACAAAATAAATGAAACCCATTGCTAATACTGAAGAATGTTTGTGCTGTTGTTTTCCCATCATAAATTATGTTACCTCCCAGATGATGATGTTGTAACAGTACTAACTGTTGTTATTCAAAGAGACATTACACCAAATCAGCAGGATACTGAGGATGTAGATAACAGTGTCGAAATGTGTTATCTACAATGCAATATTGTTAAAATGGCAACAAGGGGCAGCTGAGGAGGTTTACACACCCCAATGCTACTAATAACAATAAGAGCAAATTTTGAAAAAAAAAACCCTCGCCTTCCATGGGATATATGGACGGGTTAAGTTCATAAATAAGTACCATTTCTGTGGACTTTTTGGAAGTTTACCGAAAGTGCTTCTTTGGATTACATGAAGGCAGAGTAAGTTTGGCTCTTAATACTGCAACATATAATGAGGAAACCTGACTTTAGGAAACTGTGTTCTGGAAATTTGCTTTTCAGCTAGTTCTCTTTTTTGTGTCACCTGAGTCTATAGAAAGCGGATGGTACAAGCCAAATTCCTGTGCCTATTGCTCCCAGGAGTTGAGTGATTGGGGGGAATGAAATGGAAATGGAATGAAACTTGTTGCTTATTACCAAATGTATATCACAGGGCAGCTGCACTGGGATGCCATTGTTTCTAATCAACTTTTTGATCATTTCAGAGATTTTATTCTTGTTATGTTTATTTTTTTAATACCTAATAAATTCCTTGTTCCTGTTGTTGTGGTATCTTATGCTAGTTTCTAAGTCTGGTCCTCAGAGATCCCTGAACAGTCCAACTGAGTGGGAGCAAAAATACGGGCTGTATTGCAGGGAGCTGAGAGGGAGCAAAAACTTGGACTGTCAGGGGGTCCCCAAGGACCGGGTTGAGAAACACTGTCTTCTGCACATGTAAATTGAACACGACTGGATATTACTGGCTTGCATGTAACTGGAAATCATGAACAAGTGTACCCTAGCATGCCATAACATGCCATAACAGTGATAACTGCACTTCCTGTTGCTCTTATAAAAGGTAAAACCTTGTCAATGACCTTTCAGCATCTTGGGGGGGAAAAGGATGGTCAGATGTCATTTAGCATCCGGACATTTGTTGTTTATTGAAGCTAAATGTAGTCACTCTTGGTTTATTATTTGTTTGTTAGTGTTTGTTTATTTCAGGCAGCACGGTGACCTCACACTTACAGGGCTGCTGCTTGCTATCCCACCCTCGGCTCTGTGATGGGAATTCTCATGCTCCCCTGGTGGTCTGCACTGGTTTTCCTGTAGTGGATGATTGCCAGTATGTTGTCCTGTGATGAATTGGCAGCCCTCTGGGGGTCTTCCCCTGCCTTGTGCCTCAGCTGGAAAGGCTCCAGCCCGGCCCCCCAGTAGAGAAAAAAGGTCTGTTTATTTATATAGATTTTCTAAAAAAAAAATCACAATCAACCTCGGGGTCAGTTCAGATGGAGGTTATATATCTGAAAACATTTTTTTACTGCTCTTTAATTTTGAGTATGAGATGTGTGTAATATTTGAAAGATGCTTTACAGAGATACTTTTTCTTACTGAATTTAGTAAGATTGGGAGAGACTTCAGGTTCACCTGCAACCATAAGCTGACAGATACTTGGATTGATGGAATGATGGACAGTAAATGCATTCCTGTATCTTTCTATCTCTTTCTGTTGAGTTGTCCCCTTTAAAACTGTCTCATGTCTCTCTATGTGGATTCATTGTGAAACAGCATGAAGTTCTCTCCAAAAGGATTACACAATAACACAAGCAGAAGGAAGCTTTTCTTTCTGGACTATTTTAACTATTAAAGAAGAGTCCAAGAAGCACTTACTTGGCATATGCGCGAGGTAAAAGCCTCTTTGGAACCAGATACCATTTACGCCTCGTGCTGTCACTTTTCTAAGGCTTGTTTGATAGGTTTTATTGAATGACATTTTCCTTTACCTGAACACCAGAATACAGAAGCCAGGAGCTGGAAGTAATTTCAGTTTCTATAAAATTCAAGATTCACGAGGGATTTATTGTCAATACAACAATATACATAGTATACAGTGTATTGAAATGCCATTTCACCCAGCCCCCCCCCCCTTCCCCCACATGGTCCGTACAATATAAAATATAGAAAAATATAAACAGAGATTACGCGTAATACAAATTTATAAGGGTGTATCTTTTCCCAAAACTCTTGTTAAATGCGGATTTCCTGGATGCATTAATCAGTAGCTAGGGCAAATGCAGCGTGCGCAGATAGCTAAGAAGCTGTTGCTACTCCTGGCAAAGCCAAGCAGGGGTGCATTTCCCAAAACGTACGTAGTACAATGCGGCGTTAATACTAACTTCCGTTGCTTGGGAAGCACACCCCCCCAGGCCAGCTAGTGACCGACTGTACTGCGTTCTTGCCCGTTGCTAACTTTCTCTCAAAAAATCCGTCATCTTGAAAACAAAATCCATATGAAGCTCTACTGGACTGCGTCAGTTTTAGCGTTGACTCCTGGCAGAGATCTGTGCAACGAGCACAGAATGAAGTTTCACCCTCTCCGCTGTGATGCATGTGTTGATTAATGTCACTTTAAACATAATTAGCCCTGCGTTTTTGATGGCATCATCTAAATTTCTTACGCATGGATGCCCTGTGTAACGTTTAATGAGGAGCATGTGATTTGAAATATTAGCTACCGTGAATTATGAAATGGCCGGCGGCGTGTTTTCCAAAAGCAGATGTCAAACAAACAGGCGATGCACGTACGCATGACAATAACACGTCGCCTTTCACTAAACGCCGCAGCAATGCGGGGTAGGGCGGTGATAGCCATCATGAACGAAAAACATAAACTCAGCGGGCCGTGCAATGTGTTTATGAGTATGACCAGGTGCTTCGGTGTTGGAAAGATTTTACATACATAGATATTTACATACAAGCTGATGCAACATTTCTAATCGTTTGATACCTTTTTAACATGCCTTCCATTGGTCACATTGAAAGCTTGATATGGACTGTATGCATTGGAAACCCCTGGCAAATTAGTTGTGTGGACGTTAACTTCCAACTCTGCAACACTTCTGATGTATTAATCATGTGTCGCCATTGAAACGAACCCATGCCTTTTGTTTAAATATTGTTTATATATTAATGGAGGCATTTACAGTAGTAAAACTCAATTCCCCTCCAGTAGGCCTGAGACTGTGTTAATTGGGTATCTTTCCAAAACGTAGGCATTTCTGAGAGGTCATCGCTGTTTCTTTTGTATGCAGGATGTTGCACTGGTGCTTCCTGAGCACAGTGGTTAAACGCCCAGCATGACCCACAGGCGGGTTTCCCAGATCTCTTTCTGTGTGTCTGTTTACAATGGTTCCCACCCCGAGGGACACCCTGTGACGTTTCAAGGAAGCCTACCCTTCGCGGTGTCTCTATTCCCCAATCCCATTGTTAATTGCTCGCCGTGCTCCTCTCTGTGAGGATAATACCCCTGTCATACATTCCTCAGTAGAGATCTAGAATTGTGCGCAAAAACAATTACCACCTTTCCTCAGAGTGAGGAAGTGTAAAAAGGTTTCTTTGAGCTTTCGTTCAGGCTTGTTTTCTGCAAAATAGAACCTTCTGTGGGCAACGTCTTCGGCGCTGTATGTCGTAGGGAAGTTATGAGACAATATTTAGACTTGTGGTGTAGCCGGAAAATTGACTTTGGGAGTGCAATGGGAATACAAGGTGTTCAAGAGCCCGAGCAGAATAAAGTATGTGTATCCATACAGGGTTGCCAGCTGTCATGCGTCTAGCGTGACACTCATGCTTTCTGACTGTCATGCACACACAAGAAATCTGATGGCAAATCTATATTATTTCATTATGAACCTAAAATTAGCTGCATCAGAAGTGTTGAGGCAGTTTGCAAATCCTACAGACTCTTTTCAAGGTAATGAGAAACTGACGTAGATGTAAATGTGTGTGCAGACTTGTCTCGAATTGAAAATCCCATTCCATCTAGCTGACCAAAGTTGGCAACCCACCTCATAACAGCCTTCGCTTTAACTTCTCAAAGGCCAAGCCTGTGACTAGTGCTACCTTGTGGCTTGGGTTGCCAATTCTGATATGAAGAAACAAAGGATGCCGACCAGATCCCCCGCTCTCCTCCACCCCAGGCACCGATGATACAAAAAAGCAAAAACAGGGGGTCCCATTTGCATACCCTTGGCCACACCCCAGGTTTAGACTCATCGCTAAGGGTGTTGCACTTTGTATGATGGTGGCGTGCACCTTCTCTCTGACTGTAATCTTCAATGAATAATTAGTTCCGCTTCCTTTGTTCCTGGTAGTAGATAAGCTGATATGTTCTGCTTTGTTGTCTTTGTTGTCTTTGTTGTTCGGTCTATCCGAACAGGAAAAATAATGACGCAACGTTGCCTTTAAATTGACCAGACAACGGGATGTCTAGAGTAGACTGTATAAAACCAAATATTGAATATGGTTTTTAAATGCAGTGGGTGTGCAACGTTATCGTTGATGTGTAAAGAGGCCTCTTATACCTCTGATCATCATACGTTGTACTCTACATATTCCCTTTGATGTTTTGATGGGAAATTAATACTCGGCTCTCTCTCATTGCCTATGAATAGTATTTTTTCCTTTCCCTTTGGTTTCTAAAACATGCGTCGGGTTATTCCATGCGTTTGATTGCAACACTGGTATGAAAACAACAGACTTTTCTGAAAGTGTTTTTGTTTTCCGCAGCTTCTGTTCGCTTTTGATTGCTGCCTATACAGTATAAAGGTATACATTAAAAAAACCACAATTTTAGGAAATTGTGTTAGACAAGTTTTTGCATGCCGGACTACTGAAAAACAAAATATCCACTGATGCAACAGTAAAGTAACTTCTTGGTGCACAAGATTTAGTTTCATGCCAAAGGCAAGCTATGATCGTCTTTTGCCAATTCTACAACGTAAAACCCACGTTTTGTATAATGCATGTCTTTAAAATGGATCAGCTACATCCCTCCAGTATTATTCCCAGTGGGGGCTACAATGGTTTCATTAAGATGTTTGTGGGAGTTACTTTGACTTGGGTTGCTGTGGGTCTGCGCTAGTTTATTTCCATTCCCGTCCCCTTTTGATGGAATCTTTTTGTTATTTATGGTTCCCTTGGACCCGGTTTCGACCTGGGAATTGATATTGGCTGCTTCTCTGAACTTAACAATCCCACGTATGGCTGACAAATACCGTGTGATGAAGAGAAGGGGCTCCAGCTAACTGCTTTGTGTGTGAGAAGCTCGAGGGACAACCTCACTCTCGGTGATCATGATGCACACAGGTTGTCATAGCAACGATATGGCCCTGCAACGCTTACAAGGGAATCTGGTTATTAGGATACTTACTGTTTAAAGTACAAGCATGAAAGGTTATAATTTCTGAGGTCTGGCTGACAAAATAAGGAGAAATCTGCCTTTTTTTTGTTTTTCTGTTGTAGGATGTGAGCACAGAACACAGTGATTTGCAGACAGAACCACGCAACGCAGTGAAGAGGCTAGGTTCGGTTAGAGACACAACTTCAATTTCGGACCAACAAAGGAAAAACATGAAAAATGATAGATATTTTGACTGTACAAAAACTACAAAACTGAACCAAAAACATACGGCCGTTCCTCCATTTAGGCACAATCAAAGTATTTATCGGAACGGTCACAATAAGAAATGTTTTATCATTTAAATGAAGACATTTAACACAGTTGAGTGTTGTCAAAAATGCAGCTTTCTTGGTAAATGAGACTGGAGATATCAGAAGCACTTAAAATGATTCATTTGTAATCAAAGTACAAAATATTGCTATCTGAACTGGGCTGTTTTTCTGTTCCACTCTTACTCAGATAGCCAATAGAATATATGTCCGATGGAAGATGGTGCCTTGTCCAGCTACCCTGAGCAGCATGTCCAGTAGAAGGTGGATGCATTGATGATAATACAAATAAAATAGATCATGCATTGAATATAAAGGAGATAAATGTTGTCTCTGTTAATTCTTACATTACAAAGCTCTGAATTTAAGTATAACATTTGGAATTGTATCCTCTGCCTTGTATCCATACGCAGATCTGGGGGGCGGCAGGAGGTTGCCGTGGTTACCCTCGTCTGAAACCTGGCCACCCCATTGCCGACCGCTGTAGTATTTGCATTTTTGTTAAATCAGACTTTGATTGAAATGCTCCTTTTATTGCGTAACTGTTTCTCCGTGTCCCTGATGATATACTGATAAAGAATGAGCTCATAGTGTTGCTGAGGTAAACGTAGTGTAAGCTTGTTACCTAAGAACAAATTGATATGTTAAAAGTGCTTTTGATAATTCCACCACTGCCTGAATCATAAATAATGTTTAGGCACCTTAAATATGTCCTTATTTACTACAGTAGATGCCTTATATTCATATTTAGATGTATGTCCCACCCCAAAATGACCCCTCATCCCACCCTTCCACCCCACTGACAATTTGGCTCTGCTGCTGCTTGTATCAGTACCTGGAGTACTGAGATGTTAAATACTCCCTCTCTTGCCAGGAGTCTAGCATATCCCTGCGTGTCACTTGCCCAGAGGTGGGAAGAGGGGTCGATTTGCTGGGCTGAGATATTGTCAGGCCACTTTAATCGTGACTTGCGGATGGGATATTACATTTTCATATGGTGACTAACTTCCAAGAAATGTATTAATTCCCTTTTGCTGGACCTTGTTTGGGTGAATGCAGCTTACAGCTGTTCGGTGGAAGAGCGGAAATGGAAGTAACGGTTATAATTTTGCCTAATAAGACTGACATACTATGTCATACTGTGATCCATAGAGAATTATTAATAAAAGCAATTCTAATATAAAATAATTTTCCCATTAAACTAACATTACATCAGAATGGTATTGCATTATAACCCCTTTTACAATTACATGGGGTTCCATTACGATCTTGCTGTATTTTTTCTGTAATCTCAGTAGCTCTTGCAGATTGACTAATTCTTTCTTCTGCTTTGCCTACTTGTCCTGCTTAGGTACAGACAGGATCTCTCCCCCACCGTCTCAGTAGTTAACATTACGGACTGTTGCAGCATGATACTGTAGGTCTAAGCTGAGCAGAAATGTATTTCCATACTGGAAAGAAGGAGTAACCCTACATGGGACAGATTTACGAATTGTCAACTATAAAGACTTGTGTTTTAATGCAGCCCAGAGCATTAAGTCATTGCTCCTGGTGCTGTAATTTCTCACAACGCCATACATTTTCAGTGTTCTCTCTGCTTTTTCTCTTGTTCCATTTTATTGCTGTGATACCCCTGCCAGCTCATTCACTTTCATCTCGGTCCAGAAAAAGGTGGCAAATGACCCACAGTCTTCCAGCACATTCCAAGTCACTGTCACAGTGTAGTTGACTTCAGACAGGAGAGTGCTCAGCCTCGGTCAGAGTACCTCTGTTTGTGAACTGTAGAGCATGCTGGGGAACTGGTGAACACTGTCTAGGTTTCAGATAAATGAGACTAACCATCTGGTCATCTGGTCTGGTCCCTTGTACTGGTAACTATATCAGGCCCAAGAGACAACAAGAAAGTCTGTCTTATATTATTTTGACCTGGCCACAGGTGAATGGAGATGAAGTCACTGTAAACTTTGCCTGGTCGTAAGAAATTCCATTTTCCGTATCTTGCAAGAGAATCATTGTACACAGCAGGTTAGAAGAAATTCACTATGCAACTCTTACACTATGCAGCACTTATTCTACGCACCACTTCCACTATGAAACGCTTATTCTATGCAGCTCTTACACTACACAACACTTACCCTGCCTATGTCTGTTACAGACACAGTCAACAGTTTGTAGATATCCAGTGCGACACAACCATCCATTTAACACATCAACTGTAAATAAAGACAATACAAAATGATGATAAACAGCATAAGACAACGTCTGTCAGTATGGAGCATTATAAATATACAAAGCTAACAGCTTGTTGTAAAAATTTATTTGCATTTAAGGTTGTCATAATTGTCAGTCAATAATCATTCCTGCTCATTTTCCTCCTAATCTTCATTTTTCACAAATCTTGCAGTTGCGTGTTCGTGTTGGTGGAGCAAGTATTAACTTATATGAATGGGTGGTTTTTAGAAATGCATGCTTTTGTTGTATGCAAACTGCTTACATTCTGCAGAATATATGTAAATCCATCTATCAGTTTTCTAACCCCCAATCCAGATCAGGATTGCAGTGGGACCTGGAGCCGGTCCCAGGCAGCATACGGTGCAAGGCAGGGGGACACTCCGGACAGGATGCTAGTAATATATGTAAATGTAATCTACAATTGAGCATATCCATATTCCAGTTCAAAGAAACCGCAAATACACAAAATCAAAAATAAGATTATAAGGTATAGAACTATAACCATACAGTAACATTTACCTATGAAAGGACCAGCTCTCCATTTGATTTTAGCCATAATAATTAGCATACTACCTTAAGGCAACTTTGTTGCTGAACAGAATTTGTTTTCTGAACCAAACATGACTCCCAATATAGTGCATTTGATTATATTTTTGCAGATGAGCATGACAGACACCTTATATCTGACAACCTACAATTGTGTGAGCCATATGACAGCAGACAGGGACATTGTAGGGAATTATTGTGGCCGTAAAATGCTGATGGAGAACCTTGTCCAAAATAATAACCACTGCAGTAATTTCCATCATATCCTTATTTCCTTCATAACCTCATTGGGCCATAAAACATGAGTGTTTTTGTTCTGGTAATGTATTGTTACATTGTTGCATGTTTCTTTATGATATCACAGAAAGTAACAGATGAGCTGGAAGAGGAAATATAGGTGTTGGTAGCCTCTTTGGACTCCATTTAGAAACTACAGCTCCCAATCGTGGAGAAGTGTTGGCTAAAATCTGTATATATTCTGATTTGTGTATACAGTATGCAGGGAAGAACAGTATTACCTGCTGGAACTGGCTACTATGTAGAATAGCCTCTCAGTGGTGAATCAGAAATCGGGTGCTTAAGAGCGGTGTGGCACATCACAGAGAAATGAGTCACTCCGGCAGCCTCCCTACGTAGCTGCCTCCTCCACAGCTGTTTCCTCAGGCTCGTTCCCACCCTACACCCACTAGCCAATGGGGAGCCAGCTTATAAAGAGGAGGCGGTACCCAGAAAAATATCACCCGGTGACAAAGTTCTCTAAGAAAACTTCAGTAAGTGAAGTGTCACGTTGCTTCCGACAGCAGTATCTTTGGCCTGGCCTCCCACTCCGTAATGCAGTGTTTCCCCGCCCAGTCCTTAGGGAAGCTGGGAGGGAGCAAAATGTGGACTGTCTGACGGAGAGCTGGAGGGGAGCAAAAACATGGACTGTCTGAGGGTGCCCGTGGATCTGGTTGGGAAAGAAATCAGTTTGCACCACTTTATTGTCATTCGGGATTTCGTTATGTAATAATAATGTGTGCAACACATTTTCAAATGTATGTCCGCAGTTAATTTTATGAAAACTCTCATTTCGTATAACATGCGGTGTTAAACTTTAATTTAGCAGATAATTGCATTGGTAAATGTGCGTTTTATTTTGATGATCTTTGGAACATGTTCATGATAAAACAGTAGTAAATGGAAGGAAATATAGCAAATGTGCTTTTGTGTTTGAGAGAGAGACAGACACGCATATTACAATTGCAATGGAACAGTCACCTCTACTAGAGATGGTGACTATAATGCATTAATGTAGTGTGTTGATATGTATTTATGAACGATGAAGTATATGAGGCATTTTTAAACAGGCACTAACTCCTTTGACGGGTGATTTATCAAAGCTCTCGGATCCCCAGCTGAACTGTTGTCCTCAGTAAGGAGAAACTGACCTGGCCAAGTGAAGACAAAAAGATCATGAGTTAGATCTGCTCAGTCCTACACCACCCACCGAAGCGCTAGTGGGCAAGTGGAGGCAGATTGTGCAGTTAAGCGCACAGCCTTGTGGGAAACGGTCAAAGGGTCAAGTGGCGTTCGAGAGGCAGAAGCATATTGCTTTATATAATAGAATTTTAAAGCTTTCCGAAGGCTTTCTGTTAAGCATTCATTAATATTTTCATGGTCAACCCTTTTGATTTGTACATGAGTGTATGTTATTGTACTGCTGCTGTCCTGTACTGCACTGCGGTTTGTCCAATGGTCCCCCTCCCCTGCACCTGTCCTTGGAACACACGTGAAAATAAAACTTGAAACTCGAAATGAATGTATGGATTTTCTGCCCGTCCCCTGCTATTACAGTAGAAATCGAGATAGGAAGGTGATGATGAGACTGACAGGCCAGAATGTCAGAGCGAATACCAGAATGAGATGTAGATTTGCTTCTCGGTTTAGATCCTGAGATACGTCGACGTCTTCAACGGCTGAGTAGGGGACGAGGTCTTTCTGGTTGGCAATGCAGATCGGTGACAGAACAGGTCTTTGTTTGGACAGTGAGGTCCCCCTCTGTTTTTGTTTCACACGTTTCCATTTTACATCTATATATTTAGCAGACGGTTTTGTCCAAAGCGACTTAATTATCATACTCCTGTTAATTATCACGTGCTGCCCCCAGCCCTTCAGGGTCAGGTGTAGAGCACCCAGCTATCCTTCATGAGCATTTCTTAGGGAAAATACCTGGGGAGGGATGTGAACTGTCCTAAAATGCTGAGGAATTTAGTTGTGGCGGTTTCGCTTCTTCTCAGAGTAAGTTGCTTATAATTTGTAGGCTTGTGAATTAAAAGCGGGATGGAATTCTTT
This sequence comes from Brevimyrus niger, assembly GCA_015164015.2. Classification (NCBI taxonomy): domain Eukaryota; kingdom Metazoa; phylum Chordata; class Actinopteri; order Osteoglossiformes; family Mormyridae; genus Brevimyrus; species Brevimyrus niger. The sequence goes on from JAABNY020000001.1 coordinate 42,235,046, forward strand.
TAGCAGGAAACTACAATGTGAAGAGCATTGCCGACCAAAGCCCTAAGCCTGTTTAATTTGTGCTATGGCAAATTAAAAGATTCCGCTTTCTTAGAAAAAAGGAAACGTCCACATTGAAATCCCCAAATGAGTGTATGCAGCGTATCTACTGTCCAAAACATTCATAAACACTTCCATGCTAATGTTTTCATTAGTAACATGCCAGACATAGATGCAGTTGCTGCTAATGAACATGACTAATGTGACGAAATATCACATTGTGACTTAATTATGGCATGCATACAATATTAATAATAAAAGTATATCTATTTGTCCTATTTTGGAATGTGAAAGCATTCTAAAAACTACTAATAGTGTGATAGCAACTCTTTGTTCCCATGGTAACCATGGAACAGAATAAGTGTTTGATTGAGCATGGTGGACAAGGACTCAAACTGAAGTAAAATCTCTGGGTTTTATATTTTAATTCATTCATAAGAGCACTCTGGTGCTATTACAATGGTAAATTTAAGGATTTGAGGTAAGAGATTGTGCATGGTGGCCATTTAGAGAGACTGTTTTTCTTCTGATTAGTGTCAAAGGATTCAACCGTTGTATGACAGAAAGATATTCTTTGGTTTTTATGCAGTACCAGTCAGAAGTTTGAACACAGCAAGCAACCTACAAAGAAGTAGTAGAACGTCACATCACATGACCTGGCCACCTGACCTAAACACAGCAGAAATAGTTTTTGAGGAATTTGACCAGAGAGTGAAGGAAAAGTAGCCAATGAGAGCTCAGCATGTATGTGGGTCCTCCTTCAGGACGGCTGGAAAAGCATCCCAGAGGTCACCTCATGAAGCTGGTGTAGAGGAGACAGTAGGGTCAGCCAGGCCCTGGAGTAATTGGGGTTATGGGCCTTGCTCAAGGGCCCAATGGTGGGATCACTCTGCTGACCCCGGGATTTGAACTGGCAACCTTCTGAGTCTCACCCCACAGAGCTGCTCCCCCCCAACAACAAATTATTTTCTTTTGTTTAGTATTTTTTTATGTATGGTAGTTTATAGTTTTGATGTCTGTACTACTATTTTAAAATGTAGAGAATAATACACGCAAATCTTTCTATGGGCACTTCTGATTGGTACGGTATTTCTGCTGGGTATCTTTAGAAGAAGGTGGGGACGCCTAGATGCTGCATTCTAAAAGGAGTGATAGGTTGCCGGTGACATCTTGCCAAAAGCAGACTGGAGGGCACATCCGGAGGGTGTAGAAATACTTGGCAGTGGTATTAATAGTGCAGTACAGTCTGTGCATATGTCTGAGTCAGTAAATAGAATTTTAAGCATTTTATGATTTGTGATCTATGATTGATCGTTTATTGGATTAGTTGCTGATTTCTATGAATTATAAAAGTATTTCTGCAGATATTGATCCAGATGTCAGTATTGGTGCCAATATGACGGTCCTTCTCCCATCATTGAATTGGTAGATAAATGTATGAAACTCTGGCTGTACAGTATACAGTATAACTCCTTCAAAAAGCAGGTGTGATGTCAAAGCAGTTAACAGTATTTAGTAACACCTTACATTAACTGCACCTTCATATTGCATTCATTATGCATTCATAGAACATACAGTGCACCTTCATAATGCATTCATTATGCATTCATAAGCATCATGTAAGTATGTAATCATGTATTGTTTGTTATTAATGTATATTAAAGCTGTTAAGGTATGTTAGGATGTTATGGTATAGTTATATGCTGCTTATGAATGTTCTACGAATGCATCATAAGGTGCACTGAATGTTCTATGAATGCATTATAAAGGGGCAGGGTCTCAAGGCCTTGCGAGTGAAGGCCGTCCCGCCTCCTGGCTGGGGCAATTATCCACTGGCAGCAGTCTTCTGTTGGCATGCCTGTGAGGAACCCCTCGTTACTGGCCACCTATACTACTGGATGCAGTTCATCTCCCCCCCCAGTGCGTGGTGGATTCCCAGTGGGCCGCTGTGTCACACAGTGATTTCAAATAGCTGGCCTGATCATAGAATTCCCTTCTAGAATAGCAGTAATTCATCCACCTGCATGAGGGAAATGGGTCATTTTCATGTATCGCGTCCTGCTCGCCACAAGAAGAGCAGACACATGTCAGCAAGTTTTGCGGTGAGAGCAGGGGGGTGACCGAGTCCCCTGCACCCTCAGAGTCGCTGGGGTTAAGTGTCATGCTCAGCGGCTCAGTTGTGATGTGATTACTCTACCAACTACAGCACTCCCATGATATTGCTCCCAAATAGTTCCAGCAAGTGGTGTGTAATTAGGTTAGAAATTGTTGTGTTATGCCGTATGGGTATGTATTTGCCAGGGGTTATACCCAAGTTAAATAATTCATTAATTTTTCCACCATGCTGTCAGAGTTGTGGCAATAACAAGATTTTAAAAACATGATGTTATGTTATCTTATGCTATGCTAAGCTATGCCATGTTATATTGTTCTATGCTATGTAGTAATATTTTATCCTGTGTTATGTTATGTTATACTATGTAATGTTATGTTGTGCTATGCTATGTTGTTATGTTGTGCTATGCTATGTTATGTTATCTTATGTTATACTATGTAATGTCATGCTACGTTATGCTGTGCTGTGCTATGTTGTGTTATGTTATGTTATCTTATGCTATGCTAAGCTATGCCATGTTATATTGTTCTATGCTATGTAGTAATATTTTATCCTGTGTTATGTTATGTTATACTATGTAATGTTATGTTGTGCTATGCTCTGTTGTTATGTTGTGCTATGCTATGTTGTTATGTTGTGCTATGCTATGTTATGTTATCTTATGTTATACTATGTAATGTC
>JAABNY020000001.1:42237974-42252628 GCA_015164015.2 Brevimyrus niger
CTGGGTATCTCTCCTGAAGCTGCTACCCCCGCGACCCGAACCCCGGAGAAGCGGAAGATGATGGATGGATGGATGGAGTAATAAATATGGTAATTGCTTGGGAGGAAAGATGTCTTAATTCATCAATGGTGAATTAATATGAAATCAATATGCAACTAAGACTGTGGTTTGTGGTTAATTAATAGATAAGTATTAGTATAATACTATATTAGTTACCCTGTTTTCATCCAGTAAATGAACAATCTTTGAAGATCAAAGGTCTCTAAAATGCTGTAAACAGGAATTCCCAGAAAAAAGTTTTTCCCCTGTATTATTGATGCTGTAATTGTGTTCTTATTTCATGTAGAAATGAAACAGATGGCCCATGTTTCTTGAGTAGTGCCTTCCATTAATAAAAACTGTTTGATCAGTGTTGAAGGGTGTTATGACAGCAGTGGTGATAAAATTTTGCTGGTAATCTGTATCAATTAATGAAAGTGGTTAATGGTGCATAGAGTTGGGTTGTTGTCTGGATTAAGCAATTGCTATGATCAAAGGTGAATTATGTCGGATGTATTAAGAGTCACTTATCTTGTGGTTCGGCTATTTTCATAAACAAATCATGAAATAGTTTCAGGTGTCCATCAGGACCGGGAGCCCCATCGTTTGATGTGCTGATGCTTCTTTTTAACTTGTGTAGTTTGGGAAAAGTTTTTGTAATATTTAAGTTTCTACTAAGTTTTGTTCCTCAGTTTTGTGTAAACTGCCGTAAAACATTCTGAAAACAGAATAGTTTTTGAATCCTGTATGATTGCACACGTTTTGCTACTTTCGGGTACATTTTGCTGTCCCACTGAAAGTGGTTTATCACTAAGTCTGTGTGGGTTATTTGTTTGTGCTACGTAAGTGTCTGTTTTTATGTGTTGAATAACGGAGATTTTTATCTCTGTATTACATCACCTGTTTCCAAGTAATGTGAATGAAATTTCAGCTACGTTGTCTGTTTCCTTAGAGTGTGTCCACACTTTTCAGAAGTATTTGCCAAAATAAAATAGTTAATAGTCAATGTATCATTAACAAACGATGAATAAGAGTGCAGTGTCATTAATCCACAGAAAACTTGAAAAAATATTTGGTACATTCAGAAGCCACAATAGAATGAAACAGAGAAAATAGAATCAACATAAAATCAGCCAAAATACCAGAAGAAGAGTTCTGATGGGCAGTATGTGCCTAGAGCAAACTAGACGATACACAAATGTAATAGTAAGATGTGTATTTTTGTAATAAAACACAATAAGTGCAGTTGATTGATTCTTTGACACTTGAGTTTTGTTTGTCATGATAAAGCCTGTAATATCGATTGTGTGCGTATCCTTTTTACTGTTAGCCGCATCTTTTGTCTGTATTGTTTCCTGATTGGAATTGTTTTTTTTCCACCCTTCTTGTGTTTCACTTGTTTATTTGTTATCTCTGAAGCTGGTTCTTCTGAGCTCCCTGTTTAAACATCTCCTTATGTTTGCATTATGTTTTTTCAGTGCTTCGCAATGATTAGTCTATGATGTGATGCTGTCTACCCTTGCATGTCACTGTTTGAGGTCTAACTTCATGAACCTTTTTACAATTATCTGGGGTATGTTGTCTATAAAAATAACAAATTATCATACATGCTCTGGAACAGGTCTAGGGTGTTTTTTTCCTATTACCTGATGAAACATGTTTGGGATTTGCATACTAATATTTTATCTTGGGTGTTTTAGTATTAGCTTCGGTGAATTCGAGGCTAGCTTTTAAGCCTGTTAATGTTTTGGTGCAGCAGTTTAAGGATGGAATGTTTCTTAATGAATTCTCTTTGCGGTCTCCTTTGTCTATGGAATTGTGTCATCTCCGCTATCTTCTTTGCGATTTAGAAATTCTCAGAGCTCCGTGAAATCCCAGTCCTTAGTAGGTTACCCAATACTTTCTCAGTCAAGTAATTTTTAAAAGTGAGCCCAGAAATATGTACTTTCACCTGTGAACATCAGGAGGAGCAGTCTAAATATCCAAGCATTTGTTTAGAGGTCTGGTGTAGAACAGTTGCACTTGCGCCTCATTTGATCCCAACTGAACTGAAGCTTTTAATAAAACCCAATTAATATACATTTTCATGGAAGGTTAGGATAATGGAGCATCCTGTAATAGTTTCTGTACTGGTTGCAGTGTTATAGTACATAATGTCTGTGTTCAAAATTGTTGCCATTTAAACAAGCCTGTCTGTACCTGCCCATCAGGTGTAATAATTAATTTATGACCTTCAAAAGACAGCAGAAGTTTGAAGGTCCCTCTTTGTGCATATATGTTTCTATCGCACTCAAAAGTACATTGTCATCCATGAAACTGCCTATGAAATGGGCGGTTAGGGTCTCCTGCTCTGCACTGTTTATTCAGCTTGAGTGATCATCCGCTGACAATTACATTGCATGAGGCCTGTTCATGGGGGTGGACTAAGCAAGGAAGCGTCTTCAAAGTGCCTCGCTCAAGTGTGCTTCATTGGATTTGAACCTATGGCGCACTTGCAAAGAGCCGTATCTTCTCACTCCATGAGCTCAGAGTATATAAGGAGGATATAGCTATTATACAAGTGTCCCATTCAAAGGAGATAAATGTAGCAAAGGCGAGGTTTTGTGTCTTTTGTATTTTAATATGATATCACTGTTTCTGAAAGTTAAAAATAATTGTTTTACTATATCGAACTTGTCAATATATGGAGAAATTCTGAAACAAAATTTCAAAGCCCTAAGTAAAATGAAGGCATGAATAATATCTTAACAGATGGAAAATATTGTACATTATAGATGGTTGACCTGCAATGAACTTGCATCCCATCCAGGGTGTACCCAGTCTTTTGAACCTGCGTCCCATCCAGGGTGTACCCAGTCTTTTGAACCTGCGTCCCATCCAGGGTGTACCCAGTCTTTTGCCTGGGATGGATGCCATCCACTCCCCTACCTGCCGACAGTGAACGGGGTGAACAGCTGCCACTTTTCAATACGTGAACACTTGGTGTGACTCTGTGCGTTCGGACTCTGTGCCCATGATCAGAAGGTTGCTGGATCAGATCCCTCGGCAGAGTGGTTATTCCTTTGGGCCTTGGAGCAAGCCCCTCAGCCCCAGTCACTCTAGGGTCTACTTGATCTTGCCCTCTCACTTGCATGTCATTTTGGGCTGAAGCTCTTTATCAAAATGGTTTCCATCCTAATAAACTTCTAAATATTGTGGATCTGTGCCAGTTACCGGAAGGTTGCTGGTTCGAATCCCATGAATACCACGAGTGATCCTGCTCCATTGGGCCCTATAGCAAGACCCTTAACCTGCAATTACATAGTTCTAGGTTTGATGTTAATCTACATCCAGCCCAACATGGAGGTCCTCCAACTTACAGGGAAAATTTTGTGGTTGGTGGCAGGATTGGCACTCCAGCCATTGAAAAAAAAAACTCACACTGGTGCATTCGGACTAAGGTGGTTCTGAGGTATCAATCCCTGCACGGCTGCACTCAGGTTCTCATCCCTGAGGTGGTTCGTCATGTGGTGCGTGCAGCAACACGCCGTAATCAGAAGACGCCCCTTACCTCTGTATTTATATTCTTTATTCTGGACCAAATGCACTAGACTAGATCATGGAGCGACGAGATGGTTATGGCTCCATGGTTTCTGTTTAATTAATGGACTACTGCTGACCTGAAATCTTGGATAGTGGATATAAATTGTTCGTAGTGATCCAGAAATTCTCCTCTGGCTTTGCTTTGTTGCCAAGCTATTGTGTGTATTCTGTCTGTCAGGTGTAAATGACATATCACAGAAGAAACCACCATCAATTATTCTGTAGGGGCTGCATCCGTAATAAGATTATGGCAAGAATTTATTTGGATCATCATAATGTTTACATGTAAACATACTAATAAATACATTCACATCTACATATGCACATAAAACCTGGAAACATCCAACCTAGGAAGGGCTACCTTTGCACACACACACCCACACACACATGCAATGTTCCTACCGGCTAGTCTGGCTTTGTAGCGTGTCACACAGCTGCTTGCAGAATGTATGTGAACGTGACAGACTTGCTTATGATCCCATTATGAAGTACAACTTCCAACTGTAGGATGAATTATGGGTGTTTTCTGCCATGACATATTTATATTGATCCATAATTCACTGGTGCACTTGTAAAGCATGCCTGGGTCTTATTCTGTTAATTATGCTGCTGACGTGAAGTGTTTTTGATAACAAGCTGGTTCCTTTTGATGCCAGTTAAACTAAGGTTCTTCAAAATAATCAAAATGTGAATAAAACTTTAATGTAAAAAAAAATATATAGAAATATAAAAACAGTTCTTTAAACGCCATGATCCGGAAATCCGGACTATTTAAACTTTTAATCTGTGTGTGAATAGATTCAACTTGTGCTGCAAATAATTATTATTCATAATGTACTGTGTGTGAGTATTTTTAAAGTAGAATTTTTAAATTATGCTTTTTTTTCTCCAATGGTACAGACTAGTAAGGTAAAGAAAAGAATGGATGGATGAGAGGAAAGGCAGAAAATGCTTTCCTGCTCTAACAGGAAGCCTTGGGGTAGCCTCCCCACGCTACCTCAGTAGTGAGGATCTACCCATCGCAAAACGGATTTGCTGATTCACAGCGTGTTCCCTAGATCCAACATCCCAGGCTTCATTGATAAGCTGGGAACAGTGCGGCTGCGGCTGAGACCAGCGGTTGCTAGGTAACCCCCACCTCAGTTGGAATCTCCCGAAAGTGATCCAGCACATGGTTGGTTGGTTTTCCGTACCAGTGGGTGTCTGAGTGGGCTCTGCCCCACCCTGCTGCTCCCCCCGACACTTATTGTGATTGGGGTCAAATCTGTAAATTTCTTGCCAGGAGACCAAAGAGGGCAAAGCAAGACATCTGGCTTTGCACATCTTAGAGGATTCCCGGACTGGGAGAAAAGAAGTATCTGCGATAGTCCCGTGACTATGTGGGAATGAAAGCATTTCTAGATCACGTTGAGTTCCGCATATCCAATGCAGGGTCACGATGAACAGGGCAAGAGTCTGGATGCGATGCTAGTAAGCCACACACACACACACACACACACACACGCATGTCGGGTAAACATATCTTTATGGGGACTGCTCATTCATTTATATGGGGAAAATGCTAACCCTAACTATGACAACCCCTGCCCAGCCCTAACCATAACCATGATATACTTATCAAAATGCAAGATATTTTCATTTGCATTTTTCGTTTTTTCATTGCAGTCACGGGTTTTTTTTATACTGAGTATTTCCTTATGGGGACCAGGAAACTGGTCTCCATAAGGGAAAAAGAATGGGTATTCATCATGTTGTGGGGACATTGTGTCCCCATAAGGTAAGGTATACCTGCTCTCTCTCTTTGGCCGCTCTTTGGCCTTTATACTTGAATGACCCTGATTGGCTGATGGGTGCCCAGTGTCACCAGCTTGCAGTGCATTGATGTCTGTTGCTAAAAATAGATAGCAGGCCTCACTAAACATCAAAGGATATATAACATGCTGCAACAACCCTATATTGTTTCTTTTAAAGCAGCAGATACCCCATGTCATCAACATGCATAGTAATGGTTTTTTTTTTATGAGTTAAATTTAAGCAACAGGAATTAACATAGAATAAATTAAGTCATTATTTATATGTTAATTTCTAATTCCTTTTGTTTGTGTTGAGCAAAGATTTTGTTTGTTTTTCGTTTTATTTATTTATTTATTTTTATTACTATTAAAGTTCAGCCCTTTAGCAAAACCAATGGTGCTTGTTCTTATTCATATTGTTTGGGGTTTATTTCACCAAATAAACCACTAGGGTGAACTTAGAAGTCCTAGTTTCCTTTCAGCTATGGTATCATTTTTCTTAGGACTTTGGGTGAATGCAAATTCAGCCTGGGTTCTATGATTTATTCATGTCTTTTTCCAACTGCAGCCGTGTTCTTTTATGACGTTTCTGTGTACTGGTTCTGAAACACTACAACTGGAAAAAATTAAGAAAAAAAATTACAAAACTGAGAAACAAACAGAATGTAACTTATTACCAGTTCAGCAGCTTTATGGGAATATACTGGTTATAGGTAATACTCTAGAAAACCCAGCAGTTCAATCTTTATGTCAGTAAACTGTGTGTAAAACTGTATAGAGACAATACTTTGATGCTCTCCTTGGAATATACTGAAATTTTCATTTTGTGGTTTAACTGGGCTAAAGCCATTTTAGAAACTGGGATGTGCATATAGAATATCCCAATATTTTGTGGTGGCATTTTCAGTGAAACAAAACAGCAAAAATATAGCGGCCCCTGCTAAAAGATGGCTTCACAGTTTTGCTGTGTTCTGCATTTTGTCCTGCATATTTCTCTGGCTAGCCATTCATTCTGCCGCAGTTGTGGCGCAAATATCAATTGTACACCGATCAGTCGTAAGATTAAAAACCATCTGCCTAGTATTGTTAGTCAGTCTCGTCCCTCCAAAACGGCTTTGACCAGTTGAGATATGTACAAGGGCCAAGAAGGTGTTCAGTGGCGTCTGGCACCAGGACATTAGCAGCAGATCTTTTTACGTCCTGTACAGTAAGTTGCGAGGTGGGGTCTCCATGGATCAGACGTGTTTGACCAGCACATCCCACAGATGCTTATTTGGACTGAGATCTGGATAATTTTGGTGGTCAAGTCAACACCTCGATCTCATTCTCATGTTCCTCAGCCATTCACGAACAATTTTTTTGCAGTATGGCAGTGTGCACTATCCGGCTGAAGGAAGGCACTGCCGTCAGGGAATGCCCGTGACCTGAAAGGGTGTACTGGGTGTGTAACAGTGTTTGGGTAGGTGGTATGGTAGGTGGTATGTGTCAATGTAACATCCACATGAATGCCAGGACCCAAGGTTTCCTAGCAGAACGTATGCTTAGACCATCACACGGCTTCTGCAGCCTTGCCTTCCTCACATAATGCTTCCTGGTGCCATTCCTTCCCCAGATTAACGAGTCACACACACTCAGCCATCCCTATGATGTAAAAGGAAAATGCAATTCATCAGAACAGACTAACATATAATGACATCCTTGACAGGTGCCATTGTAACTTGGTAATCAGTTTAATATACACTGTCAGTGGTTTTACTGTTATGGCTGATCAGTGTACATTGCATGGAGTAGAATGCTTGGATCACTTGGTGATGTTTATTGTTATTTACTATATATTCTTTTTTTTTTTTAATTAACACTTGTCTCTTCGACAAGTAATGGATTTAACAGCCACCTCTGAGTCTGCAATTACTTTAAGCAAAGTTTATAGATTACCGAACGTGGTGTGATACATTTTCAAGAATTGGCATTTAAGTTACTTTATATATGATTTATGTTTTTTATTTCAACCGATGAAAATGCATATAAATCAAATGCAATATTGAGGAAACTGAAATATCATCACACTCAATCTGAAGTTTGGGATTTTTCCATTTTGACCATTTGAAATATGAAAGGTATTTCTTTGTGATTGAATTAATCTTATATAAAACAGAGGGAATGTAATATACAATGGAAGTACATTTCTCCTCTTCTATCTGGGAAAATTCATAAGACTATTCAGTATTCTGTGCTTGTGGCGTCCCTCTGGTGGATGTACTGTAATACAGCAGTCTTCAAGTATATCCCTGGCATCCTTACACCATTTATCTTTCCCCCCCCATCAGGAAAATTGTTTTTTTTTTTGTTCCTGGTTGGACATTTATACGTATATTATTAGAGTTGCACATATTCATGTGCACTGTAGCAAAATGTTAATATGTTTCCGGAGGGATGATCTGTAGCTGCTTTGATATAATGTTACTACAAAGCTGGATTTGAAAAAGTATATATCTACAAAATATCTCTTAATGTACATAACACACAAAAAAAATAATCTGTGTAACATTTTGCAATGAGTTAAATTTTCTGATACTGCTTTTTCACGTTTTTCTTACTGTCATGTGTACATGGCCTAGTGGTTATTCATGCTTTTGTGCTTCCTGAAACCACAATACCATTGGGTATATCAATAAGACAATACACATAAGACGAGTACAGTATGAGATGCTAAATTGCAATAAATAACAAACAAAAGAATGTAGCACAACTTTGCGCAGAGGTGCATTGCAGGTAGAACCTTGGTGATAATTGTAGCCGGGGATACAGCAGAAATTCGATGTATCAGTAATGATTCCTGCTATAAGTGGTTATTTACAGTATACACCCTTTATATGGACTTTTCAGACTAGATAAACAACCCAGGACGCAACATTGTTTTGTAGATCCAAGCATGATATCGCAGCTTGAATGTGACGGATCTGTCACCAACCTCTGATATAGCTGCAGTAATTAATTTAGGATCTGTATACATTCAATTTTGTGGATCATTTAAGGCATTTTTAAATTAAATGCTTCACGGAGCTAAAACTTCCTTTAGGCTTAGCAAGGCTAATAAGGATTATCAGGCTTGATTTGCCACTATTTGCTACTAAGGACAAACAAAACAATGTGTGAAGAGAAATATTTGCTTGTCTTGTCTCACCCCACTTTAAGTGAATTGCGATAGTGTAGACTTCATCTTTAGTGTATCCTAATGTGTTGTGTGATTTTAATTTAAAGTCTTCCCCAGCACAGAAATATCTTCTAAGTTATTGTGAAGAACTTTTTCAGTAGCTTATCTATCTGTTTTTCTTTCCAAATCCATTCATCCGTCCGTCTATCTGTTTATTCTGGTGTCTTACCAAACATGTTTCCCCAAGGAAAGTCTTCATTTTCTCATAATTATTAAATCCACAAGTACCGCTTGGCTTTGTATGTGCTGTGAAAAGAAATATGCGAAGACTCAATGATGTTGCTTGACTTGATGTATTGAATATGGTGTAAATTATTTAGATTAATTTTTTAAATGTATTTTTTCAGCTCTGTGGCAGTATTTGTGGCCTATTGTGTGCAGAATTATAGCTTATATTCCTGCACTAATGAGGTTATCTGTCTCCCCAAAATTGCCTTCTGCTTGCTAAGCATAGTTTATCTCATACCCCCCCCCCCTTCCCCTGGCTAATAAAAGTTTCTCGATTATGTTACTGCTGGTCGGCTTTCTGACATTGACCCCATCGGACCAAATTGTGCACGATGTCAGCAATTCTGAGCGAGGGACTGAGGCTACAGCTTTTTGCCCTTCAGATTCAGACAATCCAGAGTAACCATCCAATCCATACTATCTCATAAGCGGTGTTTCCTGCTGTGTATTTCCTCTAGACATAATCATACCCTGCTCAGAACAAAAGGAAGGCTGCCCCATGGATCTTTCATCTTTCCCGTCCGGCCGACCCTCCCGGGAATGTTAGTTTGCATTCATATGCGTCCTTCAATAAAACGAAAGTCAGAATAAAGACTCATAAATTCATATACTTTTACAGAATACAAGAGAGGTACTTTTATTCATTCCTGTGGAGAATGAGAGTAGCTTTTGCTCCCCATGAGGAGTGGGCCAGCATCTAACACTGCTGCAGTAGTTGGAGTTATGATCTCTGGTGAAGTGTCCAGCGGGGACATGATTACTCTGCCCTCTATTGGATTCAAACCCATGAACTTCCCGGTATGGATGTGGATCGTGATCCTGCTGATCTGGACACCTTTTGTGACAGGCTGCTTTAGAGCTGAGGTTCGATTTCATGCTCAGGACTCATCATGGCCAAGGGAGTGGTTAGCGTTCTCTCTCTTTGCCCACTGTTAAATATAACTCCTCTGTTGTTTTAAAATCATTCATGTTCTCCTGCTTAAGAGCCAGTTAGCCATTTTTTGAGATCAACTATTTTTGTATGAAAACAACTGTTTGAATTTGTTCTACTTTTCATCAGATATCTGTTCTTGTATTTGCGTAAAGCTTGCACTATTAAGTGACCATGCAGCTTTAACCAGATTCTAGAAATATTTCATATTGTTTTTAAGCTATGTCCCTATGTGATGCTTATGACAGTGATCAGGATTGTATTCAAGTATTTTTGAATGGGGGGGGGGTCTCAAGTCTTATTTAAGGAGCTACTAATGTACAGGCAGTTCCCAGATCACGAACGATATCCATTCCCTAAGTCAAGTCCCTAAGTCAAATTTGTAGTTAAGTAATAATAATAATAATTAATAACTAGGACTTACGGTTTAGGCTGGGCATTCAGTTTTTGGGGCGCAAAAAAAAAAAAATAATAATAATCCTAAGCAAAACAATAATGGTCCAAATGCTTTGGACCCATAACAATAAACAGTACACAATAATTAGAATTATACAGTACTGTACCTTGAGCCTATGAACTACTGAAGCAATGCTATGGTTTTGCAAGCATCACAAAGTGTGTGCATTCGTTATTATGAGCCATTGAATTCAATCCAGATATTTAATATAACAGGCTTTATGGCTGTCCGTTTGTAAGTACGACTAAGTTGGACGTTCTCAACCTCGATGGCTTCCTGTACAGTAGTATATTTTTTCTGTATTATGGTTTAGTAAAAGACAGACATTCATAAATCAATCTTATACCTGTTGATCCTAGAAAGGCTCACAGATGTGCCATCCTTTTATCCTGGGCAAAATTGGGCACATGGCCAATGGTCATGCAACACGAGTGAATCATGAGAAAACACACACACACACACACACACACACACACACACACACACACACACACACACCTACCTTTGTACCTCTGTATATTTGTGGGGACCAAAATAATGGTCCCCACAACGTCAAAATAACAGGTTTTTCATATATTCCCATTGTTTCTGTGGACTCTCCATTCATTTACACAGGCATATCCTTAATCCTACGATAATTCTAACCTTTACCCAGCCTTAACATTAACTATAAACCAGTGTTATCTGGCTAAGTAAGGGATCTGGCTTCAGGATACAGGCCCCTGGTGACATTTTTAGAGCAATAAGAAAGCAGTTTTAATGCAGATGATGTGCCAATATTTGTTCTAAAAGATTTACATGAAGTATAACAAATACCCAGTAAATTTCTTTTGTCTCAAATATGCACAAGCGTGGCTAATTCTGGTCCCAGAACGACTACATCTGTAAACTGTAATATTTTACAAATGTGTCGAGGAGCAGTAGTAGCATTTATTGATATTAGTTTGCGGATGACTGAAATTATTTTGTTTCAAACTCTAATCTTATAGATATGAACACAACAAACACACCAAATAAATTTTAGAACTACAGTATATACATATTTTTATTTACATATAGACACTATATACATTGAGCAGCTGATGTTATAACACACTAAAGGCACCAAGTTCATTTTAGAACTATGTACATATATTTATTTAAATATATACACAATATACCTTTAGCAGCTGATGTTATAGACAGTAACACAGCAAACACATTGCAGTTTTTTAGATATATTTATTTACGCCATATACATCGAGCAGGACGTAATGTCTCGCTCTTTTTCTTGGAGGCTCTTTGGCTGGGGGCTCGTCGCTGACGTCCACTTCGATAAGGGGGGGGGGGGGGTAAGCCTTCAGCCCCGGGTTGGCAAAAGTCTCTGTGATTCCAATCGCCTCTTTTGGTCCAGTCAGTTCGGTCAGTATTGGGTAGGAGACCGAGACCCAGAAGCGCTGCTTCACCCTACGCCCCAGATCGAGGGGGCAGGGTCGAGCCCGGCAGACGGGTATAGCAGCCCGGCAGACGGGTATAGCAGCCCGGCAGACGGGTATAGCAGCTTTGGCTCCGTGACACGGCGCTGTATCTGCTGGTATTCTTCCACGCAGCGTCTGTGGCTCCTCCGCGGCTCCATCCGTTTGGCCTCCCAAAGCACCTCCAAGGCTGGGTCTACGGGAGACTTCAGCAGCAAGGGCTGAAGATCGGGAAGGACTGCCGCATTCACTTTTTTCTTCTCGGGCTTTCCGCTGCTTCCTCTGGCCCTTCTGTGCATCTGTAACCTGAGCCGCACATTTTGGAAATGGACACAGTAGTGTGAAAAAGCCTTAGGCAGTCAAAGGAGATGTTTAAAGCTACTTATCCAGGTAGCAGGTGTATACTTGCTCAAAACAAAAACACACTTTTAACATTACAACATATGAAAAATCATACAAACTTCCTTCTGTTCTTCTAAGGGTTCCTGCAATCTTGTCGGATGGTTAGAACAACACAGATTCAGTTCCCGAACCTCTCCTCAGGGGCACCCCAGCCATTCCATATATGCATTACATTTCACATTCAGCCCATTTAATTAAATGATTAAATTATTTTAAAGTCGTCAATAATGTATTGATTAGCCATAAAAGCTGTGCAAGTGATCGGGTCAAAGAAAAACAACAAAAAAAACCCATGGGGTGTAATTGGACAGTTGCTGCAAATATGGGGGTGATTTTAGTAGAAGTATTGAAATGATTAAGCTGATACACGTTGACAGACAAAATACCATGGTTTTACACCAATATGAAGATCATTTAAACATCCCTTCCTTCGACTGCCTAAGACTTCTGCCTAACATATGAATATTAAGGCTGGTGACTTTATTTCATTTGCACTAATCCCTGTTTTACGATACATTTGGTGGATCATCTAAATTTAATTTGAATTATTTTTACAAGTGAGCAGTCGTTTCTCAGCTGTAAACAGCTGTTGATCGCAGAGCGATCAGGAATCTGTCTGTGTGCTGTTATGCTTCAAAATGCGTAAAATGCTGGTGATGACTCTATAGAATGTTCGCGATTATTTGAAATGCTGGACACCATGGGCACCCAAAGTAAACAGCAAATTTGTGTATAAACGGCGTAAACTCTATTTGTATGGTGTTAAATGGCATAATAAATATCTAACAATCTATAAATAAAAGTAGGGAGTCTCACTGATACTTCTGTCTAGCAGGGATGACCTTCAGGTCTTTATTTGTAAATCTTGTACAACAAGGTGTTTGGTCAGTTATATCTAATAAAGCAAATCGTTGTTCTGCTCTGTGCCACCTTGTCTATTTGACACTATGGCAGCTATTTGGGCTGTCATAAGAAACAGCAAAATGTTGCCAAATGCTGAAGACAACTCTTTTAATCAAGGATTACAATGATCTGCTTTGAATCCTAGAAATCAAAATGATATACTGGGGTAACATTGTAAATTATGAGGAAATGGTCTGGTGATGATTGGGGATTAATAAGGATTAGCAGCTGCCATTAATATTATTCGATTTGTTAATCAACCTTTTCTTCCTCTGCATGAATGGGCATTTGTCTATTTGTCTTTTCCTGTGACTGACACCATGGATTTGGCTTTGACAAATGTAGCCAATGCCCGCCAGAAACAATGGTTCGGGCTGATCACCTCTTAATGGCATTATTGTCTTGACTCCTGTCATTATTAACTAACTGGCATTGCATCTTTAACTAGAAATTACTGTGGAGTTTGAGCAGGTATTTAAAATAGGTTTTAAATGGATTTTCTCATTTACATTTTGTAGACTTTATCATCCATAATTAGATGCACAAATCATGGTAAATCAATGTTCCCCTCATACATCTGAGCATTTAAACAGTGCTGCATGATTTTTTTTCTGATTTACTTTTAACTAGGTCGTGAATAGATTCACCAGTTTCCATTTGTTCAAAATCTAGTCATAAGAAAAAAAACCCATATGTTTATAGACTTAATATAAGCATATATGCTGTCAGTCAAACCCTGGACTCCCCTACCTAATTTAATATAAATTCAGCAGAACTATAATAGTCCGTATTAAACTAAGCTGCCTTTTTGTTATTAGTGTTAAATCTCCAGACCTAGTGGGAATAACCTTAGTCTTCCCTATTATATCATGCATTACATCATGCACTGCCTGTGTTCCTCCTCAGTGCTCTGCTTACAGTATGTGACTTAGTGTGTGTGGGTGGAATTCCTGCAGGCTTTTCTGCCGGCTCCTCAGTCCTGGCGAAGATGTTCCGGTGGGCTCTGAGAGTTGCAGGGACACCTTTCTGTGCAGCCCAGGGGAAGCATGTTGACGAAAGCCTGAGCTGTGACCCAATCAACATGTTGCCCTTTCATCACTTCTTTAGGTCATACTTGTTTAGGGAAATAATTCTATTTATTCAAACATTTACGATCAGATCCGCATGTATTAAATGGTTATATGAGTACTCATTAACACATAATCCGCCTGATATCAGACTTGAATGCAGAAATGCAAACTATCACTGTTTGCAGCAGCTTGATAGTTAAATTCGATGTGAACAGTTACGAATTGATCAGTAATATGGGATTATTTTGGTCACATTCAGGCTACCATGATGGACAAAGTCTACCCTGGAGGTGGCCCTGGACCAGGTTCTATAACCAACTGGTATTCGTGGAGAAATATATTTAAAGAGCCTTATAGATTCCTTGCTCTCTAATATTAATGACACCTCATCACAATGCTAAGCAGCATTTAGTACTGTATACATTGTTTGTTCATTTCTGCCTAAATGCATATTCATGGACATGCATCTGTCCATCCATTGTCTAATCCTTTATCCGGTCAGGTGTTTTGTGTGTGTGTGTGTGTGTGTGTGTGTGTGTGTGTGTGTGTGTGTGTGTGTGTGTGTGTGTGTGTGTGTGTGT
>JAABNY020000001.1:42252728-42267078 GCA_015164015.2 Brevimyrus niger
TGTTTTTGTGTGTTTGTGTTGGTGTGTGTGTGTGTGTGGGTGTGTGTGTGTGTGTGTGTGTGTGTGTGTGCGTGTCGGGGGAGGTTGGGGGGGGGTGGCTCACTGTCAAATTGCTTTTTCTTTCTTCTCTTTTGAATTAGTTTAACATTGTGTCAGATAATTTGTTTACCTTTAAAAGTCAGGGTAAATGTCAGCCATTCCCTGGGAGCTGTTTGCAATCTGTTTATAATACAATTTACTGTGTAACCACATTCAAACATGGGCAGACTGGCAGGACAAGTCAACATTATTGTTGTTTATCTGTGATTTTTTATATTATGCTTTTATCCAATTCAATCTAAATTGCTTTACTGGTCAGTGATTTCACATCATTCAAAATGAATACAATATCGTAATATTATAATTGTGGTTAATTGTAATTTTATTGTAGCATAAATGCTTCTGTGCTGGATCTGATTGTGTTTAATTATGGCCACTGCAGGAGGGCATAACTTATCAAGTCCATTTTAATATGAACCCAGTATGTGGGACTGATATGATAACAGTAGGGTCCTGCTGTTAAATGTTATTGAATTTATTGTTGACAAATAAGCTAACTTTATGTTATAAAGATCCCATGTTGAGTGTTATCTGTGCTGCCATTAAGACCTAGTCTAATGAGCACATTGACTTGTTCAGCCCTGAAAACATTATGTCCGTTGACGGCCTTTGTGACGTTATTTTTAAAAGACCTCTGGAATAAGTCGGCCACTTTCATTCAAACGCTTCCGGAGTATGAAACTTATCTCGTTTGTACGGCGCTTTCGACAAAAGCAAAATAAATAAATGTAAATGCAAAATCAGTCAAAAAGCAGGAGGCCAAAGTATTTGAAGATAGAGAATTACGCTACTAACGTCATCTGTTGTTCTTCCATGCCTGTTTTCTCCAGTATAAGGCAGCAGTGACGTCTATCAAAGGGCACACCTGGTAGGAGGCAAGGAACATCCTGGATGACCTATAAGCATATTATAGCAGTCACTCTATACCAACTACATACCCTAAATTTCCTACGGGGTAGACATCGACCTGTCTATCCATCCATGCATGCATGCATCCATCCATCCAACTTTGAACAGATGAATGTGAGAATGGGAAAGGCCCAGGTTTCTTTAGGCCTGGTGATTCCTCTGCATGGTTGGATAATGACCGAGATGTTTTACAGTCCCATGTAGATGCTGTGGTGCAAACTCAGTTCCTTTATGATGTTCAAGATGATATGGCCCCATACGCGCAGCTAAACAAGTTCAAAAGTGGCTCATGTGCACCAAGGATAAAGTAAATTGACTTCCATGACCTCGCTTGTCATTAACTCTCAACAACCTTCATTGGAAGTGTCTGAGTGCCGCTTGTGAGTTAATCTGACACTTTGTTCATCTATGGAATAACTGGCTATTCAGGAAGAATGGTCCGGTATCCTTATACAGCTCAGTACTTGTATGATGGCATTCAAAGACGGTCCGGTGTCCCTGGGGACTAGTTTGTGAAACAGTGTTGTAGGCATATTACAAAATGGATTAAGCTGATTATTTTTTGCTATGCGTTGAGACACACAGACCCATAATAAAAAACCAGCATTACCTTGGCTGCGTGCTTCCTCTTGTTGTCATGCTGGAAGGTGAACCATATCCAGAGTTCGAGGCTGAGTGCGCTCTGGAACCGGCCTCTCTGTACTTGGCCATGTTCATCTTTTCCTCACGACCAGCTTCCCAGTCCCTGTTGATAAGAAGCACCTCCGCAGCAGAATGTTGCCTCCACCGTGTTTCGCTGTACAGGTGAGGCAAGCCTGCTGATGAGTGCTACCTTGATCTCGCCAGACATTCATTTAGATTTTTGGCACGTCGAAACACAGCACCTTTTTTCCTTACGCTCTGAGTCTTTTAAATTTGGCAAATTAGTTAAACTCCTGGCATGCACTCGTTTGCCTCTTACTCGGAAGAGGTCTCAGGAGTGCCTAGAAGAGACTTGGTGGTTCCGAACTTGTGAACATTTAATGCATTATCAGTTATTTTTATCTTTTCCCCCAGATCATCATTGAGAGCAATCATAGGCAGCGGTCCCAACAAAGGCTTTAACAGGGAAACCTCATCCATGGAAACTTATTAAGGTAACAGTTTATTTAAGGCCATATTTTTAGTAATCTATACACACATTCATAATGCACTTATAAAGCATTATAAACTTGCCTATACATATTTATAAAACATTATAGCCATGTTTATTATGCATTATAACTGCCTTATCTATAATGCACTATAGATACCTTTATAATGCAGTACAAAGCATCATTAATGCTTACGGCAACCTTTGTAATGCATTATAACGGTATCTATAATGCATTATAGTTGACAGTTTCATAAAGCACTCACAATGCATAATACACATGGCTGTGTCATGGATTCTGATAAATATTTATTAGCCATGTTTATACTGCTTCATGAATGCATTCATTTTTGTTATGGATATGTTTATAAATTACTAACAGCATGGCCTTAAGTAAAATGTTACCCTTATTAATTCTTGTCCCTTAATACTTATTAACTTTGTCATTCCATTAAAGGCACAAGACACATCTGAAATGTGACTTAATTATAATGTTTCCTTCTGGTCTGTTGGTAGCGTTCCCAATAATCCTTTCTTTACTCTGGTATTGTAGACCTTCAAAACAAGGCAATGAAGAAATTGCTTTCAATGTAAGACTTCATGTGAATTACACTTTGACAATGATGGAGACTAAGTGACTTATAAGTGGAGGAAACCAGTTGTTTTAAAGCAGAGTCCTTACCATTGTGGTGTATGTGTATAAATAGCTGAGTGTATTTGAAAAGTAAAACAAACTTGAGAGGTCATAAGTGTCTGATTTAGTTTTAGTCAGAGATTAGATTAACTTAAATTTTTACTATAACATTTCTGGATAAACATGAAACTTAAGAATTTATATGAAAAGAACATGGGGCATCTTCTATGAAGCTGGATTTTTTGCTTAGCTGGATAAGAAGCTGCCAGACACATTATAATGAAAGCTGTATCTATTGTTAAATTACACCCCATGAAATGAATCTATCACAGGTGGACTACAGCTAAGTTCCACTTTATAGATAAGTTCCAGCTTGCAATGGCTTGCAGCTGGGGGCCATAGCAAAGGGCCATTAATATCTATGCAAGTCAGAGATTCATAAAAAGTCAAGAAATTCCTAAGAACATGCTTTAAGCTTCTCATCTTGGGGTCTCGTGCCTTGCTGTCTGCTTGTGCGGTTTGCATGTTCCCCCTGATGATCTGTGTCACACCGATTTTCTCCCACAGTCCATAGCACTTAAGCTAACTGGCATATCTTTATTACCCATAAAGGATAATTAAGTGTGTGACTGCATGTCTGTATGTGTCCTCAGATGACCCGGTTGCTGTTCAGCATAAACCCAACCCAGTGTCCTGTGGTGCCTGGGATAGATTTCAGGCTTCCCTAAAACCCCAACTACGATGCAGATCGATTATGGAGAATTTTGCGTTGATTCATAAAGAATCATTTCTATCCACGCAATAAACAGGAATGTTAGAATGGGGGGTTAGAAAGATTCTCCTGAGTGACAGGGCCTCAAAAAAGCATTGGAACAAAATGGGATGGATCTGCTTTGGAACCATCCTGATAGCCTTAGCCTTCATGCTAATTTTATTCAGGTGGCTGGTAACACCTCAAATGATGGTGCTTCCCCAGCAGACCACGGTGTAGAAAAGTACGCCGACCGCTTTGGGCCAGTAAAACATTCTCAGCAGCTTGCTACACACATCCAAAGACCAGAGTTGTCCTCTCTAACCTTTCTGGTAGAGCATCACTACAGACCAGTCCATTGTGCTATTTAAGTGGTCCTTCAGGTACTTGTAACACCCACGCATCCTCCCCCTGGACAGCGATTGGTCTCAGGGGCTCCTTGCAATGCCAGAAGTCCACCACCCACTCATTTGTCTTGCTGATGCTGGTCTGCAGGTTGTTCACCCTGCACCACAACGCAAAGTCCTCCACTGGTCCCCTGTCCTCTGACTCATCCCCGTTGTTGAGGCATCCTGCAATGGTGGAGTTGTGTGAGAACTACTTTAGGTGGCAGGGGCTGGAAGTCTGACGCGTTGTGGGTAAACAGGATAAGGTAACAGGACGGTTCCCTGACGTTACTCGAGTGTCACTCACCTCCATCTCCAGCACCCGGTCCAGGAGCCCTAGAAACTGTCATCAGTTGGGCAGGTTGTCCATGATCTAGGAGACTGTGGGGCATTAAGCTGAACTTTCCTGAGCTTGTACCCAAGTGAAAAAGACTGGGTGGTGTTAATGGCCTGAGACCCCCTCAGCTGGTGCACTGAGGCTCGATTGTGGGCGGGCTGGACTGGCATCTGAGAATCAAATCAGTTGAAGGACAGAGCCAGCCAATTAGCTCTGTCCATGCCCCCTCCCACCACGATATTTTCAGCCTGCTTGTGGCCGCTGATGGTCTTCAGCACATTCCGCACTTTCTTCACACAGTTCTGCTATAGCTTGTGCTTGAGCATGTCGCCGCAGGATTTTTAAAAAATTTTTTATCCCTTGCAGAGCTGAATCCTCAGTTATGGCTGCACGCACTCGTCCTCCGGGCCTGATGGTCCTCTTCTTCTCATTTAGCCAGGCCTCCAAGCTCTGCGATTCGCGGTTTGTTACTCGTGAAGTCAGCACACCGTCTTCGTGGGGACTGTGTTATCGAAACGGAATCGAATAGAGTCTGCGATACAGTGGCCGAATTCCACAATGTCCTAACCATGTGACTCATGAGGCACATTTAAAAATTCTTCATCTGTCTGCATATTAAATCTAAGGTTTTACACATATATTATTTATTAAAAACCTCAGTTGAAAGACAAACTAAACCCTGTCCTATTGGCATTTTTTTCATTCTTTTTCTTTTTACTCAGAGTGGCTGCTGACATTTCATGGCTTTGATTAAGCCCGTAAGCTGCTAGAAAAGCATCATTATTCTACGGAAAGTAAACCCTTCCTCTATTCCCAATTAAATTGGGTGGTGTCTGTGACCTCTAAAGTGCAACATGATTTGATTTAAGCAATTGAAGCTATAGATCTTACTTTTGATTTGTGCTTCTGCCAAAATATTGCTGACTCCATTTAAAAAAATCTTCCCCTTTGCAAAAACTGATATAAGAAAAAAGCCCCGGAGCAAGTAAGAGGCGAATAAAAATGATGCAAGATACTTAGTCTTTAGATGGAAGTTTTGTTGAGAAAAATGAATTTTATGATAATAATGTAATGTATGAAACATTGATGATAGTGGAATTTTAATGCCTTTTCTGATGTCTAGTCTCACAATGGTCTATTGTTCTTTTTAGTATTGCTGTAATGATTTATTACTGTCAGAACGTTGTCTTATGTAGGAAAGATAAGGAATATACAGAAATATCCAGATCCATTCACCATTTGTTCATACAGGAAAGCCCCAGACAGGGCCCAATAATTCGTAGACTGGAATTGACATTGATCACTTTCAGTACTGTAACTATTACATACCATAGATTTCTTTTACTATAGATGAATTCATGCTGTGGAATAATAAGCTGTGATGTCAAGCATTCCTCTTTGAATTACATGAGAAGGTTCTTTAAAGCAGGGGGTGTGTGGTGGTGCAGTGATTAGCACGATTACCTCCGGGACCCGGGTTCGAGTCTCCTTGTGTGTGGTGTTTGTGTTTTCTCCCCAGGTTGTCATGAGGTTTCCTCCAGGTACTTCAGTACCCCCCCCCCTCAAATCCAGAAAACATGCCCCATCCAGGGTTATTCCCTGCCTTGTGTCCATAGCTTCCAGGATAGGCTTCGGAGTACAGGGGATGGATGGATGGATGGATGGGTGGGTGGGTTCTTTAAAATACCAGTTGAACGTGTTTATTGGTACTTTGTGGTAAGTTACTTCAAATTGCTTATTCTCTTCCAATTCCTACCAAAGACTGATTTTGAATGTTGTTAATTCTTAGCTGGATCACTCTTTTGTTTCATAACACAGCCTCTTAATATGTATAAGCATGGGTGTTTCTTTGACTTCATGGACAAATTAATTTGACCAATTTGGGGCGGGCTGCCAGCTAACAATGTTATTTGCTAGTGCAGCCTTCACACTATAAATGAGGATGAATCAAAGTAATTGTGTGGCGCTCACATCACTGGTGCTTTCTTGCCCTAAACTTAATATGACTTCAGAATGGAATCGCATGCATTCAGAAGGAAAAAGACCATAGGTAGGTACACAACCTCTGTTTTTACAAACGATTTATTGTCATAATTATGACTGGTTTATTGAAACAATTCCTTACCAATTATAGCACAAATTTCATACTGTTTACTTTTTGCACAGTTAATAATAATAATAATAAGTGGAATATATTAATTAAAATACTATAGGCCTACTTATTGTTATTCATAATGTATCACAATACATTTATCTCAAAATATATGATTCAGAATATCTTTATATTATTTCAAATGCTTAGATATAGTACAGCTGAATGTTGGATCATTATGACACCGTAACACCAGCATCTACCTGTCAGAACAATTTTTGGTTGCATTGAGGACAGCCAGACTCTTCTGACTACAAGAAATTTCTTTCCATGGTAATTAAATTGGCAATAATGAGTCTTGTCTCTCATTGCCTGCATGCATAAAATCATATTTAGTGGATCAGTATTTATTAAGCCTTATTTGAACGCCGACAAGTATCATGGAAACGGTCACTATGATAAATACAAGATTTACATATGAATTTTCAAATCATATTCAAATTCTTTATCCCATATATTTCGTGATCAAATAATTATATTGCTTTGGTCAGTCACAGCTCTCATTACTTTGCATATGTAATCTATTATGTTATAGATAATTTGAAAAAATACAACGTTAGTATTACATGTGTAAATGTTTTTGCCATCTCTGGGACGCAAAATCATCACATTTTATTAGGCATGTACTATTCTGAACAAATATTCACTTCAAAAACTCTGAAATGAGTCAGTGGTTTTTTTGCGGATTTATTGTTAGGGTAATGGTGTCCACTGCTGGCAGAAACAGTAACTACAACGTTACGGCCAGTTGCCATCTGCAAAGCGTTCACAGATGTTGGCATAACACATTTCAGCATTGAAAACTCAAAAGTGGACGTGAGACAGTGTTAAATCGTTTCTGCATCTAAGTATATACGGCCATAGTTGTGAATTGCGCAAATTAAAAGTATTGATAAGATTAATTAGGCATATTAATATGATTTTAGGCACTGATATTGAAAACACAATAATTCAGAACTAAATATGGCTTTATGTTAGATTTACTGTCAGTGTGATTTTATATGGACTTTGATATACCTGATTTAACGCTACATACACTAAAATTTATATTGAATTTCAATGAAAGATGTGGTGAATATGCTTTTATTATTATTAGCAGTAGCAGTAATATATGCATGTAATTGTTCTGTGCTGACAGGGACATTTCCTAATAATGTAATTGTCTTCGGTCTGTAATGGTAGACTTATGTCTGAAATAAACTGATCACTGTGTTAGTGGAACTTCAGGAAGACCGATGTGCTCGACGAAACGAAACTACACTGGTGTTATACACATTTTCATCACAATCCTACTAGTAGGTTATTCAGTCACTATTACCACTACGTCTTGCTGTAATTTTACGAAATGCTTACTTTTTATGACTTACAAACGGTAGATGGCTCTCTCGAGTTTTTCTGTTTTGCCTTTGAACATTTCAAATGATCATAATCTAAATTAGAAAACACCTTCGGTTCGATGTATCATCGACTTGTAGTGTGAAGGTCATCGGGTGTATTTCAGCAGCCGTTATCTCTAAAATGAAAATGAATGAAATATAAATATGAGAAACATAAAAAAATGTAGGGATGCCTCTTCATACGCTTCACGATCAGCCTACTTAGACCGGAGTGCTGAATATGTTGAACGATTAATATTAAGTATGAGTTTGCTCGGCGGAGCCTAAACACTGACCAAGTGTAGTGTTATGCTTTAACACAGCACACGCAGGCACTGCCCCTGATTCTGAAATACGTCGTTAAGTTCAAATTCCCGTTCAAATGCGTGCAAGTTGTCATGTTTTATGATATATCTATACATCACATATATAAAGCTATAATGGCTTTTTAATGATGAGCTTTAAAAATGGAACAGTATATATGTAAGCGATTGGAGCTTACCCGCCGGTTCTTCAGGTTATGATGAATAATATAACGTAGAACTATTATAGGCTTGCGATCGCTTATTGCATTGCTCTTGGATTCGTGTGATTATGCACGTATCGAATTGAAGCCTTCTTCCATTTAAATGATTTCAACTTCTTTCTCAATGCAATAACATTACTATTATTATTATTATTGTTATTATTATTATTAAGTCCATATCCTTTAACTGGAAAAGTTACGTGTGGTTTTAAACAAGACGTATTTATTTTTTAAATATGCACACGAGACAGAATCAGTTCCATATTATCGCTTTTAAATGCTTGTGTTTTACAATAATGTTAGGATTAAAGTGCCTTACCAACGCCCAGTGCTGTGTGTGACAGTCCCAGCGCTTCTCTGTTATCATCACGTTTGACTGGGGGCGTTAGTCTTGCACAACTGAGGCTGGCTTACAACAGTTGAATTTTACTACCAGCCCACACCATAACCAGAGTGCATTTCTTGAAACAAAGGTTTTTCTTTTTTTTAAGCTTCGATTAACCGAAGAATTATTTCCCCTGAAACCACGGCAAAGGAGGAGTAAGTCGTTAAGACTTGTTGATACGCAGGATGCATTGATCTATAAACTGAGATGAAAAGCTGGTGTCTCTTTTCTGTAGCGCGGGAGTCAGTGCAATACAAGGGAAATGTTATGCATGGAAAAGGAATCGTGTGCTAGCTCGCTGGACCGGCTGCCTTCGGAATAGTTGATGATGACCGGTTTAAAACGAAAATCGTATGGTTTTGTGACTTGGGGACCTTCTTAAGTTTGTTATTTTTCTTGCATCTTGCTGCCACGCTGGGCAGACGTCATCCTTACAAATCCGTGGCTTTCCATTTTTTTTGGTAACATTTTCATTTGATGTAACATTATCGTGCTTTTTTGGGGAGGGGGAGACCTGTTCTATTGAGTTACTGGAGCGTGAATTGCAGCGCATTATTACGGCGTGACAAATGATCATTTACAGTGATACTGGGACTCTGGTTTTACCTATGGCTTGTCAAAATGACGGACACTGTCAAGATGAATTAGAGCGCCGGCTAACAGTCATCCATTTTACGAAGGGTGACACGCATTGATAAACTTGACTATGAGAGCAGAAACAAACGACGTAATTTGACAGCCGCACCTGGAAGACGAGCGGACGTCCTTCACGGGAAAACACACATTAAAATCATTTCTGTTTCTCTTAACACCAAACTGCACAGTTAGGGCTGGAAGCCCTGAAACCTCTTGATTGATAAGGACAGAGGAGACAGTGGGAAGATACAAAAGTATCAGACAATATGGGATTTAAATTAGATTCTCGGTTGTAGTCCCCGTTTGCCATCAATGGAAAGCGATTCTGCTAAAATAAAAGCCCGAAAAGACATCGTGAAGGTATAAGTAATTCTCTGTCACCTCATTGTTTTTTTTTATGTTTTTGGGGACTCTTAGCTACGGGGTGTTTCCCCGGTGAAGATTAATATCAACAGTGTGGCGTTAACGCATTTGGAAGTATGAAAACACATCGTTTAATATCGCATTTAAAATGCAGTCTACGGACTTTATCGAAAGGAAACAATCTGTTTAACTAATAGATCAAAGGTCATTTAGACAAAATGGGACAGTAGTGAAGCACCCGAACAAAGGTGGTTGTTTGTGTTGAACGCTTTGTTTGTGGCGGCGGACAGCTGTGTTTTCTGAGACATGGCAGCGGCGATTGCCAGCGGTTTAATCCGGCAAAAGAGGCAGGCTCGGGAGCAGCACATAGACCGGCCCTCCACCCACAGGAGGAGGAAAAGCCCCAGCAAGAATAAGGGTCTCTGCAACGGCAATTTGGTCGATATCTTCTCCAAAGTGAGAATCTTCGGTCTCAGGAAAAGAAGACTACGGAGACAAGGTGTGACGATCAGTACTTTAAGTTATAGGGCACAAGTAATAATAAGTAAATAAAAACAACAATAAATCAATTTATTAAGCATCCTTTTTATGTTCATCGATGAAAAATATAACACATTTTATTAGCTGGTTAGGCTATATGTCCTTGGGACAGTTACAGCGTGCACGTTTGATAGAATAGTGCGATATAGTTTCCATGACAGAGAAATCCAGTGATTTTGCAAGAATATTTGCAAAAGTGAATTTTGTACATTATATGAAGAGATTGTTAATGAATAATGAATTGCATTTCTAGATTAAATAGCTTATTTTGGTAGTATTACTAGAACATGGGGTAGGAATGTTACTTAAATCTTCTCAGTCATAAATTCTTAAATTAGTCTTTCTCTACCCTCCTGCAAATAGATTAATGAATGTGCCATTCACTCACACAATATTTCAGTTATGTAGGTAAATTCCTTGAGTTGAGTCAGATGGTGCCAAAATCTATCGTTTCTAAATGAAATGTCTAATGTCTGTATACACTAGGGTATAATAAATGTTATTTGTTTTTGAGATTGTGTCAGATATGCAGCAGGTGTTGTACATGTTGCTGAAATTATTGTTGTTATTATTGTCATTCTTGTTGCTTATTGTTGTTGCTGTTTAACTTGTTACACTTACAGTATGAAGTGAGGGGGATTATTATATAAATCAGGTTTACACCAGTGTTAGAATTCACTTAGAACTTGGTGGCGAAGTACTGGGTGATCGAAACAATCAATCTTTTAGATTTTTCTCCTGCAAACTCTATGTTATTCTTGTTTAGTTATTATCACTTGGAAAGGCTACTTGACAGACAATTACCAGATGCAATGCTGATTGTACATCTGACAGTGACAAGGCTGGCAGCTGCTAATTACTCTCGCATAGTAATGTTTGCTTTGGTGCTAGCCAACTGCAAGAAGTGCATTCTTTCATTTCACAGTTACACGTTAGTATTATTGGTTGAAACTGACACAAAACACAAAAAAATGCCATTTAGCTTGTTACTGCAAAACTTCATGTCTTGCTTTACTGCCATACTACAACAGATGAAGATTAGTATACTATTTAAATAAAAAAATCTTTTGTCAATTATGGAAAATCAGTAATGCTTTGTTTAAAAACGGATACATTTTAAGACACCTTTTAAGAGTGCCAGTGTCAATAGGACACTTGGTGTGATAAGTTGCATTTATCAATAATAATATTTCATCCCATATATACCATGGTTCTAGTCAGAGGTATCAGATGGGGCTTTTTGCTCAAATACATTAAAAATAAAAGATATAGCAAATATGTTGAGAAACTCAGGTGATGAATCATCCTGTCAGTGTATTGACAAACATACAAATGAGTAACGGCCATTTTAGTTCAACCAGTGACTATTACTGCCCTGTAATTCATGGTGCATAGAATTTTGTTTTGAACGGTTTTAGGGTTCTATATCTAACATATTTAAACCATTTAGATTATGAAAAATTCTAAGTTTGCATTCAAAATTTTTTTAATTTTTTTTTTACAAATGGTAATGGGGGGGTCTAATTATATTGGAAGTGCAAGTTCAAAGGCTTGTTTTGAGTTGACTGTGGGCCTTCCAGGATGTACTTTTGAATCTGAATTATCATGAGAATTCATTCTTCGATACATTTTAACAATAGCTAACGGAATCAAAAGAAAGCCGTCATATATGCTAAGCAATATAAATGGTTCTAGTTATGACCTTCAAAGGCAATTTCATGCAAATATACCTGGATTCAACATTTTTAGGCAGAGGCACTGTATATGTGGGGAAAGATATGAGTATTGCAGACCCTAAACAATTTGGAACCTTATTTCATGGGTCTGTGTTGGGGGCCCAATAATATGCATTTTCATGGGCCCAAAATCTCTTGCAGTACCCCTGTTTATAGGATATTAAAACAGTGTGAAACAAAAGTAGTTAGCATTTCTGTTATTAACTTTTGTTAGCTGGAAATATGAAGCACAGAAGGGTGTCTTTGATCTGATGGACGTATGACGAGTAGGCCCAGTTACACAAGGTATCACATTTATTATTGCTGAGCTTCTTTCAGATCTAAAACGATCGTGGCTTGTTGCATTGCTGTTGTTCTTAATGAAGAATCAGTTAATGTTACTCAGCCAGACCCAGGTCTCTCTGTAGCGCTGACAAGAATGTCCAGAAAATGTCATTAATGGCCTTTAACTTGAATGCTATAGTGACTAGATATGATTCATTGCCCAGCGGTTCTCCTACAATTGGAAATACAATTTCTTTTTGAATATTACATTGAACTTTGTGTATGGTACTGCATGGACCTTTCACTTTATAATTTAAGGTGCTGATATTGGAAACAATGTTTCACTGTAAATTGGTTTGCTTGTAAATTGTAGTATATGGCATATTACTCCAGTGAAAGGAACCGTCTGTCTGGTGAATTATGATACAGTGTTGAAAGGATACAGCAGTTGTTTATTTTTCAATCTGTAGGCTTCTAAAACATTGTATTATCTTTAATATTTTGCAATCACTGGGGGCCACATGAAGGAAATTGAAATTGCGGGTAGATTCCAAAGACCAGAAAGATTACAAGTAGCATTCGGAGGAAAGGTCTGAATTGCTTAATCAAAATGTACCCCGTGCTGTTTTTGTTCTAAAATATGGAACCATTATGAAAAGACGCTACCAAAGGCAGCATACAGACATGTGACTGTACTGTATATAAGACACAGAATTGTAACCAGCAGTTTACGAAATAATACTAGACTTTATATTTCAGAATTGCAGTTGAGAATAAATGAAAGGACAAATGTAAAGCAGAATCTGTGTTGATAAATATCAGATATGTAAATGCAGGCGTATCTCCATGGAAACAGGAAGGTGAGGGAGGCGTTTTTCCTTTCTAGACTGGAAAAGCCCTTCTTGTATTCCAAATCTGGGGAAAGTGGGTCAGTCCCCATCTTATGTTTATGTCTGCTGCGGCTGTGTGCAGCAGAGCGTGTCCTTTCTGTATGATGGTTAGCTTTGCCTTTTGGGAGTCTGTATGTGGGGGGGGGGGGGGGTTCTGTAACAGCCCCAGTTGTGCTACAGGAAGAGAACTCTTACTGTTGTGTGCACACAAACACGCAAACAGAAAATTAGTTGGAATGCGCTCCGTTGTTAATCTGGGTGTGGTGTCTATGGCGATGTCACGTTTCCCTGGGTAAGCTGGGCACACAGACGGCACACGCATGAAGCAGCTGTATATGTCACATCCAGGGATTTGGTGTGAACATTTTCAAGTGCAGACACCACCTTATATACAGGATCTATAGGAAATCCCTTTAACAGCGGGTGAGCAGAATGTGCAGGACGGGGTGAGAACAGACTCAGTATGCACCAAGTAATATGATTAAAGTAGAAATAAACCTAATTATAAAAGGCTTTATAACATTTATTAATTCAGCGTTTAATGTTGTAGATGCACAAAATATAGTTGAGGACAAAGGAGATATAGAGACCACATGTTATTTATCTTGAACTGGCAGAGTCTGTGTTACAATTAGCACATTTAATCTGTTAGGGAACAGTGACAGGAATTAATCTCACTGCTTCTGATCACATGATAAGGGAAATCTACCCTACAGGTTTCCCTTCTGATACTCACCAATGGAGATAATGTATGCATTGTGTCAGCTTCAGAAATGCACATAAACACTAATGCTTCAAGTTTTCAAGTCACTCATACATAATGTCAGGATACCCTCTGCAACTGTTATTGTTAACATTGAAGTAATGTAATTATCCATCCATCCATCCAACCATCCATCTTCTAGCTGTTTGATTTGGTCATGGTTGTGGGGCAGCCTGGAGGTTTATATTTAGAGTCATGATTATCTAGATCAGCCTGTTTAAAAACTGATCGTACATACACAAAGCATCCGATTAATGCTGCAGATAAGGTCGAATAAGGTAGAATAGGTGAGTGGTGTAAGATTCAAATGTGAATTCAGTTTCAGTCCTATTTAAGTCATACTCCATGTGTATCCTCATTTGCATACCTATTATAGACTGATAGGCCACAACATTAAAATCACTGACAGGTGAAGTGAATAACATTGATTATCCTAATACAATGGCTTCTGTCAAAGGTGCCATTATATAT
>JAABNY020000001.1:42276343-42292917 GCA_015164015.2 Brevimyrus niger
TCCTGATTGTGATCACCTGTTTCTCGTTGTTCTTGCCTTGTCCGGTGTATTTAGTCCACGTATCTGTTAGTTTCCCCGAGATCTGTCATTGAATGTCCCTACGTGAAATCCCTACTTGTGTGAGTACCCTGTCCGTTTTACCCAATAAACCCCGTTCCTTCCTCCCACCTGGCTGCTCCTGCCTCCCTTATCTGCTCGCCGCTCACCGATCGTGACAAATTTCATTTTCAATTATAAGCCCCTTACTATCCTGCAAATGAGTGATCTGAGCTTTTAGAGCTTTTGGAGTTAAAATATTGAAAGAAACTTTTATTGTTATCCTTAGCCTCCAATGCAATTTTTTCTTTCTACATCCCTCTTGGACAGTCTAATGTTATTTTTTTAACTCAACATGTAGACTTAGATACTCGTGCTTAATTTTGAAATCATTTGTTATTTTCCATTTGTTGAACAGAGCCCTTTTCCTCCTGACTTTATTTTTAACTTCCTTAGTAAACCACCTTGGTTGTAGTTTTCTAGATTTAGTTTTGCTGGAAACTGGTATGAAGTCCATTGTACATTGTACGACATATTAAATCCAGGGGTGCCAATTATCATTGTTGAAATAATTATTTCTTGAGGGATTAGTTTTTCTTTCAATAAATTTATTTAAATGAACGGTTGGATTTTTCAAAAATTTTCAGCGTGATATGAAACTACTTCACCAAAAGGTGGATTTTTACAAACCCTTTTTACAAATCTTTAAAAGGGGTGCCAGTAATTGTGGAGGGTTCAGTATATAGTCTAGCAGGGCAGAAGATATATATAATCAGCAGGTCTTCAGCAAACCCACAAGTTTTCTATTTCTATTTGCTTTTTGTTGTAAGAAACACCTTCAAACTGTGTCTTTGGCATGTCGACCGAGGTGCATATTCAAAGATAATGGTGCTACATTGACAGTTCTTTATTTCGCTTGTCAAAGGCATAGCAGGTGCTGGCTGACTTCAGTTGATTGTTACGCCTATAGGCTCTAAATGATGGGCTGATTTGTCTTCTTTCACACTACTTTGATTACCCGTCCATCCTGTGTCCTTCTCTTACTCTATGTTATACTGCTTCACACTAAGGGACTGAATGACTTACAGGAGTGAACTGAATGGTTTCACAGTTAGACAGAGACATGCATGTATTATCATTAACAAATATTGAAATTAAAGTGATATAGTGAGATTAAATTAAGAATTGGTGAAAATGACAAAAACTTGCTCTCACCAGTAAGCCAAGATATACACAAAATATTGGTTAAAATATTGGTATCAGTCTATTCTGTCCATCTGGACTGATATTCAAAGTTTATGAATATTGCATGTTAGCACCACCAGAGCTAAAGACATGACTACTAACGTAATGGCAATAATTGCATTGGACGATCTGCTATTTTCCATAAGAGAGGACAAGGGATTTTCAAATCATTCACCAGTTAGAAGGGGTCACAAAGTACTGGCCCGTGACATGTCCATAATTCATTATTAAATCCGACCAGCTGATTGAGTTATTGTTTCCCACAGAATAAAAACAATGTCAGGTGATGTCCGTAATCTGCACTGGTAAAAACATTTTTTAATGCAACCACTGAGGATAACAAGCAAATATACACACACACACACACACACACACATACAGTGGTACCTCGGTTCTCGAACTTAATCTGTTCCGGACTCAGGATCGAATTCTAAAAAGTTCGAGTCCTGATAAAATTTTTCCTATAAGAAATAATGAAAAACCAATTAATTGGTCCCCGGCCCCGGCAAAATTACACTTTAATGTTTTTTTTTATTTTTTTATTTGCTGTGGGTCACTGCGGATCACAAAATGAACATGATAAAACAAGAAAAGCATTTTTACTCAAGGTTTTTGCCTTTTTGTCCTTGTTTACAATTTCACCCTCCTGTCTCTACTTTAGCTATGCTCTGTTTTACTTGTGTTCCAAGTGTATCTTATTGTTTGAAGTGTGAAATTTGATTGTAATTACCTGCTCCTTGTTACCTAAGTATTGGTTAATTGCCCAGTGTTTGGTTAAATGTCTACGCCACACTCATGTTACTTGCCCTGCTTCATTAGCTGTTTTTTTATTTGCCTGTCTGTGTCATGTTCTTCAGTTGGTCATGGTGTTCTTCCGTGTTCCTCTGTGTTCATCCTCACATCTTTTACGGCTTACTTACCCGAATATGTGTTTTAGTGATTTTTTTCCCCTTGTGTTAGTTTTTGGTGGATGCTGCCTCTGTTCGACCCCTCGTGGTACCTTTGTTCTCCGGTTCTCTCTTTGTTTACTGTTTTGTTTAATATATCCCTGATCATCCCTCCTTCGTAATGCCCTGCCATAACCGGCTGGTGTCTGAATGTCTGAATGCAGGCTGGTTTGCTATTCATGGGCCAGTACCCAGAGCTCCACATGATGCAAGTGGAAATGGGATTCATCCACCCAGATGACCTTCCATTGTGCCAAGGTCCAGTTGTGATGTTTTGTGCCTATTGTATTTGCTTTTGATGGGGAACGGGGGTCAGCATGGGCACTCTGACTGGTCTGCGGCTTCACAGCCCCATATGCAGCCAGGCTCGATGCTCTGTGTCGTGACACATTATTCCCGTGGCCATCATCAAAATGATTTGCCATTTGTGCCTGTCTGTTGCTTCATGCTACACAGGATAGCCCTCATTTACATCCCGCGTTGATGAATCCTGGCTGCCAGCACCCTGTCGGCAGGTTGTGATTTTTCCCTCCTCAGATCCCTCTCAGTAGGTACCCGTCACCACTGACCATGAGCACCCCGCAAACCTTGCTGTTTCAGAGATGCTTTAACCCAGCCACCTGGCCATAATGATACAACCCTTATCACAATCACTCATGTCTTTATCCCTGCCCATTCCTTCTGCATTAAATATATTAACAAGAGTGCCAAGTGTTAGCTTACTTGCTAATATCCTAGAGCTAGACACACACCATTTTTACAGGATAGTCAACATTATTTGCTTCACATAGGGGTGGTCATACTGCTTTGGTTTACCATTGTATACATTAATGACGTGATACCTGCAAGGCAACACTTTAGTTTAAAATCTGCTCTATTAGTAAACTAAGTGAACTATTAGTCAATTTTCACAAAAAAATCCTAATTTTCAAACAAGTTTAGATAAGTATTACAATCATATATTGCACCACATATTTACAAAATAGCTTGTAAATATAAAACATAAGTTAGAAATTAGCTATAACTGGGCATTTACAAGCTTTTTAGTTAATATTATGTGAGCAGGAGTAAGATATCTTTGTGATGCAATTTTCTAAATTTGATTGTAACAAATTATCAGATGATTGGTAACAGTTTATTAATTGCTAAGGAGCAGTCTTTAAACTAAAGGAGTACCACCTACACTGTTATACAGTAATACCCCCTTCACGTTTGCAGGTTTAAGCACAGAAGATCCTCACAAATGTGAAAATTCACAATATTAATACTTGGGAATCCCTAACCTCAACCCATAACAGTTTGCTAGTGATAACATATAAAGTCTATTTATTAGCTATCTTTAAACAAATTGCACCGTATTATACACTTTGCATATAAAAATGCTTTGTTATTTTTTTGTGTCTAGACTTTTCCATATAATATACCCCTGTACAAAGTTACTACTGCCTGCACTGGGAGCACTACTTTTTGGAACTATTAATAAAAATGCAAAGATAGCTAATATGTGAGTGAGACTAAGATGTGTGGTGTACCCAAGCCATGACTTTTAATATACAATATATAGTATGATCTTAGACCAACAAATATTATCTATGAGTAATATTTATATATTATATAATTTATCGTGGTCCAGATAATTTTCAGTATTGTGTTTGGCTTATGCGCTGTCGGCAAGTTTCTGTGATCTTTCGGAAAGCTCCAAAAATATTCCAATTTAATTATTTACGGCCAACTCATGAATAACCAGAACTGTGAATGTCAAATTCACAACTCTGGAGGGGCAACTGAATATTCACTAATGAAAGGGAATAGGACACTATTTCTCAGGTTCCCAGCAGTCTGGCTGAGAGACACATGGAGTTGTGTGGTACTGCCTATGATGCAGATGCTAGAGCACCAAGAGGAACTGAATTCAAGGTGAATGTGCTTCTGTAACTAGATGGGCTCTGACTAGTAAGTTACTGGCTCCGTTTCAGATGCACTGTTTAATTCATTGCCACTGAATTAACTGCCTCTGGAGGATTGGGTTCACCATTAGAATACAATAGTGATATTCCTTTCATCCCTCTGGGGAAAAGTTATGTTTTTGCCTATTACATATACATGCAGACACATATACTGGTGAAAGCAAGCTTGGGATTCACAGTGCAGGGTCAGTCGGCATGCTGCACCCCTGAAGCTAGGCATTTTGCTCAGGTGCCCAACAGCAGCATCAGTCTGAGTTGAACCAGCAACCTTCCGATTATGAGCACAGAATCCTAACCCAATGAGTAAGGGTGCAGGTTTGATTTCAGCACTGTTCGAGACCAAATCATCTCCCATCCGCCTAAACACACAAGATACTCCTACAATATTGGTAGGGATGTGTTCCTATTGTCCATACCCACATCTCCGCCCTTGCCACTGAGCCACATGCCACCCACAAAAAAGAAATTTCAGGAGTGGGATTAGTGACAGTTAAGTCCGTTTAAGATGGCAGAAATGGCCACATTAAGTAGATGTAATAGCAGCTGTGAAGAAGCCATGTGCTCCAATACAACTGGGAGTCGTTCTGCTGACCAGCTGCAAGGTGCTTTGCTCTCCAGACATGCAACAGAAACCCAGTCATACCAATGAGTTGGCTGTGCAGCCCCTTGCCAGAGTCTGTTTGCTGTGGAATGAGGCCCAGTTTTGAGTGAGCTGTCTGCTATGGTGGCTCTTTTTAACCCTGGGAGAGCTTTACTGTAGGCAAATATTACATATACTGTATATAAGGCCATATTACATTTACTTAACAGATACAGATACAGTCTTCCTGCTAGTGTAGTGGAAACTAAAACCCTGGGCTCCTTTAAATCAGAGCTAGATAAGATTTTAGCAACTCTGAGCTGTTAGTTAAGTTCTCCTCAAACGAACTTGATGGCCCGAATGGCTTCCTCTCGTTTGAAAATTTCTTATGTTCTTATGATGATGGATTAATCTGCGTTAACCCGTTAATTTTGACAGCCCTAATATATATATATACAATATATATACAATAAAAAACAACACACTACAAAACAAAGCTGATTTGTGTGTGTGTGTGTGTGTGTGTGTGTGTGTGTGTGTGTGTGTGTGTATGTATACAAGTACCTTGGTATTCCACAAGCAAATGGCAACCTAGATGTGGCTGCAAGAAAAGGAGCCACAACCAAATACCTACAAAGAGTAAAGCAAGTCCTAAGAAGTCAGCTCAATGGCAAGAACAAGATCCGGGCAACAAACAGCTACACCCTGCCAGTAATCAGATACCATGCAGGAGTAATAAGTTGGCAAAGGAAGAGATGCAGACCACGGACGTTAAGACACGGAAGCTCCTAACCATGCATGGAGGGTTCCATTCCAAATCCAGCACCCTGAGACTGTACAGCAGCTGTAAGGAAGGAGGCCGAGGACTAGTGAGCGTAAGAGCCACTGTCCAGGATGAAAAAACCAAGATCCATAACTACATCAGGGATAAGGCACCAACAGATGACGTGCTTAGTGAATGTCTCAGACAATGGTCTGAGGAGGAGGAGGAGGAGGTACTGGATATACCATCATGGGAGGACAAACCCCTACATGGAATGTACCATCGGCAGATAACTGAAGTGGCTGATATCAAGAAATCCTACCAATGGCTAGAACTAGCTGGTCTAAAGGACAGCACAGAGGCACTCATCATGGCTGCACAGGAGCAGGCCCTGAACACCAGAGCAACAGAGGCCAACATCTACCACACCAGACAAGACCCAAGGTGTAGGCCATGCAAAGAGGCCCCTGAGACAATACACCATATAACTGCAGGGTGTAAGATGCTGGCAGGGAAAGCATACATGGAACGCCACAACCAAGAAGCTGGCATAGTGTACACGAACATCTGCACACAGTATGGACTGGAAGCCCCAAGGTCAAAGTGGGAAACACGCCATAAGGTGGTGTAGAACGAACAAGCCAAGATGCTGTGGGACTTCCAGATCCAGACCGACAAAATGGTGATGGTGAACCAACCCGACAGCGTGGTGGTGGATAAACAGCTGAGCAAGGCCGTCGTGATTGATGTAGCAACACCAAGCGATGGCAACATCAGGAAAAAGGAACACGAGAAACTAGAGAAATACCAGGGCCTCAAAGAAGAACCAGAGAGAGCATGGAGAGTGAAGGCAGTGGTGGAGCCCGTGGTCATCGGGGCACTCGGGGCAGTAACCCCCAAACTGGAGGAGTGGATAAAGCAGGTCCCAGGAAAAACATCAGACATCTCAGTCCAGGAGAGTGCAGCACTAGGAAAAGCTAAGATACTGCGCAGAACCCTCAAGCTCCCAGGCCTCTGGTAGAGGATAAGAGCTTGAAAAACGATGAGACCACCTGCGGAGGGTGAGGAATATATATATATAAGAATATATCAGACAAGGTTACAGCATACCTGAGTATGTCATACATATTGCTTCACTCACAAACATAGCCATAAAATAACAATGGAAATTATATAGACGCCAAACAAAACCAAAGAAATTATTCAACAACGTCAGTTCTAAATAAGGGCAGTCTTCAAGTTAAGAACATCTGACTTACAGACAACTCATACTGACTACAATAAATAGCCTATTATATTAAAAATTCCAGTTAAATAGAATAGTTTGTAATAACAAACTCACACTCACACACTACTTTGCGACAGTTGTGCAAACGTTGCACGGCTTCAGCAGTCCATCAGCTTGAGGTATAGTACAGTACCGTACGCAGTGACCTGCTTGAGGTATAGTACAGTACCGTACGCAGTGACCTGCTTGAGGTATAGTACAGTACCGTACGCAGTGACCTGTATTATTACTATATTATTGTTGTCCAAATTTGACCTACAAATTCCACTTAAAGTCAGATTTTGGGAACGGATCTCATTCATAACCTAGGGACTGCCTGTATATACCTGTCTGTGGACAATTGTTCTAATAAAACGATTGAGCTTTATTGACTTAAAGATAAAAGCTTTGCACAGTGTCTCTGGCTTTCTTTCTATGCAGCATATCTACTCAAACCTTCTTCACCTGACCATTATCTTGGTCAGGGTCACACGAGACCCAGATCTTATTCCCGGGAAGCTTGGGGCACAAGGCCAAACACCCTAGTTGGGATGTATGTAACGTTTCATAATTATTACCATAGATTGCAAGAATGTAAGAATGATTCATATTTCATTGTTTCCTTGCTCATTTTTGTATCCACAGCATGATCACTATTTCATGTGATGCAGTGGAAATGGAAAAAATGACTTGTCCAATAAGCCTTTACCTCTGTGATTGTATAGGAAAAAATACACAAGCTTTGTGTTCTGAGGTCACGCTGATTTTAACATCTACGGTACAGTGCACTTGGTTCTTGGATCTGTTTGTCCTCCGACCGCTAATTCGGCACAGTGTTGTGGGAAAGCAGGACCCATTTCCAGGAAGCGAAGGGAATAATTCAGGGAATCAGCCCGGCTATGGTGGCAGTCCTGCACGGTACACCAGGCTTACATATACACATATTCAGATTTCAGATGTCCATACTAAAATCTCAGTGTTGTCTAATTTTTTCAGTAATCCCAACATTGTTCTTATAAATGGCTAGACAATCAAACATGAAAGAAATAATCTATTTATATGGAGAATTAGGTAATAACGTAATAATTTGTGTGCCCATGAGTTTATTTTTTTTGTACAATTATTATATTAAATATAAATATTTGTGCAATGGCCACTCTAGTACTTTTAAAGTGCTTACAACTATTTTCACTCATGAGGACAGGCATATTAGCGTCATAAATGCGTGAAATATAGAACAGAAAATGCAGTTTTCAGGTGTTTTTTTTATATTCATAGAATAGATGTGATAGTTTAAATAGGACAATCCCTCTTTAAGGCCATTCAGCTATTTTGCACTTTGTATTTTTCCTGTATAAATGATTCGTACTAAAAGATGAACTACAGAGTGCAGGCATGTGTTTGCTGAAAATGCTTTGCCATGTGACAGACCTCATCTACAATATATTTTGTTTTTCGTGTCTCCGAGACATTATCACCATAACAGATAAACAGGATGGCTGTAATAGAGTAATAAAAATGTGATTATTTATGACACATACTGGAGCAGAAAGTATTTCGGTGAAATCTAGGAAATGCCTGAATGCAGATAAACTCCTTCACAGAAATGCAGTAACACTTTTTATTACAGTAAATCATTTAGGTGTCATTTGCGGTGTCTTAATGCTCAGATTTTAAAATTGCCTCAAAAAACAACTTCCCCAGTGATTAATATGTTGGTAATCTTACCCCCAGAATAATCATTTATGGGGGAATGTTGCATGACAGTAATTATCACAGCCTTTAGTAGGATCCATGCAGGGAACCTAATGAGATCTTCACCTGGACATCACTTATATTCACTTTCAGCATGTCATAAGGTGACAGTTTGCCTGCTGATGTGGAAGCAAGGCTGATGTGCCTAGTTTTGGAAAGAAGCATTTCCAGCATACACTGGAAGAACGTTTTTAAGACTGAAAATTCATCTTACAGTGTTCCAGTGGACTCCTCAAGTGTCTGGAAGAATTGACACAGATCGGGGCTTTTTTGTTCCTGAATGAAAATTTGATCTTATATGCTATTATTTTCCCTCCTGGCCTTTTCCTCTTTAAAGCAGCAGGCTGAGTGGAGTGGAGAATGAGTTCCTTTTCTGTGGAAAATCAGAAATGGCCATTTGTTAAAGTCTGGTATTTGGCTAGAATATGACTATCAAAGCCTGAGTACACATAAGCTCAGTCTAACATGGCAACCTTTTTATGGGGGGGGGGGGGTGCAGGGTGGTGGTCATGCTGTTTTGTTTATTTGTCTTCATTTTTTAGTATGGACTTGTTTAGTTTATGTATTATTCAAATTAATTCGATCTTTATGGTTATAGAATTTTAAATAGCTTCCTTAGCATGCCAAATTTAATATTCATAAATTTCTCTTGCAAATCTATTCAGCCTAATATACTTTTATTGTCATATTATTTGATAATGACAAAAGCGTCAAACTCCTTAATGTCTTATCGAGTTAACAATTCATTCTATTCCTTTAAGACCTGTTTACAAAACTTTTTTTTCCTGTGCATATTTGCACAAAGATCATTTGAAATGCAAGGACGATATTCCTCCTACAGCACATATGTCGCTGAAAATGAAGAGTGAAAACGACGCCAATGTTTCAGAACAGTGCAGAAATAGTGCAGTTAAGTACAAATTGGTTGCCAATATGTCACTTATGAGCTACCAGTAACTTGCAGGGAGCCAAGTGTAGCTCCCAAGACACTTAGAATTAGACTTATGAATTATGCTAAATTAATTAATTTATTTGTTTGTTTGTTTCGCTTAAATGGACATAAAAGGAGAACTAAAAAATTGTCAACTTTACTGTCTACCCTCCCTCTCTCCCCTGATTATTATCTTTGTAGAAGTAAATAAGGTTTGGTTTAGTAACATGTGCTCTTCTACAACCGAAATACAAAGTGTTGTATCTTTAATATCACACAGCTACTTCCTCAGCACAGCATCTATTCTCGAGAGGTTTTAGTGCAATTTTTTTTTTAATCGGTGTTGGCAGCAGGGAATGTATTTGGGCTGCTAGTGAATAATCTGAAGCAGTTTCACACTTTGGTGCTTTTCGGCTCCAGTTTGGCTCAAGTTTTGTCTGCATGCTGAAAGGTAGAATGGGGATATCGCCTGGCACCTATAGTGACTAAGTTTCACACACTGATGATGCGCTACAGGTGTGGAAGCCACTGGGCTGACAGTCGAATCTTAGTTTGCATCTTATTTTTACTAAACTTGCGTAAATGTCCTCAGTTGTGACTCGGCAAGATCTGGTGACGCAGACGCTGTGCGTCAAAACAAAATCGTCATCCCACACGCGCCATATTCTTGAATCTAATCCATGAAAATGACCAGGAAGGGTGAGGGTCCCATTACTGCGTATCATACCATCATCAGTGTACTGAGTCATGGCAGCCACGAGACAGGCAGTTAGGCTGCACGCCTCTCTCAATTAACAGCCATTTGGTTGCCGGCATCATTAATTAAAGTACCTGGAACAGCCGTGACTCTAAGGGTTGGATACTCCGTCTGATTTGCGGTGAGTCATGGAGGCGTTCTCTGCTCCAGATGTGCCATGCTTGGGTGGGGGGACTTTGCCATTTATCCTCACTCCATCGCAGAGGATGACAACATGTGATGTTCCTTTTGAATAGATCAATAAATAAGAAAATAAGGCGCTTGAATAGCAAAGAAATCAGCTTCAGAGTTTTTTTTTTTTGTTTTTTTTTTTTGGGGGGGGGGCTATGTTCCCCCCTACCATGGCACACAAACACATTTACATCTTAGGGATTTCTTCAGCTTTCAAGGTCACACTGACCGGATCAGGAATTGCCCAAAAGGCTTAGCAAAGGACAGGGATGACATTTAAAGGAGATTTAAACGGAGTTGATGAAAATTTTCGTTAAACCTCCCTTTTGCCAGTCTGGCCAAGTGTGTATTTTTCTCCCAGAGAAAAATTATATTCTCCCATTTCATTCTTCAATATTATATAATTGTATATACTTTATTGTAACGTCTTTCAACATATTATGTAATCAGTTCTACATTTTCAGTATAATGCTGCATGTATTGACATATGTAATATTATTACCAGTAAATTCTAAAATAAATAAAGCCCTTTTAACTAGATTTGTAATATATATATCAAGTTCTTAGGCTTTACATTCATATAATTCAAACTCAATTACCAGATGAATTTGGCGCTGCTATTTTTCTTTATAAAAAAAAGACAAATGGTTGTTTTCGTAAGAATGAAAAATGCGTCGCTGAGGAGTAAGAGTCTCACAGCGAGCTACTGTATACGGGTTGGTTCTATTGCTTGACCTGTTTGCTTGAAAAAATATCTTGGTATAAATGGATTTAACATTTTGTTTGATCTGATAAAATTTAGGTTGGTGTATATAATGTCTTTCAGGTCAGTGACAAGTCAGGTCAACAATTTGAGGCTCTTTATTGATCAGATCCTGAGCTGTGGCACCAGTACGGGGTTGTGATCTAGGTTACCTGGTACATGGAATACTGCGTTTGGCAGGTAGCTCCACTTCAGGGCTAACCTACCTGGGGCTGAGGGTAAGGATGAAGATGACTCATTCAGCATGTTGTCAGCCAGGAGTCCTGCATCAGAAGAGACCTGGTCGGCCTCAAAGATGCTTCGGACTGTACCCGCTAGAAGAGAAGAATTGATAAAGAGGCCATGCATCACTTCATTGTAGGCTGGAGGAAGGCTGGGCCCCATGCAAAACTGAGCTTTTTTAAAAGATGCTAATTCATCCTAACATACTGTATGCTAATTAATGTAAGCTAATTCAGTCAGTTGTATATTAACAATCAATGCATATAGTTGAGTTGAGTACTTTTGTGACTTTGACTCTTTATGATCAACTGGATGGTTGAAACAAAATCTTGTTTTGGATTTTTACAATCCGGACCTAAACTATCCAGCCCTTGCATACAGCACTTTATCCAGGCAGTCAAATGTATACGTTTTGTCTTTTTGCACCCTGTTTCTACCTCATTTCATGTTCAGTGTCACTGCAAAAAATTCAGCAAAAATATTACCGCTTGTGGTTTAAACCTGACTTAGACTCACGGTGCTGAATGCTTGGGGAGATGCTCTGCTAATGGCTGCACACTGGACTGGCCGGTTCATTTGTTAGCTGTGACACCTGAGCTCAGGCCAGAGCATATGGCAGCTCCACTGTGTTAGGGCCTTAATTGCCACTTGAAATAATCCTTGAAATGAGCAGCTGTCCTTGAGTTTGCACGGCTAAAGCAGAGAGCTGGATTTTAGGATTCTGCTGTAATCATTACCAGCTCACCTGAGATAAGAAGGCACTGAGCTACCAGTCTTTGGATAATGATGCGCCTTTAAAGGCTCACAGTTAATTTTACATGCCAGATCGAATCTTAATTTTAAAGAACAAACGGTAACACTCTACGTAAGGCCCTATTTTAGTCATTTCTAAACACATGCATAACAAATAAGAATGCATTCAAAAAGCATTATAAACATGGCTATAAATATTTATCAAAAGCCGTACCACATTATAGCCACGTGTATTATGCATTATGAATGCTTTATGAAGCTTTCTTCTATAATGCACTATATAAATTTAGAATACATTACAGTGGTTGGTATAAGCATTTTTTCTTTTTACTACACTATAAAGGTGTCTATAGTGTGTTATAGATGAGAGCTTCAATAGGCAATCATAATGCATAATAAACAAGGCTATAATGTATTATGCCTTTTTATATTTTTATAGCCATATTTATAATACCTTTTGAATGCATTTTGAATGTGTTTATAAATTACTTAACAGAGATATTTCATAGTACTCAAATATGGTAGTAGATTTGTAGTGTTTGCTTGACAGTTACAATGCAGATGTTTTGCCTCAGCATTTGTTAAGATTTTATTTTTACATTACTCTTAATTACTTGATAATATTTAGATTACTCTTGGATTTCTTTAGGTGTGTGTATTGGGGGCATGAATGGACCAATGTTTGCACAATAGGTTGCACCTCGTTCCACGAAATTGCTTCACATTCCTT
Source organism: Brevimyrus niger (assembly GCA_015164015.2). Classification (NCBI taxonomy): domain Eukaryota; kingdom Metazoa; phylum Chordata; class Actinopteri; order Osteoglossiformes; family Mormyridae; genus Brevimyrus; species Brevimyrus niger. The sequence continues at coordinate 42,289,231 of JAABNY020000001.1, forward strand.
GGCCATTATAAGATCTTGCTGAGTAATCACCAGATCTAATGATTCTTACAAAATGGCTGTCCATACAAACAAACATTGTGGACTGTGGGAGCACAGTAAAACCATCTTTCTCCTAATGTTAAACCATCTGGATGTAATAAATAGGGTGAAAGATGGCTCATCAGACCATTTTAAGTTTTTTCATTGCCTGCAGGTCCAGGTTTGGTGCCGATAACAATGTTAGGTTAATGCATATTTGTTGATTTGGCTTTGATTTGGATACAGCTGGATTCACAAAGGCAATTGTGCCATTCATTATAGCTCTGAGAAGCTCATGGCATTTAGTTTCTGTTTTGAGACTGAGACACAGTGGTGCTGCTTCAGTTCTGTGGTTATTTGAGAGACTTTCCTCTTTTGACATTTAGCAACAATCTTTTTAAATGTCCATCACCTCCTGTTGGATACAGCTTTTCCTCTTTGTCAATGCTGAGGACTGCTATTTGGCGCATAAGCGCAAAAATCAGTCAGGACCCGTCCCCCCATCCGAAGGCAAAAAGAGGCTATGCTTTCATCCGTTGCTGTAAATGCCAATGTACAGGCACCCAGCCAGGGGGCAATTTGTATGCCCACCCCTGCTCGGTGCCTCAACCCGCAAGCAACTCCAGAGTGGAAGAGGGTCCAATCCCCCTTGAGGAGACTGGTTCCAGAGCCCAAGCTGTGTGTCGAGGTGAGCCCAACTATATCTAGTCGGAACTTTACAACCTCGTACACCAGCTCAGGCCCCTTCCCCATCAGAGAGGTGACATTCCATGTCCCTAGAGCTAGTTTCTGCAGCCGAGGATCGGACAGCACCGATCCTCACTTCGCACCCGACCCCTATGGCCCCTCCTACAGGTGGTGAGCCCATTGGAGGGGGGACCCACTTGCCTTCTTCGGTCTGTACCCGACCTGCCCCCATGGGTGCAGGCCTGGCCACCAGGCACTCGCCATCGAGCTCCACCCCCAAACCTGGCTCCAGGGGTGGGGGCCCAGTGACCCACATCCAGGCGAGGGAAAACGTGGATCCATTATTTTTCTCTTCATTAGGGGTCTAATGAGCCCCACTTCATCTGGTTTCTCACCCAGTACCTGTTTGCCTTGGGTGACCCATCGATCAGAACACGTAAACTCCTCCACCACGATAAGGTGTCGGCTCCAGGAGAGGACATGACCTTCAGTTAAATTAAAATTTTCCACTGGATTAGGAGTTACAGCTCCAAGAATGTAGCATTTTTTTCCCATGGATTAAACAGCCTTTATGCCGACTGCAATAATAAGCACTTTCTTTTGGCAGATTGTTCTGGGTATATTGCCCCCCCCCCACTCCCATCTACCTATAAACAGCATGTGCCCCCCCCCCCCCCTCCAATTTGGAAATGCTGCACCTACTTTTTCCTGATCCAGAGAGGAGGAGGAGATGGAAGAAGGTTATTATACCTGCCTGAATAACTGCTTTGGCCCAAGGTCGATTATGATTGCACATTCCAAGTAGGCTGAGATGCATGAAATGGACAGAGAAGGAATCGCACTGTTACAAAGATGGGGGAACAGAGTAATGGTAGTTTTTTGTTCATGCAGCAGAATTTCCTCTGTGGAAACGGGCGGGATTTCAGAAGCTCTTAAGGTCCATATTACATTTTTTTATGGTTGAGAAGGAAAAGAAGAAAAAGAAAAAGAGATTCTTGATCTGTGGAATAAATCTTCCATCTATCCAGATTCTACCCACTTTTCTTAGGCAGGTTCTGAGGGGGGTGACCTTGGAAATGGAGGCAGTAGGTCAGCAGACACCTGCCAAAGATGCCAGGAGAAACTGCAGTTTATTGAAATATACTAGACAGAGAGAATTTCTTTATTTGATTATTTAAATGACCATGTTGCCTATAACAAACTGTCAGTCACTATGTCAGCAGAGCGCAAAGGGGTATATATATGTATGTACAGTATGTATGTATATATGTATGTATATATATCCTCCTTGGATTGCCACCTTATCGTGGTGGAGGGGTTTGCATGCCTTTGTGAACCTGGGGGCTCTGTTGTCGGGGGCAATTGCCCCTGGTAGGGTCTCCCAAGGCAAAAAGGTCCCGGGGGAGGGGCCAGACAAAGAGCAATCCAAAAGAACCCCATGACAATGAATAATAGCATAGTACCGTTACCCTTGCCCTGACTAGGGTCATCGGGGCCCCACCCTGGAGCCAGGCCTGGGGGAGGGGCCCGTTGGCGAGTGCCTGGTGGCCACACCTTAGCCCGTGGGATCTGGCCGGGCAAAGCCCGAAAGAGGCACACGGGACTGTGCCCAATTGGGCCCACCACCCGCAAAGGAAATGTCAGGGGTTCGGTGCATTGTGGGTCGGGTGACGTACGGAGTTGTGGCTGCAGGGTGGTCGGTGCCAGACGTGGCGGTAACCCCCGCACCCGATGGTGGACACCACAGATGAGGGGGTCTGTCAAGCTGAAGAAGGAGGCCTACCGGGAATTATTAGTCCGGGGGTCTCCGGGAAGCAGTGGGCAGGTACCGGCAGGCCAGGCGGAACGCAGCTCAGGCAGTCGCTGAAGCAAAAACCCGGGTGTGGGAGGAGTTTGGCGAGGCCATGGAGAGTGACTTTCGGTCGGCCTCAAAAAGGTTCTGGCAAACCATCCAGAATATCAGGAGGGGGAAACAGCTCCTGGTTCTTACTATTTATAGTGGGGAGGGGGTGCTGTTGAGGGACATCACCCGGAGGTGGAAGGAATACTTTGAGGACCTCCTCAACCCTGCCTCAGATACATCTACGCACACTGCCTTTGAAACATCTGAGGGCACGGACCCCAAGGGTGCTGAAGCGGCATCCAACTACAGGGGGATCGCACTTCTCAGCTTCCCTGGGAAGGTCTATGCCCAGGTACTGGAGAGGAGAGTGAGATCGATAGTTGATTCTCGGATTCCGGAGGAACAATACGGTTTTTGTCCTGGCCTTGGAACACTGGACCAGCTTTATACCCTCACAAGGGTACTGGAGGGGGCCTGGGAGTTTGCATATCCAGTCTACATGTGTTTTGTGGATTTGGAAAAGGCTTATGACCGGGTACCCTGGGGTGCTCTGCGGGGGGTACTTCGGGAGTATGGGGTCCGGGGTCCACTGTTGTGGGCTATTCGGTCCCTGTATGAACAGGGCAGAAGCTTGGTCCGCATTGCTGGTTATAAGTCGGACATGTTCCCAGTGGGGGTTGGGCTCCGCCAAGGCTGCCCTTTGTCAACGGTCCTGTTTATAATATTTATCGACAGGATTCCTAGGCGCAGTCAGGGTGTTGAGGGTGTCCAGTTCGGTGTCCTCAGGATTGCCTCGCTGCTCTTTGCAGACGATGTTGTCCTGTTGGCATGATCTTCTGGGAACCTCCAGCATGCTCTGGGGCGGTTCGCAGCCGAGTGCAAAGCGGCGGGGATGAGGATTAGCACCTCCAAGTCCAAGAGAATGGTTCTCAGCTGGAAACGGGTGGTTTGCCCTCTTCAGGTCAGGGAAGACGTACTGCCTCAATTGGAGGAGTTTAAGTATCTCGGGGTCTTGTTCACAAGTGAGGGTAGGCGAGATCTGGACAGACAAATCTGAGCGGAGTCTACAGTTTTGCAGGTGCTTAACCGGTTCGTCGTGGCTAAGAAAGAACTGAGCCAAAAAGCAAAGCTCTCGATCT
>JAABNY020000001.1:42338810-42349685 GCA_015164015.2 Brevimyrus niger
TGCCTGCCTGAGAACTCTTTGCCTGACATACCATGACATTTATCTAAATAGCAATATTTAAATTTTGTTAACATTTTTATTTTTTGTGTTAATGTGTTATTTACTGTAAATCCACCCAGTCAACATTGGAGCCCATTAGAGTCAGCAGAGAGTAGAAGGCAGGGGACTGTGTGGATGGGATATTAGAACACACCGCCGCACACTGTGGGTAATATACAGCGGTCGATTCACCTGACGCCATTTTGGACTTCTTTAAGGATCCCAGAGCCGCCAGAGGAAGCTGCTAGGGGACATCATGCAAACTCTCAACACACACAGCCATTGACAGATATTACCAGACGTCGATGAGATTTCTGCTGTACTGCTTATAAACCTTTTTAAAATTTCATTTAGCAATAATAACAATAGCAAAAACAATAACATCATCATGAATGACAACAACAATTTTAATGACATTTCCATCCATCCATCCATCCATCCATCCATCCATCCATCCATCCATCCATCCATCCATCCATCCATCCATCTTCCAGTCACTGAACCAGAACAGGGTTATAAGGATTTATACCATTATTTTATTTTGTATTTATCTTTTCCTGCTAGTCTTTTCCGTTGGCTTGCTGTCAAGCGTAAATACCAAAGACACACTCTGAAGTCCAAAAGAACCATCACCCCGACACATTACATCACACTATCCTTCCTTTCCCCTCCTCCCAAATCGCTCTCCTAGCAGCACCGTGGCACCTGTAAGGTTGTCTTCTCCTTCCGATCCCCACAGTACTGCCCTTCCTGGCCAGCTTTTGATTTCATTGTCCTTAATTTTCGTCATTGACCATTTTCATGACCCAAGTCTTACATGTCTCCTCAGGGAGATTTTGCCCATTAATGATGTTTACCTCATTTGACCTTCTCATTGGCCCTACCAAACAGACTCTCCTGATATGCATACAGTATCTGTCTTTCTGTTATGTTTCATTGTATCTTTTTGTTCTAGTGCATATTAGTTTTTTATTACATGAGTGTTGGCAACAGTTGACAGCATGAACATTCTTCAGCAGCTAATTTTGCTGGGGGGGGGATTTTTACGTAAATCTACCATAAATCAATATACATGTCATGTCATTATTACTGTATGTGATCAACCTCAGGGACATTTTAAGTGTGTTTTTTCTTCAGGAGGAGGGCACTTTAATAGATGATGAATCAATCTGAATTGGGGCCGATCAGAAATGAATCAAATTATATCTTTTCCAAAACAGAAGTGTATCAAATCATATTTTTGTATTGCATTGTTTTTAATAGTTGATATTGTTGATATTGTTTGAAATCTAGTTGAGATTAGAGAATATTGATTGGAAAATAAGAAACAGACAAAACAGGAAGAAACAAATGCCAAGGTGATGCATTTCAAAAGCCATTTGACAGGCTCAATAAATTGTTGAGTGAAGATTTCTGCCTCCAATGAGTGAAGGTGAAACAACCGCTTAAATTTGGAGGTGGCAATGCGATTGAAACCCATATCACCCAAAGAGACACAAAGAGATTGTGGTCCCTCTTTACAAATTCCCTTCTACTTTGGCTATGGGCTGCAAATCAAAGTAAGACCCAGTTAATGACAACCTACTTCCATGCAGAGGCAGGAATTCCAGTCCTCGCACCAGATGCAGTGTTACACTCCCATTCTCCTCATAGGTTTGGGGACACCTGCACTTCTGGTTATCATCAAGAAGGAAACATCTGTTTTTTGAGGCCAAACATTACCTAATGCACTCTTATCCATAAAATCCAATGAAGCATTATTGCTGGTGAGAGAAAAAGCAGTAAAGGTGTCTGCTAACATTCTAGCCATTATGGAGGGCATTGAAGTATCAGACCTTCTGGACCATGGACTCCATTGCGAATGAAGACTTTATGGTAACTCACGCAGCCCCGAGAAAAGTTCCTATGAAAGCCTTACTTTTCTTGGCTGACTAAGTGAGTAGACAGTGTTTGCACATAATGGGAACCATTTTATTTCAATATAAAAGTTGTTAGACAATCCCACCAGCCTGTCATCCTTGGCTGGGATCTTCTGATGACGTATCACATTGTCCTGAATACTAACATTATAGTCAGTATTCCCTTGTTTTACTGCCTAGGGCAGTGTTTTCCAATCCGGTCCTCGGAGACCTAAAGAGAGGGAGCTGAGAGGGAGCAAAAACAAGGACCGGCTGTGGATTCCCAAGGACTGGATTGGGAACCACTGGTCTAGGGGACATGAAGTTGCTGCTTGCTGCAGTTTTTATGTTCTGACACTAACCCAGACTCCACGAATGACTGAAATGCGATGACATTATTACAGCTTGAATTTTGTTAAGTGCTATCCTGGCAAAGACCGGGGGGGGGGGCACATTGTGTCCCAGGATGAAATTCACCCTGACCCATCTAATTTTATAAAGTTTGAGAGACTCCATTCACAATCCAACATTCTGCTGTCAGGCAAAATTCTGTTGTTGTCCATAAGCCAGGTACCAACCGACCCATTCAGCTATGCAAGGAGCAGACCTTCACAAAACTGCCAGTGTTCATAGTGAACCATCATCACAGATGCACAACTGTTCCCTTGTTGGCAGAGGAAGAATCAACCAAAAATCCTAAAAGCACTATGGAGGAAATGTTAAAGGTTTGCATTTCAAAATTGTTTGCTTTGTCAAAAGACTTTCCACCCTTCCTTGGATTCTGTGGTCCAGCTGTTCAGTGTGTCCCAAATTTAACTGCAGGAGATGTTTACTCTGCTTCCTGGCAACCCAACGACAGGCTAATTATCCGCCAAATGGTTTGACCACATGCTTAGCAGCTCCGCCTCTGTCCTTTCATGTCTCGAGACATATATGCATGGCACCAGACCTACACCCCATTCAATACCTGACATAGACCAACCAGAGAGCTCTGACTGAGACTGAGAGGAAAACAAAGTCATTTCATAAGGTAGCAGCTGGCATCTTTTTATAATAGCCTGTCACCCGTTGTGCCAATAGATAAGCCATAGTACAAGTTTAATGTACTTTTCTAAGTATGTTCACCTCAATGCAAAGCAAACTTCGTCTTTGTACACGTTTTCATTCCAGAATTTCTGCAGACCAGCTAAGTCAAATCTGATCAAACACTTTTGCTAGTTGCTGTAAATTTGCAAGACAAGCACCAGCCCATACCATACTAATGTGATGGGATGGCAGAATGGCTTAAAAGAATACCCACTGACTAACTGGCCAAAATACTACTCCAGAAACTTGTTTAGGTTTCATATCATTCTTCCTTACTCAAGGTCAGGCAAGGGCATAGAGTTCCAGCTAGCACCTTTCTCCCTGTTGATAGTCTGCCTTCATCTTTTTCTCCAAGAGATCACGTGCCGCTGGACAGAACAATGGGCATGCATACAAACAGTAGCAAAAGAATTATAATAAACATGTCATACACTCCATAGTTTCCAGCAGACCTAGTGTGGCTCAATGGCACCACAAAGGCACATCAGAAAGATTTCTTTCTTTTCTTTTCTTTTTTTTTCTTTTCTTTTCTGGGAACGACCTTACAGTATCCTGGACTGCCTTGGATCCAGTCTGCAGCCACGCAGCACCACAGCACCAGAACACTCTGCCACAAAAACTGTCAATACCAAACGTCAACTACTCATACCGTTAATGGTGTCTTGCCCCTTAAGGTCCCTTAATTACAGGTCCAGACTAACTATATGGGCATTTCGGCACGTGCCCAGGAGCCAGAGCAACCCCGCCCCACCCAGTCCCATTCACAAATGTCTTTTAAAAAAGTAATGTAATTTCATATCTACTACATTTGATGATAGCATATTTTTTTAAATATGGCACTTACCGAAAAGTCTTTGCAATGTTTTCCTGACATCAGATGCATTTCAGAATTTCGCGAGCCATCAGTCGGCCCCGTTTCAGAAGTGACCTCATATGTTCTTTTGCCCTGAGGCACTTAATTCTCTTAATCTGGCCCTGCATAGCTGCTATACTCCTTGTCCACTTCATGGACTTATAAAGACTTGCAAGAGTCCATCAATCTCTTCTTAGGCTCTCTGGGTGCAAAAGCTATCACATTTGATAATTCCATGTTGGATCACCATCACCATTATCGAGAGTATTTGGGATGAGTTTCTCTGCAAACCTAATGTCACGCCCTGCTTGTCCGATCCTCCCGTGTGCTACGCCACCTCATTAACCTCGTGTACAACAATCTCGATTGTTTCCCAATCCCAATTGTTTCCCAATTGTTTTTGTTTCCCAATCCCAATTGTTTCCCAATTGTTTTTCCATTGAGTCCTGTGTATTTCAGTCCACGTTCGAGTTTCCCCAGTCTTGTCATTGACGTCGTTTGCCGTGATTCACCATGTTTTACCTGCCAGTATTCCCGAATAAACCCCTTGTTCCTGGATCTCCTTTTCCCGACCCTGATTCCCCTTCTTCCTGCTCATCCAGCTGGTCACGAACTAAGCTATTGTTTAGTAGATATACTGAGTAATTATACTTTTTTCTATTGAAAAAAGGCTAGCTGCAATCTAGCTGCAATTTCTGTTAGGTAAGTAAATCTCTTTGTGACATGTATTTATCTGTGAATAGGAGTAAATTATACTGTTTGACAAAGTATTGTTCAGAATCTGCTATTTAGAATTCATTCTTCAGTTTATTCTAGTTGAGTTTTAATTGGACAAACGTAAAAGTGGGAAACGAGGTGGGAAGTAGGGAATTAATTAAATGTACCTTATTGAAAATATGTTTGGCAGGTTCAATAAATTGTTGAGGACGAAGTCAACTTCAATCCAGTGTCTAATAGGGGAACTTTAGGGGAACTTCAGCAACCTCACACGTTTAACAAACATAATGGTTAATGGCTTGGTTCGGTTTCGAGTGCACTTTCAACACCTCCACCCAAGTCAGGAAGGCAGAACCGAGACTCCACTTCCTGAGGCTGCTAAGGAATGCATGACTCCTACAGTACCCCCGTCCTCACCATGCTCTAAGGGACACGATAGAGAGTGTTCTGACCAGTTGCAAAAATGCCTAGGCTTGGAAATTAAAAGTTCCAGAACCATGGATGTCCCTGCAGTGGGTCATGCATACAGTGGAAAAAACATCACCAGGCCCACTTTTCCCCTGCATCAAGGACATTTTCCACAAACACTGCCCCCACAAAGCCTGTGGCATTGTGGGAAAGCCCTCCTACACTTCCCATGGACTTTTTCCTGCTCTTGTCTGGCAGACGGTGCAGCAGCATCTGAGGCAGTTCTGCCAGCTTCAGCAATAGTTTCTTCCCTCAGGCTGTCAGGACGTTCAACACTCAGCTACCCGCCTTACCACCTACTCATTCCAAAGAATACTTGTAATTACTCATTTGTTTATTACCAGTCAACTCACACTATTTATTACAATGGTATAGTTGCATTATTTATTAGTATTTACATGCAACTTTAAATGCACTATATACAATATATAGACCCTTATGTCCAACCCCATGTTTTGCACTGACCTGTGTTTTCACTTTTTTAATTTTAGACCCTCCCCTTGCTACTTGTTATTTGTATCTCATGCCACTGTATAACTACATATGGATAGTATGACAATAAGGCCCACTTGACTTGCATCTAAAAGCCTTGTTATTTTATTCCATCATTTTGCAATATGCAATGTTTTAGATTAACACATCTGTTGCATTATAGCAGAAAGGCCTGTGCTGCTATTACATTCAGTCCTAGTCTGATGGTTTGAATTAAGCACACGGTCTATAAAGTACAGAGATCCATCATGTCAGTTCGCAGACAAGGTTCAAAGAGTTGCCTTACAATTGGAAGTGTTATTCCAAAAATGATCTTCAGGCTGAAACGAAGTAGCATATAGGAAACAATAAAAATCTGCTTTGTTGGCATCCTCACTTCCTGAACAATCTTCTTTGTTAATAGTTAAGGATGGGAAATTTAGCTCTGAAGGTTGACCAGATACACATGCCCTTGTAATGTTTGTTGCTTTGGATAAAAGCTTCGGCTAAATAAATGCGTATAATATTGGAATGAATTTTCACCGCTGGACCCTTTATTGCTAAGGCCTGCATTTTACTTACCTCCGCAGATTTTCCCATCATATGTTGCACAGACCCAGTCGTGACACTCACAGCGTGGGCCATAAAACTTCCCAGGGTCTGCGACGTGACAAATGCAGATGCCGCAGCTGCAATCACCCCTTCCGCTACAAATAAGGCCGTCCGGTGTCCTGCACCGTCGCAGTGAAAAGTCTGTGGAAAGTCTGCAGTCCCCAGTTACTGTTCTTAAAAAAAAAAAAGTCAATATCAATAAGTCTTTTAGGGCAGTTTATACAATGAAATGACCACAGATACTACTCTGCTTTTTAAAATTCATTCTGTGCAAAAAGTAAGTTCAGTTTTGGGTTAATAGTGACTGCTGGTGACAAAGGAAATTAAAGATTCAAATATAGTGCTGATGTACGTCACAAGTTAGGGGAATGTTGCTGCTGACTACAGGATTACTTGAGAAAGGTTTAAACGTTTAAAGTGTACATCATCTGTGACCTCATATACACTCCAATAAAAAACATCAACACCATTGTCCTTCCTTGCACATCATTATGTGCGATAAGATATATGTCTGCCTTACTTGCCTGTTAACCGCTTAGGAACCAGGTTTTGATCCTTTTACGCACACATTTCGTTGCTATACCGGTTAAAACTTGACTCTGATCTCTAACAAGTCTGAAAAGCAGCAAAGCTAGTCTAATAATAATGGACAGTAAAAAACTAAACCCAAAAGCATTTACCTACCATTTCTCAGTTCTGAAAAGTGAAAGTCATAAACCATCAATACCAGAGTACTTGCTGTTCTCCTTAGTTACATAAAAAAGTGCTCTCACCAAAACTCCATAACTGTAACCACAAAGAAGATCTTTTGTTGCTGTTGTTTTAGTTATGAAATGCGTCTCTCTGTACCATGGACCTTCCTGATAACTGAAACACAAGCGTTGAAGAATTCAACTTGATGAGAAAAACAAAACTGCACTACATACCTCAGTGATTGTGATACTGTTCCTTCAAAAGCTGAGAAGAGAACCAGAAGGGAGAAAACCAACACGGAATTCACCAGAGCCTCTGCATACATGTTTAAATCCCAGGGAAACCTGAAGCAAAATGCCTTCAGGAATGTCAACTTTTCCAAGCGAACGGGGAGCAGGCGAGAGGCTGGCCAAAACCAGCTCAAGCCTTTCTGAGGCCAAAAGCAGTATCCCTACAAGTGCCTTTGATTAGTTGTGACTGTTATGGTTTGGACAGGAGCACAGGAGAGCTAAAGTGCCAAAATGAAGTTTAGCCACTGGTCAAAGCAATAATTAGAAACAGTTGTTTATCCAGATGGCTTATGCATAAGGATAATGTACCTGATTTTAAAGAGAATCAAATAATACTGAACTTGGTTACTTTAATTTCATGTATCTTTAATGGTATTTAACCTTTAACTTAAGAAATGTACAATTACAGTATTTAATCAATTTTAGTAAATGTTTTTTACACAATCTATGTACTCTGTTTTATTTATTACGGTGTGTACTGGCCCTTTAAGACCTTTGCTATGGTATCTCGTACTGTATTCAACCTGAATTGCTTGAACTCTTTTTAATAAATACATTTTATAAATGAGTCACTGAAAAATACTGTAGAACTGTTTTTTGAAATTTTAAGCTACTTTTATAAATAAAGACACCATATAAATTGGATAGCCCTATAAAATAATATACTAAATGTTCATAATATACTCTAAATGATCATGTGATTGATTACCATAAATGTTAATGTATATTTTTCTTAAGTTTCATGTATCAGAAAGTATTTTGCATTCCACACTGAATCACATCATTATCAATCAATCTGACTGTTATTATTAATCAATGCTGCTTTCCGGTAATAGGGTCAAGAAAAGGTCTTTCACATTAAGGAAAGGATCTTACAGTTGACTGCTAGCTCTAACATGCACACATGCATGCATACATATTGTACATATTTACATACATACTTAATACATACATATACATACATACAATGGGATAAGCCATCTCATCATAGGCTTTTATAGATTATTTATAGAATTTTGTAGACTAGTATCATAGAATTCTTATAGATTAGTATTATGGTTTTACTACTGTAATACATGTGGTGTTTGGATAGAAACAATAATACACATCATGATAATATAAAAAAATATTGTTTAAAATGAACTATACGATAAAAATAACCACGTGTGTCGCAATAATGGTATAATTATATTTATTTATCAATTTAATAATCCAAGGAAAACTGCTGCGTTTATTATTATGATTATTGTGATTATTATTATTGTTCAGTTTCCCATCTGGTCAGGATGCGGCCTCATGCGGGACAGCCTTATCCTGACTATTGTTCCGGGTAGCAGGAGACAGGAGTTCCTGCAGCAGATGTTACGGTGATGCGATCGCAAAGCGCTTAGCATGGAGACGGCCGCTGAAAAGCCTGAGAGGTCCTGAAGCAGCAGAAGCGATGAAAAAAAACGACTAAAATAAAAACGGTTATTCGCCTTACGTAAGTACCATTTTCGCTCCTTAATTTTTAGATATTCACCGGCATCTTGACGCATTCAGCTGTACTGTTTACATGCCCGTCCTACAGAAAGTAAAGGCGAACAGCGAACCATGGAAAAAGGCCTTCGTCGAAAAGGGCTGTCGAATTTCATTTTTATCAAGTATTATTTTATGCATTCTAGTATTATACTGACATACGATGCCCATTTTATAATAGCGAGTAAATTTCCGCACCCACCTTGCTCGATCGGTTTCCATAGTAACGGAGGTCGGTATATTCGTCTTAAAAACCAACAGTACCAGTTTAGTTTTATTTGATGTGAATGTTTATTTACAACATTTCAAATGAGAAGTTTACGACAAGACAACAAAGCAAGCGAGAGAAACCTATTATTAAACATTACATTAAATGTTTTCTTTAGTTGTCCCATTGCTAAATGCTATCTAAATGACCGAGTCGGTCTCCATCATTGAATAAAATACCTGATTGTGCCTTGTACATGAAATGTGGCCTACGAACTCGTAGTATACGTTCAAGTGTTAATTACTTGTACTCTACTTCACAAGCTACACTTGTATTATATTTGGAGTAATTATAATTACCTATGGGGAACTCATTGTTCAATATTATATTCACTTATTCACTTCTTTCAACATTTACCAATTTAACGTGTTTGCTGATTTTGTTTTTAATAGTGTTCAGAGTAGACTGTTAGATTGCTTATATGATAAACACTGGCCTATTTATTCTTCTTCTTCTTCTTATTATTATTATTATTAGTAATAGTATAAATAATAATATCAATAGTGATAACAATAACCTTAAAATGCATTTTAACATAGTTTGCACATGTGTTTGAATTTCTGACCATTATTATAATTGTTTCATTGCATTTATTATTAAACAAAAAAGCATTTCAAAGCAAAGTTACTGTTTATGCAGGTCCCCAAAGTAAAAAGAGATATTTTGTTGTCAATAGCTGCGTTTAATGGTTTGCCAGGCCAGATGTCAATCCATTCATATTTTCATCCATCTTCTATGAGCACTTAACGAACGTTGTATTATACTGAATCTGAAGCACGCAAGACACCCTGGATGAGATATTAGTTAATCACAGAGGACTCAAAAACATATACCAGTTTATTTAAATCTAGGGAAAATGTGTGGTGTTTTCAGTGGTATTAAAAAAGACCTTAAGTTTTAATTGCATGAACCATAAAATTAATCAGAAGCCCAAAGAAAGTTAGCATTTTGTTATGATTCAGGTGTGTAGGTCTATATTTTTATATGAAGCTTATGTTAAACTGCCTCCTGATGTTTAATAGCTCCAAATATCACAGATAGAAATGGCTTGTTTTGTTTATAGAATGTCCTAACAATGTGAAACAAACTTAGAGTAAGTTTTAGATGTTAATATGTGCCCACAGTTACAATTAATCTGCCCAGTGATTGCATCCTGCCTATGAGAAAAATGTCCTTTTTCTAAATGTGAATCTAATTGTAGTCTTTGACAACTTACTCCCACATTATTGCACTTGTACCCTATAATTTTGTTTTCACTCTTCCTTAAATCTCCACCAACATACGGTAAGTGTAGTGATTACATAGTAAATTGCTTATGACTAGCTTTTCAGGAACTGCGTTGGTATTAAAAGGAAGTTGAAGGCGTAATGCATGCTGTTTTGTCATCAGAATCTTTTGGATATTTTATTTTTTCTTTGCTGCTTGCTTTAATTGCTTTTCCATCTTACAAAATCCTCAGTGTCAAAGAATGAACTGTACAATAAAGTTCACTTCTTAATTCGATCACGGATGCGATTTTGAGTAACTTATTCTGGTTATTGTGGCATGATGTCTTTCTGATAACAGGATTGAGGAAGTGTTGAAATATCTGGCTCATTGTCGCTCACGCTGGTTCCCACCCCCTTGTAACCTGGGGATGAACGCACCAATGAGGAGCCTGACAGTGAGTTTCCACACCTCGCCATCTGTCTGTCTGTGGCACCTCACTGAATGTTGCATATATGCCCAGTCGGATGTGGTTGACATTGCTGTATTGTACATGCCAGTATGCCATTTATGCCATGTTTACTAACTGTTGTGTGTTATTTACAGGGTATGCCTGATCGCATGTTGTGTACCATGCTGGAGCAATTTCAGCCTTACTTTTACCTTTGGTATGTGCGCTTTGTTTATGTGTGTGTGTGTGTGTGTGTGTGTGTGTGTGTGTGTGTGTGTGTGTGTGTGTGTGTGTGTGTGTGTGTG
>JAABNY020000001.1:42381020-42391781 GCA_015164015.2 Brevimyrus niger
GGGGGGGGGGGAAACCCCCCCCCCCCCCCCCCCCCCACTCGCAGCTGAATTTCGGAGATAAGCAGACAAAAGCCACAGAGAAAAAACGTCCTGCTCATGTATTTGTTTGCTTGTGTGCTTATTGATTCGTTTCTTCGTTTGTGCCAGGGGGCTAAATGAAGAGGGCGTCTGTTTTTGTTTATAAAACGTCTTCTGTCAGCTTATACACTTTCCTTCCCCAGTGCAAAGATATGCAGCTGGACTAACTGATGTCTCTAAATTGCCCGCAGAATATGATTGTGTGTTGATGGGCATTTCACCCCGCAGTGGATTAACGTTCCATCCAGGGTGTATCCCAACCCGGTGTCCTACCTCGCCTGTGATTCTCATGACCGTGCCCCACATAATACACACGATGGATCCTTCTGTTGAATTAAAGCTGAATTACAAAAAATGAAAAAGGGGAAAGCCCTTGGAGGACGGTCATTAAATCGATTCATCCGTTCATCATCCATAACCACTTATTTAATGCATGCTTAGTACTTGGATAATTCTATGACCCCCCCCATTTAAACATTTATCATGGTCTTTTTAACTGTGATATATTATACAACTTCCTGTACATTGTGTGTGATAGTTATGCACGGACGGGTGACATGAGGAATGACTCTCTTCGCTCTCTTCTCATCTAGGTGGCCTTCACCGTCCTCTTTGACCTGGAGGCTCTCCTGAAGATCTGGTGTCTTGGCTTTACAGGATACATTACCTCCTCTCTTCACAAATTTGAGTCTCTGCTGGTTGTGGGAACAACACTTCACATCTACCCCGACCTCTACCATTCCCAGTTCACCTACTTCCAGGTAACTTCTCCTCAATATGTGTTTTTGTATCTTATTTCTTCTCCTTCTTTTTTTATTTTTATTTTTTACCCCAAACAGTATTTTGATCAAACGTCTGACTGAGTGTAGTCTGCTGATATAAAGTAGTTGTTGGTGTTTCCTGTCCTTATAAAGGTATTGCTAAAAGGTGCATTTATAAAAGAGCAATATTACTTGGCCTTAGAAATATGTGTAACGTCGTGTGATGGTGCACGAATCAGGAAGACAGGAGTCGCCGGGTTCAGGGTAACACACGGGTTTATTTCCAGGAAACAAGCGGGATTCACACGCATACGTGCGTTAATGACGGAACAAGGGACTACTGACAGAGACACTGACTAAATACAAAAGACAAGCTAGACTAAACGAGCAACAGGTGACTCCAATTAGGTAAAAACAGGAGGTAACAAGGTGGGTGTGGCACACAATGAGGAGTGTTGGGAGCAGGACGTCACAATATGTTTATGTTGAAATTAAAAGCTGCAGCTCATCTTATTGATTCTACCTGAAGTTCAGCTTGATGTGAAGCAAAAGCCAACCTTGTGGTTGGGTTCTGCTATACTTTTTGATGAACAACAGGTATTTCTATTCGATTAGCATTTTTGCTAAAGCTAAGTGTGCTTGCTTCTTAATAATTATTTCTGATGTTTCTAGTAATAATAATGTTTACATTGCTTAGCACACCAGTAAATCAGTAACGTCAAGTTTCCAGTGACTTTTTAAAATAAATGACACGGTTAAAATGTTTCAATTTATTTATGTAGCGCCTTTCAGAGCTTGCCAAAGGTGCTTTACATGGGTGTGTTGTAATACATTGAAACATTGGTAAAAGAGAGTAATACAGAAACAGGGAAAAGGAAAGACAAAGAAACTAAATTAAGAAATAAAGCCAGGTGACAGCGGAGGAGAGAAAACAAAAAGTCCAAAATAGGGAGAAAAAGAACCTCTAAGGGTCCAAGGTCAACTGGCTGCCCCCCCCCCCCCTTTCCCCGGGTTTAATAGATGTCTAAGATGGTACATTAGTGTTATTATTGCCTGGTTTACTCTGAGTGTGAATGTTTTGATATAAATGTAACACAAGAACACCATAATGTGGCAAATGTGAATAGTCAAATTCCTGCAGGAGTGAAGTTGATCCAAGATGGGGCGTGACTTTGCAAAAAAGTCACACTAAGTAAGCAAGTGACAGTCATGCTATGAGTTTTCTCTTGGTGGGATACCTATGAGTCAACAAACAATTGTTCCTTGGCTGAGACTGAAAAAAAACAACAGGCCTGAGAGACAGTTCCCCCCCCCCCACCACCCCCGAAATACATACCCTCCCAATGTCAGTAGCAGGTACTTGGAGTGGAGACAATGGCAAAGACAGTATTTCAATATTTCGAGCGACAGTGAGCCATTACCATACATTACCCAGAAAGCCATGTGGACAATCACACCAGAAAGAAACGTTGACGTACGTTTAGAAGACAGGCCTCTTCTGTCAGAAAGCACTCGGCATGCTACTGTGGAAGAGCTATGGAATCCTCTGGATAGGATTTGCTGCATGTGATTTGTTTGGATCAAGGTCACTTGGATGCCCAGCTGCTGACGCTGCCGTGTGGAAAGAAGATCCAAAATGCAAATGATCATGAAATATATGGAGAAGGAACCATGGAAAGTGGCATATGGAAAAAATGAAAGTGGATCACTTACAGTAAATATCTTAGCCATTAGTCAAAAATAGACTGGCTAGGACACTGGATGGATCACATCCCAATAGAAATGTGGAATGCAGAAGAAGAACTAATGAAACTTCTGAACAAATTATGCCAAATCGTAAGAAAACAACACTGTAGCCTACGGTTTATACCACAAACCAATGACAGAACACCTGACGGAATATGTAAAGAAATCATACAGTTTTTCCCATATCACATATCAGAATATGCTACACATTACTCAACACAGAGCAGAGCCCTGATAGAATGAGAATTCATTGATGTGAAGGCTGGATTCAAAGGCCATAGATGAGGAACTGCTGACTGCCAACTAATAATATAAGGTACGTTTAATTTATTAGAACAATGCCTTCGGTCATGTTGATCGTGCCAAACCACGGTGCTCCAGGGATCTTACTGACCATATAAAGAATCTCTGCAGTCAACAAGAATCCACAGTCAGGACAGAATATGAAAGAACTGACTACTTCCGGATGCATACAATTACCATATCTATTCAACTTTTACACAGAACATAATGAGAAATGTCGGGGGACCCGGGAAAAGATAAGGAACTGTTCTAAAGCCTCTGGGCTGTGCCTAAATTTGTATAATAAAAGGAAGAGAAAACTTGGGTGACATTAATAGTTCTATACGGAGAACCTATTGAATGACACAGATCTATGAGGGAACACACTGGCTGTTAACAATTCTAAATAAAGTGGTGATAGAATTTTATTAACCATATGCCTCACCTGTTTTTTTGGATTCACTCCACCGAAACGGAACAAACCCAGATATTGCACCTCCCTCCTACCTGCACACCAGCATAGCAATTGTGAAAAGGGGGGAGTGCATACTATCAATTACTGAAAAGTTGCAGGTGCCTTCTGTAAACCACCGGCAAAAATTGTGAAGTTGGGCTAATCTGAACAGTGTAGAATAGGCAGATTTTTTCCCCTTGGATTCAGGTTGGTATCTAGCCACCATACTTGCACCATGAAATGGAGAAAAGCACATGCTGAAACTCCTGGTAAATCGGGGTAAATTTAGCTGGGTACCGCAAGGGATTGGAATAAAATTTGTCGCTTTAAAAGTCCCAGTCCCAGGTCTTCGCCGACCGATTCTGGCAGCGCGAATAACAGAGGTGCTACTTCTTTGCAAGGGGAATGAGGTAAACCAGGGGCAAGTGTTCTTTGGGTGGAGTCCGGGGTGGGCTGGCAACGAGAAGGAGCCCAAGTCTTTGGCATTTACTGGGGAGACGGGGGGGCTGGTAGGTTTTCTTGGTATAATCCCAAGGACAATCAGTTGGGTGGCCACCAATGAAATGAAGCATCATCCATTAATCATCTCCTGCGTTTGACCAGGAAACACACTGAGACCGAATTCTTTAATTTCTAACATTTTCTAAAGTTATCTGCATGTAACAATAAACCTGTAGTTAATAGTTTGTCATTGTTTTGTCATTCATGGCGGAGAAGATTTTATGCTTAGATGTTGTATATTTGAAACATTTCCAGGTGTCACATAACTCTCAAAAATACCTCAAAGCAACGTTTTCCTGCTCTGTAGTCTGGAAACCTGAATACATCCCTGTTTTTTCTAAAGGGTTCTCCATCAGTGGAAGAACATTTTCAAATAGCTTTTCAAGTAGGTTTTCTAACCGGTGGGTTATGTTGAGTCACGTAAAATATTTCATAAAAAACCTTTTATGTGGCAGAAGGGCGCTGCTTGGCAATATAGCATATTTAATAAAGGCAAATGGGGGATGCCTTCCTGTGCGAGATGTGTGATGACAGCTACTTTTGACTCTTCAAGAGGAAAATCATCTAAAAGAACTAGGATGGATTTAGTTGGTTCCTGCAGCCAGAAATCCCTAGTCTCTGCTCCTTTAAGGCATGGGAAGGGTTTGAAGATTTAGATTATGGGACCTCTTGCAGAAATGCTGGAACCCAAATGTCATTCAGTTGTAACAGCTTGGGAGTATAGCTACACTCCTGATTTACAGGCATCCTTCCACAGTTAGGGCAAGGGATTTTCCATCCCTGCTTAACATTTTCTTAATTTAACAGGGAAGGCGTTGACTAACCGCAGCTGCCTTGATATTTTTTGCTTCATGTAAATAAAATGGATTAATTGGATCTAGTATAATCATTGTGGACACACCAATTCCAAAGTCATTTATTCATATCTTTAGCCTCATCTCAAATCAGGCTTTGGTACTTGTGGGACTGCTTACATACACAATTCAACAGAACCCTGTCTGTCGTCTTGTCAGGTCTTGTCATTTACCATTATCTCACTGGCCACTATTTGAGCTTCTCCATCTAAAAGGGGTAACAGGTGGAAGACCCGTTCCATTAGTGACCACTTAAACTGACAGTGAGCACTTCTATGATAGACACATGAAGAGCGGACAAGCAGCTCTCGAACAGCAGATCTATCTTCCATTTAGGGCTTCTCAGGAGCGTGAGTTTTTTTCTGCTGTTTCTCCTTTTTGCATGACTGACGTATTTGAGGACACTGGCCAGTGGGAAACACTTCATGTTTTTTTTTGCTATGTACAGTTTATCCCAGGTTTTCAGCACCAGTCGTGAAGCAGTTTCTGTTTGTGATAAATGAAGTGGGTTTTTATATAAGCAATTCAGACTTTTTTGGGGTTAAAAGAGACTTTTAGAGACTTTAAGGTTGGAATGGGCAGATCATAGAGAAAGAATAAAAAGGAAAACAAAAAGGGTGAAAAGGGATATGGGAGCCGTGTGAATAGAGTTATGATGGGACTTCATTTAGGTTGCTAGAGGCGCAGAAAAGCAGAACGTCTTAATTTCCACATATGGTGGAGAACGAGGAACAGATGGAACTAATCATGAGGCGAACCATAGTCATCTGACTCCCTCTGGAGAAAGGCCTCGCCGCTCACAGAACTGTACGGCAGGCAGTGGATGAAGGTTTTCTGAAAATAAATGCCTCAGTCTTGAGCCGTCCTCAAGAAGAAGCACAAGGCAGGGGAACACCACGGGCTGGATGCCGGTTCACCGTAAGGCGCACACGCTCATTTGTGGATGCTGCACCGTCATACTGCATTTCCACGTTAGCGCCCCAAATTGCATACCGTTGACTATGTATTGTTATGTATTGTTGCTGATAAAATAAAGACTAATCAAGAACTAATTAATAAATACTCATGTGTACATCATCCTTCGGATTCAGCATGTTGGGAGGGTGCTGTTTGGTTTTGCGGGCTAGGTCTCTGTGCTCCAGGGATAGTGGATGCTGGCTGACCCAGGGCTTTGACCCCCACACCCGCTGACACCTGTTTATGTGTCTTTGTGTCACCCCGGAGTGCATGATGGGATAGGCAAGATCACAGCAGCCATAAAAGTTGGTGGCTCAGACCCAAGCTAATCCAGACACTGTTCCAAGCCCAGATGCTATATGAAGTAGCACCCTGAGACTTAATTTTACTGCATTTCCAAATATCTGGATTCCTTCTTATTTTTTGAGCTAATTTAGTTTGAAGTGCAGTCACTTTAAATGTTGAGGATTACCAGAGTTTTTAAGCTACATCGTGGATTTTGACAAATTCAAGAAACAAGTGTTATCTGCCCTGTCTTTTTTGGCTTTGAAAGCTACTTGAATGGAGGTTCTTTGAATCAAGCAATTTTTAAGAGTAGATTCCTAGACTCAGCATGTTTTGCTCCCTATTTTATTGCAATTTCCAGCTGTTAAAGGGCTCTGTTTGTAGAAGCGGTACCTGGAAATGAAATGACTGGAAGCAGTTCTTACTGATCCATTTCCATAAACTTCATTGTGGGTGGGAATGTGTAATTTGGATTATTTCCTCATTTATTGGGTTTCAGTAGGAAAGGTTTGGATTGGATGGAAGAGTAAGTAAATTCCTCTCCCACTATGTTAGACTCTACATTAGCATAATTTTTATGTTCCCTCCGTGTTTGCCTGGATTTCCTCCAAGTGCTACGCTTCCATCTGCGGTCTAGTGCAGTTAGGTGAGTTGGTGCCTTTGAAGCTTGGCTTTAAAATAGCTGATCAATCTGTCCTGCGTCGGACTGGCGTCCTGCCCCGGGTGTTCCTTGCTTTGAACCCCAAACTTCCTGGGATAGACTCCAGGGTCATGGAAGGCCTGTAACAGCAAAGCAGTAATTGAAGAATGATGCACCATGGCATCCATCCAGGAGCAGTACTTTTTACTTGGACAGATTATTAATTGCAAATATGTGAGAATAACAGATTTTCTGTCCCCTTTAACAGGTACTAAGAGTGGTGCGGCTTATTAAGATTTCCCCAGCGCTGGAAGACTTTGTGTACAAGATCTTTGGGCCAGGGAAGAAGCTGGGAAGTCTTGTCGTTTTCACAGCAAGTCTCCTCATCGTCATGTCTGCTATCAGTCTGCAGATGTTCTGCTTTGTGGAGGAGCTGGATCGGTTCACTACATTTCCACGGGTGAGCTTATATACCCCGGTACCAACAACCTGTGGCTGCATAAAAGATGAAGGCTGCTTTTTTTAATCGAGCCAAATGTATCTGATCGTGCTGCAGTTAAGTTTCCATATGAATTCATGTTGAACATTTTTTTATCAGTGCACAGTCAATCTGCCCTGAAAAGTGAAGTGATAATTCTTGACTATTTGTATCAAAGCTGTAAAGAAAATGTTAAACTCTGTAGTCTACAGGGTAAGGCACAAGGGAACATAAACTTGAATGCAAAGAGGATGATATTTAATGTGTTGGCAGATGTTCCTCCCTCTGCCAAGTTCTTTGATATTAAGTGCTTAAGAGACGCTTTCTCATTAACCAAATCTTTTTATCCCCTTTCTACTAGGAATCCACTGATCCTAGTACTGGGGGACTTTAAAAGACCGCTATAAACAGATGCCTCTCATTTGCCAGATTACTCATTCAGGGTGGCTTGATAACCATTGAGCATAATGATGTTTACCCATTTCCCGTGATGAAAAGACCTGTTGAAAAATAATCTGTATCTCCAGATAGAGAAAGTGTGACGGAGCTGAAAATATGTCAAGGAGTGAAAAGATTAAGCTTCGCAAGACCTTCATATGACTTCTGCATGGCTTCTGCTTTCATTTGTTGGTGGTGATGCACATATCACATCCTGTAAAATGACTCGAAGCTAAAACACAGAAGCAGAAATGCTGTCTAGTGACTTTTGACAGCTGAAGAGCACATACTCCTGTTTTACTCCTGTACTACACCGTAATTTTGTTGTCACTGTGGCATGTATTTTACTTAACTAAACATAACTAGAATATTAAAAAAAACATAACTAGAATATAGCACAGTTTTAACAACAAACAACAATGGACACCCAGTTCAGCAAAATTTATTTGTCATGGACCTGTTTTTTCTAAAGGGGGGCTGGGGGGTTCTGGGTGAAGTGGGAGATCCCAGTGGGTATCCTGTATTTCTTCAGAGTGAAAATGGCAACTCTGAGGGTAAAATCCTGTTATTCTGTTAAAATCCTGACACTAGTGTTATAGTACTTGCAGCCACTTCTTTGCGTTCTTGGTCTCATCTGGGAGTCGGTATTGGACACAGAGGACTCAAGGTTTTATTTCAAGACCAGTCAAAACCATTCATCAAAACATCTCAATATTTATCACAGTGGCTTCATATTCAGCTGTTTGTTAACCCTTGGAATCTGACAAATACAAAATGTGTTGATTTTCGCACCCATTAATCTCAGGCTTGTAACTTTGGATAGGTACAGGTATAACACACAGGCATGAATTACATATCTTTGCAATCAAGAGAACTTAATTGAGTAATTTATCTAAGTTGCAACATTGTGTGGTTAAACATTCCAGAATAGTCCTGTGTGTGCAATAAATCATTTATTTTAAACATTTGCCAATACGACCCCTAATAATCTATAAAACATTGAAATTATTTACATTAGACAGAAATCAAAGAGCATATTCACTTACACACTGATCAATGCACTACCCCTTTGGGAAAAAAAAAGTTTATTTTATAATTTATGTATTATAAGCCTATAAAAAACTTCTTTCTACAGTACTAGAAATAACATCAAAACGCAGCATTCTATTTCTTATGAAGACAATTATTTGACATTTTCGCTATATTTATTGACATAAGTTTGTATACAGGTATGTATGTTATGTATATGAGCTCCGTCAAAACAGTTGAATTTTTTTTTTTTTAATATAAACCTTTATTTTACCAGGCAAAGCATTAAGAACAGATTCTTATTTACAGTACTAGCCTGGCAATAGAATGTTTCCATCTTAAAATTGGAACACCACAAATCTTGGTTTGTTGTTTGAGGTTGAAATGCTGAGTAAAAGTTTCTTTCTCACATATCACCATATCAAACATAGCGCATATAGGTGAAAAAAACGGTAGCGATAAACATTCAGCATTGGAGTCTAATACTGTTTGTTATGTCTGTGTTTATTCAGTGGATCATAAACTAAACAATGCTTTTATATTTCAGTTTCTTTCAGATGTTATAAAATTGAAAAAAAAATAAAAACATAAATTAAAATATAAAATATAAAAAGACCATTCGTTGCTGCCTATCAGATAACTTCAAAAAGTGACCAAAATGTAAAACCAAAGACCCTCAATGAAACCCCTGCATTCTCACATCACAGAGACTCTAATCTCAACATTTATAAGGTTATATTTGTAGTGCCTGCAAATTTTCATATTAGATGCAACTAAAAATTGAGAAATTCCAATAGGCACAAATGGTTTTTCCTCATAAGAAGGATAATATCAAGGCCGTGTCAGCGTTTACACATCAAATGACATATCTGAGTAGCCCAGAATGTCCTAAAAACAGAACCATTATAATAAAGCACACATGGCTAACGCTATGTACGAACAATAGGGTTCAAAGGGTTAACACGGTACTGTGATTGGACGTAAAATGTCCTGCTTCAAAGTTCAAATGCAGCTGATAAGGTGTGTCTTATTTGGAAAAGGGTCATTTGTGCAGAAGCATTTATATTGAAATTTTAAGAAAAACGTCCACAATTCAAATTTCACTAGTGATTTGGGCCGCACTGCCTAGCAGCTCCACGATGGTGCCTACGCTCCATATTTTATAGTGTCTTGTAGACTCAAACGTAGACTCGAGATGTAGACTGAAACATTGGTCTAGACCTGCCCTGGTCTGTACAACATAAGCGATTGTAGGAGACAATGAGAACTGTAACAGTAGATCCAGTGTTTTCTCAACTCCTGCCCTTTTTTCTGTTGCAGGCATTTATGTCCATGTTCCAAATTCTCACACAAGAGGGATGGGTGGACGTCATGGACCAAACTCTGGTTGCTGTTGGACATATGTGGGCTCCAGTGGTGGCCATCTACTTTATATTGTACCATCTTTTCGCCACTTTGGTAATTATACACTGCAAATGGATATCGATTACCACAGTCTCTTTAGTTACCTACAGGGACATTTATTGACATTCATTTTCTCTTTATTGTCTTCCAGATCTTGCTAAGTCTTTTTGTAGCAGTAATATTAGACAACCTGGAGCTCGACGAGGACTTAAAGAAACTCAAGCAGGTAGGCAATTGTTTTACCATATAATAAAAAAAAAATTGTATGGCGTAATTCTTGGCCCACATTTTTGTCACATATTTGGAGAGTGTGGACCACCATCTCACGTACTGTATGTTCCTTTTTCATATATTTATTTTCTAACCTCACAGCATCTAGTCTTTTGGGTTTTTAATTAATATTATGTTTAATTTGCTTCGGTGTCTGTTGCCAGAATTTGCTGTCCTTCTTGACTCGGCTGTCACACTTTATCTTACTGCAGATCTGTTATTTCCTAGTCTCTGTAATATAAATTCGCCTACATCTCAGGCTCCTCAGGCTAGGTCGAAAGCCCGCTGAAAACAGACTGTGACTGCTTTCCATGAGTAGATGAAACATCCGAAAATGTGCCGGGAATTATTACTATTACAACAACCGTAATTATGAGTTTTTTATTCAATGATTGGTCCTTGCAATGGCAATGGTGGTTCAGCCAGTATATGGGGTAGGGGGGTTTCAATGTGTCTATACTGGAGCTTATTTAGATATATGCCTCTTGATGGGTTGGTATCCTGTCAGATATATATATATATATATAAATTTTATTCACACCTTCCATCCATCCATTTTCCAAACCGCTTATCCTACTTGGTCG
>JAABNY020000001.1:42398920-42425899 GCA_015164015.2 Brevimyrus niger
GAAAAAAAAAAGATTTAACAAGATTCTGAGGAAGTTGACCTTATTACATTTTATAGTCGTATGACTCATGTTTACTGTTGGACTGAATATAAGAAAAGTCCTATAATTCTTCTTAGCCTTTATACCAGGTGACAAAACACAAACCAGTTCTCATTATTAGACCATCTGCACCCAGTTCCTCCGGAATGTTTAGGCCGGCAAATGGAGCAGACTGGCGATATGAGGCTGTGAATTCAATCTTTCGTAAAGCCTGTTTATCGAGTTTCTTCCAAGTACATGCAGTATGTTTCTAGTCAGCGGAGCAACGGAAGCCAGTGAAAGGCTACCAGCGTTCTAGAAAGAGGCGTTATGTGGTGGTCCGTCTGTAAGAAACGTAGCCCCTGTGCCTGCAGTCTGTCACGCTCAGCTGTGGGTCATGACGTGCACGTCCTGCGACTGGATGCACGGTTGGTCTTCACAGAAAGGCTCGGTGCGGTTTGGCCGACAGACCGCCTCTCCCACGCCATTGATCTGCCATCCACAAAACGGCAACAAAACAGAATCAAATTATTTAAAATATAATGCCAGTACCATTTACTTCAGCTCGATATCATTTTCGGTTGGTATCAGATTCATGTTTTAATTAAATATAATTATGTAACCTTCCAATTATGAACCTTTTGATATGATTATTGAAAAAAAACGGCTGTTGTTCTGCATCCTATACAGTTGAATTTCTATTACCTGTAATTAGTTAACCACATTCTTTTGGTATGCGTTTGTTCCTCGTCCTCAGTGTCACCTTTAAAATGCTGCTGCTTTCTTGGTTTGAAGTAAAAAAAAAAACCTCAGCTGGAAGCAGGCGGTGTTGCGCCTGTACATGTTTAAATGTCCTTTAGGACACCAAATATCGCACATTTAATAACATAGATAACATGACTATGTTGACTGTTCTGTTTCTATAAACCATTGTTATGAAATCCTTTGTTTGGTGGAGGACAGCAGTATCAGTTCCCCATAAGACCGTAACCATGATCTCACTGGTCTTAATGAAGCAACTTCTGCATCACATCTGTCCTGCCCCAGGAATTCCAGGCCTCCGCTCGGTGCCCCCAGGAAAGATTCCTTGCTTGCCAATCACAAGCATCTGCACTGTTGTGATGAGGCTGATGGCAACAGATGTTTGATGGAAGGAACTGCTAAATTACGTGGTAGAAGCAATGCATCCAAGTCAATTATAAATAATTTAAATGTGGCTTTAAATTCTAGATTCGTTAGTGACTTGAATTTTCAAAATTTGAATCCAGTTCCATTACCGCCACACAAGGGTGTCGGAGGGACAGGGAAACCCTGGCAGATCCAGGGGATCGATCACATGGTTGGCAGCCTTGAATACATTAAATTATATGTGAAATTGGGCAGGGGGGCCCAAGGTGATGTTTTCTCAACACGAGGGGGGGGGCAGAATTTCTAGGCAAGCCCCCACTACTACAGTACCTGCTGCCTTTGTTGGAGATGGATAAGGTATGTTTATAAACCGCTTCAAAAGGCATCGCTTTACGTCGGGCATGAGAACTGCCACGTCCACAGACATTTTAGATGAGTCGTAAAGCTCTGTGATGGATGAGCAAGTGCCGGGTTTGCAGGGTCAAAGACCACAAACATTGAATTGTTGACGTTTTTAAGGTGCGCTTGCTATTAATGGGCTTACCGTGTGAAGTCCATTAAAAAGTCATTTAGCTAGGTGTGCAGGCCACAGAGGGCAGGTGACGAGGCCACTGTGCTGTCTGTACATATAACTGGGAGTGTGGTGTTTCGGTCTTCAGCCGGATCATCCATGAGCCTATTTGTCAAGCGGACACTGGCTGCGTGAGTGTTTCAGCATTCTTGGTGAATATTAATGGCGGAGTCACTGTCCTTCAAGGCTTTTTGAATGACCTTCCCATAATGAGGACAGATGCCGCCCACAAGCCCTTCATTTGGCCATGCAAACAGGAGGTTTTTTCTCTCTTGCATTTTTTTATTTTATTACTTGCCCGCCATGCGATTGATGCGGTCATTTGTTAGAGGTATTGGTTGCGGTTGGAGCCACAGGTGGCTGACAGGAGTTAATAGAGTCGGGGGGGGGGAGGCTGGCGCGTTAGAAAATGCACTTGATTGCTGTTCGAAGGATAATTACCTTTCTTCAGAAAGAGCCATTTCCCCCCCTAATCTTTTTTCCATTGTCAGCAGCACTGCGCCCCTTCATGTATCTCTTCCTGATTTTTTGGGAAAATCATTACCTAAATCAATCAAGCAAAATGTATTAATATTGTCCCAACCGCAGCTGAACGTCAGTGTTGGCCATGATAAACCACTGCAGCGTAAAATGCGCCGGTATGCTGAAAGAAAATCTGACGCCTGATGACTGTACCTTAAATGACTTTCAAAGTTTCGCGAGATTGATAAAAATTGAAAATAAGCCCAAAAAATGGCTTGCCCCACCTCCACAACAATGTGCCCTTTTAATATATTTTTCGGGGTATATATCTAAAAATAAGTATAGAGAAGAGGTGAATCAGGGCCGTAGACCAATGCATTAGTTTTCGTTGTAGTGGTACATGTTCTCTGCTCTGTGTGAAGCAGCAACCTCACCTGAGTTGTGGAGGGAGAGGCGTCAGTAAGGGTCTTGCTATAGCACCACCTTCTCTATGGCACAAGGTTTAGTTTGTCAGGCCTGTGACCATTTTGGATACTTTTACTACTCTTATGCATTATTAGGATACACAGACCAGTTAATATTCTGGAAACACCTGCTTTTAATGCAGTTATCTCTATTTTTGTTATTTACCTTGTAAAAGGCTTTGTGGCAGGGAAGTAATCTGTATAAATGACCAACATCTTAAAGTTTGCGGCGCCTCAGATTTCTGCCGCACTTCAGACTCTTCAAAATGCCTCCTTTTTGCTTTGAAGATAGCGTTGCAGACGCTTGGCATTCTCTCAACCATCTTCCAGATGTAGCCACCTGGAATGATTCTCCAGCAGTCCCGAAGGAGTTCCCACAAGTTCTCGGCAGAAGTTGGCTACCTTGCTTATAATTTTAATTATGCAGCTCATCCTATCCCATCCTATAGGATACATACATACATGCAATATAAAATGGATAAGAGCGGCTGTCTGTGACAGTGTGGTGGATTCCTTATGTATACCCTTGACAGGAATAGCGGTGATCACGCTGTTGATTCTGCTGTGTGCACAGTTTGCATTAAAACACTCAGTGCTTATCGGACAGCGGGTGCAGCTCATTCATTGATTGAGGCCTTGGGGAGTTGGGAACAATGGTCTGCTCTCACATGAACAGTAAATGGCTTTAGAGGTAATCGGGATGCAGCCAAGGTGACAGAAGCAGCTCTGGGGCCCCGCGGGCCCCTGAGACGCAGTCAGAGGTTAAGGCCGTGCTGCGTTTGATGTGGAAAATCCCCTTTGCAGTTTGTACGCTTCAGCGAGCATGTGAAGCAGTGGAACGCCATGCCGGGGATTTTCCATATTTGCTTTGAGTTTTAACTGTTCAGAAGAAAGGTTTGATGTGACGTCCACATACTCAGTATCTCCTAGCAGACTTGCACAGACCTCCTGAACATGGACCCCAAGGTGTGTTGATTTAGATGACTCTGAACCCATGCTGTTGTTCGGGGCTGAGCCCATTGTTACTTTTTTGTAGGCTTTTCACAGGACAAATTATTTCCGTTCCTTCGAATTCAAGAGCCATTTCTGTCTCTCTTAAAACCCCTTTGGCATACTTTGTGTTCACTTTCACCTGCAAAAACGGTGCACCCCTCCCCCCCCATGGAGGAAATCAAGCTTTGAGGGGTTTGTGTGTGTGTGTGTGTGTGTGTGTGTGTGTGTGTGTGTGTGTGTGTGTGTGTGTGTGTGTGTGTGTGTGTGTGGATTAGGTCCATATTACATTGCCAAATGTCCCCCACAATGTAATAGGAACCTATTATTTTGACATTGGGGGAACCATTTATCAGGTCCCCTGATAGATATTGGAATGCAATCAAAAAACTAAAAATGCCAAAAGACTTGTATTTTATTTGGCTACTAATGGTTATGGCTGGGTAGGGGTTCTGGTCGTCATGTTGGGATTAGAGTTGTGCCCTTAGAAATGAATGGAGAGTCCCCACAAAGATATGAGTATGAATGTGTATGTGTGTGTGTGTGTGTGTGTGTGTGTGTGTGTGTGTGTGTGTGTGTATGTGTGTGTGTGTGTGTGTGTGTGTGTGTGTGTGTGTGTGTGCTTTCTACTGGATTTCCACTACACTACAAAATAAAGAAGAAAAAAAACAATGTGCACACACAAATGACTAATGTAATGTGTTCTATTGCTTTACAGTCTGACCCACATTTTTGAATAAAAAATATAAAGAAAAGAATTGCGAGGGTAGCGGAACATCAATTGTCCTGTGGTGCCCCCCCCCCAGTCACCTACCTGTCAGCGGAGCACAGAAGGAAGGCAGAAGCATTTTTCCCCTTTTCATGCACCCCCCCCCCCTCAGCTCCAGCCTGACTGCAGCTCAAACCCCTTTAATGCTTGCAAGGGTCTCAAGCATTCATAAGGAGACAGTTGTTTCTGCCTACTGCCTGTGTGCATGTCACAGAAAGCCCAGTTTATGTAGCTTTTTACCTAATCAGAGATCCATCAGATTTATCTTCATGCTTACAGACAATATTTTTAAGTAGAGAATCTCAATAATCTACTTTCACAGTCTGTATAATGTAAAGGTTATAATTAGCCCCATTATGTGAATGGCATTTTACTCATGCAAATTTTGGTGTCCTGTCTGTATTTAAGGAAAATATTTATTAGCTGCTACTTCTTGTGAAGCATATTCCAAGGATTTAATATTTCCTCCCCCTCCTCGGTTGTGTTTTCCTGGAGCCTTTTATAAAATGTAAATGGCGGCTGTGGGAGGGTTATGGGGACGTTAACCATCTGTGTGCTGCTGCCATCTACAGGCAGCTTCATGTTATAGCAGCTTATTTTTGGTTTTTGTTCACAAATAGCTTGGGTTCATGTTTTTCATAAAAGAGCGTCTGCCTGGCAACTCTGTATTCATAGATCACCTGACCTAATCCCATCATGCTGTTAAGATATAATTTCTATTTTTTTTTTATTTCATATTTAAATTAATTATGTCGGAGTTGTGTTCCATTTAACATTTATCAGTATTTGTTTTGGCACATAATTTAGAGTGATTATGACTCAAGGGTTTTTCCTTGAAGGTATATGAGGTCACTTGTTGTCTTACCCTGTGGCAACTCAGCTTAAAATTTTCTGTATGATTGGGTCAAAATCTGTAAAGCTGTCTAAGATAATTTTGAGTCTCTACTTTTAATATTAGGGACTTTTAATTACTACTAATATACTGTGCGCCAAGGTAATCAGTTGAGATCACATGACAAAATCATGGACAGATGAAGAGGTCTGTTGTACTAGCCCTTAGAGTCCCTTGAGAGCAAATTAACTCCAAACAACCCAAAGCATGCCAAATGTTCAGAAGCTTATATGTTTGAATCCCATGGCTGGTAGTGTAATAATCTCAGCAATGGGCACTATAACAAGGCCCTTAACTTCATCTGCTCCAGGATACTGGCTACCTCAACTCTGTGACCCAAATCCTCCCTCAACTGTACTAAATGTGAATCAGAGACTTGCATGCATTTACTGTACATATGTCAGGGACATATCTCACTCATTGGTGCCCCTACCGTCATCCCATCTCCGTTTAGCATCGTTAGTTACCTGAGTGTGTAAAACCTTTTTTTGCAGTTGAAGCAGAGTGAGGCTAACGCAGACACCAAGGAGAAACTCCCACTGCGTTTGCGGATTTTCGAGAAGTTCCCCAACCGACCGCAGATGGTCAAGATCTCCAAACTGCCGTCAGATTTCACCGTGCCTAGGATCAGGTAGTGTGGCTTCCCTCAGACAAAGCGGACATTTTACTTGCCTCACTGGTTGTTTGAAACCAGTATAATGATTTGCAACTGAGAGTTTACGTTTAATGTATTTAGCAGATGCATTTGTCCGAAGCGACATACAGGTGCAGTGAAAATAATTGCTCTTTATGTGCAACACTTCCATCCAAAGTGACTTACATTACAAGGAAGGGTTACAGTTTATGTGCGCTTCCTGGGATTTGAACCCGCAGCCTTCGCATTGGCTGTGTCACCGATGCAAAGGGTTTTGGTTCAAATGCTAGGATGCTCTCTTGCTGAGCAACAGGAGCTCCAATGCGTTATATGTATATTTTATGTTTCAAACTAATCTAAAATGTATTTGTTTGTGTGTGTGTGTGTGTGTGTGTGTGTGTGTGTGTGTGTGTGTGTGATAGAGAGAGCTTTATGAAGCAGTTCATCGATCGACAGCAGCAGGATGCCGGTTGCCTGTTCCGAAGGCTCCCCTCTGCTTCATCTTCCTCGTGTGACCACTCCAAGAGGTCCGCCATCGAAGACAACAAATACATCGATCAGAAGGTAAAACCTCACACCCTCCCTACCCTCTGGCTGTTTTGGTTTCGGTTTCATTTTTCAAGCGACCCAACCGCCCCCCCCCCTTCCAAACCAAAAAAAGACAACTTTGGATTATTATTATTATTATTATTGTTAGTATTATTATTATTAGATTCAAATTCTGCTTTACACTGATTATAAGTCACATGGAGACTTGGGTCCTCCACATTATTTCCAAAAGAGTGGAAAGCAGCACTGTACAGTACTATTCAAGCGTTTCCTCTATTGTGAAGTTAGGTATGTGTTTTACGTATGGTGTTGACGGCTTTAGTCGTATATTAAAAACAAAAGGTTGTTGTGTGTATCACTTGATAAATCGACGTTTCCCTCTGCGGATGTTAGTTTTCCTGTGATCTTTACTTTTTGTTCTAAAAGCTGCGAAGGTCCATATTCAGCGTCCGCGCCCGAAATCTCCTGGAAAAGGAAACGACTGTCAACAAAATCCTGCGGTAAGGCCTGTAGGCGTCTTCGTTTTCAGGGTCATATAGATCAAAGTTCCCCAAGCCGGTCCTCGGGGACCCATAGACAGTCCACATTTTTGCTTCCTCCCAGCTCCCAGCAAAAATGTAGATTGTCTGCGAGGGAGCAAAAACGTGGACTGGCTGGGGGTCCCCGAGGATAATTTGGGATCAAAGACGTTATATATAAAACATATATTATATATTGTATATATTATATAAAATAAAGGTGCAACTAATGAGTAATACTACATTTAGTGGAACTAAGGGTCCTTATGATAGATTGGGTCACACAACGCCTTCAGTAGTACTAAAGAATTAAAATTATTACAAATAAACTGATCATTGAAAAGAACTTAAACATTAAATTTAAACATCTGTTTATTAGAATGTATCAGTGATAATAAAACATGTAAATCCCGTTACATTGTACAAATAGCATCAAAGACATTTTTATTAGCTGTATGTTATTTATCCAGCAGTCAGAAATTCGCAGGGAGCAGTTTTTCCGTACACTATTTGGCACTTATTTCCTATTTTGAAAGACTGAATAATTATGTCAGACCAGCGGCAGTCCGGATAGTCGGGATGTCGCCAACAACGGCGCCCCGGGCTGCTAGACAGTGAATCGGCACTCGGCGCACGTCTCCCCTCGCCTCCGTCCCCATGACACACCTCACACACCCAGCAAGCGCGCCAAACAACCACTAATCGCATGAGGGCTTCCATAAACAATGGAAGCTCAAGATCTTATAATCAGTATTATCAATAGGCCTGTTCTGCTACATGACTTGACAATTACTGTACACATACAGCGTGGCGCTGGCACCAATATAACTGATTGAATAATTGCTTGCGTGCAGCGGGGCGTCCGTTTAGGGAACGTCTGCAGGTCGAGCTTCAGGTATGTTTGCCCATTCTCAGGGCAGCAGGAACGCTTGTGATCCAAGGGAGCGCGGACAAGACGGCGACCGACCTCTTTAAGCTCGCATTGTTTTTGAGACACTGGGCCTTACTACTCCCGTCTGTGGTTACAGGGCTTGCACCCGGCAGCGGATGCTGAGCGGCTCCTTCGAGGGGCAGCCTGCCAAAGAACGTTCCATCCTGAGCGTGCAGCACCACATCCGCCAGGAGCGCAGGTCGCCTTTTCCGCCGCACGCGCTGCGCCAGACGCCACCTACTCCGGCTACTCTAATGCTCCCAGAATGCATCAGCTTTATGTAAACACTGGGTGTTTCTCAACATGCATACTAGACCATAGTTGTGTTCTTATGTGCCCGTTTTACGTCAACTTCCATTGCCGAAGATCAATTCCAATACTCAAGAACAGACGTACTGTACAGAGGACGGTAAAAATCCCCGCATATCGTTCTTGCCCCAGATAGCAAGGATGCATCGGTTGCGTCCTTGACAAACGAGATCAATCCCATGATTTGTTGCGGCCCAAGTTCATTCTTGGAAGGCACCAGTCATAACAAGACCAGTCCTAACAAGGGCACAAGTACAGTCTTTGCATTCTTGGTAATGAAAAACACCCACTGTCTACTAGAGAGCACATCACGCTTACTAATGTAGCATGGTTACATTGCTCCCCAAAGGATACACTGTGTGTAGCCTGTGTGTAAGTGTGTGTGTAGTGTGTATACTGTTTCTCTCTCATTGTGTAGGTCACTGAGACACGGGTCCACCAGTCAGAGAATCAGTCGGGGGAAATCACTAGAGACGCTGACACAGGATGTGAGAACACCTCTGTTGTTTTTCTTTCTAATAATATCCATCCTTGGTCAATATTATAAATTTTGACTATTTACCGAAACAAAATGCTAATATAATTTAAGGCTACTCTACCCTTAAGCATGATAATGTGTATAACGTTATTATTATTGCCAATATGATCCAACCTTCTGTCTTCCAGTCATTTGAACAGGGTCACAGGGGGGCTAGAGCCAAAGTCATGTGTACTAGGCTTGCGGGTTTAAGACTTTCTGAAGTCCGTTTACATCGCACAAAAATATTACGGACCACGGAACATGAGGGGTTGTAAAAGACTGAAGATATATTATTTATTTAATATATTTTAAATCCCAAGGGTTAGGAAGGTATCGGTCCTTGGCCAGGATTCCAGCAGTAATGAAACGCTGGGGTTTTTTTCGGAGGTGTTTCATAATTACTGAAAATAAATAATATATCTTCAATCTTTTACAACCCCTCATGTTCCGTGGTCCGTAATATTTTTGTGCGATGTAAACGGACTTCAGAAAGTCTTAAACCCGCAAGCCTAGTACACATGACTGCGGTATGTCCTGGATGGGATGCCAATCAATCTCGGGACACCATAGCCAGATCATCAACATCATCATCATCATTATTATAGTAGTAGTATTATAGTAGTAGTAGTAGTATCGATCAAAGCAGTATAGCTGCAGGATCTGTATTGTTTTTATTATTACTCTTACTATTACTCTTATAAGCCAATGATTTGTGCAAAATAGTCACACCCCTTGGTAACATTTCCACTCACTCACTTGTTGCGCTGCTCACTGTGCACGAGTGCTTTAGCAGCTCAGTCAGTACAGCTATGCACGAAAGCTAAAGCATTTTCCAAATAGAGGGCTGGAGCAGCTGTCCCTCCAACATCCGCTCTTCTTCTTCTTTAGCACTCCAGCACGGTACGGTACCGAAATGCCCAGAGAGAGGACAGCGAGATCAAGATGATCCAGGAGAAGAAGGAGCAGGCAGAAATGAAGCGGTACAAACACCAGCCTACATTTATTTTTCTGGGCAGATGCTTTTGTCCAAAGCAACGTACTCATCGGTATCAGGGTCAGATGATGGAGCAGTTGGGTCTAAGGGCTTCGCTCAAGAGCCCAACAGAGGTGTTACTCTACCAGCACATGATTTGAAATAGTGACCTTCTGTTCACCGGTCCAGTGTTGCCACTCCCTAACCCATATACCACTTCTCAGTCTCATGTGCTCCTTGTGGTAGCCCAAGGA
Organism: Brevimyrus niger; assembly: GCA_015164015.2. Lineage (NCBI taxonomy): Eukaryota > Metazoa > Chordata > Actinopteri > Osteoglossiformes > Mormyridae > Brevimyrus > Brevimyrus niger. Next base: position 42,408,903 of record JAABNY020000001.1, read on the forward strand.
ACTAAACATGACTGAGACACCCTGCCACTCCCGATGACACCTGTGGCTCTTTGTTCACATTTATAATTCTGTGTCAATATGGTTCTTTTTATAATTCTTAACATCTGTCTGCTTACAGGAAGTGGGTGGTGAAATGTTTTGTTTTTCCCATATATATTGATGTTAATCATCTGCTGCCCTCTAGTGGTTGATGTTGATTGACACAAAAAACAGTTTGAATGTTTACAATAACAACGCTACCATCCAATGTCTGTCTCTTATTTGACTTTGACTGTTTATCTATTTTTTTTACTAGCTCAATACATTTTTTCCTGACAATAAAAACATGCTGCATGATGGTATTGTTGAATTCTCAAATCTGAAGGTTTTTTTCTGTATTTCCTGTATATTTTCTTGTGCCGTGCATGTAGTGCCAGTCATAGTAAATCAATGCACGGTCACAATCATAAACATTATAAAAGTATAAACTATAAAATTAAATTGCAACAAATAATTTAGACAACAGAAGGTTAGGACCTGTGATGTAATTGGAGGGATTTTAGACTGAATGGTTATCATGACACTGAGGACTATGTTAAGGATAGCATTTGGATTAATAATATTAATCCAAATGAATATTTTGTTCGTTTTAAGGGCTGATATTGTAACTTAGTCGACGGCACTGTTGCCTCACAATTGTATGATTGGGGGTCACACTTCTGCTGTGATCGTGGGAAGTTTGCATGTTCTCCCTGAATCGTGTGGCCTTCCTCCTACGAGATTAATTAAACTAGTCTTTAACTTGCCACCTGGTGTTCGGCTTATGGCCCAGGCTGCCTGGGATTGGCTCTGTTTGAGCCTCACCAGCAGATGCAGACAGATGGATGTTTTCTCTCTAAATCAGTCTTATTTAAATAAACCTTGTATAATTGCAGGTTATTGCATGTTGCTCTTGTTTAACCTGATACATGCCGGTATTGTGTATTGCATATCTTACCAATTGTACATTAGTAATGATTATAAGCTATAGAGTTATGATTATCATGTGTTATTCTCTAATATTGTGTCTTTGTGTTTTTAAAAGTAAAGTGCAAGAGGAGGAACTACGAGAGAATCACCCTTACTTTGACAAACCGCTGTTCATTGTCGGGCGAGAGCATCGCTTTCGGAATTTTTGCAGAGTTATCGTACGGGCCCGTTTCAATGCGTAAGTACTTATGAAGAGTTATTACTTTACGAGAAAAAAATAGTTATCAGCAATAAAAAAAAGATGTAGCATTTTAATTTGTTCGCCAATTCAGGGTCAATGTGGTATGATAATTGGGCGAAGGAGAAGTAGTTAAAACTAATTAAAGTAAGATTTATAATTACATCCAGATCCAAGACGGACCCAATAACAGGAGCTGTGAAAAATACAAAGTATCATCAGCTATAGTAAGTAATGAAATCTTTATTCCAATTATTTGATTTATTTCTGTTGAGTTTTTTTTTTTTTTTAAATGTCAGGTGTGATTCAGGACTGCAGGAAATCCTGATATTAATCTCAGCAAAAAAACAAAAACTAACTTTGTTCCATTTTCAGTCCTGGCTGTGTTAAAATGAGATTTTTTCCCTGCAGTGATCTCCTGGGCCTGGTTACCTACCTGGACTGGGTGATGATTGTGGTCACCATCTGCTCCTGTATTTCCATGATGTTCGAGTCTCCATTTACTAGAGTTATGCATGTGCCCACACTCCAGGTACACAAGGACACTGTAGTCTCACGACACATAATTTGTATGAAAGGTAGATTTTTATGAAATATCATAATGACGAGCATGGAAACTGTAATACTAATACGTTTCATACAGTCTTATGCCTGTGTTTTATGCTTTTGACGCTTTTATGACCTTCTTCTGACAGATTGGCGAGTATGTGTTTGTCATCTTTATGAGCATTGAACTGAACCTGAAGATCATGGCCGATGGACTTTTCTTCACCCCAACGGCAGTTATCAGAGATTTTGGTGGAGTTATGGACATCTTCATCTATTTAGTAAGATATTTTACTAAATGTTTTTTCCCCAAGTTGTGATGGGGTTATGTTCCTATAAACCCATCATAAGGTGACAATATCGTGAGGCAGAAATGCATTTTGATACAGTACACCTAACCCTAATAGAGATCATAGCCTAACCTAGCCTACCTTAAACTTCTTTAGAACACTTATATTAGCCTACAGTTGGGCATAACCGTTAACACAAAGCCTATTTTATAAGAATGTGCTGAATATCTAATGCAATTAACTGAATAATCATATCCAGCTTAAAGTTGAAATATCGTAAGTCATAGTAACCCGGGGAGCGTCTGAATTGTTAAATGTCACGTTACCCATTTAATGGGGTTGAGGCCTAGCTAGCACATGCTAATGTACCTCCTGGCCTTTTCCCACATGCTGCTTCTCCGCAGGTGAGCCTCATCTTCCTTTGCTGGCTCCCCGCGGACGTCCCACCGGAATCGGGCGCTCAGCTACTCATGATGCTGCGCTGTCTGCGGCCTTTACGCATCTTCAAGCTGGTGCCCCAGATGAGAAAGGTAGTGCGCGAGGTCCTTAAGGGATTCAAGGAGATATTTCTGGTGAGTGTCCCACCTTTTTGCCGAAGACGGAGGAAATTTGACAGGGAATCATGCATTCAGACAAATCCAGAGACTAGGAGGCTGCCCCTTGTTTTAAATACTGCCTGCATATCAAGGATGTTATAAAAAGATTAAAGTAGTTATTCCCCGTTGTCTAAGACAGTGGCACCCACACTACTCATTACCCAATTACTGTATTCAATATCCAAGCCATTTACAGGTAAATGTATGTCTTTTTTAGATATTATTCTCCAGAAGCCGTATTTGCTAAAGAGAACAGGAAAAACACACACATACCCACACACATATATATATTTTATTTTTGGCTTATTTTCAGATTCCTTCCGAAGTAATTTCATACCGCCAGTTCAGTCCATGGTTGCAATGTGAGAAACTTTATTTTTTTCCTTGCTCTTCCCCTGTAGGTCTCCATACTTCTCCTTACACTCATGCTGGTGTTTGCCAGCTTTGGCGTTCAGCTGTTTGCCGGGAAATTAGCCAAGTGCAATGATCCTCATATCAGCAGGCGGGTAGGACTAAGACTCTTTTAATTTCGCCAGTAAGCATGCACTGTTATTGACATACTCTGGCCATGACCTTTTTCTCACCGGGCCTTGTGGGGTTTCGCTGCTGATTCCGGTGCAGGAGGATTGCCATGGGATTTTTCGGATCAATGTCAGTGTTTCTAAAAATTTAAACCTGAGATTAAAGTCTGGAGAAAAGAAACCTGGATTTTGGGTGCCACGAGTATGGTAAGTTTCTAATATATTACGTTGAATTAAGCCAAGCACATGTGAATGTCTTTGTAGGTAACTTAATTTAATATTACAGATTTGTGCTGGTTTTGTTTATTGTTTCTGAATGTTTTGGCCTTCGAGTTGCACATCTGGTATTTTTCTTTAGGTAAGGTCACCCAAGACCCAAGGATCTGCTGTCAGCCATAATAGCAAACTGGCAACTTTGGACAATAATATGCAAATATTGTATACAGTTGAGAATATTGTCACATATAATGACTCAGATATGTTTGTTTCTGTCAGACTGATTTATAACCTGCTTATTTAAAGGGCTGTAATTTTTTAATCGATACATTAGTTTATAAGCAAGAGAGAGGGTTCCCTGAACAGCTGTGAAGTTGCAGCGCAAAAATAATGAGCTCTATAGTTGTCAGCAGGGAGCCAACATGTCAATATGCTTCCTTCTCTTCCGTCGACAGCTTGACAGGGATTCTGACACATTTGTTATTACTCAGATTGTACATTGTGAGCCCTTACAAATTATTTTTGCACACCTTGTGAATAAAGAGGCACAACAAAGCAGAGACTCTGGAGGCGTGGATGTGGTTCTCTGTCTGAGCCATATACGACCTTCATCATCTCTCCATGTCTGAAAGCAGAGCCCATATACGACCCTCATAATATCTCCATGTCTGAAGGCAGACACACAAAGCTATAGGGAGAACATGTCAACGCATGATCAGGCTGTCTAATGCTTTTTATTACTTCCTAAATCCTAATAAAAGCAGAATAGTCCATGAACCTGAAAATTATCCGAATGATTCATGGGGCTGCCAACGCTGCTTACATGTCTTCTGCGGTTGTTTTTCGTTGCTGGTTGAATGCACTTTGCTAAGGTATCAAAGTATTTGCCTTCTTGATGTTCCTAGGGCAAACCCCCGCAACTTCAACTTTGACAATGTGGGCAATGCAATGCTGGCGTTATTTGAAGTGCTGTCACTGAAAGGTTGGGTCGAGGTCCGCGACGTCATCATCCACCGCGTGGGACCGGTAACCCTCCGCATCCCAGTCCACTTTATTATATATTTGTTCTAGAATGTTTCTTTTTAACTTTTCAACGGACCAATCCAAAATCCAAACTGTCACACTATTCTGCACGCATTCTGAATTCCCTGTCACTACAGATCCATGGAATCTACATCCACGTGTTTGTGTTCTTGGGCTGTATGATTGGACTGACCCTGTTCGTCGGAGTGGTTATCGCAAATTTTAATGAAAATAAGGTAAGAGCAGGCAAGTCAGGATTAGATTGTAAGTTAAATTTATCTTGTGGTTCTTGCAAAACCATTTACAGTTATTAATATTAGACCAAGCACAACGTTTACCTCACTGGAAATTACATCGCAGTCAAACTGACGGTCAGTTTTGCCACTTTTGTGATGGTTCCTCTTGTGAATGGGAAATATAAAAGTGAATTTCAAAGGTCACTGTGTAGTTTCAAATCTCTTATTTTTAATTAGGCAAAATGCCCAGTGGAACCCTGTGTTATATATTTGTCATATATTTGTTCTTCCTCAGGGCACTGCCCTGCTGACAGTCGACCAGCGAAGGTGGGAGGACCTGAAGAGCCGCCTGAAGATCGCCCAACCGCTGCACCTGCCTCCACGTCCCGGTTAGTAGGCGTGAGAAAAAGCAGGTCCAGGAAAACTGCTGGAAAGAATGCAGCGTCTGTGGAAACTTCCGGAAACTTCCAGGAAGTCGGTGGCCGGACTCAGTGGCAGCTGAAAAAAATGAGAGACTTTGCCTGTCTAAAAATGAAAAAATATCAGAATTATGACATTAATTTTGGTCAATTACATTTATGCTTACGTTAATATATTAAGCAAACACTTTTGTTATGCGAGCGGGGCAAATAATGCATCGCTGGACCGCAGTAGAGAAAGTGCTCACTGGCATAAGTGCAGCTAGCTTGAGCATCTAATGAATCGTCTGTGACAAATACGAGTTGCCGTAGGAGTACGAGCTACATAATGCTTCACAAAGCTTTGCAAGGATTTAAGTGGAGAAATTCAAATCAGAAACACCATAAGCACTGTGTTACTATGAGACAGGTGCAAGTGCAAGAGCGACCAGCGTTGCCAGGAGACCATGACCTAGAATTCCACAGATCAAGACAGAGCAGTGTGTGTTTTTGCAAGAACATCTGCATCTGTGGCATGAGTATAGTTCTTGATCATGTTTTGTCATTATAGCATTGTGTCATATTAAATTAATGCCTCAGAAAGTTATAATAAACAGATCCTTATTTAACGAAGTATTATTTTAGCTTTTGGGCCAAGACGGATGAAAAGCTGTCACGTTCCTGCAGACTTTAGTCCGCACATCATTGTTCAGCGAAACGATAGTTAAAGGTTCTGGGTTCTTTTGATTCTGCAGAGAATGGCGGGTTCCGTGCCAAGGTGTATGACATCACACAGCACCCTTTCTTTAAAAGGGGCATCGCGTTGCTGGTCCTTGCGCAGTCTGTGCTGCTGTCAGTTAAGGTAAGTATGACCGTATGACAGCACATGCACGCGAATATTACACAAGGGCTCCTTGTCACCCTTCGCCCATTGTCCGCAGACTGAATTGTGCTCAATTGTGTAGAAATGTTTCAAATATATTGGTTCCATAACAAATGTTAGCTTTCAGGCAGTATTTATTATATATGCACATATCCTCTGCACAGGCATTTTCTTTTTTATCAAGTGTCTTCTTTTGACTGACTCCTTCAGCTATGCTCTGGCCATTTTGCTGTTAACTGCATTTGTAGTCACTGGCTACTACTAAACACAAATGTTTGCCGTCACTAATTATAACGGCACCAAATGAGACTGCTTGTAATATATATATACACGGTATATATATGTAAGCAAGTAAATGTATTAAGTGATGATTTTTGCGTCCGAAGGCGTTCTCTGAACGTTGTGCATCGACGGTGTCGGACGGTTTTGCTTTATCTGTGTTTATCTGCTCTAGTGGGACGTGGACGACCCCCTAACGGTCCCGCTGGCCACCATGTCCGTCGTCTTCACCTTCATCTTTGTGTTAGAGGTGAGGCTAAGGCTGCTCCTATCCTTGCTGTTCCCCGTGAAGAAGAAAAGCAAGAGGGCCACTCTGAAAATGAATCCCTGAACATCGCCGCGCATCTGCTTGTATGAACTTGCAGAGCATTTCGGCATTTTTTGACACGTGTTAATAGCCATTCCATTAATTAGCAGCGTCGCGGGAGGCCTCGATAATGAATATTTCGAGATGCAATATGTCATATGAGAATTGAATGTTATGGTTTTCTTTTGGCGTTGCAGGTAACAATGAAACTGGTTGCTATGTCACCAGCTGGTTATTGGCAGAGCAGGAGGAATCGATACGACCTACTGGTAACCTCACTGGGAGTAATATGGATTGTTCTTCATTTTGCTTTGCAGGCAAGTCTTTATTGTCAATACATTTTTAACAAAGGTTTTTTTTTTTATGTAATGGATCCTAAGACGGATTAGCATAAACCATACGATTGTCTTTACCGGTGTTAATCGATGGTGTACATTTTTCTCCCCAGAATGCCTACACCTATATGATGGGCACTTGTGTGATAGTTTTCAGGTTTTTTACTATTTGCGGGAAGCATGTGAGTATGAGTTTACTTACACACTTTTTTTGGCATTTACCACAACAGCAGATAGAATTATTCGATTTACAAAGTTATTCACACATTTTCTTAGTTGATTTTTTCCATTATAGTATAGATGACTATAGGGCCGAACCTGTGGCCTAGTCACAGAGCACATTTCACATTTTAAATCATAACAATATATGAAGCTTTATTATTTTTATCTTATTTTATAGATGCAGATGACATTATTCAGTTGAATAGCCGGTGAACCCGAGAGCGCCACAAGAAAGGAGATGTAGTCATATTTATAGTAGGGGTGCTATAGAAATACCTAAAATTTTTATGATAAATTAGGTATTTTGGCATGATTTAGGAATATTGTCTAATCTAACACATAATCATCAGGAATATGTGTGACAGGTGCTGGCATTAGAGTGAGAAGTATTAATTTTTTAATGAAAGGTTCTATTCAGATGCTGTTAGTGAACACGCGGGGTGTGGGGGGGCGGCTGTGTGCATGTGCTCTGACAGAGTATCAGTTAATATGCCCCCCCCCCTCCCCCCGCCACATCAGGTGACTCTGAAGATGCTGCTGCTCACTGTGGTGGTCAGCATGTACAAGAGCTTCTTCATCATCGTTGGCATGTTCCTGCTCCTGCTCTGTTACGCCTTCGCGGGGGTCGTGCTCTTCGGAACCGTCAAGTACGGGGAGAACATTAACAGGTCGGTACTTCCTGCTTACCGCCCCGGTGACGGGGGGGAAGTTCCCTCCTCCCTGTAGGGAGTGCAGCTGGGAGATCTGGGCCGCAGAGTGTGAGATGTGCGTAGCGCCGTGTTTCTCTCCCGCGGTTTCGCCAAAGCGACAGGAGTCTGTTAGATTTCCCAGCTACAGAAACGTGTCACGCGAAGAACAGAAGTGTCATTGTGAAATTGTTACAATTAAGCTGCCTGCTATTATTTTCAGATTTTTTTTTTCCTGTAATTTGAAAAATACGACGTTCTGCTTTTCTGCAAATGACGGTGGTTGTTTGAACATTTGTATGTTTTAATAACAGGCATGCAAACTTCGCTACTGCGGGCAAGGCAATCACGGTGCTGTTTCGCATCGTCACGGGGGAAGACTGGAATAAAATCATGCATGATTGCATGGTGAGGAGAAGACGTGTCTGTTACATATCCACGGAGAGCATTCCTGCACACGTGCCTACGGGATGCCTCACATTGGACATTAATCTCTTGACTTGGACACATTCAGGCTATCTTGATATGCGTCTGATATTTCATATGGTGTTTGCAACTGATTTTTAGTGTCACAGAGATATGCAATGCATTATGTTAAATGCACAATTGGCAATAATTAAAAGGAGCTAATTGCTGAGCCGTTAAACCCGATTCTCAAAAGTTGACTGAAAAAGATGCTACTTATCTTCTTGTGCTCTGTCTACAGGTACAACCTCCGTTCTGCACCCCAGACGAGCATCGTTACTGGGAAACGGACTGTGGCAATTATGCTGGTGCCCTCATCTACTTCTGTTCCTTCTACGTCATCATCGCTTACATCATGCTCAACCTGCTTGTGGGTAAGAAAAGTCCAGTTTTCGCTATCAAGTGCAGTGAAATACAGTATATATTCTTTTGCTGTACAAATTGCCGTTGTAAGATGAAGAATCTTACTTTTCCATTCATTGATGGGAGTATTCTAATTGATCTTGATCTTGAAATTAATCTTTTTCTTTCCAAGAATGAAACAATTTTATTATTGCTTTTGTTATTGAAGTTCACTTCGTATAATTTGGTTGTTCCAGTATTCCTGGCAACAATACTTCCTAAATGAGGATACCATATGATGTAGGACTGCAACAACTAATTGGTAATAATGATAATAATCAATAAAAAAAATGTCACAATGAATTTTGTCATTAATTTGTTGCATTTTTGTGATTCGCTGCCTAAATTGCATATAATGACATCACCACTTTGCAACACTTGTACAGTTGTGCACGAACTCTCATGTATACACTGTATTTGTCTGTGGCTGCAGACGGGTGCCGTTGGCGCTTGTGTACAGCAATGATATTTCACCAGACCAGCAGAGGGCAGATGTATTGCAACAAACACAAATACAAGCAGTGTAGCGAATGGGTAAATTTTCATGAGCAATTTTCAAGTTACTAGGCTTGGGCAGTATGACAGTAACACGGTGTATAAGTCTTGGTGACAAAATCAGCGCCCTCCTCCCCACTTGGCAAATTTCTTCGAAATCAAAAAATTTACTAAAAGTGCCAGAATAGCATTGCTTTGGAAAACACAGTCAAAATACCACATGCCACAGTATAAAGTACCATCGTTAAAAAGCATATCTTTGTCTCTCTTCCACTTTGTCACTTTAAATAGAGATTCTCTACACTTTGTAAAAGTTTTATTACAACTTTGGCTTTAAAAAATAACTTGATGTTTTTTTATTATTATTATTATTTTTTTAAATAAAGCAGTTGTACTGTTTTTTAAACCCTGTTTTGACCCAGATGATCAATTTATCATTTGATCACATGATTGATCAATTACCCAAATAATCATTTTTTGCAGCTCTAATATGATATCAATGTGCAAATACATCTAATATTGCTTATCCGTTATATCAAATGCGTTCAGTCTTAGTAAAAGGTTTCTCTTTGTTTTTGTAGCTATCATCGTAGAAAACTTCTCTTTGTTTTACTCAACCGAAGAGGACCAGTTGCTCAGCTATAACGACCTGCGTCATTTCCAAATCATCTGGAATATGGTCGATGACAAGAGAGAGGTGAGCGGGCTTCACAGTAGTGTCCATCTGTAGTTTGCGAATGAGCGTTATGCTCCAGGGTGTGTCTGATGAGTGAAAGCCAAGTGCTGGTTTCGCTCATCAACCCCAAGACAACTTAATGACAGAAGCAGCTTTCGGGGCAGGTTTTGCTGTTAGCTCAAACTCAAGTGACAGCCTGCCTGTCTCCCAGGCCCCGTCTTAAAACTAATTATTTATTAATCGTTGGGCATCGGGTCTGAATTAGTGACATCATGCACGGGGGCCAGGCCAGATGTACACAGCTCTGCCAGCTGCCAGCTTCAATTTGCAGGTAATGCCTTCTACTGCAAGCAGCTCTTGAAATAACCATCTGCAGTGACATTATCACTTCCTGCATCATCAGGATCATTATGTCTTGTCAGATGTGAGTAGTAGGGAGATGTCGTCTTCGTTAAGCCTTAGCGGCCGGAGCCACACCTGCCCGGTCCCACGATGTGCGAAGAACCTCGGGTGAGATTTCGTGGCCTCTTCCCCGCAGGGCGTCATCCCCACCTCACGAGTCAAGTTCCTGCTGCGCTTGCTGAGAGGGAGGCTGGAGGTGGACCTGGACAAGGACAAGCTGCTCTTCAAGCACATGTGCTACGAGATGGAGCGACTGCACAACGGAGGGGACGTCACCTTTCATGACGTGCAGAGGTGAGAATGGCCCCTCTCCTGTAACCCTATTGCCGCACTGATGAGCTTCCAGAGGGGTAAAAGCAGCCACAAAACCATCACTATCTGAACCTCAGTGTCAATCCAATCATTCCACCAATTATGCAGATATTTTAGGAACGGCACTCATCAATTCTGATTACAGCTATATGTAAGATGTGAAGGCTTTAAGCTAGTGATGAATTTCGCACATTTGCCGCATCCATTTACAAGCACAGAATTAATAGGATTCCGGAAAGCGATTTCCATCTTTGAATTTGTAGTGTTGCCGCAGTCAGGAGCAGTAAAGGCACATGAGGAGACTCGGACGGGAACACTGGCCCGTAATTAGGATTTTCGAATTTGAGTCTTTTCGTCAGCCGTACAGGTGGCATTTGCACTTTCCTTATTTATGTCCGGCGTCCCCCGTCCAGCATGCTGTCCTACCGCTCAGTAGACATCAGGAAGAGCTTGCAACTGGAGGAGCTGCTCGCTCGAGAGCAACTAGAGTACACCATCGAGGAGGAGGTCGCCAAGCAAACCATCCGGATGTGGCTGAAGAAGTGCCTGAAGAGGATCCGTGCCGTAAGTCTGAACCCTGAATGCCACTCACACGGCCAGCAGCATGTAGCTATATTGGTACAGGATGTAACACCGCTTGACCAAATTGCATTTTTACTATACTAATACTCATACTAATACTATACTATACTTTTACTATACTATTTGCTATTTTACTATACTTACATACTGCCCCACGCTTATGCCTAATTGATTCCTAGACAACTGTATCTTTGTAATGTGCAATTTGCCTCACTTGAAAATTGTTTTGTACAAAAGAGTCGACTAAATAAGTCAACGCGCTTTTGATTATTGACAGTAATCCGTAGGTCACAGCATGGGTTAAAGCCAACGTAGTACGTAGATGTAACTTGGTGCTGTGTTGTGTGTATGTAGTGCTACAGTGCTCGTGTTGGTGACCAGTGCTTTGAACGATGTTTCAAAGATCGGGACAGGGATGTATTTTTGGTGGCCGCGGGGAAATCATACAACGGCGTCCTGTGGGACCAGGGAATCTTGTTACAGGAGTCAAGCTGAGAAATGACCGCAGCCTGAACCAGCAGTTAGGTAGACAGGATTTTGCAGGTGGGGGCCAGTCTTCGAAATGTTATGAAGAAGGTATTAGCCGCGTTGGGACCCCACTGCTATATTCTGGACCAGGCAGATATTATCATTAAGGATGTCGCCAAGGCTCTTGGCATTCTTAATGATATCAGAATTGCATCAGATTCTGCATTTCCGGTTGACTGGAGAACAAGCGTGGAAGTAGAACTTTTCCATTCCAGGTGAAATCATTTGTCCTTGAGAAGATCCAGCTACTGTGAGACTACAGTGAATAAGGTTTTCGATTCTGAGAAAGTACTTAAACCCTGAAAGGTTGGGTGGCCAAGTACAAATCATTTTAAGCACAATGGTTGTTAGTTTTTGTACATCCATTGTATTTCTTCGCTAGGAATGGTAGTGAGAAAATTGTTCTTCCATTCACTCAAGAATGAATAAGAGATGGTGAAAAAATTAATACACTTTAAATTAATAAAGGGATATTATACCTGTGAGATGGATATCTTTATTTTGTGTATTACTTCCTAAATTGATGTAGAACATGAGAGAAATTCAGGTTTCTTCATTTCAACACTGGTTGCCTTGATTGGCTCAGATCGTCTCCGTGCCGCATGTCTGCCAAATTATTCCCACAGAAACAGCAGCAGTCCTGCAGCATCATCCACAGCTTAAGGGAGAGTCAGCAACAGGAGCTCAGCCGCTTCCTCAACCCTCCCAGCATCGAGACCACGCTGCCCAGCGAAGATGCCAGCGCCGCCAACCAGGACAACCCCTCCCAACCAGAAGTGAGCCATTTTCACACGGACGCATTGTGCTCTCCGCGCAAACAGTCTGAGGGTCACCAGTATCGAGCCTAAAGCTGTCGATTTTATTTGATGTGTTGCACACCAGTTCTTTCACATGAAGGTAATGTGTCTGCCAATACTTTGGACTTCTACAGTGTTCTACACAGATGACTAGATAACAGAACTAATGCCGCTTCACAGCTATTGCTACTTACTTGTTATGTTCCAGTTGTTCCGATGCCTCCATTGATTGGGTCGTATTGCCCACATAAATACGGAAACAAAACTAAATTAGGTATACAAAAAATAAAGTTGGTCATTTTACCTGGGAATGCCGCTCAGGTCATTTATATTAAAAAGTAAAATATTTTTTATAACAAGACCATCAGAAAACCATGCGATGTTTTTTTCTCTCTCCGTGATCCACGTAGATGAGTGGTTTACAGCAGCTGTTGAGTCCCACGCTATCAGACCGCGGCTGCCACCGGCAGGACTCCTCAGACGCGGGCAAACCGCAAAGGAAGCTGGGTCAGTGGCGACTGCCGGCAGGTAAGGGCCTTATACACAAATAGCAGCTTTATATGACCCACAGTTAAAGTAGATATTCTGTCAGATGCTTCTATTTGAAGAGTAAGGCCATTAGGTAGAACTTATCAATCATCAGAGGTACAACATTGACTTTATTTTGACTAAAGTTTCGGCTCTTGATTTAAAGCTAAACATAATAGATGATGTGTGTCGATTTGTGAAAATGCAGCTGTTTCCTAATCAGTGAACAGTAACTTTGCCATTTTACTGCACAAAATTTTTACAAGTTTTGCTCAGAACTCCAAAATCACTTAAGCATTTGTCTTAGTTTCTAAACAGACCCCTTGCATGGCAATGGCCTTTCCGCCGCGTGCTGTTGGGTTTTGAGCCCGGATGAATGCCGGAGAGATGCTGTCTATTGAATGTCGTGCTTAAGTACCGGGGTTGGCTCTTGGCTTTCACCTCCGACCGTCTCCATTTAAACTTTTTTGTCGATGACTTTTCAGCACCTAAACCTATTAGTCATTCTGTTTCTTCTGTCAACTTGCGCTTTGGAGGTCGGACAAGCGTGAAGTCGGTGGTGTGCAAGATGAATCCGGTCAGCGATGAGATATCGTCCGGTTCGGAGATCAAGAAGTGGTGGACGCGGCAGCTCACTGTGGAAAGTGACGAAAGTGGCGATGATCAAATTGACATTTGAAGGAACGGAGCCACATTCAGTGCCACTTGTGCAAGAAGCCACATTCAGGAAGATGATTTTGAATACTTTCCTCTTTCATGCTGAATACCAAGGCACAAGTACTTTTTGTGTAGTCGACTGAATATCCTGGACCATTCCCCTGTCCCAGTGAAAATGTTTGCTATTCAAGTATACCCTTTAAATACATGTAGCTTCTGATTTTAAGTCCTTGCAATGTGTTACACATTCAAGGGAGATGGTGACTGTATATTCTGCCAATTAAGTGTAGGATTTGTGCAATCACACAGTTTGATCCAGGATAATTGAGAATTTACTTCTGCTGTGTGACCTACATGTTTTTACCTATTTATATTCTGTGAAGAGACAACTTATAAAAGCCAAGGTAAAATACCTCTATAGATAAACACTGAAATATCCCTATCAATGTATCTGTGTTTGTTAGTTGTGCCACTGTGTTTTCCTTGTCAAACTCTGAGTATTGTACATATTACTGACTTTGCTTTTTTTGCTGCAACGGAACATTCAGAATGCATATTTTTTACTATTAATAATAGATTGCAATATGTAAAATTTGAGCTATATGTGACATAAAATATATATTTTTAACATATTTCTACTATTTAATTTCACTATAGTATTACAGTAAGAAATTCCACCTGTTGATGCGGCACATGAAATTTATTTATTTATTTTATTTTATTTTTTTTCCCCGAGCAAAGTGGAGGCAGTATAGACAAGCCATTTCGTATTTATTGAAATCAATGACGTTTACAAATTTATCATGCATAATTATTCTGATTAAGTGTTACAAGGAACTCATATGTTTACATTGTGTATTTAGGTCAGTACAACAAATATGAACTAAATGTAAATTAAAATAAAAACTATTTATGTTAATTTCAGTAACCACTAGTTTTCAGTGTCTTAACAGATGTACTCTTTATGTTTGTCTTTTATGAAAGATCTTTATAACTTAAATAACAGTTACTTAATGAACATATTTTATATGTGTTTTATGAGATTGTTGTGAATGAATGTATAATGTCATGGATTTATTCTTGGTGTCAGATTTCAGGTATGACAAATTCTGTAATAGATAATAGCATAAGGTGGGGGTTTGGGTTGCATATAAAATGATGCGATATAAATAACATACATCATAAGAAAAGTTAAAATGACATATTTTTTTGCTAATGCTGTGCACAATAAAACACCAGCATATTCAATATTTACTTGCCTCTTTGCATACCTTGCACTCATTTGGAAACATTGTTTTTATTTTGTCAGTAATTGGATTAGTAACATGTTATCAAGGGTTTATGGGAAACTAAAAGTTTTAAATATAGATTTCATGGTACATAAAAGTTGGTCCAAAAGCAGACATACTGATCAACATCTGTATTTTTCATATATAAACACCTATACATATGATGATTTTCAAATCATACATGTACAAGATGCCAACGCTTGTTGTCTCTGAAATAATATTTTGATAGAGTCAGTCCTGCTACAGCGGACGAAATGCGTTCATAGAAAACCTCACATTCACTGAAATTACGTAGTGAGATACACATACGCAATGAGAAAAGTAGGGTTAGAGGAATGTGACTCTAAAACAATTTACACAAAACAAAATGAATTAAATAATAAAGACAGTGATACCAGTGGCCCATAATGTAATTATATTCATTTCAAATAATAATATTACATTAATAAATTATGTCATGTGTCCCCAATGAGTGTTACGAGTCTCAAAAGAATTCACTACTAACCACTTCAACCGAACGGATTGTGGTACACATTGAGGCGCCGAAAGGCAATACGGCTACAGTCTATGAAAATCAAATGTAAGTCAATTAAAATAGGTTGCTGTGTGATTTTGTATAATAAATTGTTGATTTTTCAGATATTTTTAGACAGTAGTACTTTGACCTGTGTAATGTGTGGATATACAAAAAGTTTAATTCTTCTAGCTTTGAAAACTGGTTGGCAAATGGTGGAAAGTTCAGGATCAGAAAGTACAAATCCAGTTCAAGGTTTTGTTTCAACCAACAGTTGAGCATAAAGAGTCACATTCACAAAGCACTCAACTGGTTGGTTGAAACAAAATCTTGATCTGGATTTGTGGACTTGAACTGTCCACTTCTGCGGAAAAGAGTTTAAGTGCGTTTCTCTCTTACTGAAAATCTTTTCCAACTTGGATACTAATTAATCATTTGCATGAGAACAGATTTGCGATGTGATATCATGCGTTATAGATGGACTGACTGTAATGTATTAGTTGTGTTTTTAGCATAGCTAAAATCTAATATCTCTTATGTTAAAATAGCTTTAAAGAATACTACTTACTGTAGTTCAGTCCTTATGTAGACTGCAACCTAATGGAAAAAGTGTCAAATTTTGTGCACTGCTTATAGGCCAGTTACACTAGTTCTGCATGCATAGCCGGTACTCAGTAAGTAGTTGATCCCTGTTTAAAAATCATCCACTAGACCTATGTGAATCAGTACTGCAATAGCTACCTTGCTGCATAGCAAATGCTATTCGGTAATTAACAATTACTCAGTCAAATGGGGTATTTCAGACGTCTTCGTTAAAGCAAGGTGGGCTTTTACGATTTTCGATGCAATTCATTAAATTGATTTTGTTCCATATGTGTAATTAATTTTGATGTGGGCCTAGAAGAATGTTATTTGCTGCATAGAGGATGTGCCCTCTCAATTATGGAATCTCAGCCAGAGAATATTAACATTTGCATAGATTACATCCTAGACCCTCATTTTATTGTACTACCAAGATTTACCTTACAAATTATTTGTGTATTTAATTTGTTATTTATTAGTCTAACTGAGCCTAGACCTTTTTGTTTAATTTCTGCCTTTTTAGTTTTTAATTAGAGTAATTTTACCATCACAGAATGCCAGTGTGGTGATTATCTGTACTAAATAGCACCCAGTGGTTTACATAGATTTGCTCAGAAGAGAGATCTTCCTCAAATACCAGATGTTATTTGAATTTTATATGCATTCACCCATAACCTTATACAGTAACTTAGCATGTGCCATTTGCCCACATTTCTAAACTTATGTGTAACATCAAGTGTCAATGCCCTGGATTCTGTAAGCTAGTGTATATAAAGAGCAGTTCTAAACATTCACTGCTTACTGGGTGAGTATGACAGGTTATAATGCATGAACGCCCAAGGGCTGGCAGAAACACCTCCTTTATTGGTGTTGCATTGAAGAACGATCACAATCCCTTCCTAGACTTTCCTACAAGTCACAACGGCTCTCCGCAGCAATACAACTTCAATGTTGAGGGGAACCAACATGATACTGGACTCGCTTTCTGCGTCGCACCATAAGTTGTGGATGTTCTGATGTCTGACCTGGCACAAGTATCCCATT
>JAABNY020000001.1:42431757-42446443 GCA_015164015.2 Brevimyrus niger
GATGTGATGCTGTCAGGTCTGGCTATTATCCAGGAAATTCTGGAAATTACAAAGCTGTTCTGATGTGCAGACACATATACGACTGCAGCATGTTGTAGGCAATAGCACATTAATACAATTTTTTGTTTCTTTTAAACAAAATACTTTGTTATTTTGAATTACGTAAAATGTTTCGGTATACTTCATCCTATTTACAGAAACTGCTCTAAAAGTAATTTGGGGAACTTGAATGAAGGAAGTGATATGAAATATAAGCAAATAGTTCACTGTTAATGCCATTGTGCACAGCTCTTATGCATGCTCACAATAATAATAATCTTGATAATGTCACTGGTTTTACTACATTTTAGCAGGAAATAAACACGTATATACCTGGTCAATCACTCTGTTTACTACAGTATAAGCCAAAGCATAATGAAACAAGGTATGTTTCATTCATTTTGATGTATCCACTATATTTGTTGCCTAAAAGAATAATTTCAAGCGACACAAGTGATTGCAAAACGGGCTGAGCTGGGACAAGAGTGACGCGGGAGGAAGACATGGACGGCTTTCTGTTACCGGTGAGAACTCTGAGGGTGAGGATACAGAGACGGACAATGCTACTACTCTCACCGATGAGTCTGACACCACATCTGACAGCTTGAGGTCTGCAAATGATGAAGAGGTTCTGCCACCCACTCAGGTGGTCCAGACACCTCCTCAGTGCGGCGTCAGTGTGGTGTATACCGGCAAAAATAAACACATCTGCTCTGCAGATTGTCAGCCACCTCGCCTGCGACAAAAGGCTCACTAGAGAGAGTCCGCCAGATAAAGCTGAATCTGTAGAAAATTAAGTTTATGAGGTTTTTTTTGTGTGTTTTTTTTAAGAGAAAATACTAAAGTTGATAGTCGGGGCACAAACAAATGTTCATTGAGTGTTTGCTAGTTGACCTGCTGCTAAAATCATGAGCATTACTGGTCCATTTGATTAGTTGGGAGTCTCTCAATCACAGCATAAATGTCTCCGTTCACTTTAGCCAATTTCTGTTCTCTTCGCCGCAACTACCTTGAACAAGTTTCTCGGCGTTCCTACACTTCACGTCGAGCAGCAGCAGACTAACAGATTTGCAGCACTTTGCCGGCTCTGGGATCAATTTACGAAGAATTGCGTCACGACCTTGTTGGGAGTTTTTGCTGCTGTACTTGACAGCTTCTCCTTGCTCTTTCCTTTTCTCTCTGTCTTGTTTTCACACTCCGGCGGTGCTGCAATCTATGGGAATACCGAAAATTACTCCACTAATGGGTAGCAAAAGAGGGAAAGAATGAGGAGGAAAGCAGGTTGACCAAGAGCAGAAGGGGCTGCTTCTACTGCAACTGTCTTCCTGGGAATTGTTACATTTCTCTTCTGTGTAGCTTCATGTGTTGCATTTCACTTCAGTCTGGAACTTGTAGAGCGTGTTGGCCGCATCCTTTGGGCACATGGGGGTTTTGGGGGTATTTATGGTTAGATAAGGCTATAGAGTTAGAACTGTATCCCCAGTGATTGTTTTCTTCCATCTGGCAATGAAACACTTATACCACAAGGTGAGAGCAAAATGTTGAAAAGGAAAGAAAGGGAAAAAAAATAATAAAATTACCTCAGAAAATACAATGACAGAACAATTAGGTATTATGTGGTATATATGTGTTGACAATTGAGGTTGCATACTTTCCCCTGGATGGTGGGCATGTTGTGCGCGAGTGTGTTTGTGTCTTTCTAGGGATGGAAGAGAGGAGAGGGAGGAGTAAAAGGAAGATTGATTAGTGAAAGGCTGTTCTTTGGGCAACCAAGGCAGGCCGAGTACCGCTAGGTGGTCTGAGGGAGAGGCGTGGCAGCCCCCAGGACAATGCCCCACAATAAATTATTGGGGTCAGATGGTTGGGAACATTTTGGGGGGAGTGTTTTAGGCAGTATTTCATGCTCAAATGAGCTAAGGATCATTCTGCAGCTTCATAAAGTTGTCATGAAGTCCATGACGTTTCATGTATTACAGCACATCCATGTAAAGCACTTTGGGATGACTCTGTTGTGAAAGGCGCTATACAAAAATAAAATGAATTGAAATGACTTGAGAAGGACCAATCCCATCAGACAGCAGAGACCAGAACCTGGCCCAGAATGGAGGCCCACGTGGGGCCTTTTCCAAACTAGCCCCTACTAGCCCAGACCCGCTTCCACGCGGTTTGCATGTTCATGTGGAGGGTTTGCCACATCAAGGGCCATTCTGAACCACTTGGGGCAGAGTGAACATGGGCTATAGAACCTGCCGAAACTGAATATCCGAAACCATGCCGGCATTGATGCTCATCGAGCACCATTCCAAAGCAATTAGGGCAAAGTGAGCATCAATCCTGACTTATTGACAACACGCAACACATGTTCAGGATGGAAGGCGTTCTGTAAAAGTGCATGTTCCGTGTGACTATGTATACAAAGATTTACTCCTAAATAAATACTGGGACAAAAAAAGTAGAGCACTTACTCCACTTCTTGTGCCTGACCCTAGACTGAGAAAATTCCAGTATTTCAGCTTCGTCATGTAACATGGAGATTACACCACGTGTCTGTCAGAAACACATTCTGTATGCTATGCTGAGGAAGATGAACTGGTATTGCGTAATGTTCCACTTTCTCTGGGGTACCCTAGTTAAATCTTGTAATCTTTATGTGATTCACATTCCTAACTGTCATATTTGTCCCACGAGGCAAGAAGTTACCGGCTTCATTGAGAAACATCTGTCTCTATTTTTGAACGTTCTTTCCCAAACGCATGCGTAACATGATATCGATATTGCCAATCCTTACCCAATTCAGTAATGTGCATATCGTGTTAATCCATCAAAAAGACGCCTTAAGCCACAAGAAGTCTTGTGTCTTTTGGAATATGGTTTGGTGACTGATAACTGCTGCTCTGGGAGTTCCCACTGTAACTTGGTCCCAAACTTAATGGGACAGTATGATTTTGTACTGGCTTCAGAAAGGCGAAAGCAGTCACAGGGCTGGATTCTTTCCCCTTAATTGAGGACAGTATCAATAGAGTAGGATCAGCTAAACTTGTAACAAATCTGTAACATTTGGAAGGGCCATTGGTCAGTTTTATTAACTGGCTGTGCCTCTATTTTAGAGGATGCACAATTAGCTCAGAATCTTGCAAAGTATGAATTTACTCAAGCAAACAGATGGGTCAAGGTCAATTACAGCTAGTTGCAGCATTTCCCACTGCAACCAACCTGTCATGAAGTACGAAGGTTTCTTAAAATAACAGGGTATCACTGCATGTTTTGTAAAAAAAGTCTTTAACATTGTAG
Source organism: Brevimyrus niger (assembly GCA_015164015.2). Classification (NCBI taxonomy): domain Eukaryota; kingdom Metazoa; phylum Chordata; class Actinopteri; order Osteoglossiformes; family Mormyridae; genus Brevimyrus; species Brevimyrus niger. The sequence goes on from JAABNY020000001.1 coordinate 42,435,088, forward strand.
TTCCCTTTGGTGACATCTTGACAGTCCAGATTACCAAAATGTTTTTGACACAGATGAAAGGATAAAGGTTATCAAAATTTCCTGATTGGAAAACCAAATGATAGGTGACATAGGGGCAGATTAACTTATCCAGTTGCGCTAGGCTGAGCTGAGCGTGGACACGCCGATGTTTCCGCTTTTCCTGAGGCAGAGTTCTGACGTCTATGATAGTCTACGCATTAATCAGCCATTGCCGTCAACCTGTACTGGAAAACATCCGACTGAAACCTCTCAAGCCACATTCAGATACCAAGACCTCCCAAAGCTGCCAGACATGTCCCATCAAAAGCTATTGACTCAATGTCAACTGGTGACGAGACAAGAAAGTGACAACGTATCTCATGTCCAGTATCACTGGAATGCAAAACTACTGATCCGGCAACAGTGTTCAACCCTGTTGCAATGGCCACAGAAGTGTGACTGTACAGTGTTCATTTGCTATTTTGGACGTCCTCTGTTGGCCCCAAGAGATTGGGCCCCCCTTGGAGTCTGGTTCCCCCCCCCAAGGTTTCTTCCTACTAAGTTTTTTCTTACTACTGTCGCTTCTGGCTTGCTGTCTGGGGGCAATGATCACGGTCAATGTAAAGCATTTTGAAATAATGTAATATTGTGAAAATGTGCTATATAAATAAATTTGAATCGATTTGTATTGAATAATGTGTCAGAGCATGGGAAATAGTCTCTGTATCATTGTCATCATAACACTCCGGTCCAACCTTGACATAATGTGTTCGATATGTCAATACTTCTTCTCGTATCATCTTTCTCTCTTCACAAAGCTACATTGATGAAGTTTAGTCAATAAAAACAAAAAAACATTATTCAGTGCTGAGACTTCTGGTCTATTTGCGTTGTCAGAAGTCCCCCAACTACTTTGGTGACATTATTAAATTTAAGTGGAGGAGTGGCTATGGTAAAATTGGAGGCCCCTGGTAAACCCGCACATCTAAGCGGGTCTAGCTGCGGGTCGCTCACAAAAACAGCTCAGCAATTTAAAGGTTACCTAGGTTACTAGCTTTACTTTTATAAACAGCTATTCCATAATTAGGCAACATGGTGGTTTACAACGCAGTGGTGCTATATGCAAGGCCATGACTGTTATACCCTGTGTGTGTGGAGTTTGCAGGTTTTCTTGTAATGTGCAGGTTACTCCCACAGCTATGTGAGCTGGCGTCCTTAAATTGACTGTAGACGGAGCCGGCTGGCTTGCTAAGTCGCTGCCCCCTCAGAAGATGGCGCCGTAGGCAGCCGTCTGTGTTGCCTAATGGGTAGACCGGCTCTGCCCATAGTGTTTGTATGAGAATAATATGCTGACATGCCATGCAAAGTGCCTCCCTACTCTAGCTACTACGCTGGGTGAAATAAGTCTCTGTGACTTTATCATGTTTAATTCGGTTTAAATACTGACATTCCAAGAATATTCCAAGTATATTCAGCTAGCATCTGAAGTCTTGTAATATATTGTGTTATTTTACGGAACTATTATTACTCAAGGGTGTGAATTTGGGTATGGATGTGGAAGTCCAGTGTGTTTTTATTGGGGCGGGGGTTTCTGGGCCGATTTAGCCCCTACCAGTGTTGAAACCAAACCTTCACTTTCATCATTACTTGTTTAAATCATATTCTGCAATTAGCTGTTACTCGACTTAGCAAAAATAAGTCAGAGCGTATTTTTCAATGCAGTAGGTCAATACAAAAGAAATGCAGTTCTTTAGCTTTCCATCAATACTGCAGTTTGTGGTACACATGGGAAACACACAACTGTTATATCATGCTGAGCATCTGCCAGGTCTGCTTACTCATCTGCAGACCGCTTGCAGTTTTCTGTGAGTTTAATAATGCTTGCATTGTGAGTGCAACTTGAATTATTCCATTTATTAATAAACACCAAAAAACAATGCTACTGATGTTTACTGTGTCATTCGTGGTTGTTTTTGAAAGGATTTGACAAGGTCAAAGAAGAATCACTGAGAAATAGTTTTACAAAGGATTCTTTCAAAAAGAATGGTTGGGCCTGAAGAACAACTATAGAAGTATAAGACAATTCAGTGGATCATTTGCTACATATCTGTGAACGAAAAACCAAGAATAATCACCATGTCTATGAATATTTTGACTTATCATAGCAACTTTACCATACCGTGATCATTCTCTGGCTGAAAATAAATGGCGTAGACATGAGTAATAAATAATTCTTTACAACAAATAAAAAATTATGATTAAATATCCATTTTAAAACCCTGTATAATGCACAATCTATTAACTGAAGGGTTCACTGCACTTTTGATTGATTCAAATTACGCAATTATATTTAGTTTCAGATTTTATTATTTCTGGTTTAACCACGTAAATGTTAACCTCACAAGAGTATCAGAATCATTTTAAACAGCACATGAAAAAAGAGTAAAATAATAATCTGTTCTAAACATAAATGAAAGAGAAAGCAGGGTCAGCCAGTAATAATAATTGGGGGTTAAGCCCCCCCCCCCCTTCCCCAATCATTACAGCTAAACACAAACACAGAGGGATTTAACTGACAGACTAGGGAAAACAGTGGCCATAGAAATTGTTTATCCAAATGTAGCCTGGTGACATTATCAGAAATTACCAGGAACGTTTAAGATCTAGGAAATATTTCATTTTGTAGTGGATATTTAGTAAAGCAATTCTGAAAAAGAAATTTTACATCCATCCAGCAGCCAGAAGGACAGTACAGGAGGAGTAAATGCAGCATACCTGTACAATCTTACAGTAAAGAACTGTACAATATGTAGCAGAAATCATATGATTGAAAATAAACAGCAGCAGCAATTGAATGTTCTGTTGCAGCAGAAATGGCAATATTTGAACGATGGGGTAAAAACAAGCAGCTATTGAGATTTCGCTACCTGAATATGGCATTAACCTTTAATGGAAGTATGCAAAAAAAAAATATAATAATAAAAAAAAGCTGAAATATATATTATTATATAGTGTCATGTTTTTATTGTCATGTTCCAAAGAACCCAGTGAAATTGTAATGCTAGGGTTGCAGGGAAGGGGACAGGTGCACGGGGGGTGGGGGGGGGGGGCAATTGGACAAACAGCAGTGCAACGGGAGACAATACAGCACAATATAAGAACAAATGGACAACAAATAAACAATAAATTAGTACTGCACTAGTGTGCAAATAAAGACAGACGTAGTGAAGTACTGATAAAGAGCAGAAATGGAATATTACAATGGCCAGTAATAAAATGAACAGAGGCAGAGCCTTGGTTGGTTAGCCACCCCACGGTCTGGGGAAAGAATTATATATTAGGAATTATATTACTCATTTATTCAAAGAATAATATATAGTATATAGTTACTCAGTGATTCAAAGAATGTATAACAATGTATAACACATATAGTTATATTTACTCATTTATTCAAAGAATACATTTTTCGGCCCAAGTCAATATTTTTTATTGTATCTTATCATGGTGTTTCCCAGAACAAAATGTCTTCGTTGCAGACCATTGAATACATTTGCAAAATAATTATTTGGTCACCAAAGAAAAGTTCTCGATGCATTCCTTCAGTTTGCAACTTTCTCCATTTTCTTTACTGCTGCTACATTTGGAAAACTGCCACGTATGACATTGTATCCACAATAGTAAGTTGTCCTCTGGCTGAGAGTGACAGTATGTTTAGCCAAAGTAAATCGGCAGTGCTGTTTGTACTGATTGGCAGAGGGCCCTTTTAAAAGGCTCTTGAGCTTCGGGACGACATTATGAAGGGCTTTGAAGTATTTAAAATATTACATGTCGGCAAAATACGCGTGGGATGTGGTGACCAGCTGTTTCAGGAGGGAGAATCAGGTGACGAAGTCTGTCCGTAAGTTCCCATACTCCTCTTTCTAAAAAATGCATACATGCCACTCTGTTCTGTTTTGTTTTTGCTAATCATACAACCTTCCCAAGATCTGTGATTTCTTCCTCTCCAGTGGGTTCCTGATCATTCTTGATGCTTCGGCACTGTGAACTCAGCTGCTTGAATCGATATTTTCATCTGTGGTGTGTTGGCCTTTCTCTTACCTTATATGTGTCTAACCAGAAAAAGAGAGATTTTTTTTTTTTACGAGAAACACTGTTTCATTCTGCCAACTATTTCATGACGTGTGGTTTTGTTCACTGAACTAACCAGAGACATATTTGATGAGTGTGCCGTCAGAATAAAAATATGCACCACTAAAAAGTATTAAGGCTAACAACAGGGCAATGTGCTAAAAATTTCTTGGACTAAGAGCTTGCTCTAGCCACTATGACAGCACTATAAATTCTGCAAGTCTAAAACACAAACAATGAGCGATTTCAATTTTCAATTTCAAGCGGGTCAATTTCAATTCACTCAACATGAACATGGACTATGGAAGGAAGTCAAAGTATCCCAAAGAAGAGCAAGAAGATATAAACTCCACAAATACGGAGATTTGGATGAAAATGAAGCCTTTCTGTGAGGCCTCACTGCTACCCATGACACCATCTTACCACTCCAAAATTTCATTAATAATTACAATAAACAATAATTGATAATAATTTTTTTTTAAAAACTTACGTTGATGTCCTGACACAATCACATCCAGGGAACTTGCAAGCATTAGGAATCGCTCAGATGTCTGACCAAACACCATGCGACATCTTAAAAGAAAAGACTCTCTTCAAGCTGTCTTCCCACTTATGCCGGGAGGCTCCAAGCTTGGTGCGCTTGTGAGAGTGACAGCACGCATTTCACCATGCATTGTGAGAGCACTAGGATTTGTACCTCGTTTCACCCCTCATTGCACTGAAGGTAGGGCGATTCTTTCTGAAGGTACCAATAATACACTGCATGGCCATTCCGGGGGGTAAAAAAAAAAAGGAAAAACCCCGTGTGTCTGTGTTTAAGATATACATCACACCTTCGTGTTGTTTATGAAAAAGGAATCCAATAGTCCGTGATCAGAAAAGTCACCAAAATATCTTGAACCACCAACATCAATGCAAGCATCTTGTAGTCAGTAAAATTTACTTTGCCGAATGACTATAATGTTCTCGATGTTACACTTTTCCGCTGAGTGAATAGTTGTCTTATTACGCAGGTTGACCTTCTGCTACAATGCTTCTTACACTTGTAGCTGGGCATTTCCTGGAAGCTCAGCCTAGCTGCACTCATTGCTAGTAGATAATTTGACAGCCGTATGTTTGTAATGTGCTATTTGCCTCACTTGTACATCACTTGCACAAAAGCACTGGCTAAATAAAGTAACTGTAAATGCAGCTGCATTTTATTCATGTCAGACTGATACAGTTCCCAGCCGTCTGAATACAAAAATGCTTCTAAATCAATGTATTTTTAAAATTCAAAAAGCTTTGAACATTGCCTTATTATCTTTGAGCCCACTAGATTTGTTTTTCTTTTGATAGGTAGAAGATAATAAACAATCATTAATGAACAAGAACATAAATAAGACAAAGGCCTATTAAATTGATAAATTCCATTCAAAAATTGTTCATTTCAAATGTTAAAATATTACTTTGCCTGAAAATATTTTTCTTTGAATTTTGTTGTTCCGAGAATATAAATGTTATGTACTGTAGAACACAAACCTCAGACACAATAACCTTTCTCGCTGGCTGATCCTTACCTTTCATCATTGCAGTATTAGGTGCTGTCAAGTCCATGTTGGCTCTCAGCTATGTAGATGACAATCCCCCAGAAGGTCCTGTCCCTTGTCTGGACCTTCAGACTCTCCAGCGGCTCATTTACTGTTACGATGGCTGAGCCCATCTGTCTTGCTGATGGTCATGTCCCTCCCCATTTACCTTGAGCTTTTCCAAGTATTACAGTATTTTCCAGTGCACTGGAACATATCTCATAATATGTTCGAAACAAGACTGTTTCAGTCTTTTTGCTTGAAATGAAAGTTCAGGTTTGATTTAATGAAGAATATGTTCGTTTTCTACGGTCCCTGATATTTTTGTAGTCTTCCCCAGTAGCAAATTTCCAAAGCATCATCATACCAGTCCCACGTCTTTACTGTCTGGTTTCACAACCATAAGGGGTAACAATCTGAAGTGTATTTCTGCCTGATTGGATCATATCGCTGCTGAAGATTCTTCTAAGGTGGAGAAAACTTCAGTGATGTATTCATCCTCGACACTAAAGTTAGCTGTCATGCAGTCATAACCCACGTTGTCTTCACATTTACACATAACTTAGTCCCATAATTGTGTTATTGGAATATAAACTGATCTCATTCAATCCAAATTTTTTTGGAATAATTTGGCAAAATTAAATCATTTGTTTTAATTAAATTACATAATTACTCATGGGCCACCAAACATATACCTCAACAGTAGTCTTAATTCTCTTTTTTTCATAGCCCCTTGATCACCCACCATTATTCAACAGCACCAACCATAAACAGGATGTATGCACAACACACTCTGATTCAGATTCGTCATTGGCTGATTGTAATATTTCTGTTAGGATGCCATCTATCCACATGTACATTTTCCGTGGATAATCCAACCTCCTCTTCCATTACTGAAGGTTCTCTCGTGTATCTGACCTTATTAAAAGTGTATTGTAATACTGGCCTTTCTTGTTAGCGTCCTGGAAATCAGGGTTCAGTATTTTTAATATGATTTTCTGAACAGATTTGGTCTTCTCCTCTCTTCCCACTGTGAGTTTAGTCATCCTCTTTGATTACTAATGCTATTTAATTTTGTTCAGACTTGTTTTCGACTCCACGTGGATAAATTCTTCGAATCCCATCCATATTTTCTCTAGCTCCTTAGATGCTTCCTTTACCGGCATTTATAATCAAGTTATAATGTCAGGTGAAACCCAACGGCATGACTTGTCTGCCTCACTTATTTCAGGGAATAATCCCAGCATGCCTTATTTTTCTACGGTCATGTGGTTTTCATGTGGAATGGAACGGAACCAAGGATGCTGTCAGAGCTGCTTTCTGGTATGGCAGCTGGCAAATTAATCGGAAAAACGTCGTTCATATTGCCCAGATTAGTGTCCATTATGGGACTCTCACATTTGAATGTTCACATGACTCTTTTAAAAATGAAAGTTGCCATTCTAATTCTTGATAAGCGGTAGCGTATACACTCACGGTGATCATTTGCCCATTGACACAAACCACCCAATTCTGCTTTGACTTCTCCTGCTTGCCCCTCCAGATATTAAAGAATGTCTACACTGCCACCATTGAACGCGTGCTGACAGGGAGCGTCACAGCCTGGCCGGGGGAACGGCACACAGCGGGGCCGCGGGCTTCCGCTGAGGGATGTCCGATCGGCCCGACGCTCAATCGGACAGACGCTGCCCAACCTCCAGAACATCTACATCAAACAGCATTGGTCCAGGAAGATCATTAGGAATCCCAGCCACCCCAACAATGGCCTCTTCTCCATGCTGAGATCAGGGAAATGCCAGCCAGATAGGCTGAGGTAGAGCTTTTTCCTCAGGCAGTTTGGATCCTTAATGAGGATAGTGTCTAGGACCTATGCTTACAAAAAAATCTAATACAGCGGTACACCATATTTCCAGTCCCAGCTACTCCGACTGTACACATACATATGTACATACTGCCTAATCTATTCTTTTGACCGTTGCATTACTGCATTCCTGCCAGTTGTACACTATTTATAGTGATTTATGGTTACCATTTAATGTTTATTGTTTAATGCGTCGTCTCTGTATGCGTGTCTCCTCTGCGACTACACTCTCAGAGCCAGACTCAACACAGTGCGAATCGCACATTGTGTTGAGTGTAACTGCATTGGGCAGGTAAACTTCGATTTGATGTGATTTCCAGTTTGTTCAGCAAATAATATGGTATGATTGTTGGTGCCGCAATGGGTGGGTCTAGCATTTTGTTAATGAGGGAGGTCAGGTGACAATGGCTAGACTTGTTAAAGCAAAAAAAAAAGGAAGGTAAAAAGTGTAAAAATAACAGCTGAGGATAAGAATGGGTTGCAGAAAGGCATCTCCAAACGCACAGCTTGACAACCCTTGAAGTGGTTCAGGAGACAAAAGTGGGTCCTACCTGGTACTATGCAGGGGTACCTAATAAAATGCCCATTGAGTGTATTCTGTGTATAGATGATGCAATACCTCATGGGGAAAAAGTAGATAAACTCAAGAAACTTCAGGTAATGATAAAAGTTTTCAACTTTTGCAGGCTATTTTATTTACCAGTTCAACCAAGTTAATAATTTAGTTAAAAAGTTGACCTTGGTTATTGTCAATGACGTGTCATCAGATTGTCGTAAGCGATATTAATAAACCACGGCCTAATGTGAGACCATGATAATGAGTAGCGATAATATTTCTTGCTCTTTTGTAAATATGCCCATTTTGTCCTGTCAAAATGTTTGACAAATATGAACTATTATATAATTTTTCTTAAAATTACACAAATGAGAAAAGATTAGTATAATTTTAAATTATTTTTTAAATTAAAAATGTAACTGAAATTCAAATTTGAAAAAAAAAAATAACTGCAATTTAAATTTTAAATTTAAATGTTCACACACTTAAAATTCCTTCCGGATCGAAATGGCACCATGCATCAATATTCAGTATTTCAGTTATCGTTTATATAGGTAGAACTTCATTTTTGCTTCTGTGTGAACTACTTATTGCCTGGTGGACCTCACTCCTCTGACCTCCATGTGCTTAACACTGCCCTTCACACTGTTCACACGTGTTAATGATTCATGTGCTTGCAGTATTGATTGGCAGCCGTGACTATGATGCAAAAAGGGAAAAGGCTCAAACAGCTCAAAAGGCCTCTATTCTGGCAGCACGGGCCTTTGCCGTCCGTCAAGTTCACACGGAAAGCGTAAGCAGAATGTTCATATTACTCAGCATGTTGTCCTTTAGTAGCAAACAATCTGTTTTCTTTTGAAAAATTAAATAATGAAGACGATAACATTGCTCCTGGCTGTTGTATTAAACATACATTAAAGCTTGCCAATGAACAAAGCAGCATCCCGTTGGTGATGTGCAGTGGTTGGGTGAAGCCGGGTTATTAGCTGGTTTGAGCTGCTTATCTTGACCCCCCGAACGGGATCACTATTATAATTTCATGACTCTCAGATTTTACTCTCTTGTCGTATTTAATGAGTAACTCAAAGGCGTCGAGAACTTCCTTGTTATTTTTTTCTTCTCCAGAGAATTCTAAACTATCGAGTCACCATGATTGAATGTACCATTGAATTAATGTACCAGAACCCCTAGATGATTGGTTCTTAATATATACATTTGAAACTGGGCTTCTTAGCCCTTGGAAATTCATTTTCAGCTACACTGGATTACTTTGACTGACAGAAGGTGAAGTGTGTTACTGCTACCTGAAATCTGTCTGCCCCACATCCCACCTTTTTAATTGGCCTTGTGCCGTATCAGTCATAGAATGCAAAAGAATGTCTGTGAGGCTTGGTGCCTAGATTTGGTTTTAAGCACTAACTTTAGCTATTGCGCTGTACACATATTAACGAAAAAATGTGTATTGGTGAAAAAAAACAAAATGCACGAGTTAGTGTCTGATTTCTTTTAGTCAAAGATTAGAAGGATTAGTGGAATGTATTTTGGATAACTTTCCTTCATAAAACATCAAAACACAAAAAGAAAACCTGTCGGTAGGTCTTTGGATTGAACAATGATCTTTAGGAAGTCACGCAATCTGCTCACCGGTTAAAAATATTACAGTTGGTTAGCTTTTTAATACACTTACTGTAAACTGAAATATACTTCATTGTAGCTATATAATGTATATGTAACAGCATGGGTAATGCATACATGTAAAAGTGTGATAAACAGTTCTTTGAACTGGGAAAAGTGAAGGGAGATAATAACCATTTGAATCCATTTAAAAAGTATTACAACTATGACACATCCTATCACACAACAAATCAGAAATAAAAAAGGATAAGATGAAATGAAAACTGAGATCCACACCAGGGATCAGTCACATTGATTACTCTGATATGACATGGTGAATGAATTTGCGTTATTCCACGTTTTGATCCTACCCTCTGTTTCAGACTGATGAATACCAAGCATAATACAGGCTTAGAAGGAGGCTTTCTTCTTGACATCCACTCTAAATATTTCTCCTAAAGTCTAAGCATGAATGGAATTAGGCTTCCTGTTCTTCCCCATTATGCTTCGATAGTGAAAAGGGTGACTTCTTTTAGTTTTCTCAAAAAAAAAAAGCTAAACTTCCTGTCGTGTTATAGCGCCCCCGCCTGTCACAGACTGCCAATCATCACATTTTCCTCCTCACCATCCATTGCGTCTTGAGATACCCAGTTGAAGTACTACTGTTCTGTCTTGTTCTAAAATGGATACTCAGGATGCTCCGAACTTTTCACAGGTTTAAACAATCAGCTACAAAGGTAAGACGGTGTGTCTTTATTAAACACATGAGTTATATATACACTGAAGAGCAACTTTTCAGATCATGAATGAAATATTAATTTCTTGGCCACCACAGTTTTACAGTTTAATCCATTAAAAATCCCCTGTCATTGCACACAGACTCACAGACTCTCTGCCAGAATTTCTGCCAGTAATAATAAAGTATCGTTGCACTGCACTTGTAAACATCGCCTCCAAGTAAATATTGCAATAACTCAGTGATTATTATATGTCCTACAACCATTTCTAAAAGGACAATTACCTGTTTGGTATCAAGACATTGTATGGCAAAACACACTTCTTGAAACTTTTGCTTATTTATTGTATTTATTACAATATTACAGACATAAGCCAAGACCAGAATGCCTCAAAAACTTGGTTGGAATGAGGCATTAATTATGTTCAGCGCTGCCTGGGACAACCAAATAAATGATCTAATGAGTATAATTCCTAGTGACTTCATAAGAGTTCGTTGAGAGGCAGACAGCCACGTCATTAAAATGATCTTGGTTGCAAGTATAATGAAGCAAACTTAACGTGACGGCATAGTCCTCAGTCCGATTTCCTCTCGTAGACATAGGATAATGAGAATCAGCATCACATGGTACATGTGACTAAATTGCATGTGTCTGTACCATAGGTATAGGCTGACTGTTGTGTGGCAAGCTGAGTTGGTAGTGAACGTTCATGTAAGTTTAATAAGTGTTAGTAGCTCATTAGTGTTGCCCTTCAAACAAATCCTCCTGAGAGTGAGGCATAGCACGTGGAAGAAGCCCCTCCCTCTTTAATTTGCTCACAGCTCCAAGTTTAGCCGCAGCCCTCGACTGTGTGTCAGAGGTGTGAACCTCCGTAACTAAGATGCGGCGCGTC